>CM076687.1:66626217-67226217 GCA_038501925.1 Xenopus petersii
GCACTGAAGCTTTTCGCCAAAGGGTGCAGGCAATGGTGGAGACAAATGAAGCTAAGCTTGTGGCTCTTGTCAATAAATTTATAGGATACTTGAAGCAGAACACATATTGCTTCCCACACAGTCTAAGGTGGGTTGTCTCACAGATGTTTAAAACTTTGTCCTGTGTAGAGGGGCTGGAAGTTAGTGAAGTGAGATCTATGTGCACCGACCTACTACTGACTTGTTTCATCTGCCCAGCAATTGTGAACCCAGAACAGTATGGGATCATTTCAGATGCTCCCATCAATGAAGTGGCAAGGTTCAACCTAATGCAGGTATGGATACTTAATATGTGAAAATGTATTTATTTATCAATCCTAATGCTAATCTCCATAGCCCCCATGGGTAGGGGAGGCAGGCCTACTTCCTCTGTAGGAGTGATCCATGCCAAATTGTGGGTCACCTGCAATTTTTTTGTACATTTAGTTTTGTCGGTGACCCATGGAGTGAGCTGAGGGGGGATGTATAACAAAATTTTGTGAATAGGGCTTCAATGAATAATGCTGAACATACTTTTTGCATATTATTTTTGTCAAAAAAAATCTGTTTCTCATTATGTCTTATGCTAAACAGGGAAATTGAAGCTGCTCCATAATGAACAGTTTTAGCAAAAGAAATAGATTAAAATAATGGCCAAAAAATATATTAAGCACAAGCCCAAAGTTATTACTATCCCTTTAACATTCCTTTCCTTGCTGTACAACCCAGGCAACCAATTGGCATAAGTCAAGCCACCTTAAACTACACTATCACATTATTTTCATCTATAGAATCAGATTTATCTGTTTTTCAAATGGCTGCACTGTGCCCCCACAAAACTGCTCTATTGCGGTGCTTAATACTGTATATGCTTTGAAAATGTCTTGATTTAGCAGAGGTAACAACATTGTCATTTCTGAATTTAGCGTAATCCAATAATCCAAACCACAATAATAGTTATGAGAAAAATAGTATGCCAGCTAAAGGCACAATAAAAGAAATCTTTTAAAATTAATTTGGCTACCATTTAAAGAAACAACGCTGTACACTTTGGGGTTTTAGTATTATTCTTCACATTCTTTATCTTTGGTAAAGGAACTATTAGGGTTAATTTGCAACCACAGTGGTCATGCATAAATGGGCACAGTGGTTGTTCAGACTGATGTATTTCATTGAAGACACGCTTGAGTCCAAAGGCATATCTTTACTTCTACATGGTTGTGCTGAGTGCAGGACCATCCATTCCCACCTCCTATTTGGGATTTCATGAATTGAACCAGGGTTCTTACAGTGGCTAGTGTTAATAAATGCAGCATACTTGTGCCTAAATAATCAGGCATAGATGTAAATTACCCTTGTGTTCTAATGTTAGTAACTAGCCTCGGGTCCAAGGTTAGACATTGTATTCCGTGGATGGAGGGTGCCTAACTATTTAGCACGCCACTGTGAACTGCCGTTTTCTTGTCCTAAATTCTTAATTTAGGATCTAGGTCCACATTTAGCCTGAAACACTGTGTTAGATGTGTCTGTGGCACGCTTTTATGTTTTAAGTGTGAGAGAATGCCACCAGCATTAACCCATGTGCCAGATGATCATCTTTATTCATCAGCATTTAGATGGGTTAAGTCATCTGGAGAATTATTCTGCATTGAGTGTGAGCTTGTACAGTATGCAATGCTTCAATCCATGTGCCTCAAGGCACTTGAATCCTTGTGTATCCTTGTTCATAAAGCCTGGCCATATTGTAACTTACCTGGCGTGTAGACACTGTTTCTAATAAAAATTAATGAATGTTTTTATTAATATAAATGTAATTAAATATAAATGTTTATGTAGTAAATAATATTACTCCCAGCACATGATAAATTGCTTTTCATACTGCTTGCCCCAGGCCCAGCTGCGTGAGATCTTCTTTTGTACCGTAAACTTTTACTGTTATTCATTTGGCCAAATAACTGTTCACCTTAAAACCCATGCTTTCCTTCAGGTGGGCCGCTTGTTACAGCAGCTGGCACTAACTGGATTTGAGGAGGGTGATTCACGGAACAAGAGTAACCTCAATAAATTTGACAAAGTAAGTGGTCTGAAATATAGAAATTACTCTAAACTATGTGCCTATAGCATTTTTCTATACCAGCATAATTTGTGTTCAATGTGATATTTTAGGTAGCCTTCCTTTTTGCCCAGTGTAATTTGCAGCCACCATGTTGCATGTAGCCCATCTTATGTTACACATACAGTAACTGTTAAAATTACCATCCCAAGTTAGCAATGAGACCAGTCTCTTTCTTGACACTATCTAATTATCTGGCAACACCACAGCATCACAGTCCTAACTTAAAATGGATGTGTTTGCTTTTTAGTCTTTTCGGCAACCTGTGGGACACAGGACTTCCTCCCTGGAAGTAATTCTCTCTGCCTTCATCCAGGCAGTTTAGTGTCATGGGAAAAAAATATTTTCAAAGCGCATCAGTTAATAGTGCTGCTCCAGTAGAATTCTTCACTGTAATCCATTTCTCAAAAGAGCAAACAGATTTTTTAATATTTAATTTTGAAATCTAACATGAGGCTAGACATATCGTCAGTTTCCAGCTGTCCTGTGTCATGTGACTTGTGCTCTGATAAACTTCAGTCGCTCTTTGCTGCTGTACTGCAAGTGAGAGTGATATCACCTCCTCCCTTTCCCCCCAGTAGCCCATCAGCAGAAAAATGTGAAGGTAACCAGATGTCAGCAGAGCAATGGGAAGGTAACCAGATAATCACTTCCTGGTAGATATAAGAACAGCACTCAATAATAAAATCCAGGCCCCACTGTGACACATTCAGTTGCATTGAGTAGGACAACAGCCTGCCAGAAAGCAGTTCCATCCTAAAGTGCTGGCTCTTTCTGAAAGCACATGACCTGAGATGGCTGTCTTACATTTTATATTGTAGAGTGAATTATTTGCAGTGTAAACGGTGTAATTTAGAAATAAAAACGACATCATAAAAATCATGACAGAATGTAACAACAGTGTAAATAGTTCACCTTATCTTTGTTTTTGAACAGCACAGATCAGTGTGATTGTAAATCACTTTTATTGAACACAGTGTATCTTTCCTCCTTAAGGTGGCCATAGACGAACATCGCCAAATGAGCCGATTTTTCCCCGATATGCCACTAACGGGCATGGCTATATCGGGGGTAATCTGAACATTCGGGCCTATGACCGAACAAAATCAAACCTGTCTGATCGACCAAACGACCGATCTCCGCCGGACAAAATATGTTGGGACTCTCCACACACGATCCGAAAATCGTACGAATCATCGATTCGTACGATAGGATCTTTGCGTCTATGGCCACCTTTAGTTGTGAGATAATGAGAAGGCAGTTCATCAGATTCACTCTAATCCTAAGGCAAAGATATGAGGATTGGCATGTGTTTCAAAAATAAAGAGTAGGAGGAACAACCTTTCAATAAATAAGATTTTGCCCCATTAATATGTTTTCTTTACATGCTTTACTTTACATATGCTGTTGCATATTGCATAGGTGGTTAGATGTTCGTGTAGACACCATATTTTCAGTATACTGCACTACTGATTCAAATTATATTTATAAATATCAGCTGCCACACTGCTTGTTTCAAGAGTAAGAGAGGTGATGGCTCTTAAGGTGCCCATACACTTAGAGATCCGCTCGTTTGGCAATGTCGCCAAACGAGCGGATCTCCCTCTGATATGCCCACCTTGAGGTGGGCAATATCGGGCTGATCCGATCGTGGGCCCAATGATCGGATCCTAATGATGCCTTAACGGGCGGTCGGATCGCGGGACCGCATCAACGAATAGATGCGGCCACGATCCGACGGGATTTTCTGTCCCATCCGATCGAGATGGCCAGATCTCGATCGGTGAAGGCCGTCGGGGGGGGGGGCCCATACAAGGGCCAATAAGCTGCCGACACGGTCTGTTTTTTATCTTTTTTTTTTTCAGCTTTTATCGGCCCTTGTATGGCCACCTTAAGTCCACTGACAGGCAAGATTAGTCGCCCCATGATTAATCTCTTCTATCGCGGGCGTCCAATGTACTCTGAATGCTTTTTGTATCAGCAATGATGTAAATCACCAAGTAGCTTTGGCTTTCCAAAGTCTCCAAAAGTTACTGAAAGGAACCTTTGAGACCTTTTTTTGCCATCCACAGAACATCCTCTCCCATTATAAATATGGCAATGTTTTCAGCGTTCCATATCTGCCTTTGAACTAAAAAAAAAAAAAAAAAACCTTCCTTCCCTAAACTGCAGCCTTGAGCAGCTCATTATCAGAGCATTACCTTCTCAATGGATAGCTCCACATGAAACTGGTTTCATTTTCTTCTTTTGTGCCAGAATTAACAAAATAAAAACAATATAAAAAAGTTATGTTGAACACGTCTCTAGATTGATTCCTGAGAGGAAGATTTCAGTGCTTAGAAGGGTGGCACGCTGGCACATATCGTTCAAATGAATAGAAAAAGGAAGAAACTTTTTTTTAAAATGTTTTCGCAGTAGTCATAATGTGGCCTTTACCTCAAAACAGATATTTGGATCACTGATGTGTGATCCTGTAAAGTGGATAAACACTACAATTCTTTACACAGAGCTGTGTGGCTGCTTTCCTGGATGTGGTTATCGGTGGTCGTGCAGTTGAAACACCTCCCCTTTCGTCTGTGAATCTCTTGGAAGGATTAAGTCGAACAGTTGTGTACATGACATACAGCCAACTTATGAGTCTGGTAAGAGTATGCACTGTGTGGCGCTGGGAAAGCAATTTTAATAAAGGGGTCTAGCACTTTTTTTCATTAGTATTCAGCAACATTTCCCTTGTAAATCAGATTAGAAAATAATTGTAATTGTCCTTTGGTTTCAGTTTTAGAATATATTTAGCGTTACCTAAATCATCAAGCAGCTCAAAATTTTAGTGTTTGGGGTAGGAGGGAATATGTAAAGCTACTTTTATTTAAAATACAAACACTCTTCAAAAAAAAAAATCTTTATTTGTTTGCAAATTCTAATCGGCATAATGTAATAGTGGCTCTGCTTTACAGTTGGGGTTTATGCGTACTGTTATCTCCAGTGAACAGCTGCAGGAAGAGGACAGGATGGCATTGGAAAATCTCCTGGCTACGGTACCCCAGAACAAACCAGGGAAGAGTAACAATGATACACCTTACAGCACTCCTCAGCTCTCCCCTGCCACCACACCAGCCTGCAAGAAGAACAGGCTACCTATAGGTAAGAGCACTAGTATTGCAGGGTAGTAAAGATTTTATAAAGTCTATTAAACTAAAGGGGGCAGATAAGTTAAAAGGAGGGTTATGATTGGCTTAAAGAAACACATATTAATAGACATCCATTGAGTTAATCGTTTAGTTAAAAGCACACCCACCTTTCCTCACCCAGCTCAGTTGATGGAGGAATGATAAAAATTATCGGTCTGCAACATCTGGGAAAGCCTAAATAAGGTGTTATAATCTCATTTCTTTGGGCCCATGTGTTTTTTTTCTCCCTGCTGGCTATTGCAAGCAGGGAGAATTTTATTGTATTGATATATATTATATTATATTATAGTAGCAATAGTGACCTGCAGTAGCACAACATTTCTTCCTGTTTTTTTTTTTCAATGTTATTTTAGCTTTATGCTTCCCTCCCTTTGTATATTTGTTACACCTGTAATGCCATTTTTCCCTTTTCTTGTTTTACTCCTATATTCTTCCTTCCTCTCCTTTTACTCATCTTTTTTCTCTAACCTTTTCTCCCACCCAGTAGTTTTCTATTCTATCACTCTCTTCTTATTTCTGCACTTACCATTTATCTCCTTTTCAAGTTTATTCTCCTTTGTCCTTCTTTTATTCTCCCTTACTCCTCCTCAAGGAAGATAACTTATTCCAGATGTCATTGTTAGCTCCAGAGTAGGTTTTATGGGGGCAATGTATGCATTATGTCTTCTGCTTAAAAAAAAAGCAAACAAACATAGCAATTGGGATTTATAATGTTAATGTTTTATTAGAAAAACCAGGTACATGTTTAGACAAATAAAGAAATCTCTCTCAGAATTGAGTATCTAAAACCATTCAGCTCCTCCTCCTCCGTGATGCGACTACTTCAGGGGCTCATTTGACCCGCCAGACTATGCGGAGGTGCTGTTAAACATTACATGTCCCAATATGTGGACAGATTCACATACAGGTGTGCAGGGGCCCGGCATGCATTTTGCTGCCAGTTCCATAGTGGTTTCATTATGTTAGTAAAAAAAATGAATTATCCATCTCTGTTTGAATAGTCTGACCTTGCTTTCTTTCTCTGCTGTGTGCTAACAAAATCCACAGGTCAGCAGCTTGCAGCCATGACAGTGTGGGACACATCTGCCTCGAATCTCACCACTCACATTAACCTGGTGACCCCATTTGGTGGGTAACAGGATATCCAGGGGGCAGTCTGACTCCATGTTTGGTGAACTAAGCTTGGTAGAAAATCTATTTTAACAATGAAAAGGCAGTTCATATTCACTGCAACCAGCAGCTATTTTGTTTCTTAAAAATCTGTGTGTTCACATTTTCCTTTTGCTGCTTATAATACTTTCTCAGCAGTGATGGGCCTTGAGATCAGTTGGCTCGCTGAATTGACAAGAATTTTCAGATGGGCACATGTTAAAATGACCATTATAGGCAGAAAAAAAATGCCTATAATTGTAAAAATAAAGTGAGTCATAAATCTGAGATTATTCTAAAAATAGTGTGAAAATGTATGTGATAGGATTGAGTCTCTTATCTGCTGAACAGGTAAACAAAGATAATTGTGGATTAGGCAATACATTTTGGTTCATGTATTATTTTATGCAGTTCCCATAAACTAGGTTAGTAGGAGACCAAAGTTGCATTTGTCAAAAGTTGTACACAAAGTTGTGACAACATTATGTTTTTAGATTGAACATTCTGAGAGTAATAGCTCTATAATAGAATAAAGGAATGCATCCTAATATCCAGATTTGGAACAACATCTGACTTTTAATTTATTTCCTGATTTACTGCATTTGGCAGTTTTTCCAAGTAAATATTGTACTAGACTAGTTGGTGTTTCAGGCATTGAACAGAAACAGTGTCCTGTATTTCAATGTGACTGCCTGTGTGTCCTTAAAGGAACAGTAACACCAACCAATGAAAGTGTATTAAATTAATTAAAATATAATGCACTGTTGGTCTGCACTGGTAAAATTGGTTTGTTTACTTCAGCAACTCTACTATAGTTTATATAAACAAGCAGCTGTGTAGCCATGGGGGCAGCCATTCAAGCACAGGATACACAGTAAATAACAGATAAGCTCTGTAATATATAATGAAATTCTTCTAAACGTATCTGTTATCTACTGTGTATCCTGTGCTTGAATGTCTACCCCCGTGGCTACACAGCAGCTTGTTTATATAAACTATAGTAGTCTTTCTGAAGCAAACATCCCAGTTCTATCAGTGCAGTGCAACACTACATTATTTATTCATTACTTAAAGGGGATCCATCACCCAAAAAAATAATTCCAAATCCTATTTTATCACGCAATCAAGCAAGATTAACATTTATTACACTGTATAAATTATATGAATCTTGTTTCCTTCGGTCTGGGAATTCATAATTAAAGCAAGCAGGCAGGAGCCATTTTATGCACACTGCTATTATGGCAAGCCTTGCATCATCTCTGAATCTTGATTGTGCACCAGAATGGGAGACCCGATGTCCATCCCCATGCACTTGACTACAAAATTAAATGGTTAAGTAAGAGAACTGGTGGAATGAGGGAAGAGCAGTGACATCTAGGAAATGCTGAATGGAAAGTGAAGCCTAAGGCATAGAGTTGGGGCAAACAATATTTGTTTGACAGCTGAGATTTTTAAATGAGTTTACAACACCTATCAACGCTTTAATAAAAAACTTTTATTATTTTATTATACAGCTGCTTATGTCTGGGTGACAGGTCACTTTTTTTTGATGTTACTGTTACTGATGTAGATGTAACTTTAACCTTTCCACTCTGGTTATTCCCCAAAGAAAGATGTTCCTTATAGGGATGCACCGATTCCGCTATTTTGGATTTGGCCGAACCCCCGAATCCTTCGCGAAAGATTCTGCGGAATACCGAACATAATCCGAATTGGCATATGCAAATTAGGGGTGGGAAGGGGAAAACATTTACTTCCTTGTTTTGTGACAGAAAGTCACGCAATTTCTCATACTTTCCTGATATTTCCCATACCTGTATCTTGTTATTAGTATTACCATGTACCAATAAAATCTATTCATTTGGCAACCTTACCAAATGAGTGACCCTTTCCACTTCTGTGAATCCCTGAGCAGTTTGCTTGCCTGTAAAATGCCTGTATAATAAGCATGCATAAAATAAACAGACACATATTTTGAACTACTTGTAGACATTAAAAAAATACACATTTTAATAAAAAATTGCCATTATTTGAATGAGAGATTTCCCTGAAGCCTCCCTGCAAAAGTGAGGGACTGCTATGTGTTATGAGTAGCATCTGTTTTATTTCATCCAACAGGTTTTGTCCTGTCAAATTGGCAGTGATGCAAACCTACAATTGCTTTTATATGAAAGGAATATTTTGTAACACCCATACCTTGAAAAAACTTTATTGCATATGCAGTCTTAATGGATAGAATCATGTACATGTCCTTGTTGTCTCATTGTACAGGTATGGAACTTGTTATACAGAATGCTCGGGACCTGGGGTTTTCCGGATAATGGATCTTTCTGTAGTTTGGCTCTTCACACCTTAAGTCTACTAGAAAATCATGTAAACAATGAATAAACCAAATAGGCTGGTTTTGCTCCCAATAAGGATTAATTATATCTTAGTTTGGATTAAGTATACAATACTGTTTTATTATTACAGAGAAAAAGGACATTTTTAAATTGGATTATTTGATTATAATGGAGTATATGGGAGACAGCCTTTCCATAATTCGGAGCTTTCCTGATAACGGATCCCATGCCTGTACAGAAATCTCGAAATAAACAAAGGCACATTATTTATAATTCACTTGCTCTTTTGCACAAGTGCATTGTATTTTCATACTTAAACATTTATGAATGGCAAATTGCCACAATTTTGTGTTTTCTTCTTCTATGTCAGTTACACGCAGTAGAAGCAAAACAAACCTGATGGAGACAGAAAATGAATGCTCTCCACAAGAAGTTACCCCCAATCAGCCTGAAGAAGTCCTGGTCATCTCACTAGGGACTGGTCCCCAGCTCACACCAGGAATGATGTCTGAAAATGAGGTATATCCAGAAATGTAATCTGGACAATAACGCAAATGACACATTGAAAGCAGAAAAAAATACCTTGAACTATGAAACTGTTATTTAAAAAAATAATGCTTGCTTCAGGGCACTGAGACTTTGACATATGTTTTAAAACTACATTCTGTAGAGGACTAACTGTTCATGATACATTAAGGGGGAAGTAAAGCCATCTCATTATCTTAAGGGATTTTACATGTTCAATATATATATGCGTTATTTTTTTACTGTTGTGAAGATAAACAATCTGGCTTCCACTGCTATAACAGGCAGCCACCACCTGCCCTATCTAAGTTGTTCAAGAATCTTAGGCAGTCACCAGCCATCTTGTTTTCTTAGTGCAGCTGGACTCCATTAGACAAGCATGCTTTCTTCCAATTGACTTTAACGGAGGACTGTGCAGTAAGAGACAAACTGGATTACTTCAGGATTGAAGCAGGGGCTATGACCACAGAGGAAACCAGATTTCTGTTTATCTTTAGAAAATGCATATATATTGGGAACTTACCTGATGTAGTGATTCTAACAATCCATTAACTTATTGGGATGACTGTACATCCCTTTTAATAGGTTCAGGTATAGGATCTTTTATCTGGAATGCTTGGGACCTGTTTTATCATACAATAGACCTTGTAGATCTCTGAAATTTGGATCACCATACCTTAAGTCTGAGGTGCAGTATTATATTAATTATATGTAATGTTTGGGGCTATGGTAACAAGGGGTAAAATAAATAGCCACTTGCTTAGTATTCATTATGCAGTTTGATTCCTATCTCTTGGTAGGGCACTCCAGGGTAGCATCAATCAGACAGGTTGGCCACACTTTTGTCTAACAACATCAAGATAGTTGTAAGGAGCAAAAGTTGTAAATTGTTCATGAGATCACAACATTCGGCAATAAAAACAGGATAAGTTATTTAAATTTTTGCTAATTTTAGTGCAGCGCATGGAGTAGTATGGGACGAGCACTATTTTTTAAATCTTTGATATTTCCCAAGTTAATATATCCATTAATTAATCTCCCCTTGCTTGAGTGGATCTCTCAAGGCAATAAATTTACCAACCCTGACATAGAGATCTTTCAAGAACCCTTCTTTGATATTTTATCTGTTTTACATAGCAAATGTGGAAATGTTCCTTGTGACTTTAAAAGGAATCCTCTTTATCGTGATTCTATTTTTGTCTGGAAACATTTATTCTCTCAACATGGGTATAGTTATACAGAAACCCCTTTCATGCCAGCAAAGCTCTTACTTAACCCTCAGATTATCAAAAGTCTGATTCCTTTCTATTTTCTGCTAAGAGAAATTTACTAGTCTTAGTTAAAGACTTATTTGATCCACATAAGAAAACTTTATTGTCTTGGTCAAAACTCAAAAATGAGTACAAGCTTAATGAATCTGATAGATATTATTACTTAGCTTGTCAATGCGGTCTTTCTCTACTGCATGATAAAAACAATTTGATTTTAGCTGACCACAAGCTAGCAGATGATTTGGCAGATTTTTTGGAACTCCCCTGTTTGATTTCAATTAACTCTTTATCTAAAAAATTTTGAAATATTTATGGTACAGACTCACATCCATTATCTAAATCGTCCATTAAATGGACTGAGTTTTTACAATGTCAAGTGTCTCCCTCAGATTTGGTGAAATCTATTAATACTTATAATAAATTAATTTTGGCAGAGAGTTGGAGAATACAACACTTTAAGCTTATTCATTTAGGATATGGGAAAATGTTTGCTAAAAGTACCTCTAATAGTCCTATATCATTTTGTCCTAAATGTGACGAGACTAATGTGTCAATTTTTCATTATTTATGGTCCTGTCCAAAAATTAACCTTTTTTGGAGGGAAGTTACTAATTTTTTGAATTCTAGACTGAAGATAAAAATTAAACTATCTCCGTGTATTGCTTTACTGCATCTAGATATTAATATGCTTTCTGCAAATCCTAAGTCAAATATTATCTCCCATGAAAGTAAATTATTGACTTCCTTTTTTCTAGCTGCTTCTAGGAAAGCTTTATTTAATTTCTGGTTACTAAAGGAACCCCCCTCATTATAGGACATCATCTCTTATATGAATCAGCTTACTTGGCAAGAAGCCTTAATAACTAAAACTAAAGGAAGTATTTCCAAAGATTCTTTTAGGCTGGTTTGGTCTCCTTATTTTGAAATCTGTAACTCCAATACTGGCGATCAAATAATGCGCTTTCTTCAATAGTTAGATGACCTATCTGACACTCCAGATGATAAATGGGCTTTTTCTTTTTTTTATTACTTGTGCATCCACTGGCTTAGTTAATTTTTAGTTCGTTTTTTGTTATTTTTCATGAATGATATAGTTTTGATACTATCATGCCATGTCTCCTTTGCAACATATTTTCTTCATCTGCATAACATTTGTTGTCATTTTGATTTCATTTGTTTAATATGAAAATCAAATAAAATATTTTAAACGCATGGAGTAGTATGGCTCCACTATATCTGGCCAACTGATAAAATTTTGGTATTCAAATTAGCCATTACAACAGTAAATGTTTTTTTACAGGTTTTAAACATGCAGCTGGTAGATGGGGGGCAGGGGGACGTGCCTGTAGATGAATCTAAACTTCACGGGAAGCCGGACAAGACCCTGCGTTTCTCCCTCTGCAGTGACAACCTAGAAGGCATTTCAGAAGGTGAATGTTTGGGTTTAAGAATAGTTGACATTCCAGGTAAAGTTGCATTACAAGAAATAAGTGGGCCTTTTATGAGAATCAAGCATTTTTTTCGCTTTCTGGAATTCTGGTTCAACACCTAACATAAATTTCAGTTCAACATCTGTAATTGCAATACCTCCACACAGTTCATATGATTTTCTTACTGGGATTTTTTACAGACCGTAATAGCTGGTAAAGAAATCACAAGGGCCTACACTTTTTTTCAGGTGATGCCATTTTGTTGTGCTCAAATCTAAATATGCAGATCAGGATGAAGAAGCTACAGCTTTGACTTTCTTAGCCTATAGAGCCAGTATCAATTTCACCCCCCCCCCCCACACACACACAAAAACAAATTGAAGGGCAGTGGTAGGATATATTATACAGAACCCTTGGTACCTGGTGGAGCATCATGCCTATAAGGCTAATAAAAATAGTAGGATTGATTCACCATCAACATAGATTAATGCTAGTTTTAATTAACATTAGGTGCAAGGCATTGTCTTATTAAGGGGAGCAATCAGTCAAACGTAAGCAATAATTTCTATGACTGGACACATTCCTGATACAGCTAACACATAAACAGAGTTTCTTAAAACGCATTAAAAGCACAAACTTTGCTTTCAGTCTTCTTAGTGAAATATAACAAATCCTACGCTTTTCATTAAAATTAGGGATGCACCGAATCCCCTTTTTTGTATTCGGCCGAACCCCCAAATCGTTTGTGAAACCCTAATTTGCATATGCAAAAGGGAAGGGGAAAAAAATTCACTTCCTTGTTTTCTGACAAAAAGTCATCCCCACCCCTAATTTGCATATGCAAATTCGGATTCGGTTGGCCTGGGCAGAAGGATTCAGCCGAATCGGAATCCTGCAGAATATGCCCGAATCCCGAACCGAATCCTGGATTTGGTGCATCCCTAATTAAAATGATAGAGTTGGTCATGGGTTGTGTATAGACAGTGCTACACAAAAAAGTGAAACCATTTTAACATTTAACTTGTAGGGAGCTAGAAAGTGGCCTTCAGTAGACCTTACTGAATCTTTTCCATTTTAATATTAATTTTTTCGCTTCCAACCAATTTTATTGTCATCCTAGAAGGCTTTATTGCCTTGGAAAGAATTCACATTGCTACACAGTTGTGTTATTTGTTCCCCCCTTCTGTTCATATGCAGAATTGCATCTAAATAGTTTCACAGTTTAGTACAGGTATGGGACCTGTTATCCCAGAATGCTTGGGACCTGGGGTTTTCTGGATAACAGATCTTTCCGTAATTTGGATCTTCATACCTTAAAGACATACTGACACCAGAAATTAAATTTTTACATCTATCATAATATTGCCTTTGGAAGCTACATATAACTTCTATAGCAAATACTGCTATAAAGTATTTGCACAATGCATTTACATTACCTGTCTGGTGCCCCATGTTCCTGTTTGAGGGGGCTGCCATTTTTGTGCAGTAGGAGTAGAAACTTTAACTGACAGGCTGAGATGGGACAGTCAGGCTGGCAAAACAGTCCGGTTTAGAAACTTCAACTAACAATAACTTATAAAAACAGCAAAAACCGATCAACATGACCTATAGGTAACTTTTAATATACTTTCATATTTTAAAAAGTAGTTTTTTGTGTCATTATCACTAAGTCTACTAGAAAATCATTTAAACATTAAATAAACCCAATAGGCTGGTTTTGCTTCCAATAAGGATTAATTATATCTTAGTTTGGATCAAGTAGAAGGTACTGTTTTATTATTACAAAGAAAAGGGAAATAATTTTTAAAAATTTGGATAAAATGGAGTCTATGGGACACGGCCTTTCCATAATTTGGAGCTTTCTGTATAACACTTTCAAGTGTTTAAATAGTGTATATTTGTGTGCCTAACAATATAATTATCCTGAAGTGCAGTTGATATATGCACTGTTGTGTTTAGCTTCAGAAATAACTCCTGTTGTTATATTTTATTTATGAAAAAACTGCTATACAGATATGGGACCTGTTATCAAGAATGCTCGGGACCTGGGATTTTCCGGATAAGGTGTCTTTCCGTAATTTGGATCTTCATACCTTAAGTCTACTAAAAAATTATTTAAACATTAAAGTACCATTTCACAACTACAGAGAAGAAGGAAATAATTTTTAAAAATTCGTAATTCGGAGCTTTCTGGATGACGGATTAACAGATAACGGATCGTGTACCTGTATTAAAAAATGTTAATTGATTTCTAAAGGTGGCCATACACGGAGAGATCCGCTCATTTGGCGATGTCACTAAACGAGCGGATCTCTCCTTGATATGCCCATATGAGGTGGGCAATATCCGGCTGATCAGATCGTGGGCCCTAGGGCCCAACGATCGGATCCTAACGGTGGCTTTACGGGCGGGCGGAACACGGGACTGCATCAACGAACAAATGTGGCCGCTATCCGACGGGATTTTTAGTCCCATCTGATCGAGATAGATTTACCTTTTAAATGCAACTTAGACAGATCTTTGTCTTAAGATAGTATTTATTTTAACCTTTCTCTGCATATTTATTGCTACCTCCGCAGAGAGGTTTAGGCTGATTTTTTTTTAAGTTAAATGCTAATAAAGGCCAAGCAAACCACAGTACATTACTGTAATAACCTCCGTTTGTAAGTGCAAGTTGTATATAAGTCGGACGTTTGTAACTTGTGGACTCCCTGTAGACTTGTAAAAGACTTGTAAACCTTTTTTCTGAGCAACATTTATGCAATAAAAAAATGCAGTATATATTTTTGCTGTATGGTGTACTCCATATAATGTCCTTGTGGCTATAACTGTTGGTGTTTGACTTCATGGTTTTGTGCATTCATTGTTGTGATAAATACAATATTTTGTGTGATTTGGCTGCAAATATCAATTAAGCAGAAGAGGAAAATCCGTGTTCAACAGGTCCTTCAAATCGTTCCAACTCTGTTTCATCTCTGGATCTGGAAGGGGAGTCTGTATCTGAGCTAGGAGGGGGACCATCCGGAAGCAATGGGGTAGAGGCTTTGCAGTTATTGGAACATGAACAAGGTAAGACAAAGCCCCACACTGGCCCATAAATGGTCCTGTGCTCTAGGACTGGGGCCCAAGTCCGGACTGAGAATTAAAAAAGGCCCTAGCATTTCAGGTACACAGAGGCCCAAACAACCCCTACTAGCCCACTAAATACTGACTTTCTATGGCACCTTATAGCAACCCCTCTGGCATTTGCCAGAACCCATAGATTGCCAGTCCGGGCCTGCTGGGGCCCCCAAACTTTTTTACCTGTGAGCCACATTTAAATATAGAAACAGTTGAGGGGCAATATAATCATGCAAAAAGTTACTAGGGGGTGCCCAATAAGGACTGTAATTGGGTATTAGCCACTGGGTGGACTGGCAGACTACAGGTGGATCTGTTTGGCAGTACACGTGGTCAGAAACCAAAAAATGAGCACCTGATTTGAGGCCACTGGGATCAACATCAATAGGCATGGTAAGCAACATGTTGCTTGTGAGCCACTTGTTGGGGATGTCTGCTCTAGGAGAAACACATGAAGCATATTACAGTAGAAAGAATCTGGTTCATTAATTACTGTTCCTCCTGCAGCAACCACACAGGATAATCTAGATGACAAACTGCGCAAATTTGAAATTCGTGATATGATGGGATTGACAGATGACAGAGATATCTCTGAGACAGTCAGTGAGACATGGAGCACAGATGTGCTTGGAAGTGATTTTGACCCCAACATTGATGAAGATAGACTGCAAGAAATTGCAGGTGAGATGAATAAAGGTACTGCTATTTATTAGAAACTTGCTATTATTATACTGCAGTATAATGCAATTCATAACCTTAGTTTTGTAGAAAAGTAAAGGGTTTCTTACAATGAGTAAAATATGGTTCATATAACATCTTAGTTCAAATTTCATAAGTAGAATATGGTGTTTGATCCATATTAGTTAAAAAAAAAACCAGATCCACCTTTGAGAAATCAGGAAGTTATTTCCCCCCACAATCTAATTGTTTGTGAAGGACTGATGTGCAAAGGTGCACCTTGAATTGAAGTACAGTATACTCTGAAATAGAACAAACTATAGTCTTGGTGCAAGGGTTGCAATTTTGGAGTTCAAGATGGCTTTTATAGAATTGTTGTTTTTCATGTAATTCAATCAGTGTTGGTCACTCATTAAAGAGCAACTGGGTGACCCATGTGCCCACACTGTGGCCACATGCAAATGTTCAATTTACAAACAGAAGCTTTGTCTGTCTGATTGTAGGCTTTTGAAGCAAAGCATTACTTGCTCTTGTTCTTTTATCCTTATTGTTTGACATGGTTTCATGTGGAGTCTTAAGTGCTCTTTATCACCAAAGGGTTTAAGTTTATAATCATTTAACTATATTAAAGGGGTTGTTCACCTTTAAATATACTTTCGATATGATTTAGAGAGTGATAATCTTAGACAATTTACAATTGGTTTTAATTTTTTGAGTTATATAACTTTTTATTCCGCAGCTCTCTGGTTTTAAATTTCAACAATCTGGTTGCTAGGGTTCAAGTTACCCTAGCCACATGAATTAATTTGAATAAGTTATGCAGAGGAGAAGCCCTAAACTGAAAGACAAGTAATAAAAAGTTCCACTAACATTTGTAGCCTTACAGAGCATTTGTTTTCTTTAGATGGGGTCAGTGACCCCTATTTGAAAACCGGAATGAATCAGAAGACTATTTAAAAACTAAAAAGAAAAAAAAGCAAGGCCAGTTGAAAGGTTGCTTAGAGTTAGCCATTCTATAGCATGCTAAAAGTTACCTTGAGTTATTCAGTCTATATTTAATATCTCTACGCTAAGTGGTTGGTTTTAGACATTGCTTTACACATGTATTTCTAATTTCTTAAGATTATCTCCTTTATCCTTATATTACATGTAGGTGCAGCAGCTGAGAATATGTTGGGAAGCCTGCTGTGCCTTCCAGGCTCATTACTGCTCGATCCCTGCACTATATCTGAGACTACCAGTGAAGCATGGAGTGTCGAGGTGCTTCCTAGTGATTCTGGTGAGTGAGTCCTAACTAAAATTTAGCCAGACCAAATGATTTATATTTAATTACATATTTGAACATGCCAGAGCTGTGTTTAACGCTGAGGTGCTTTGCTTTAGAAGCACCAGATCTAAAGCAAGAGGAGAGGCTGCAGGAACTAGAGAGCTGTTCAGGTTTGGGAAGTACATCGGATGATACTGAAGTTAGAGAGGTCAGCTCCCGGCCCAGCACCCCAGGACTCAGTGTGGTATCAGGTAACTTTTCTATTTCTCAAACCTACCTTTTCATTACTACATGTGTGGGTTTAGTTTTGACTAAATCCAGCAAATTGTGTTTGATTCAGGTGTTGCTCTTTCAGGTATCAGTGCAACCTCAGAGGACATCCCTAACAAGACAGAGGACCTGCGCTCTGAGTGCAGCTCTGACTTTGGAGGAAAGGATTCTGTTACAAGTCCTGAAGCCGAAGAGTCTGTTCACGGTAAATAACCTAGTGGCAATTCATTAACTTGTTTATACTTACTTTTAAAGGTTCTAGCCCTAATGAGAAAGTCTAGCTGTTTGGTTTATAATTGTACTCATCTCCCATGTGGATCTTCAACTCAACAAAACATTATTTACACATGTATTCACAGGACCTCACCATATAACTACACCTCCAACCCAGAGTGAATCATTGTTGGCCAAGTTTGACCCACTAGCTCCAGCATCTAGTGAAGGTAATTTTTTAAAAAGCCTGTCTCCCTTTAAAGTCTAAGTAAAATATTCCAGGTTACTTGTGAAGCTATTTCTGCTATTGTTATAGCTAGATATTTTATAGCACTACAAGAGGCATACTGAAGGACATATTGGAGACTGATTGAATTAAAACCCTTGAGCTTCATTTAAGGTTGAAAATGCTTGATAAATCAGTATCACCTTCACATAAGATACTAAAACCAATCCAAGTGCTCTGTAGTTATTAATTCACCTTTACAGATTAAGCTGTATTCTCTAATTTCTATCATCACCACCATTCTTTTTTTCCATCACCCTAATGATATATTAGAACTATTGCTTAAAGGAGAAGAAAAATTTAAATTGTTTGGGGGGGGGGTGGTGTTGGGCAGCCTTCACCCCCAATAATAATAATCACTTGCCTAACACCCAGGACTGGTGCAGCAGGTGTTGCACCGACCCAAGGTACGTTTTAGCCAGCACCACAAGGCTATCTTGTCTCTTCTGTCTTTTCACCAGATGTGCATGCACAGTAGAGTGGAGAGTTGACCTTTAAGCTAAACACACCAGTATTTTGAATCTATTGTGCATGCAACAAAAGAAAAGTGGCAAAAGATAACTTTGTGGTGCTCACCCAGAAGTGCCCCAGGCTGTTGCAGTTTTCTGCTAACAGGAGCACAGGTCGACGTATCCGTATGTGTTTATAATCACTAATACCGTAGTTGGCACCCCCAGTGATTTATCAGATAGAGATAAATGTGACAATGAAGAAAGAAATGCTACAGTGTGGCATTTAATTTCCCTATATTTACTCTTGCTTTATGTTTGGGAATTGAACAGCAGAACCCCTATAATTCCATTGAAATTACATTTAAATGAGCAGTTCAGAGCTTGTCTCAGCACCACAAATTTTTTCTATAGATAAAAATGCCTTTATTGGAACACTGGCAGGACCTGGATAAGCAACGTTTCAGGCTACACAGAGCCTTTTTTCAAGCTAGACACTGAAGGGGACCAGCAACCATCTAATTACTTTTTATCTAAACTGGGGATCCTCTGTTGTGTATTACTAGCAAGGAGACAATTTGTATGTATCATCTAGTATGAACTTTTACCAGTTTCAGATTTATTCAACTATATAAGTGGAGTACTGATATATTGTCACTATATTTACTACCCTTTTGACAAATTGTATTGTTATCCACATTTAAGCCTTGTAAGTATTAGTATGTTACTAATAGTTTATTTTTCATATTCAAGTGGTTCGGCCTAAAGTACACTATGCAAGACCCTCACACCCACCTCCTGATCCACCTGTATTGGAAGGGGCAAGTGGGGGAAATGAAGCTCGACTTCCTATGTTTTGCTCGCATGTCTTTATTCATACGGACTCTGAAGCATACAGGCAGAGGCACTCATGTCCTGAAAGACTGGTGCGCAGCCGCAGCTCTGACATCGCTTCTTCCATACGGAGGCCAATAAGTGACCCTGGCTGGGTGAGGCAGGGAATAAATGAAGATCGTGAGCTGCTAACAGGAACTGCAGTGAATGCACTAATTAATCCCCCTCAATCTTCATCCTTCTCTCCCAGCAAGGACTCTTCCAGGGGAGAGGTAAGGCCGCAGGCGTTTCTGTTCTTTTACTTGTTTTTAGTTGGACCCTAAACAAGAACAATGTTTTTAAGAGCCCACTATGTCTGTTTGGGTTTGGTATTATTGGCTAAGACTAGCTGTATTAGGCTGTAAAGGTAATAAGCAGCTTGTTACAGTTTTCATTACATCTGCATTTGTAACAAAAGGTTACAAGGTTAAAGGTTAATTGCATGCCAGGCGTTTTCTCTTCAGACAGAGAAAGACTTAAACTTTCTGTGGCACCTGCCATTGCCTTGAATCTAAACCGCCCGTCAATCCGAATTCTGGCAGATTTTTCATCTGAGATTATGCAGTTCAGCATTTCCAAATATCTGCCTGCTTGGCTCTACAGTACTCATTTGCTTTCTATTTTTTGTATGAAATATCAAGTACTGCTTTGCTGGAGCTCTGAATATTACATGGGATGAAATGGGAATATCCTCTGATGTACCAAAACATATGTTTTTCTTCTTTTTACAGCCAGATGAAAAAAAAGACAGTGACGATGAGCGATCAGATAGAAATAAGCCTTGGTGGAAGAAGCGTTTTGTGCCTGCAATGCCTAAAGGTAAACCATCATATTACACAAGCTTGATGTAGGCACAGGGAATACAGCATGGGTATATTCATTACTTTATTTATTTTATCTTTACAGCGCCTATCGCATTTAGGAAGAAGGAAAAACAGGAGAAAGAGAGGGAAGACTTTGTACAAGACAGGTTTTACGTAGCAGGTAGTTAAATGTGTAAAAAAACTTGCAGTGTGATACAGAGTGCTTACAGCTGGGGATACAAATCCAATTGCTTTAAATATCTCTGCCTACTTTGGCACAGGAACTTATGAGGGTACTAACCAAAATGGTTCCACATTATTGTATGCTTGCTCCATAAGTCTTTAGCAAGCTCAAAATACATTCTAATAAGTTAATTTTGCAATATTCAATATTGGTTTTGAATGTTAAGGTTAAATGTGTCTGAGTTTAGGATGTGAATAAATCCTATTTTATTCTGTGGGGGGGAAGGGATTTGGCATTGTACTTCTTCAAAAAGCTTCCTTTTGTTAGATAGCTCAACGCAGCCCTTAGAGAATGTTTGAGAAGAGTTAGTAGTAACAAGTAAATACTTATGGTATGTTCTGAGATAGGCTTTTTCACATACTCCATTAAATGGGTGGTTTACACTTATGTTAACATTTAGTATGTTATAGAATGTCCAATTGTAAGCAATTTTTCAATTAGTCATCATTTATTTTGTATAGATTTTCAATTTGCCACCTTCTTCTGACTCTTTTCAGCTTTCAAATGGTGGTCGCTAAAAGGCAAATGCGTTGTAAAGTTATAAATGTATTGCAATTGCTGCTTTTTATTACTCCTCTTTCTATTCAGGCCTCTCCTATTCATATTGCAGACTCTTATTCAAATTAGTGAATGGTTGCTTGGGTAATTTGGACCCTAGCTACCAGATTGCTGAAATTTCAGCACACTTGAGAGCTTCTAAATAAAAAGCTAAATAACTCAAACCCAAAAATAATAGAAAATTAAAAAACAATTGCATATTGTCTCAGAATATCACTCTCTAAATCATATTAAAAAAGTTAACTCAAAGTGACTAGCCTCTTTAATTAACCAAGTTCTTATTGTAGTATACTACAGACTATGGTATCATTATTAGATTTCTTCATGCAATATATCCCTTTCTTAGGTTGATAGTTACAGGAACCTTTAGGCTAGTACTGCAAGTTTTGTATATAAAATATTAGACTTTAAATTATCTTTTTTATTAGGTTTTTAAGATTTACAGAGCGTAAAACTGCAGTTGTACATGCAGCATAGCGCAAGAAGATAAGGGCTAATAAAAGGAATTCTGCACAGTGTGGGCACCTCTCCACTCCCAGTTTTATAGCTATGTTGGGTTCTGAAGGATTATGTAGTCCTTGGCTGGGTATGGACACTCCAAGATTGTTTTTACTCTTAACAATTCTGAAACATTCCTATTGATTTATATAGGGACATTTCAGTATGACATTTTTATGTGTCCAATTAGTTTTCTAAGGAATGGGATCTCTGTGAGTTCATGTTGCACATAGTTCAAAATATGAAGCATATCTTCTAATTACACTGTTTTATACTGACCACTACTATTTTTCTTACAGTTGACTCTACCTCTCAGTTAGGACCACATTCCCAAGCAGCAGAAGACATCCTGGCTAAGTACAGAAATGCTATCAAAAGAACAATCCCCAATGAAGGTTCTACCATGTCCTATGAAGGAGCAGGTATTATCTCCTGGAAACATAACCATGAAAGTAATAATGTAAATTAATGGCATATGCCATAAATAAAGCAATAGTGTCTCAATGTGAAGATAATCTTGTTCATGGTTGATCTTCAATATAACGTACTTTCTTTAGCTCATTTTGGAACAGTAATAATCCTTTAGTCTAGGCATTTAAAATAAATATGTAATAGAGCAACAATTTTATAGTAGCCAGGGATACTGATTAAATTTTCAAATAATGTCCATATCTTTTTTCCCATAGTTTTGCATTATATTATTGAGGTGATTCGGAAGAAATACGGGGGGGGGGGCATGAATGTTCAACCATGTAGGGACATGTAAGCAAATTATTTTAACTCAATCTTGTACATATCTTATTCCTTACTTGTACCTACAGATCCTGTTGGAGATGGAGAAAGCCTCCATGAGTCTCCTCGTGATGAAGCTTTGCAGAACATGACCTCAGATGACCTACTTGATTCTGCTAACCAAGTAGCCCACCCTCAGGAGTCTGCATTCTCCTATAGGCATGTTTGATTTTTCATATTTTTTTTATGCAAACGCAAATGCAAACCAGCTAACCTTTTTCATTTTTATCAAAATATCCAGGTTTTTTCAGTGTACATCAGTTATCAGCAGGGACCTAGAAGTTGTGTGTAACTAAGCATTGAAATGCTGTAAAATAATGAGAAATGCAAGTAAAATAATAAATAAAATAAGCTGCATAGTGTGTGTAGCAGAGAGTGGAATGGAATAACATAAATGCATTGTGCATTATGGGAGTAAATTGGCAGACAAGCCCCCAGGATGTCACAATAGACTGCAATTAAATATAGACTGCAAGTAAATATGCTACAATTATTAAGAAGCTGTGATACTGTCATACGATTTAGTTCCAGATTCCACGTTTTTTGTAATGGCATTTTGGTATTGCAGGGATGCTAAGAAGAAATTACGCCTGGCCCTGTGCTCTGCTGATTCTGTAGCATTCCCTGTATTGTCTCATTCAACAAGGAATGGCTTGCCAGATCACACAGACCCAGAAGGTGAATTATCTCTTTAAGATGATTTTAAAAGGGAAATTTTAGCCCAGATTCAAAAGTGTGTCTAGGTCACTATACAGCCCATTTGAGTTCTGTGCAAGGGAATAAGAACCATGTGATAATATAGAGCAGTTATCAACAACCAGTGGCTCGTGAGCAACATGTTGCTCACCAACTTCTTGGATGTTGCTTCCAGATGCTTCGAAGCAGGTGCTTATTTTTGAATTTTTGAGGCATGATTTAGTTGCATAAAAACTAGATGTACTATCAGACATTTCTGTAGGCTGCAGGTCCACATAGGGACACATAGGGACTACCAATAGCCATCATAGCCTTATTTGGCACCCAGAAACTTTTTCAAGCTTGTGTTTCTCTTTTTTAAATTTGAATGTCGCTCATGGTTAAAAAAACATTGAGAACCCCTGACTTAGAGAGAACGTAGCATATGATTAGTAGTTGTTGTGCTGAGTCTGGCTCATGGCTTTTATGTCATCTATCGATCTGGGCTGATTAATGGTGTGATGGAAAGACATCATCCAATGCAACAATCTACTAGACATGCAGTATATAATGTATGCCATGACAAATATCTGGAGTGCTGGGCAAGATTTTTTTTCATGCCATTGGCCTGTTATATACTATTACTTACCTATGGTTATTATAAAACCAAGCTATAGATGGAGGTCCATGGCACCTAGCAATGTATTCAGTTGGGTAGCTGTAGCACTCAACCCTCCCTTGTACCTTGAGCTTAAAAGTTTGTTTTTAAAAGAGCACCACTACTTGAAGTATGTGCTGTGATCTCTTCTAAAAAAAATATACAATAAAATCAATAAAACCTAGCTTTAAAAAAAAAAAAAAAAAAATAGAAGTATCTCTCTCTGTCTGACTCTCTTCTTCCATTCTGCAGACAATGAGATTGTGTGCTTCCTTAAAGTCCAACTTGCAGAGGCCATAAACCTGCAGGACAAAAACCTGATGGCACAAATTCAGGAAACTATGCGCTGTGTGAGCCGTTTCGACAGCCGTTCCTGCAGCAAGATCTTGTCATCACTTGCAGAAGATTACCGGTAAGATTAAAATGTTTCTGCTACATTCATTTATTTTAAAAAGCATGACAATTATAATTTTTCCATGAAAAATCCTTCTTTGCACATTACAGATGAGTGAATGCTGCCATGTTTCTTTAATTTGCAGGTGCAAATACTATAGGCAGCAGCGCAATGGTTTTCTGAACTGACTGCATTCTGTTTCTAACCATAGAGAATGTATTTGCTGGCAATAGATAAAGAGAAGCACTTGTGAAATGCTCATACAGGAGCTGAGTTGTAGTGCACATATTAAAGATGCCCAAATAATTTCTGCCATAATCCAGACTCTTTTATGAAGACTTACATTTCACAAAACTTGGATGAATAGATAATTTTCTTTGTAAAAGTTTTACAGCCTCGTGTTCTGCCAGATGAGACAACTTAAAAGTAAAACAAACAAACAAACCACAACTTCACCTAGACAGTGTGTTAATCAATTCTATACACACTTCCTTGCAGGAAGAGGGCCTCGTATATTGCATATCTAACAAGATGCCGACAGGGACTACAAAGCACCCAGGCTCATCTTGACCGCCTCCTGCAAAGAGTGCTACGAGATAAGGAGGTCTCCACACGCTACTTCACCACTGTCTGTGTGCGGCTTCTACTGGAGAGCAAAGAGAATGAAATACATGAATTTATACAAGGTGAAGGCAGCAAGTACAGTTTCAACAATGGACTTATTGATTGTTAAATGACATCTTCACTGGCAGTTCTATTATATTATTATGATTTTGTGATACTCCAGTTATGCTTTTGCATGGTTCTTGCATGGAAAGATTATTATTCAGAGCTCTTGATATTGGTATCCCATAACCTTCAGTTAATTATGGTGGTGGCAGGATTTTACTGCTTCCCAGTCAAAGACCTGGCCTTAAAGAAACAGTAACACCAAAAAAACACAAGGGGTTTAAATAATTAACATATAATATACTGTTAGCATGCACTGGTAAAAGCCATGTGTTTACTTCAGAAATACTATTCTAGTTAAAGAAAAAAGCTGCTGTGTAAAGTTTTTATTTATACAGTTACAACAAAAATTAAAAGAGATTAGATGAGAAGGAAGAGAAGAATAGGACAGAGAAAAGTAAGGCTACGTAAGCTTTTGCAAGTCAAATCTATTTATACAGACTGGACATTCAGCCAAGTGTCCCAAATTGCATTGAACTTAGCTGGGCATCCTCTAGACAAGTAGACCAATTTTTGTTTGCAAACACGTCATTAATTCGTTTTTTTCCAGAGGTTGAATGCTGGAGCAGATGTGGCTTTCCATGTCAAAATATGGTTTCTTTACATATAACAATAACTGGAGGTAACAAAACCGCTGGTGTGAAAAGAGACCCAAGTCTTCCAAAACGCTGAGTAAACATACCATTGGATGTTGGAGAGGGCCAGTTTCTTATTAATGTACCTCAAAACCTCTGACTAAAATTGCCCGATTACTGGGCATTCCCAAAAGAGGTGAAGGAAAGTGCCCACTGCTAGGTTGCATTTGGGCCAGCTGGTACTTGGGGGTAGTGTACCATTTTTAAAGTAAAAATATGACAGAGAACATATCTGTAAGATTTGTTATTTATTAAAATTGGGTTTGAATACATTTGCTAGGCACTATATACAGTTGTCCTTATAATTGCTTTTATTTCCATACATACAAATGCATTGGGAACAAGGTACATTCTATTCCAAATTAAAACATGAAGAAAAATGTATCACATTTGTGTTATTCCTTTACAGAAAGTGAAGAAAATGGAAAATTAGGGTTTTCCAAATAATAGCAGTGTCTCTATTCTTTGCAAACTCAAGCATTCACTGTATAAATTAAAAAAAAGTTTCAAGATTTTTCTTTCCTTTGAACGACTGAACTAATTGAGTTGTATGTGTTTCTGAGAACTGCTGCACATCCATGTTAAATGGAGTCCACCAACTTCTGGCACCTTTTACATTCCACAATTCTTCTGCATTTTTTGCTTTTGCCTCAAACAACATTTTGATGTCACCCCAGTTTTATATTGAATTAAGGTGAGGGGGTTGGGCTGGCCACTCCTTAATGTCAATCTTGTTGGTCTGGAACCAAGATGTTCGTCATTTACTGGTGTGTTTGGGGTCATTGTCTTGTTGACACTCCCATTTCAAGGGCATTTCCTCTTCGGCATAAGGCAACATGACCTCTTCAAGTATTTTGATGTATTGAAACTGATCCATGATCCCGGTTATCCGATAAATAGGCCCAACACCATAGTATGAAAAACATCCCCATATCATAATACTTCCGCCACCGGCTTTTCACTATGTACTGTGGCTTTAAATCAGTGTTTGGTGGTTGTCTGACAAACTGTCTGCGGCCCCTGGACCCAAAAAGAACAATCTTGCTTTCAGCACTCCAAAAAAAATTTTGCACCATTTTTCTTTAGGCCAGTCAATGTGTTCTTTGGCAAACTGGAAGCTCTTCAGCACCTCTTATTTTCAGGGGACTTCTTGCGAAACTTGGCTTCACATAGGCATCTTCTAATTGTAACAGTATCACAGGTAACTTTACACCTTTTGTGATCTTCTGGGAGCTGATCATTGGCTGAGTCTTTGCCATTTTGACTATGCTTCTATACATTCAAATGGAAGTTTTCTTTTTTCTTCCATGTCTATCAGGTTTTGGTTGCCATTTTAAGGTATTTGAGATCATTTTAGCTGAGCTGTCTATAATTTTCTGCACTTCTTTATATGTTTTCCATTCTCCAATCAACTTTTTAATTAAAGTATGCTGTTCTTCTGAACAATGTCTTGAACGACCGATTTGCTTCCTCCCATCCTTAAATAAGGGCTATAATTGAGACCTGTTTCTTCACAGAATGAATGATGTTACTTATTGAACTCAACACTGCTATTATTTGGAACAAGCTATTTTTATTATTTTGAACACTGCTATTATTATTTGGAACAGTGCTATTATCTGGAACAAGTCTGAATTAATGATTCAATTACACAGAATCAGCAGCACGCATGCCATAACTGTTTGGTCTGTTGGTTTTCTATTGCTATACTACACCTACTAGTAAATTATTTGCCATGTAGAAATATTATTCTAAACACAACTGTATAGGTCTATTTAATCCAAGTTAAACAGAACAGATATTTATTCTGACCCCTAGTCCTGGGTTCACTATTTTGGGAGTTTGAACAAGCAAGATAATGATGTGTGGGGCACTATGACTATAAATATTTGTGCTCTGTGCTTGGGCTTCCGATAACTAGCCCATTCTTTGTGGGTATAGCGTGAGGCCACTATACCAGATATACAGAGGTCCTTTAACCAAATCGTCTCTCTCTCGCTTTCTCCTTAGATTTTCAAAAGCTAACCGCAGCTGATGACAAAACAGCGCAAGTTGAAGAGTTCTTGCAATCGCTTTACGGGGCAATGGCACAAGATGTGATTTGGCAAAATGCCAGCGAGGAGCAGCTGCAAGATGCACAGATTGCCATTGAGAGAAGCATTATGAACCGCATCTTTAAGCTGGCCTTTAATCCCAATCAAGATGCAGACATTTTGCGAGATCAGTGAGTTTAAATAAAAAACATATAGAAAAGATGAGTTTGCATGAGTATTCTAAGAAGAACAAGATCTCATTGTGAAGGAAAGAAACCTGTATGGCCAGTGTAGATATAATAAAAAACAGTACTTATGAAAAGTAAGGATTTTCAATTTCTGTATGTTCCCCTATTTTCTCTTCTGTCCCCCTGCAGGGTCCTTCACGAACACATCAAAAGGTTGTCCAAAGTGGTGACTGCCAATCACAGAGCACTGCAGATACCTGAGGTATCCATTATAGCCAGATATATACTATAATAGGGCTGTATAAGTCCATTATTAACATATTTGAAGAAAACTTCACATCAAAAATTAACCAGAATATATTAGTAATAACTTTTTTTTCAAATTATTTTTATTAAGGCATTTCTGTTAGGGAGAACTGCAAAAATACCTGAAATCACTAAAGAGGGTTTTCATTCCACTCAGTACACCTGTTGCCCACCATATCATTATAGCTTGAGTACATATCTGTGTTTTCTTTGTGATAAGTTTTATTGGCACAGTGGTTCCCTTTAGATAAAATGGAAGTAGCTGCCACTAGTTTTTCATACTTCATAATGTTACTCTACAAGCTGTGGCAAGCAGGGTGGTTTTCTGGACTGTAATTGCATTATCTATTATGGATATTGTGGTTAACATATTACAGTAATATACTCAGGGCCATACCTATCATATAGGCACCCATGGGGCCATTCCAAAGGTGGCAGTGGCCCATCTACATGATAAATACAAAAATTGCTTAAAAGAAAATATCCCCCAGGCCACCACCTGCCGCCTGATGCTATATTCCGCAGCAGAGCTGTGGGGGTGATGAGGGTACCTTCCTCCTGCAATTGCGCATGTGGAGATAAGACGGGCCACCTGTGCATTAGCAAAATGCCTATAAAAGGGGTTGGGCTGAGGTCTGTGCCTAGGGAAGCACCTGACCTAAATAGAACCCTGAATATACTGCAGTTGGGCACTGGGTCGCTATAGAGTTTCAGCTGTAAACAATTAAAAGTCCCACCATATAACAGCAGTACCTGCTAAAAAAGAGGATTGGTTATAGGAATTCAATAGACTGAGGTAAACAGGTTGCATATCCCTTTGCTACAGTGTTTTATACATAATGCATAGCTCTTGATGAGTATAAGTTTTTAGAAATAGTTTTTTATATTTGAATGCAGCAAGGAAACACCCGATATGCTGAATTATAGTTCTGTTTATACTTTTTTTTTTTTACTGTGTAATACCTGTTTTTTTATACCAGGTGTATCTGAGGGAGGCTCCTTGGCCATCTGCTCAAACTGAAATCCGTACCATCAGTGCATACAAGACACCCAGGGACAAAGTGCAATGCATATTGCGCATGTGCTCAACAATCATGAACCTTTTAAGCCTGGCTAATGAGTACTCTGTCCCAGGAGCAGATGATTTTGTTCCTGTGCTGGTTTTTGTCCTTATTAAGGTAAGAGACATGTCAAACACACATCTTTGCGTTACGCCAATACAACTTATATAATCATTTTCAAATGTCTACTTTTCCAGGCTAATCCCACCTACCTACTGTCAACGGTGCAATACATCAGCAGCTTCTATTCAAATCGGCTCAGCGGTGAAGAGTCCTACTGGTGGATGCAATTTACGGCTGCTGTTGAGTTCATAAAAACTATTGACGATCGCAAGTAAATCTCAGAACAAGCTGTAAAAATGAAGTGGCTCCTCTTTCCCAGGTTTTGGCATTGCAGCCCCAGGCTTTGTATCATAACTGTACAGACAAAAGGGGTAGTGGTTTTGGTCTTTAACTCTGGGAGGGCCTTCAACTCATTGCTCACTAGTAGCTTGCGGACCTTTCTGATTGCAAAAGCAGTCACGTTTCCATTGAAAATATTTGTCCCCACCAATGCAAAGCCGACGTATAACCTGCCCCTCTTATAATGCTGCATCATTTCAATTGACACCTTTACTAAACAGAAAATGACATTTAACTTGCAGACGTGGATGTTTTGTTTAATTTAACTTGATATATATTTTTTTTCTTAGAATTATGTAAGGAATGCAAAAGGGACCACGTATTAACTATTCTTAGCAAAAAGAAAAAAAAACATTGCATATACTTGCAGGTTTTTAGTTAAATTGCTCTTTAGGGATAGTAGGCAATAATGCTGAGTAGTAGAGGATTTCACAGGAGGGGTTTAAGTGTTACACTGCTTAATCACATTTCCTACTTATTTTAAATGGCACCAAATACCATGTTTTATAAAATCTTAATATTTATCCATAGAAAAGTTTTACCAAAGTTACATAACTAACGTCAGTATTGACCTGTGTCCATATATTTTGCAGAGGGACTCTTAGCCATCAACGACCGTTTAACAACAGGGATTTGTATACAAGGGTGTATAAATCAAGCTTGAGCACAAATATCTCCTTACGTCTTATTTGAACCACTGACTAAGGGCTCTTACTGACGAGCGGTTGAAGCTGCGCTCCCCTGCGTTCCGTTTATCTGTGTTCAGCCGCAGGGAAGCGCAGGAATAGACGTATTAGGTTTTTTTCAATGGGGCTGTACTCACACAGGCATGTGTCGGCACCAAACGCAGGTTAAGGCGCAACATTCTGCATTTTTCCTGCGTTCTGCGCCTGTGTGAGTACAGCCCCATTGAAAAAAACCTAATGCGTCTATTCCTGCGCTTATAGTCCTTAGACTGCTAGTTCTAAAAGGCATCATTTAATTCCATTTTGAGAGGAATCATTGTTTGAAAAATGAAATAAGAGAAACAATGTAAAGGTTTGTTAAGCACAGGATTTAATGTACTTCTAATTACAGTGATGGGCGAATTTGACCCGTTTCGTTTCGCCAAAAATTCGCCACCGGCTAAATGTCGCAGACGCCCATTAAAGTCTATGGGCGTCAAAAAAAAATTGTCGCGCGGCGAAATTATTTTGTTGCGCATCTTTTTTTTGACGCACGTCTCCATACAAGTCTATGGGCGTCATTTTTTCAGGCGAAACGAGGCGAAAAAATTCGCCCATCCCTACTTCTAAATTACCATCAACTTGCAAACTGGAGCAGTAAACTATAGATAAGTTATTAGCAGTAATGGATATTTTTAAAATGGAGGAGTCTTAATTTATTATAGAATTGTTTTTCTCAGAATATGTCAAATAAACAATTCCTTCTATTAGCTGAGGGTTGTTTTGGTCATGACGCAGTAAGGTGTAGATTCGCACAGCAGTTTGAATGTCCAAAAGTGAGATGTTTCAGTATGTTTTAAATTACTTGTATCTCTTCTAATTTCTGGCCGATTGCAACTTTTTCTGCCACCAGAGGGTGTAAAAATCTTTTCAACAGGCTTTACCAAAAAACAAAAACAAAACTGGAATGCAACAATCAATTCTATATTAATAGTTCTTATAAAGCTTAATAAGCATATATGTATATATCAGACAGGGGACTTTTGTTTGTGGTTGGGCTGAAAGATTACAATTCATGCCAATAGTGACCTTAAGCATGCCCTAACAATTCTATTTCAGCCTTAATGTAAGGCTGCATTTGAGTATTAACACTTACACTGACCTGCTGTCTTAAACGGTGTGTGGATGGAGACTACATCCTCCAGTGCACCATGTTACAGATATATTATTTATTGAAATCATTGCTACAACCTGGATAAAAGTTTTTTTTTATTTTTTTGTAAACCAGCCAATTATACGGGTGCAAATCAGATTTTTCTTTTAAAGTGTATTTACATTTAAATCTCCAGAAATCAACAGGCTTATTGAAAAGGAACATTCCATTTTCAATGGCAAAATGATTTTATTTTCCAAAAGGGCAATTGTTTACTTCCAAAGCACTTTCTGAATGGAGCTACTCAGGGCTTCAATGCTTTAACTATCCTTTATACATGACTTAGGGCAATGGAATATGGAGCCATTGGTAACGCTTTGCCATGGAAGATGGCGAAATGCTCACAGTTGCCTCTCTATTAATCAGTAATTGGCTGGATCCTTCCAGTTTAGTCACGGATGTATTATTACTCATCCCATGTGGTGTCACTATAATAAGTGGCAAGCATTCATAAGAGTGTGTTATTGGTAAACAAATGTTCAGCAGTTTCCAGATTTTAATATAACAGTTTATATTAAATGTAAAGCTTTTTTATTTTTTTTAATCCTTTTTTTCTTCTGATAACAATCCAGGGCCTGTTGACCACCCTGTATAAATATGCTGTCACCAGCTTTTATTCCCCATGCAATAGCATACTGTAACAGCCAATATATACAGTATGGAGAGTGGAGCTCTTCCGCAACAAAAGGTCATCAGTTAATAACACAAAATCCATGCACTAGGTCTGCTTTTCTGCTGTTAAATATATTCTTTTTAATTCATAATGAAATAAAAACTGACGGGGGAACATGTTTTGTCGTTTGTGTCATTTCATGTTAAAGACTCTATTTTCTTGGTATTTTTTAAAAAAATTTGTTTTTCCTCCATTATAAATCATGTACTGCAGTTGCTGCGTAAACTGGAGGCACAGTGCTTGGTGGAAGAGAACAGGACCCAATAACTGCACTCCATCTTTCATAAATGGCCAGAGAAAGTAAATGAATGTGCTTTATCTACATAATGTTTGGTGAACTTGCTCTTTATTGGTGCTTTGGAATTCTATATATGTCAGGGTTTCTGTCTGGGCCCAGATTTAATTCAGGAGTTAGCTTTGTGACCCAGAAATTTATGATGTACCTTATTTTAAGTACCATTTTCCTTTGTAGGAAGACATGTCACTGTAATAATGGGTATCATGAAGCCCCACCGTCCAGACAACATGGAGAGCCAAAGGTTAAAGGTGGGCGTGCACGGGCTGATAAAAGCAGTCTATCCAGATTGGCAGCTTTCTGACTGGTGTATCGGGCCCACCAACAGACCTGTCTAACCAATATTTGCTTAAAAATTGCCCAGATATCTATTGGGCAGGTTTGAAATTCCTGTTGGATGAGGAGCACATCAGCACACTGTGATTCTTGTCTGAGGGGTCTCCATGTGCCCCACTGTATGATCCAAAACAACCCATTTAATTTCCCAAAACATATGCTTGTTCCGAAAGTTTCATTCTGACATTCAGGCGTGACAACTTTACTGACCTGCCCTAAGTCAGACTGTATGGACATGGATTTGCTGTGCTTCCTGATGCTGCTCACTGGGACGTGCACCAGATTTTTAATCACGGGTGTGGTGCAGAGGGGTGCGCAGTTGCACCCTGGGGAATGAATACGTAACCATAGATGCTTGCTTTTGTTTCCTTTTATAAGAGATAGGCACTAAGGAACTGGTGAAGTGTTGGTAAACATCACATGGGTAACTACCAAGAAGTTGTTTATGGTGTTGAAATGGGCCAGGTAAAGCAAACATGGACGTTCTTGTGTTCCTCATTGGGAAATTTTCAGTTAACTCTATTTAAAATGATTTTTTGATATCTGCATCCCTTCTGCTCCCACAGACCTTCAGCAGACCATCTCCATGTTTGACTTTAGGCATGGGCTTACTTTTTTAGAAGGCTGAATATGTTTCCCTGTAAATGCAGAAATGTTGAGCTGAACCTAGTCGCCTGTAGGACACCTAGTCACAGAAGTATTTTGCTTGTTCAGGTGTGGGTCTTCCTGGATCTTCTTGAGTTCTTTGAGTTGATGAGGGATGGTGTGAGTTCAAACTGTTGAGTCTAAAGGTCTAGCAGTTGATTTTCATTCACCATGATTCTGCAATCCATCTCTGCGATCTTTGATATTTTTTTCCCTCTTGCAACCACTTCAGCGGTCATTGGTCATACTACCATAGGCCTCAGAAAGTATATGGAATGCAGGAAGGGTCTGCCAAAAGTGTCCAGTTACTCAAGCACTTAGGGTAATGGCATACAAGTGAATTTCATTAGTGTATTTGGGCGGCACCAAATAACACCCCATTAGCGTCTATGGAAGCGATCCTATTGGCATTTTGTGTTTCCAAGTGAGAATTGCCTGATAAACACTCTCTCTTCAAGCAATTGCCATAATAGTGGAATCTGATATGATGCTGCCAGGAAAGAATGCTATTTCACAGACAATGGCTCAGGATATTTGCAGTTAAAGGGCATACTGAATATGTTTATAATAGATTTTCAAACCCTTGTGCTTGAGATTCTATTAGTCAAACAGGACGGTAAACTGCATTCTTTGGAAAACCCTTTTGACTTCTCACCTGTTGATTGGACAAGGGTGAGTTAATGGAAGATCTGATGAAATGAGCAGATGAAAGCCTGACAGGTGATAATAATAATAATGATGGCCCCACAGGAAGGCCCTTTTCAGCTGAAAGACACACGAAGGAAGCAAGATAAAGATAAATGGAGATCACAATTAAAGAGCAACAGGTTCTGGAAGGACCCAGCTTCTATACTCGGCACCGTATGCAGAAAAATCATCACAGCTGCCCTTGGTTAGCAGCATGCACATTAAACTGAGAAGGCCCATTAAACTTAACTGGCTATAATTAAAATCACCAGGTATTATGCTACGCTAATAAGGAAGCTCTACTATGTGAAAGTGATAAGACCATTTGATTATCTGTCCATTAGAGATTTGTTTGTTGATTAAAATACAAACTATACAGGGTCCTGTAACAGGTGTATGTGTGTGTGTGTGTATGTATATATATATATATATATATATATATATAATTATATATATAATTATATATATATATATAATTATATATATATATATATATATATATATAATTATATATATATATATATATATAATTATATATATATATATATATATAATTATATATATATATATATAATTATATATATATATATATATATATAATTATATATATATATATATAATTATATATATATATATATATATATAATTATATATATATATATATAATTATATATATATATATATATATATAATTATATATATATATATATAATTATATAATTATATATATATATATATAATTATATATATATATATATATATAATTATATAATTATATATATATAATTATATATATATATATATATATATATATATAATTATATTTTGTATAAAGTGTGAACAGGTGAACAATTTGGGCAGTTTCACTCTGGGTCTCAGGTGTGAACAATTGAGGTGTCACAAGTGTGAACAATGCAGGGGGATCACATGTGTGAACAATACAGGGGATTAGTCTGAATTTGAGGTTTAAACAATGCAGGGGCCAGTTAATCTCTGTAGTTATACAATTTAAAGTTTACACATGGTACACAGACAGCAGGTAGGTGGGGACCACACCAGGGGGGGGGGGCGCCAGTTGGATAGCCCTGCTGTATGACATTGTTCACTCAGGCCCTGTATCGACTGGAAAGAATAAATTAGCATGGTGATGTTGCTAAGGGCAGTTGCCAATAGCAACTACTCAGGTCTGCTTTTTTCTTTTTTTTTGCAACTTGTAATAGACTCCGAAATCTAATTTTCACATGGCCAAATCAGCATTTATGTTTGTAATTCGGCACTTTCATTAAACTGGTGTTAAAGCATTTTACAGAATTGCCAGGAAGGGATCCTCTGTGCTGTCCTGAACAGTGTGCATGCCTAGTAGAGTAAAGATCCGAATTTTAACTTCAAAGATTGTTTTTAACTCTACCTCACATGCAGGCTGTCCAGGACTCCAAAGAACTTCAGAGTGAAAGTGGCAGAGATTGGGGTGCAGTGCTCAAGAGATAGTAGCCAGAGCCTTTTCTGCAAATAGGGGCACTGGTCTAAGACTAGGGCCAGAATTTGCTGTCTGGCTGCTCCCCTTCTTTTCTGGAAGCTTTTCTGATTTCAGCTTGAAATGCAAAATAATGCATTTTGGCTCAGAAATCCACGCGTCTGCCTGCACCGAAGTGGAGTGAAGTGCGTCTGGGTGCAGGCAGAGGAGGAGCAGTGGGGAGAGGATTCTCGGCCTATGTTTCTCAGCAGAGATCTGCAATCCTGTGGCCAAAGCCTAAGGTAAGTGATCATATTCACTGGCAGGTGCCTAACACTTTTGCCGAGGAAGATCCAAATGTATCTATGTAACTATGTAGATAAAATGAAATTACCACTTCAAACACACGCTGTTACTGTACTCATTGTGACGGCCATATAAGATGGAGTTGGGTGCAGATAATTTGCACAGTAAAGGTGGCCATACACGGATAGATCCGCTCGTTTGGCGATGTCGCCAAACGAGCAGATCTCCCTCCGATATGCCCACCTTGAGGTGGGCAATATCGGGCAAATCCGATCGTGGGCCCTAGGGCCCAACGATCGGATCCTAGCATTCACAAACGGGCGGTCGGATTGCGGGACCGCATCAACGAACAGATGCGGCCGCGATCCGACGGGGTTTTTAAACCCATCCGATCGAGATCTGGCCGACTTTCGGCCAGATTTCGATCGGGGAAGCCCGTCGGGGCCCCCATACACGGGCCAATAAGCTGCCGACACGGTCTGTCGGCAGCTTTTATCGGCCCGTGTATGGCCACCTTAACTCGCCCTCTTTATATGTTACTCCTCCCAAATGAGACTATTGCCCAGAATAAAGACAAACACAGCAGCCTGATGTTAAATTTGTGTAAGTCACAGTTTTATTTTTAATAATAATTATTAGATAAAGTGCACATCTTGATCCTGAGGAAGGCAAAAAATCCTCTGAGAAGTTTTGGTTCAGTCTGCTTCACTAGAGGGAAAAATTCCTTCCTGACCCTTTAACGGCGATCAGATTTGCTCCCAGGATCAATGCATCATATTCAATCAAGGGAAGCAGGGTAAGGGAAATATGGTAAGGTATGGTAATATGGCAGCATACACACGATTGCCATTAAGCTACAAGGTGAATGCTGCATTCAGTTTCATTCCATTAGATCCCTGGCAGACAGATGGAATGAAAAGGAATGCATTGTCTACCGAGTGCCTTAAGTGTGGTCCTGTGTATAAAACCATATTTAAATGGAGGGGGTACTGCTGTTGGAATTGCGGTGTAGGGGGGACCACCGCTGTAGGGGGGACCACCGCCTGTGGAATTGTGGTGTAAGGAGGGGGCACCACTGGTGAAATTGTGGTGTAGGTGGGCACCGCTGGTGGAATTGCAGTGTAAGGAGAGGGCACCGCTGGTGGAATTGCGGTGTATTTGGCACCTCTGTTGGAATGGCGGTGTAGGGGGGAACACTGCTGGTGGAATTGCGGTGTAAGAAGGGGGCACCGCTGGTGGAATTGCAGTGTATGGGGCACCTCTGTTGGAATTTGTGGTGTAGGGAGGAACACCGCTGGTGGAGTTACGTGTAAGGAGGGGGCACCGCTGGTGGAATTGTGATTTATGGAGGTGCACCACTAGTGGAATTGCGGTGTAGGGAGGGGCACCGCTGGTGGAATTGCGGCTTAAGGGGGATACCACTGGTGGAATTGAGGTGTAAGGCAGGGCACCGCGGGTGGAATTGCAGTGTAAGTAGGGGGCACCGCTGGTGGAATTGCGGTGTAGGGGGGGCACCGCTGATGGAATTGCAGTGTAAGGAGGGGGCACCACTAGTGGAATTGCAGTGTAGGGGGGCACCGCTGGTGGAATTGCAGTGTAAGGGGTAACACTGTCGGTGGAATTGTGGTGTAAGGAGGGGCACCGCCGGTGGAATATCGGTTTAAGGGGGGTACCACTGGTGGAATTGAGGAGTAAAGCAGGGCACCGCTGGTGCAATTGCGGTGTAAGGAGGGGGCACCACTGGTGGAATTTGCGGTGTAGGCGGAAACACCACCGGTGGAATTGCGGTGTAAGGAGGGGCACCGCTGGTGTAATTGCGGTTTAGGGGGGAAAACCGCCGGTGGAATTGCGGTGTAAGGAGGGGGCACCACTGGTGGAATTGCAGTGTAGGGGGGGCACTGCTGTTGGAATTGCGGTGTAGGGAGGAAGCACAGCTGGCGGAATTTGCGGTGTAGGGGGGCACCGTTAGTGGAATTGCGGTGTAGGGGGGGAGCACTGGTGGAATAGAAGGGTAGGGGGCACCACTGGTGAAATTGCAGTGTAGGGGGGAACACCACCGGTGGAATTGCGGTGTAAGGAGGGGCACCGCTGGTGTAATTGCGGTTTAGGGGGGAACACCGCCGGTGGAATTGCAGTGTAAGGAGGGGGCACTGCTGGTGGAATTGCGGTGTAGGGGGGAACACCGCTGGTGGAACTGCGGTGTAAGGAGGGGGCACCACTGGTGGAATTGCAGTGTAGGGGGGCACTGCTGTTGGAATTGCAGTGTAGGGAGGAAGCACAGCTGGCGGAATTCACGGTGTAGGGGGGCACCGCTGGTAGAATTGCGGTGTAGTGGGGAACACCGCTGGTGGAATTGCGGTGTAGGGGGGCACCGCTGTTGATATTGCGGTGTAAGGGGGAACACCGCTGTTGGAATTGCGGTGTAAGGGAGGGGCCCCATCGGTGGAATTGCGGTTTAAGGGATATACCACTGGTGGAATTGAGGTGTAAGGCAGGGCACCGCTGGTGGAATTGCAGTGTAAGGAGGGAGCACCACTGGTGGAATTGCGGTGTAGGGGGGAGCACTGGTGGAATGGAAGGGTAGGGGGCACCACTGGTGAAATTGCGGTGTAGGGGGGAACACCACCGGTGGAATTGCGGTGTAAGGAGGGGGCACCGCTGGTGGAATTGCGGTTTAGGGGGGAACACCGCCGGTGGAATTGCGGTGTAAGGAGGGGCACCGCTGATGGAATTGCGGTGTAGGGGGGCACCGCTGGTGAAATTGCGGTGTGGGGGGAACACCGCTGGTGGAACTGCAGTGTAAGGAGGGGGGCACCACTGGTGGAATTGCAGGGCACCGCTGGTGGAATTGCAGTGTAAGTAGTGGGCACCGCTGGTGAAATTGCGGTGTAGGGGGGGCATCAATGTTAGAATTGCGATGTAGGGAGGGGCACCGCCGGTGGAATTGCGGTTTAAGGGGGATACCACTGGTGGAATTGAGGTGTAACGCAGGGCACCGCTGGTGGAATTGCAGTGTAAGGATGAGGCACCACTGGTGAAATTGCGGTGTAGGGGGGGACACCACCGGTGGAATTGCGGTGTAAGGAGGGGGCACCGCTGGTGGAATTGCGGTTTAGGGGGGAATACCGCCGGTGGAATTGCGGTGTAAGGAGGGGCACCGCTGGTGAAATTGCGGTGTAGGGGGGAACACCACTGGTGGAACTGCGGTGTAAGGAGGGGGCACCACTGGTGGAATTGCAGGGCACCACTGGTGGAATTGCAGTGTAAGGTGGGGGCACCACTGGTGGAACACCGCTGGTGAAATTGCGGTATAAGTAGTGGGCACCGCTGGTGAATTTGCGGTGTAGGGGGGGGCATCGATGTTAGAATTGCGATGTAGGGAGGGGCACCGCCGGTGGAATTGCGGTTTAAGGGGGATACCACTGGTGGAATTGAGGTGTAAGGCAGGGCACAGCTGGTGGAATTGTGGTGTAAGGCAGGGCACAGCTGGTGGAATTGCGGTGTAAGGAGGGGGCACCGCTGGTGGAATTGCAGCGTAAGGAGGGGGCACCGCTGGTGGAATTGCGGTGTAGGGGAAACACCTCTGGTGGAATTGCGGTGTAGGGAGGGCACCGCTGTTGGAATTGCGGTGTAGGGGGGAACACCACCGGTGGAATTGCGGTGTAAGGAGGGGGCACCGCTGGTGGAATTGCGGTTTAGGGGGGAACACCGCCGGTGGAATTGCGGTGTAAGGAGGGGCACCGCTGATGGAATTGCGGTGTAGGGGGGCACCGCTGGTGAAATTGCGGTGTGGGGGGAACACCGCTGGTGGAACTGCAGTGTAAGGAGGGGGGCACCACTGGTGGAATTGCAGGGCACCGCTGGTGGAATTGCAGTGTAAGTAGTGGGCACCGCTGGTGAAATTGCGGTGTAGGGGGGGCATCAATGTTAGAATTGCGATGTAGGGAGGGGCACCGCCGGTGGAATTGCGGTTTAAGGGGGATACCACTGGTGGAATTGAGGTGTAACGCAGGGCACCGCTGGTGGAATTGCAGTGTAAGGATGAGGCACCACTGGTGAAATTGCGGTGTAGGGGGGGACACCACCGGTGGAATTGCGGTGTAAGGAGGGGGCACCGCTGGTGGAATTGCGGTTTAGGGGGGAATACCGCCGGTGGAATTGCGGTGTAAGGAGGGGCACCGCTGGTGAAATTGCGGTGTAGGGGGGAACACCACTGGTGGAACTGCGGTGTAAGGAGGGGGCACCACTGGTGGAATTGCAGGGCACCACTGGTGGAATTGCAGTGTAAGGTGGGGGCACCACTGGTGGAACACCGCTGGTGAAATTGCGGTATAAGTAGTGGGCACCGCTGGTGAATTTGCGGTGTAGGGGGGGGGCATCGATGTTAGAATTGCGATGTAGGGAGGGGCACCGCCGGTGGAATTGCGGTTTAAGGGGGATACCACTGGTGGAATTGAGGTGTAAGGCAGGGCACAGCTGGTGGAATTGTGGTGTAAGGCAGGGCACAGCTGGTGGAATTGCGGTGTAAGGAGGGGGCACCGCTGGTGGAATTGCAGCGTAAGGAGGGGGCACCGCTGGTGGAATTGCGGTGTAGGGGAAACACCTCTGGTGGAATTGCGGTGTAGGGAGGGCACCGCTGTTGGAATTGCGGTGTAGGAAGGGGCACCGCTGGTGGAATTGCGGCTTAAGGGGGATACCACTGGTGGAATTGAGGTGTAAGGCAGGGCACCGCGGGTGGAATTGCAGTGTAAGGAGGGTGCACCGCTGGTGGAATTGCGGTGTAGGGGGGGCACCGCTGGTGGAATTGCAGTGTAAGGAGGGGGCACCACTGATGGAATTGCAGTGTAGGGGGGGCACCGCTGTTGGAATTGCAGTGTAAGGGGTAACACTGCCGGTAGAATTGTGGTGTAAGGAGGGGCACCGCCGGTGGAATAGCGGTTTAAGGGAGTACCACTGGTGGAATTGAGGTGTAAGGCAGGGCACCGCTGGTGGAATTGCGGTGCAAGGAGGGGGCATCGCTGGTGGAATTGTGGTGTAGGGAGGGCACCGCTGGTGGAATTGCGGTGTAAGGAGGGGGCACCGCTGGTGGAATTTGCGGTGTAGGCGGGAACACCGCTAGTGGAATTGCGGTGTAGGGGGGGAGCACTGGTGGAATGGAAGGGTAGGGGGCACCACTGGTAAAATTGCGGTGTAGGGGGGAACACCACCGGTGGAATTGCGGTGTAAGGAGGGGCACCGCTGGTGGAATTGCGGTGTAGGGGGGAACACCGCTGATGGAACTGCGGTGTAAGGAGGGGGCACCACTGGTGGAATTGCAGTGTAGGGGGGGGCACTGCTGTTGGAATTGCGGTGTAGGGGGGCACCGCTGGTAGAATTGCGGTGTAGTGGGGAACACCGCTGGTGGAATTGCGGTGTAGGGGGGCACCGCTGTTGATATTGCGGTGTAGGGGGGAACACCGCTGTTGAAATTGCGATGTAGGGAAGGGCACCGCCGGTGGAATTGCGGTTTAAGGGATATACCACTGGTGGAATTGAGGTGTAAGGCAGGGCACCGCTGGTGGAATTGCAGTGTAAGTAGGGGGCACCACTGGTGGAATTGCGGTGTAGGGGGGAGCACTGGTCGAATGGAAGGGTAGGGGGCACCACTGGTGTAATTGCGGTGTAGGGGGATACCACTGGTGGAATTGAGGTGTAAGGCAGGGCACCGTGGGTGGAATTGCAGTGTAAGGAGGGTGCACCGCTGGTGGAATTGCGGTGTAGGGGGGGCACCGCTGGTGGAATTGCAGTGTAAGGAGGGGGCACCACTGATGGAATTGCAGTGTAGGGGGGGCACCGCTGTTGGAATTGCAGTGTAAGGGGTAACACTGCCGGTGGAATTGTGGTGTAAGGAGGGGCACCGCCGGTGGAATAGCAGTTTAAGGGAGTACCACTGGTGGAATTGAGGTGTAAGGCAGGGCACCGCTGGTGGAATTGCGGTGCAAGGAGGGGGCATCGCTGGTGGAATTGTGGTGTAGGGAGGGCACCGCTGGTGGAATTGCGGTGTAAGGAGGGGGCACCGCTGGTGGAATTTGCGGTGTAGGCGGGAACACCGCTAGTGGAATTGCGGTGTAGGGGGGGAGCACTGGTGGAATGGAAGGGTAGGGGGCACCACTGGTAAAATTGCGGTGTAGGGGGGAACACCACCGGTGGAATTGCGGTGTAAGGAGGGGCACCGCTGGTGGAATTGCGGTGTAGGGGGGAACACCGCTGATGGAACTGCGGTGTAAGGAGGGGGCACCACTGGTGGAATTGCATTGTAGGGGGGGCACTGCTGTTGGAATTGCGGTGTAGGGGGGCACCGCTGGTAGAATTGCGGTGTAGTGGGGAACACCGCTGGTGGAATTGCGGTGTAGGGGGGCACCGCTGTTGATATTGCGGTGTAGGGGGGAACACCGCTGTTGAAATTGCGATGTAGGGAAGGGCACCGCCGGTGGAATTGCGGTTTAAGGGATATACCACTGGTGGAATTGAGGTGTAAGGCAGGGCACCGCTGGTGGAATTGCAGTGTAAGGAGGGGGCACCACTGGTGGAATTGCGGTGTAGGGGGGAGCACTGGTCGAATGGAAGGGTAGGGGGCACCACTGGTGTAATTGCGGTGTAGGGGGGAACACCACCGGTGGAATTGCGGTGTAAGGAGGGGGCACCGCTGGTGGAATTGCGGTTTAGGGGGGAACACCGCCGGTGGAATTGCAGTGTAAGGAGGGGCACTGCTGATGGAATTGCGGTGTAGGGGGGCACCGCTGGTGAAATTGCGGTGTAGGGGGGAACACCGCTGGTGGAACTGCGGTGTAAGGAGGGGGGCACCACTGGTGGAATTGTGGTGTTGGGGGGAGCACTGGTGGAATGGAAAGGTAGGGGGCCGCTGGTGGAATTGCGGTTTAGGGGGGCACAGCTGGTGGAATTGCAGGGTAGGGGGGGCACCGCTGGTGAAATTGCAGTGTAGGGGGGAACACCGCCGATAGAATTGCGGTGTAAGGAGGGGGTGTCACTGGTGGAATTGTGGTGTAAGGTAGGGCACTGCTGGTGGAATTGCAGTGTACAGGGAAGACCGCTGGTGGAATTCAGTGTAGGGGGTACAGTTGGTGGAATTGCGGTGTAAGGAGGGGGCACCGCTGGTGGAATTGCGGTGTAAGGAGGGGGCACTGCCAGTAGAATTGCGGTGTTAGGAAGTGGCACCGCTGGTGGAATTGCGGTGTAAGGAAGGGGGTACCACTGGTGGAACTGCTGTGTAAGGAAGGGGCACCACTGGCAGGTGCGCTCCGCCAATGAGGCGAGCTGAGGCGCTCGCCTCAGGCGGCAGCGCCAGATACGTTTCCAGGGGCGGCAAAAAGCCGCTCCTGTCACTTTAAAGAGCCGAATTTCCGGTTTTGAAACCGGAAATTCGGCTTTACTAGTGCGAGAGAGCGCAGTTGCACTCTCCGCACTAGTGTTTCTGCGAGGGGAGGGGCGGCATTTAAGGAGCCGCCTCAGGCGGCGTTTTCATTAGAATCGGCGCTGACCACTGGGGGATTTGCAGTGTAAGGTGGCCATCACTGGGGGCAGTGCTGTAGATGGGTGAAGAGGCATCTGCTTGTGCTGCTGGTGATATATGCTGCTTGATGGTTCCAAGGGACATCTGCAAAAACAAAAGAACATTAATTTGAAACCACATGTTTTTACCTTTAGAAAGTGATGTCCCTGTAGAATCCCTATAACACATTGGGGCATTTTAATCACAAATATGATGGTTGAGCAAAACAACCAGGGATATAGTGGATAGTCCCTATTTTATATATCCATAAATGGCAATGTCTGCTCTTAATCCTTATATACTGTGATTAAGAATAGTGCCAATGTACACTATACATATATATGATTTAATAAAAGGGCTTGTTCACTTTTACATAAACTCTTAGTACTCTTTGAGTATTGTGTTTACATTTATTGGGGCCACATTGTACTCACTGATACAGAGGAGAGCTGACACTTCCAACATTGACAGGCTCAATGAAAATAATGAATTTATCTTTATTAAAGTTTGCATGTCCATAAAAAGACACTTGTTACTCAGCTGGCAGTGCCCACCACCCAAGCAAGTATTCATAACTGAACCAACCAACTGCCATTTTCAACATGGGTAGCAATATAACATGTCAATCTGTGCATGAGGGTAAAAGCAAATGAATATTTCTGAATTAGGAATCATGAATTGGCAACACAAGAGCACAAGGGGCTGTTTTTAAAAAAAAAAAGAAAAAAAAAAAAGATGTGGGTCACAGTGGCACATGGGCTGGTTTAGGGCCAGTGTATCATGGGAGAATTAATATCCCATCAGGGGATATCAAGGCATTAGGGTCTATACAGTTGAACTTTAAGCTACAAGCAACTGCCAAATGTAACAGCAATAGCAAAAAGCGCTGCATAGAATACACCTCTGCATGAAATTACTTTGAGAAATGCATTTGTGGGTGTATATCTATCTATCTGCAAACTTATTAGTTACCTAAAGCCCTTTTGCAAGCACAGGCAACAGACTTTTGCAATGGCAGTTGGAGCTCTCTTCAGCCATGTTGAGTCAGGCAGAGAGCATAACAGCTTGGCTTGTTTGCTACCTATGAACAGGCGATCCTACAAAATATAGGGAATATGTGAGAGAGGAGAGTGAGAGTAATGTTGAGATTCCCATTTGTGCACCACACCCCGCACAGAAACCTACCAAGATCCATGTGCAGAAAACTGCACCCCCACTCATGCTCTGCCAATAGATTATAGGGGGCACACAAAATCTCACTAGTGTGGCTATACAGGAAGCAGACCCGGTGGTTCAGGCCCTCATTCCCAAACCAAGCTAATATGAGCCCCCATACAACTTAAGCCCAATATGAATGACACATCTCCTCCTAGCTATATTAACAATCTTTTATCCAGTCTTACCTTGGCTGAGCCTTAAATCTTCTCTTCCCGAGACCAATGATGGGGTCACATGTATGTAGGGATTTCTCACATCGCCAAAAGCTAAGAAATCACCAAAGCAAAATGCTCCTTCTTCTCTGACTGGAAAGCCAAAATTGAAAAAAAAAACCTGACATCTCTGGCCCTAAGGTTAACTTGGTTAATGACATCACAGGAGGACTCCATGGTTACAGTCCTGCTGTGCAGCCAATCAGAAGGCACCTAATTAGCATTTCAGTGACCGGTATATGTCAGCACTGCCATGTGAGTTTTATTCAGCAGCCCAAAACATATAATACTATATATGCTATGTGAGGACTGGGGGATGCAATAGCAAAATACTAAGGGTTTGGATTTTGTTAGAAATACAGGTCAAAGGCTAGAAATGCTGCACCTCATGTGTCTCCTGTACCATCCCAAAGCCACCATAGCCCTTTAGCAATGAAGATTTGTGCCTCTAAATATGCCCCCAGTAGTCAAAGTGCAAATTCCATATAACACCCTGTACTGTGCTTGCTTCAAGTCTCTGAGATTTAGAGTGCAGAGACATACATTCCTCTTATGAATACAGTGCTGTCTTTATTTATGTTGTATTCATGAGGGGCAGAAGTCATGCAGGAGTCATAATGGACCTTTAAAACCAATGAACATTTAAATACATTTATATTGACAACATTTCTTCTTTTATTTGTTATTAGCAAATCTCAACATGGCGTCGTTAGAATGACAGCACAGAGTGGTCTTTACAGTACTTTTTATGCACAGCTCCATGTAGCATAGAGACTGAGGGACAGATGGATACATAGACATAGTTGTGCTGATGCAAGAGCAATATACAGTGTGGCCCTCTCCAATGTCTACTATTACTGCCATCTTGTGTCTGTCAGTGAATAGAACACAAGTTTTTTAAAAACTACATTTCTTCCCATTATAATGCCTAATATATAGTGTACTATATGGGACTGCAAAAAATATTCACCATGGCCAGGAAATTCTAAATTGCACCCCAAATTCACCCTTCTGTTACTAGAATATTTATTAGCATGTTTCTTAGTATTTTTAGCTGCAAAACATCTCATTATTACTAGAGACTGCATTAGATTATATATCTAATGTTACATTTAGCCACACGAAGTGCTTAGAAATGATCATCCATGAGTCACAATGCAACCAGTTGTGGGACTAGTAGTTATGTGGCCTGACAAGAATATCTTTATGGCCCCGCCACATGAACATGTTATAATATAGCTACAGTCATTAGCGCTTCTCAGAGCAATGTGTCTTCTTATCCCTTTTAGAGAATAAATACTATAGGAAGTCAGTGACACCCAGGTGGTCTCAGGTGGCAGCAGCCCCAGGATCGCCCCTGACAGTAAGGGTTAATCCAGAGGTCAGGCACAGTAATGTAGTGCAAAGCAGCAGCATTCATACCTGCTGGGGCTCCTGAGCAGCATCCAGTGGTGCCCAACATAGGGGCAAGGGAGGGCACTCTATGTCTAAGTCCCGTTAAAACTGAACACTGATTGGGTAGGCTAGAGGGACCCAGCAGTATAGCTAATCACAGTGCACCTGTACACGATTGGATATACTTGAAGGATTCACTCTGCATCCTAACCAATTCCTGTGCAGCTGTACCGGAACTTAGACTGAGGGGAAGATGAGCAGTTTGTGCAGGCAGCAGCAGGCTTGGAATAAGGTAATAGCACTAAAGTTTATTGTCAGTAAAAGATCCAGTTTTGTCCTAATCTTCTATTGTCTTGTGTATGTGTGTGTCTGCCATGTACATGTGTGTGTTTTACTTAGTATATCTGATTCTACATTTGTGTGTTTGGACCTGACCTAGATCTCTTTGTGCGGTTGCCTAATGAATTGTGTATTATTGTGTGTATTTGCTGAGTATTGTCACAATTTCTCTACTTGTGCAAATGTGCAGGTTATATCATATATATATATATATATCATTCACAGGCAAGTCTATACTTTGTATCACTTTTAAGAATTCATTAGTGTCACGCAGATAACTTCCAATCCTTGTGACACATGGCTGTAATAAATGATCCACAAAATGTGCAATGTTTTCGTTTAACGAACCACATGAAGCAATTATCGGTCTACCAGGTGGATTAACACAATCTTTGTGCACCTTAGGCAATGTATAGATAACAGGTATGATAGGGTGCTGCGGCACAAAATATTCATACATGTTATCCGTGATCCATCCCTGGACCTTAGCCATATTTAATAAACCACTCAATTCTTTCGTAAATATTTCTGTGGGATTAAATAATAATTTGCCATAATTAGTGGTATCCGATAATTGCGACAACAACTCATTGCGATAATACACATAGTCCATGACCACAATCCCACCCCTCTTGTCCGCATTACGTATAATGATATCATTATTACTCTGCAAGGATTTAATGGCTTGTTTTTCCAGCGGAGTTAGATTTCCCCGCCTCTTACTCCTGTCAGAGTACATTTTAAACATATCATTATTAAGTAGGCGATGGAAGGTTTTAATTGAGGCATTACTGCTCACGGGGTCAAATTCACTTTTTTTCTTGAATAGCTTATCCAGGGCAACTTTATTGGGGTCCGCCATATTGCTATTCCCATGCGCTCCTTCCCCTACTCCTTCACTGTGCTCCTCCCCCAAAGCAGTATCACCAGCTCCTTTCCCAAATCGCTCCCGCAGCCGTATTTGTCTGGATAGTTAGAAGTTGTCCACAACATGTGTAAATTTAGAATTACTCACCGATGATGGTACGAATCCCAGTCCTTTGGTGAGTAATCGCTCCTCTGCATCCGTCAATTGGTGGGAGGACAGGTTGAAAATCACATCTTGCGGAAGCGCTTCTGCTGCTGTCTCTGTGGCCGCTGCTGCGTGGCTGTGCCGCTTTCTTCCGCGACGGGGGGCTTTCCTGGGACACTCTTGTCCTGGGCACCGCGATCCAAAAAAGACTTTTGTGGTGCTGGCGCTTGAGATGCGCTTGCTTCCGCCTCGCTGTCTGTCCCAGCACTACTGGACGCATAGCTGGCTGGACGTTGCGCACGTCGCACTGGGAACCGCCTCTTAAAGCGATCATTACCTCCAGTCATCCACCGATACACCCGGTTCTCCTTATAGTCCTGGAGTACTCTCAGCCGTTTGGAGTTCTTAAAGGCAAGGATATCCACCCTGTATTTAGCCACTTGTTCCTGCAGCCTACGTTCCCAATCCATCTCTCTACTGGCAGCCAATGACGTCTGGTATGCGCTTTCAAACGCCTCCAGATCGCTCCGCACCAACTTCAATTCTCTGCCCACTTCTTCTACTACTAGAAGAACCAAATCCAACGAACACCTGTCCAGGATTTGGCACCATTTGCGACGGAAGTCAGTATTGGGTCTTCCAATGGTGGGTATGTTACTTATCCGAAAACCTTTCGGTATCTTTTTTTCTCTGTAGTACTCAGAGAGGGATACCCCATGCAGGTGTAATTTGGTCTCTTTCTTTTTCAATCGCAACAACTCGTGGTAGATCTCTTTAACCCAGAGTTTGCCAAAGGTCTCTTCATATGTCTCAGCAAACAGGATATTCTCTATTTCCTCTGTGGTGAAGAACTCCTTTCTCTCCGAATTAGTATGATCCATGGTTACACTTTCCATTAGTTTGAACTGACGGTGCTGGATACTAAATATAGCAGCACTCGGCCGCACGTATATATCTTCTGGATGAGTATCCGCACTCCAAAATCAATCTTGTAACAGGCAGGGGTGCACGGTAAGTCTTGTATACACCAATGTTTCATACACCAGCACTCCCTTTAATGTGAAACAAATAATCTTTTATTGCATCTTTTCTCCAACGTTTCGGTCCCTTTTGGGACCTTTTTCAAGGATGATACAAAAAAATGTGACAAAATCAAACATTAAATAACCATGTGCTTTACACCAAACCAATCCGTGTCCTTGTGCTCACCCCACCCTTAATTGGTTAATTGACTTCATGTCCAATTCTCAGTTGATTTATGTGCAAAAAAATTCTTTTAAAAGTATTTCTATAAAAACATCTTTTGTGCAAATGTTGCAATCAATATCTCAATATGTGTTGCATATCAACAATTATTCAATAAATACTTTGTTTTTTTTTTAAAAAAAAAAAAGCTGTCTGTGCTTGTGTGCAAATAGATAATCACATAAATAAATTATATAACTACATTACATCCACAAGGTGTCTCCAGTGCGCTTTAAAAGTTCATGTTACAGTGTCCTTATTATCCAATTGTTACAAATCCTAAAAAGGAAAAAAATAAGAAACACAGTTGTGTCAATTAAAAGGCTAAAACAGTTACTGTAACCACCACATCGGCATTATTCGAGTCATCTTTCTGTCTGCTGTCGTATATGTCTGATCCCTTTCTTTCAGGTTGATCAAATAAATACATTGCATTACTTCACTAGATATAATCATGTTAAAAAACAATTCAAATTAACTTGCCCGTTCATGCCATTCGGACTCATACAGTTCAGCTCGTGAATCCAAAAAGCCTCTCTCTGTAGTAGCTTTCTGCCAATATCACCACCCCTGGGATGTGCTCTAATGTGTTCAATTGGCATACATCTGAAGGAGGAAACATCATGTCTGGCTTCAGCCCAATGTTTAGCAACTGGTTGCTGGGCTATGTCTTGTTTCCCCTCAATCTTAGTTCTATCAGGATTTAACGCAGCCCTAATACTTGACCGATGCATGCCAATTCTCTCCTTCAGCTGCCTTGTCGTTTTTCCACAGTAGAGCAGTCCACAGGGGCACTTAATGATGTATACTACCATAGTGGTCTCGCAGCTCATCCTCTGTCTGACCGTATATTTCTTACCCGTATGCGGGTGACAGAAGTGGGTGCCCAGAATTAAAGTGTCACACATTACACATCCCCTGCATCTGAATACGCCCGGTTGTGTTACAATTCCTGAGCTACCACTTTTTTTCTCATATTTGTCACGTGGATCTGAGGGACTCAATTGTTCTTTCAAATTCTGAGCTCGGGAATAACTAAACTTAGGTCTTCTGCTGAGTTTTCCTTTCAGTTGTTCATCAGTATACACCACATCCCAGTGCTTTAACACTATGTTTTTCACCCCACTGCTTTTGGGGTTGTATTGACTGACATAATAAATGTCCCCCTTCTGTTGGCTCACTTTACGCTCAACTGCATTGTCCATTTCCCTTAGCAGTTGCCCTCTATCTAAACTCTCCGCCCATTCGCACGTTGTATCCACCAACTGTCTCGGGTAGCCACGTGAGATAAATTTCTCACCCATCAACTTCAAATCTTGTCTCCTTTTGGAGATATCGCTATCGATTCAGGCTACCCGCAACATTTGCGATTTGGGCATCGAGTCCAGGAGATGCCTGGGGTGATGGCTCCTGTAGTGCAATATAGTATTCCTGTCCGTGGGCTTGGTATATATGCAAGTTTGTAATCCTTCACCACCTTTGTAGACAGTAACGTCTAAGAAGTTTTCTCTTTCCTCACTGTAATTCATCTTGAACCTAATCGGACTAATAGGCAGGGGTGAACCTACCGTGCACCCCTGCCTATTACAAGATTGATTTTGGAGTGCGGATACTCATCCAGAATATATATATATATATATATATATATATATATATATATATATATATATATATATATATATATATATATATATATATATATGTGTGTGTATTTGTGCACCTGCCTGAGTCCCTGATTGAGTAAAGTCCATGTACACTACTGGCAGGACCTGCGCCCTATTTATTCTCCCATGTGATCTGAGCTATCAGCTTTATAACTGGCACTGTGTGTCTATCCAGCCTGGTCTTCTAGGGGCATTATTAATGGCACCATTGTTATTGGCACTATATTAATTCTGGTGTGTTTTCTGGTTTGTTATAAAAATGATTCTGCACTGTGTTCTGGGGGATTCTTTTTTTAATTGAGACCATATTTACACTGTGATGTATTAAGGTCTATTATACACAGTAGTGATGTGCGAGCAGACCCAATAACCGTGGGACCCGCGGGTCGTGCAGGTTTAGGCCGATCTCGCCTGCTCCTTTCCGTGACCTAGATGCTTGCCTCTCATCCGCCCCTTTGTGACATCATTGGTGGGGTGGGTAGGTGCGGGTCTATAAAAGAGACCCAGAAGTCGGGCTCGTATTAGCACATGTCGGTACCTGAACACCACTAATACACAGAGCTAGCCCTATTACCACATGGAGACAATTTACATGATATCGGCACTGAAGCTCTATTCTGGGGTATTATGTATCTTATTGGCACTGCACTGTATGTACTTGCATGAAGTGCTATTTGACTATGAAACAAGTAACTGACTTTATAGCTGTAATTAACCTTCCCAAACCAAAACCCTCTGCCTGTGCCTGCACCACTACTGGAGCTCCCAGCACCACTAGTGTGTAAAGCAGGGTCCAAACCTTTTGCAATGAGGGCCAGATTTGGTGAGGTGAAAATGTATGGGGGCAGACCATTTAGCCTGACATCCATTCCAAGGTAGCTAGCTTGCGATCAGGATCATTCACTCCTGGAGATGGATGCATACACAGTGTTTAGGAAGTGGAGTCTGTTTGGACTGATTCTCTGTGCCTCATTTCAACAAGGAATCGTGTAGCTGTAGCAGTAATATTTGGGCACATGATTAGTGGTTTCCTGGACTCACGATTTTATTTAATATATCAGTAAAAGTTACGTTTTAACCTAGTTCCTCGAGTTTTCGGGTTTCACAATGGGGTGGTGCAATTTTAAGGGTTAACTTTTCTTTCCCTCTTATATATTTAAAATTTTAGCTGACCAATAGTTTTCTCTTTCAAGTGTATTAACAATTCCAATTCTAGATTTGTGTCTTTGCCATGAAAATATTTGTAGATATTCTGCTTGTGATGCTTTAATCTACTTGCCCTACCATGAAAAATGTTCTGTGGACGCCGATGCCAGAGGCTCAGGTGCAACATGTTGATCACAAACCCCTTGGATGTTGCTCCCAGTGGCCTCTGAATTCCTGGCTTGCAGGCAAATTTTAGTTGCATAAAAACCAGGTGTACTGCCAAACAGCCTCCTGTAGCTTCTAGTCCACATAGGGCAGGCCCGGACTGACAATCTGACCGTTCGCAAGATGCTTGAGGGGCCACTTTATACTGTGTTTATGTGGGCCGCTCCTGATCCTAAGAAACTCATGCCACTGGGGGGCCCCGCACCCGACTGCAATGAAAATCCTCCAACTCTTTGCTCGAAATAGTTTCCCCCCCTCTTTAATTTTACCACATGGAGCAGTCCATGCTCATATATATTTGACTGCGCTGCACACGCGTGCAGGATTTGACACGTGATGACGCAATGCATAGCCTGGAGATGCGTGACCAGTACCAGCCTCCCCGCAAGATGCCGCTCATTCAGAAAAGGACCAGTCAAAGAAAGTGCACCACACCTCCAGGCACCAAATTATTGTGCAATAATTAGTCACAATTTTTATTTTATTACATTTTTTGTTTTATGCCTTATGTTTTTATCTTGGGTAATTGTTGGTTTGCCTATGCCTTATATTGTTCTATTCCGCTCCTCTCCTATTCATATTCCAGAGTCTTATTTAAATCAGTGCCTGGTTGCTAGGGTAATGTGGCCCTAGCAACCAGATTGCTGAAACTGCAAACTGGAGAGCTGCTAAATAACAAGACCATCACCTGTTTACATGTGGGCTGCTTTGATTTTTTTTTTTGCCCAGGCTGCCTTTTACTCCCAGTCTGGCCCTGACATAGGGGCTACCAAATAGTCAATCACGTCACCTCCAGGGACCTTTTTCATACTTGAATTTTATATTTGAATGTGGGTCACAGGTAAAGAAAACTTTGGGGTCCTCTCCCCTCGAATTCAACCACATGGGATATATTTAGCATGAATTATGTGATGGGGAATTATGTATTTGCTGTTTAAAGGCATACTTCAATACCCTCCTCCACTTTTAATTCTACAATGGCTTGTGGGGGCTGCTGGGAGTTGATGGGGCCACAAGTTCGAGATTAATAAATTGAATATAAAAGTCTCTGGTATAATGAAGGAACATAGTTATTTGGAGGGCCACCGTAAATGGCTTGCCCAGCTAGCTGGCACATTATGTAAATAGCTCCCCCACTGCACTATAATTTGTATAAGCCATATAAATAAATGATGATGATGATTTAATGACCAGCAGGGGAATGCACTGTTTGCGTGAAATGTTTTATGATGCTACATTGGTTCAGTTATAACATACTGTATGATACAGTCTAACAGTATGGCAGCTTCCACCTATATGAACGGAAATGTGCAGAAAAGTAATGTAATGGGATATAAATGAGCTGGAGAGAGTGCAGAGACTTGCAACTAGACTAGTTAGAGGGAGGGAAGATTTAAATTTTGAGGGTAGACTGTCAAGGTTGGGGTTGTTTTCTCTGGAAAAAAAGGCGCTTGGGAGGGGACATGATTACACTTTACAAGTAGATTAGAGGACATTATAGACAAATAGCAGGGGACCTTTTTACCCATAAAGTGGATCACCGCACCAGAGACCACCCCTTCAGACTAAAAGAAATTAACTTTTTAATTTGAGGCAACATAGGTGGGTCTTCACATTGAGGACAGTGAGGTTGTGGAATGCACTGCCGGGCGATGTTGTGATGGCTGATTCTGTTAATGCTTTTAAGAGTGGCTTGGATGACATTTTGGACAGATAATATCAAAGGCTATTGAGATACTAAATTCTATAGTTAGTATAGATATGTGTATATATAATTTATGTGAGGGTATGGAGGGCTGTGTGTATGGATGCTGGGTTTCATTTGAAGAGGTTGAACTTGATGGACTTTGTCTTTTTTCAACCCAATTTAAAGTGGACCTGTCACCTAGACACAAATTAATAAAAGTCCTTTTCAAATTAAACATCAAATCCAATTTCTATTTTTTATTAAAGCATTTATAGCTGTTGTAAGCTCATTTTAACATCTCAGCTGTCAATCAAATATTATCTGCCCCTCCTCTATGCCCTGGGCATAGAGGCAGGGCAGAGAAATACTTTCACTTTCCATTCAGCACTTCCTAGATGTCACTGCTCTCCCCACATTCCCCCAGTTCTCTTCACCATTCAATTGTGTAGCCAGTGCATGGTGATGGACATCAGGTCCCCCATTCTGGTGCACAAACAAGATTCTGAGATGATGCAAAGCTTGTCTTAATAACAGCGTCCACAAAATGGCTCCTGCCTGCTTGCTATTATTATGAAATCCCAGACTGAAGGAAGCAAGATTCAAATAATGTATATAGTGTATTTAAAGTTAATTTTGAACAATATTTTTGGGTGACGGGTCCCCTTTAACTATGTAACTATGGGTATATAAAATCTATACCCCCTTACTGTACTTCGAAGCAATGTGGCAGCTCCCACTTCGATGTAGTTTTCTAACTATATTAAATATAAACATGTAGCTGTCTATAGTCTTAGTGGGGATAACAGTCTCTGGCAAGGGATTGTAGCTGTGGAACAGCAGGTATAGTATGCATGGGTGGATTTTCATTAAGGCTTGGGTAGGCTAAGCTTCCACAAACCTGCCTGACATCTCAAAGAAAAGAGAAAAAAAATCTCCCTTACTGAATGCCGTTGTTTAAACATGGGGAAAACTCCTGCCCTGCGTGTCTGCAAACTCTGATGCTGTAGAAAATCAGCTACACTCTGATTGGGGCTTTCCCCTTGAAGCTTTTCCAATCAGAGCACACCTCTCATAACAGACCAAGCTATAGACCAATCAGCATACAGAAGAGGGCGGGCCTGTGGACACTTTAGGAACTGAAGGAACGGCAGAAGAGAAGGCAGATGCAGTGATAAAGACTACTCAACCTGATGATGTTTAGCAAGTAAGGAAATGTTTTGGTTTGGTAGTTTGAGGTTAAGGAACTTACAGTCCAGGGGTAACTATAAACTAATCTGCAATTTCCCTGACTGTGACACCCATGCTTTGGTTTGATGCAAAGAAAGTAGATGAGCAGCCCTAAAATGAATATCATTATAAATCCACTTGTGTTGTTACTAATAAATCTTTCTTAACCCTGAACTGGCTTCTATGGTGTTTAATGGAGGGAATAGAAGTACTTTTAAACCATGATGACTTCTGTTAAAACAGGGTCTAATATAAGCACATCTGCCAGGAGTTCTAGTTTGAGAACCTACAGTATGTTCCCACATCTCTGATAAAATGTTTCTCCTAATGTAATACCCAAAGATAAAGGCGCTGATTACTATATCAAAGTGAAGGAAGGGATATACAGAGGCCTGCTATATGTTAATTTTTGCGGTTCCTTGCACAGCTCTATCCCATTGTGTAATACAGTGCTACGTCTCAGGCTTCCTGTGTTTCATTAGCTGTTTTGTCTTTATCAACATTTGCAATTTTGACTAAATATATGACTGCTGTCCTGATCCTATGTCTGCTCTGGACTATTTTAGGACAGAGACATACGCTCAGATTTGGGGATATTAGTTGCCCGGCAACAAATATCCTCTTCTTTGGGCAACTAATCTCCCCAAACTGCCTTCCCCTGCCTTCGTTTTCCGAAGTTGCGTCACGAGGAAACTTTGGCGACTTAGTAAGTTGAAGCGCTCCGAGTGCCATCCCGCCGATGGTGTACATTCCAGCCGGCGGGAAGGCAGGGGAGGCAGTTTGGGGAGATTAGTTGCCCAAAGAAGAGGATATTTGTTGCCGGGCAACTTAAATCAAACTGCTTCATTAGCTGAAATACTCCTAGTAATCTCAGTCACCCATGTCCCAATCCTAAATTAACCCTTTCACTGATTTTTGCTTGAGGGGCTGTTTGCACATGTAGTTTTTATTTATTTTCTTTGTTCTTTTCATTTTGTGTTTGTTCAGGGGAAGCACTTATGACACTATGGCTGGGAAACATATATAGCTAAAATGATTAACATTGGGCTGAAGGGAAAAAACAGTGCATAACAGAAACAAGTGGAGTGAGAGGAAAAGGCAAGCTATAAGGAAACAACATGAAGAAAAATATACGAAAGAAGTGAATGAGATGAGAGTGGAGTGACAGAAATGGAGGAATAACAGAATTCTAAATCAAAGAAGCTTGTAAGGAAAGGGAAGTGAAGGGAGTAGGGTGAAAAGACAACAAAAAGGAAAGAGGAATATATGTGAACATTTTTGTTGGAAAAAAATACCTAAGTTGTAGATTAGTGACCATTTATGTGCATTGGGACTTGTACATGAAACTGGTGTGTGAGGCGACTGTATGTAAAATTAGCATTTAATTTATTCTGCTATATTATGTGTTTTACTTTTACCCCTTAATATTTTGATGTCACTGCCCCCGGCATCTAAAAATTATTGTTCTGTGAGGTTCAGATTCAGGGTCGGAATGGGCTGGCAGGACATCTGGAAAAACCCTGTAAGCCCCAGCTCTTTTGGGCCCCATCAGCCCAGACCCGCTCCCTACACAACCGCTTACCTCCATGACCTGGGTCATGGTGTGTAGAAAACGGTATGCGCGCATGGCGGTAAATGGCAGTGCAGGGGATATTAGTTGCCCGGCAACAAATATCCTCTTCTTTGGGCAACTAATCTCCCCAAACTGCCTTCCCCTGCCTTCGTTTTCCGAAGTTGCGTCACGAGGAAACTTTGGCGACTTAGTAAGTTGAAGCGCTCCGAGTGCCATCCCGCCGATGGTGTACATTCCAGCCGGCGGGAAGGCAGGGGAGGCAGTTTGGGGAGATTAGTTGCCCAAAGAAGAGGATATTTGTTGCCGGGCAACTTAAATCAAACTGCTTCATTAGCTGAAATACTCCTAGTAATCTCAGTCACCCATGTCCCAATCCTAAATTAACCCTTTCACTGATTTTTGCTTGAGGGGCTGTTTGCACATGTAGTTTTTATTTATTTTCTTTGTTCTTTTCATTTTGTGTTTGTTCAGGGGAAGCACTTATGACACTATGGCTGGGAAACATATATAGCTAAAATGATTAACATTGGGCTGAAGGGAAAAAACAGTGCATAACAGAAACAAGTGGAGTGAGAGGAAAAGGCAAGCTATAAGGAAACAACATGAAGAAAAATATACGAAAGAAGTGAATGAGATGAGAGTGGAGTGACAGAAATGGAGGAATAACAGAATTCTAAATCAAAGAAGCTTGTAAGGAAAGGGAAGTGAAGGGAGTAGGGTGAAAAGACAACAAAAAGGAAAGAGGAATATATGTGAACATTTTTGTTGGAAAAAAATACCTAAGTTGTAGATTAGTGACCATTTATGTGCATTGGGACTTGTACATGAAACTGGTGTGTGAGGCGACTGTATGTAAAATTAGCATTTAATTTATTCTGCTATATTATGTGTTTTACTTTTACCCCTTAATATTTTGATGTCACTGCCCCCGGCATCTAAAAATTATTGTTCTGTGAGGTTCAGATTCAGGGTCGGAATGGGCTGGCAGGACATCTGGAAAAACCCTGTAAGCCCCAGCTCTTTTGGGCCCCATCAGCCCAGACCCGCTCCCTACACAACCGCTTACCTCCATGACCTGGGTCATGGTGTGTAGAAAACGGTATGCGCGCATGGCGGTAAATGGCAGTGCAGGGAGCGGGTCTGGGCCATTGGGGCCCAAAAGAGCTGGGGCTTACTCTGGTTTGCGGCTGGGATGGGGGTACAGAGGGTGTATTATGGCTGGGGGGGGCACAGGGGATGATTTGGGGGGCCCCTGAAGCTGCAGACCGGTGGGCCCTGGTGCGATTGTTACTTTTTATTTCTATTTAGACCCTCTTCTACTCATATTTCCATCTCTTGTTTAAGCCATTGCCTGATTGCTGCAAATATGACTTTAACAACCCGATTGCTGCTGAAATTGGGGAGCTGTTGAGCAAAACTCTAAAAAAAAACGCACATAATAAAAAATGAAGACTAATTGCAAATGATCTTAGAATATTAATGTCTGCATGATATTAATGTTAATTTAAAAGTGAACAACTATTTGAAGGCCTCCCATGTATGGGCAACTTTAGCCTTCCCAACAAGAAAAATCACTCTCCGCCTATGATAGTAGGGATTGATGGTGCCTATAGTAGCAGTGGGATAAAAGTTTCTGGGAAGTGAGTGTGGCTGTGGGATAGCAGGTATAGTAGGGAGGGATGGTGCCTATAGTAGCAGTGGGATAATAGTCTCTGGGAAGGGTGAATGAGTAGTTTATACATTCCAAACTGTTGCTTTTATGATGTACAGTTTAAAAATTTGTTTTCCTCAATGTATAATAGAATACATGTTTTGTGAAATCAGGAGTATGCTGTATGACCTTATATTTTAATTTAATTAGGTAGATAGCGTTTTGTAATCCACATAGTCATGGTTATTTATTCCAGCTGAATGTCCGTGTTTTTCATTAAAACCATTTTTAATGCTTTTAATGAAAAACATTTACCCATCAAATAATTTGCAATGATTGCTTGAATAGTTTTGAAAATGTTCTTTTCTATTCATTCTTTAATAAAGTATAGCCATGTTTTTCCAAGTTTGGCTTCCTATGTAGCAGAAAACAGGCATGATCAGTATTCCTTAAAGGAACAGTAACACCAAAAACTGAAAGTGTTTTAACGTAATGAAAATATCATGTACTGTTGCCCTGCACTGGTAAAAATGATCCATTTGCATCAGAAACACTACTATAGTTCATATAAACAAGCTGCTGTGTAGCAATGGCGGAAATTGAAAAACGGCTAAATGGCACAGGATAGATAATGGATAACAGATAACACCATTAGACAGACAGAGCTTATCTGCTGTCTGCTGTGTAACTTGAGCCTTTTCTCCTTTGAATGGCTGCCCCCATGGCTACACAGCAGCTTATTTATATAAACAGTAGTAATGTTTCTGAAGCAAACACAGCAGTTTTACTAGTGCAGGGCAACACTGTATTATATTTTTATTACGTTAAAACAATTTAATTTTTTGATGTTACTGGTCCTTTAACAACCTAATCACTAATTATTGCTTTAAAAACCTGCAGCCCAGGGTTATTAGTAAGCGTAAAGGAATGCTGTCATAATATGCAATTATATTTGCATTCATGTTTAATGCTGCATACATAATCAAATAGTGATGAGACATTTCTGTTACTCAAGTGATACATTTTTTCACAAAAAGAACTTATTTGACTTGTACTTTTTTGACAAGTTCTTTGGACCTGGATTTTCTGCTTGCATGTATTCTAATTTTTTTTCTCCCGTAGTTCAGCTTCGATTAATGCTGGTGGTCTTCAGTGTCTGGCTTTCTCTGGTGTCTCCGGGGGACACAGGAGACCAATGGGGTTCAGCTCCATCCTCCTGGAGGCAGGACACTTGATTGGATAATAAAAAGGGGGCATGCCTGGATGTTCTGGCTTCACCCCTAGTACTTCCCTCTTCAACTCAGTTTTTCAAGTGTCCTGTCCACAGGAGGTTGGACCTTAGGTCTCTAGGAGACCCAACTAAAGGAATTCATCCTTCTCGCACCTCTATCTCTCCAGATATATCTGATCCCTCAGGTTCCGAGGGGGAGGTGTTCTCTTCTTCAGCTCATTTGGATGATGACAATGCAGAAGAGGACATTGCCGGGGAAAAGGATACCTCAGCCAATGTTAGTTCTAAAAGATCACTGACAATCTTACCCTTCAAAGGTCTTCGCTTATTTGGGGACGAATTGGAGAAGATTATCTCTCAAGCGACTGGGGGTAAGAGCACCTTCCTGCCTCAGTCCAGTCACGTTCCACCTCAGCCCCAAGAAAGGGACGGTTTTTATCGTGGCCAAATCAACAGATCGACAAAAACATCTTACACTCCATTCAAGTCTTCCTTCCGCTCCAAGCAGTCAGACAAACCTCCATCAGGATGGAGACCCAACATGCCCCAGGGCAAGGTCACCCATGACAAGCCTTCATCAGTATGATGGGGCACCCCCTCCAGGGTCGCAAAAGCACATAGGGGGACAGCTTATTCAGTTCCGGGAGGCGTGACTACGTCACTCTTCAGATGACTGGGTGGAAGAGATAATCACAGAAGGCAACCATCTGGACTTCACCTCTTCTTCCCCCAGGAGATTCTTTATGTCAAAAGTCCTGTCCAATTGCAACAGGACACAAGCCTTCAGGCAATGTGTCAGATCTCTTTGGGACCCATAAGTAATACAACCAGTCCCAGCGCAAGAGAGATTTTACGGCTACTACTCAAATCTCCTCATAGTTCCAAAGAAAGACCACACATTCAGACCAGTCCTGGACCTCAATAACTAAACCGCTTCATCAGGTCAGTAAGGTTCAAGATGGAAACCTTGCGCTCAGTGATCAGGGGCATGGTACCAGGACAACTATTGATGTCCTTGGACATCGAGGATGCTCCGTGTCCCTGAGTATCAGTTTGAAAGTGTTGCCCCCCAACATTCTGCCATCCGAGGTCTGGGCCTTTGTGGCCTTTCCACAAATCCGTCCCTGAGCAAATTATATTGATAATGGGTTGAGTGCAGAGGACTCTTGTATTTGACTATATGTATTTTGTGGTCACACCCTCATTGCACCCCCGCCTAATGTTTTTAAAAAATAGTGGTGAGCACAACTTTCCCTTGTTTGTTATAGTTATACAGGAGCAGTGACCAGCTCCATGTTGTAGCTCCCACCCTTCCCAGCTATAGTCAGGTGATCCCACTGGTGTCTAATAAAAGGGCAGCCAAGTATGGGGGTTTACTTTGAAAGCAGCAAGTAAGTTGCAGGTAAAACCTAGTCCCTTTGTAAAATGTATAATGAAGCAATAGAATTCTTAATGAATCAGATAAAATTGAGCATAGGACTGGCCAGATATGGGATGACTTTGACGTAGTTGGCCAGCTTAAATATATTGCAATATATGGACAAACAATCCCTGTTTTGTTTAAAGGGTAAGGCATTTTTCAGTAGCAGTATGCACAAAATGTCTCTGTCTTAAATATATTGATAATGGGTTGAGTGCAGAGGACTCTTGTATTTGACTATATGTATTTTGTGGTCACACCCTCATTGCACCCCCGCCTAATGTTTTTAAAAAATAGTGGTGAGCACAACTTTCCCTTGTTTGTTATAGCCACACAAATGCCACCTTCCTACTTTTTCAATTGTTTGTGCAAGGAGAGGAAATAATCAGAACAAGTCGGATGCGAAGATGAGCTGCAGCTCTTTCTCACTTCTCATCTGTCTATGCCAACATAGTGCTCAGGCAGAGGAAATGTTCTAACTTGTATGATTTCTGAACTAAACAATATTCGCAGTACATAGTTTTGATTGGTGGACCACCTAAGAAATACAAATAATAATATGAAAATTAATTCCATTGCTTTGTTATACCCATTTACAGGACGGCATACATCACGGGGGTAGGACTATGACATGGCGATTGACTGATCGCCATTTTAATCAAGGGGGATCCTGCCAGATTTTCATTATTTAGAAAACTGTCTTGACCCGGGCAGCCCTTCTAAAAAACAGGCTGTCAAAATGGGACGGGTGGCAACCCTAATTGTGATGTAAGAAATTAGCACTTCATAGCAATGACCGTTGGGAAAGCAGATACTGTGCCCTGGAGAGGCAGAGAGTGTGAGACTGGAACCAGCACTTGCAGGGATTCCTGTCTGAGTATCCAAAGGGGCAGGAGTTGCACTGCCTGTACATAAGTGCTTGACTCGCCTCTTGCAAAGTATCCAATGAGCCTGGGAAGTGAGTATAGCCATCATTTCTATTAAAGGAGCCTTGAAGATTTAAGAGACTGTGTTTCTTGGGACTGAGGAAAGAACTTAACTTCTTTAGTTAGAGAGACAGTTTGGCTGGCCTTAGTTAGTTAGACAAAGTCCAGTGTTATATTTACCGCACCCTCACCTTGTCCACTTTCCTGCACTGGTGGTGCTGGTTCACCGCGGGCCCGGCAAGGCCCCTCAACAAATTGCAGTATAATCACGGCTCCGCACACACTTCATAATCAGCAGGTTATTTATTGTTATTTTCACCACACATCAACGTTTCGGGGGGTTTTCACCACCCTTCATCAGGATAAAACACCCAAGTAACACAAACCCTTATAAGTGCAATGCTCCTCCTTCTATTCCCATGGTGCAACTTCTGGTTAACCCTTTATATGGGTTAATACTTTATACATTTCTATTAGTGATATTTACTCTTTTCCATCCTTATTCTCATATATCATCAGTGTTATACAATAATTTAAATCGCACACATAAATATTAAGTTATATAAATAGTATAAAACGTTTATAAAAAATATGAAAGTGCATTAGTGCCCATTACTCACTATCGGTGACCATATTAATATTCTCTAACCACCACCCATTTTGATAGTCCTCACATGGATATTTCTCATCTAAAACAAAAAATGGAAAAGACACAAGAATCTTAAACTTTTGTAATTAAAAGCATATTAAAAGCATTGTGCGTTATCTTATAAAAAGCATGTCAAGCTGAAATTCTCATTTAGACCTCCCGGAGTTAATGTCTTAAGTTGCCAAATCCAGAAGGCCTCTCGCCTCAATAAAAAATTTTTCACATCATTTTCTACATCTTTCCTCACTACCTCCAGTACCTGCCATCTCAATTGAGCAACATTGTGTCTCATCTCGAAGAAATGTTTCGCCAATAATGTTTCTTTTTTATATTTCTCCTTTCCTTTCTTCCTATCAGTGTCAGTATTCCCTTCCTTTTCTTCTGGTTTGAAATTCCTTATTACACTCTTATGTTCGTTCAATCTCGTTCTCACCGCCCTGGAGGTCTGACCTACATAACATAACCCACAAGGGCATTTTAGCAGGTATATAACACACTCCAAGTTGCAGGTTGCGCAATGCTTTAATTTTATATCATGCCCTTGGCTCGGATGCTTGCAAATTTCTCCTTTGATGATCCCATTACAGTGGCCACAATTATAGCATGGGAAAGTTCCCACCCTGTTATATACTACTTTTTGTATTGGTTTCCTTCTAAAATCCGTTTTTACTAGTCCATCTGCTATAGTCTTTCCTCTTCTATAGCTAAAAAGTGGTTTCTCTGTGAACAATTTACCATAGATTTTATCTTTTCTACAGGAGGATAAAGAGATTACGGTTAAAAAAGCGGATAAAGGGGGCGGGATAGTGGTCCTTAATACTAAGGATTATTTAGGGGAGGTGGAACGACAGCTCTCAAACTCGGACCACTACCTTAAACTAAGTAATGATCCCACTGCAAGGTTGAGAACGGATATACAGATATTCTTAAATGATGCATGTGTGACAGGGATTATTACCCCAGAAATAGAAGCCCTGTTACTGAAAGAAAACCCTAGGGTACCGATCTTTTATCTCCTTCCCAAGGTACACAAGACCTTAGTCAATCCACCGGGTAGACCCATAGTGTCGGGGGTAGACTCTCTCTTACAACCATTGGCAATATATGTAGACACCTTTCTGCAGGAGATTATACCTAAATTGGACACTTGCTTGAAAGATACCACACAATTTCTCAACTCCCTTAGAGAAACGCCGATACTGCCACCATCACCTATTGTTTGTACAATTGATGTGAAGGATTTGTACACCTCAATAATACACGATGAGGGAATAGAATGCTGTAGGTAGTACCTTCTGAGGGATAAAGTACCATCACATGAAGTGAATTTTCTTTGTGAGTGCTTGGATTTTATTTTGAAGCGAAATTACTTCCGGTTTGACTCAGATTTTTATCTACAAGTACAGGGCACCAGTATGGGAGCTAATATGGCTCAGGCCTATGCAAATATTTTCATGCATAACTTTGAGCATTTATTTGTACTGAGTCATCCGGTCTACAAGCACCACATAGCAGTATGGAAAAGGTATGTGGACGATATTTTTATGGTATGGACAGGTCCACCAGCTTTACTGTCCGAGTTCCACGCATACCTAAATACCGTCCACACTACCATAAAATTCACTATGTGTGAGGGTCCGCTGATAGTAAACTATTTGGATGTACAAGTGACATTGACTGATGGGGGCTTCCATACTGATTTATTTAAAAAACCCACAGATAAGAATAACTTATTGCATAAAAACAGTTTTCACCCAAGGGGGGTCACTGGGGGACTACCCAAGAGCCAATTCATTAGGGCTCGACGTATTACATCCTCAGATGAACTATATGAACAGCAAGCTGATGATCTGGTGAGAAAATTTCATGAGCGGGGATATAATAAACACGATCTGCAAGGGGTTAAAAAGGATGTCCTAGATATGGATAGGGACAACCTTTTGAAAGTAAGGGATAAGGATAAATCCCCTAAGAAGCAAAATGTGGTATGTGTAACGACATATGGGCCCCACTCAACCCTACTTAGGAAAGTAATAACACAACATTGGCCAATTTTACAAAAAGATAAAATCTATGGTAAATTGTTCACAGAGAAACCACTTTTTAGCTATAGAAGAGGAAAGACTATAGCAGATGGACTAGTAAAAACGGATTTTAGAAAGAAACCAATACAAAAAGTAGTATATAACAGGGTGGGAACCTTCCCATGCTATAATTGTGGCCACTGTAATGGGATCATCAAAGGAGAAATTTGCAAGCATCCGAGCCAAGGGCATGATATAAAATTAAAGCATTGCGCAACCTGCAACTCGGAGTGTGTTATATACCTGCTAAAATGCCCTTGTGGGTTATGTTATGTAGGTCAGACCTCCAGGGCGGTGAGAACGAGATTGAACGAACATAAGAGTGTAATAAGGAATTTCAAACCAGAAGAAAAGGAAGGGAATACTGACACTGATAGGAAGAAAGGAAAGGAGAAATATAAAAAAGAAACATTATTGGCGAAACATTTCTTCGAGATGAGACACAATGTTGCTCAATTGAGATGGCAGGTACTGGAGGTAGTGAGGAAAGATGTAGAAAATGATGTGAAAAATTTTTTATTGAGGCGAGAGGCCTTCTGGATTTGGCAACTTAAGACATTAACTCCGGGAGGTCTAAATGAGAATTTCAGCTTGACATGCTTTTTATAAGATAACGCACAATGCTTTTAATATGCTTTTAATTACAAAAGTTTAAGATTCTTGTGTCTTTTCCATTTTTTGTTTTAGATGAGAAATATCCATGTGAGGACTATCAAAATGGGTGGTGGTTAGAGAAAATGAATATGGTCACCGATAGTGAGTAATGGGCACTAATGCACTTTCATATTTTTTATAAACGTTTTATACTATTTATATAACTTAATATTTATGTGTGCGATTTAAATTATTGTATAACACTGATGATATATGAGAATAAGGATGGAAAAGAGTAAATATCACTAATAGAAATGTATAAAGTATTAACCCATATAAAGGGTTAACCAGAAGTTGCACCATGGGAATAGAAGGAGGAGCATTGCACTTATAAGGGTTTGTGTTACTTGGGTGTTTTATCCTGATGAAGGGTGGTGAAAACCCCCCGAAACGTTGATGTGTGGTGAAAATAACAATAAATAACCTGCTGATTATGAAGTGTGTGCGGAGCCGTGATTATACTGCAACTTAGTTAGTTAGACCCCATTGACACTTGCCAGGAGTTTTGTATGTATTAGTTTCCCTTTTACTCACATTTACTTTTAGAAAATAAGTTTTATTTTTAACAAATACTGTGTGTGAATCATTACTGTTTCCTAGTGAGGCCACCCGTAGGTGCATTCCCGGATCCCACTTGGTGGAGGCACTGTGCTAGTAAGTACCTGGTGCCAAGTATCTCCCAATACTACTGCGGAGTGGCTCAGGTTGGTCCCATGGCATCAGGTGAGCACCACTGTGTAAAACTAACAGAAGTGACACTCCATAGTGGCTACTTGGCACGAGCATTACAATGAATGGGGAAATCACTCTCTATTTCACTTCTCAGTCTCTGTACTCCCTCTTCTCCAAATTCTCAGTATCTCTCAGTATAGTCCCTGCTGATGAAGTGACCTTGATTCTCTCATTTACATGGAGCATTTTTCATCCTGTGGAAATATTTCGTTTCGGGACCTTAACTGAATTTACAGCAATTTCCTCATGTGTTTTCTCTAAGGGATTCTGCTTTGAGATGCACATTAAATCTCCATTAATACCTCATTATCCCACTGATACGATTACCGAATAACGAGGCAGAAATTCTAATTGTCCCTGGTTCTTATTGTACAGTTCATATACCTGGCAACGCAGCAGCAAATGGGAAAAAAAAATAAGTAACTGTCAACTGTGTCTGACACAATCAAGTTATATTTCTGCTGAAGCAGAAGCCCGTGGTTTATTAAGCCCTAATAAGGAATTTGCCATTTAAAACTATCATGGGATACTTTGGCGTCTTTGAGAATCTTGAAAAGGTGAAATCATCACAATTGTGTGTGTTAAGGGTTGACATTAATTTGAATTGTTTGATTATTTTTTTAACAATGCATGGGTAGGGAATCAAAATGTGAAATTCTGAAGGTATGGTCAGGGGTATAGGTTAGTAAGACAAAAAAACAAAAGGCGGAGAGAAGCAAGAATGATTGTGGTTGTGTTTTTTTTTTTAACTATGACAGAAGATTCATAGTTTGCAACCAATCAGATTTTACATTTCAAACAGCTGATATGTAAATACTTCCTGTTGCTATGGGTTACTAGACCAGTTGCAAACATGCAGCTTTTATTGCTCTTTTAATATAACAAAGATTTGTGACCTTCAGCTATGCCTGACTTCCAAGATTAAAGGGGTAGTTCACTTTTAAGTTTACTTTTAGTATGTTATAGAATGACCAATTCTAAGCAACTTTTCAGCTGGCCTTAATTTTTTTTCTTTTTTATAGTTTCTGAATTATTTGCCTTCTTACTCTTTCCAGCTCTCAATTAGTGGTCACTGACCCCATCTAAAAAACAAGTGGTCTGTGAGGCTGCACGTTTATTGTTATTGATACTTTTTATTACTCGTCTATCTATTCAGGCCTCTCCTATTCATAGTCCAGTCACTTATTCAAATCTCTGCATGGTTGTTAGGGTAATTTGGACACTAGCGACCAGATTGCTGAAACTGCAAACTGGAGAACTGCTGAATAAAAAGCTAAATAACTCAAAAACTATAATAAATAATAAAAAAAAAAACCAATTGCAAACTGTCTCAGAATATCACTCTCTACATCATACTAACAGCTAACTCAAAGGTGAAAAACCCTTTAAGATGAAACTGCTAGATAACCAGATCACAAAGAACTGTTGCATAAGATAGTAGGGAAGTAACTACCCTCCTCCTGATGTCACCTTTTGCCATTGCAGTGATTTGGTTCTTGATGACAGCAGCCATAAAGGACGAGACTGCATTAGATATTGATTAGCAGTTTCACTACTGTTCACAAAATGGTATTCTTCATGGCAGTGCCGAACTGGGATGCCAGGGGCCCACCAGAAAACCTTCAGGTAAGTTCATACTTGGGGGTGTCTAAGTTTTGGCACCCCAAGTAAATACAGCCTTTCCTTTAAGTTACATCTTAGGTTTCTTTCTTTGATTATCAGCTACAATATGTTGGTTTTAACAGTGCTTCACCTTTCACTGTTGTCTGTAAGGGGGGGTCCTATAAAGACAATGAAGGAATTGCACATTTTTAAGTACAGAAAAGCAGCACATGAGGGATCTAGAAAGGGATCTAAATCTAAAAAGCGAGTGTAAAGACCTATTCATGTTCAAAGGCTCCAGGAAAATGATGGGAGTTTTGTGATGTATGGGCCCTTATAAAATGCCATGCTGCATATGGGTACCGATATATAGCCAATAAATCAACAAAGAAAATGTTAGTTCCCGCATATTTTCTTTGTTCTAGCTCAGAGCAAAGTGTGTGATTGGCCCTCTGTAATCCCTTTCTAAGAATTATGACATAGTATGGAAAGAAAGATACCAACCCACAGCCTACAGAACAAGGTAGTATTTGAATCTTATCTTAGATGCATGCTACCCAGTGGAAAAGAAGATTATTCTGGTTATCTACTGCCTATTTTCCTATATGCCCCCTATGGGACATGTTTACATTACAGGTACTGGAATCATATCCCATGCTTCTAACATACTTGACTTTTTGGTCTCGTTGAGGGAATGATATTGTTGGTGACTAACCTCCCCACCCCAAAGGCTAATACAGCTTGGAGGCATAACCCATAGCTAATAATATATGTGCAGACTGAAGCATATAGTATTGTTTTTAGCATTATACCAGTTATTGTATCCATCCTTCCAGAACAGCATGTAGTAGGTACTGTCAATTTTCATTCTAGCCCCCATCACTCTATTAGAGTAAAACAGACACTGGCCAGCAAATATTTTAGTCCCTCAGCACACAAAAATGTGACAACTGTCGCCTTGGTTTGATGCCTAGTATTTTAATATAATTTATTTTTACATGATTAGCACATTACAAGTCACCAAGTACTGAACATTTCCCCAGTAAGTGGTTGAATTTAAATGTTAATGAAAAATAACCGAGAAGAATTTTAAGCATGAATGAAAATTCTGTGCAAGGATATTTCATTTGCTTAAAATGTATCAGCTGTCAAATCGGCCATTCATATTATTTGGATGGTAAGATGGAGCTGAGCTGAGATCATTTGTGACTTTCTGGGCTAAAATATTCCGAATGGATTTCATTCCAACGCATTCTGCCTTCCAGCTCCATTCAGAGCAACTGGACTGCTTATTTGACAGCTGACACTTTGACAATTCTGGAAATCGTTACAGTTATTGTCCTCTTATTAGTTATTTTTCTGCACCCAATTATTTGTCTCCTGCAGAAGTATATGATGGGTAAATAAGAGAAGTTTGTCTGTGTAAGGGTATACAGACCTTTATAATATCTTACAGGGCCACAAATCTGAGCTTTCATGTGTGACGTTAAAATTTGAATCTGCAAATTAGGATTCAGATTTGTTTTAGTATTTTACCAAATCTTTTGTAGAAGATTTGGTATTTGGGTAAATCCAAAACTATGCCTACTATACAAACTTTAAGCTAGATAGATAGATACGAACACTTCTGCTTGTCGGACTGACCGGCCAGTACACCAGGAAAACTCATGGGTTGTCCAGCTGTCACCCAACCATTTTGCCTTGTATTGCCTATATTTTTGTCATTCCTCTTTTATTAGGCTGGAATTAGGGGTAGGCAGAATAGGCACCTGTCTAGGGTGTAATGATGGGGGGAAGGGGGCACTGGGCAGGCAACTTTTAAACAGTTGTTTGTCTAACCCTAGCAGGCCCGGATTTGCGGCAAGGCCGCATAGGCCCGGGCCTAGGGCGGCAAAAAAATAGGGGCGGCATGCCGCCCAGGACGCGTGCGTCCCCATTCAATTACAGCAGCTGCGCCGGCGTATTTTCGCCGGCGCGCTGGGAAGGGGAGGTGAGGTGGACGCTAGGACCACGCGGCCGCTTGGTCGGACCGCGCGGCCTAGGGGCGCCCCTCATTGAAATCCGGCGCTGAACCCTAGTCCAGGCTCTCTTGCGTATGTAAAAAGAAGAGAATAGTTGAAAGCTAAGAAAGCTAATGTATGGGCCCAGAGGGTTAAGTTCTCCTATGGTCTGGAAATCCAACTTGGCTGAAAAAAGTGTTGGACCTAAATCTGATCTGGGAGGGGGAGTGAGTCCTTTGTCCCATGTGCAGTGAGCCCTGGCAGAGTCCAGATTTTAGTGGGAGGGAGTGTGTGCAGATGCAGAGCCCAGGGGTGGATGAGTCCATGGAGGGCTTGGGGTACAAAGGATTATGGAGAGTCTGGAGCTTGGAGGCAGAGCAGAGAATTTGTACAGGAGCTGCCTGTGCATGCTAATTTGAAAGGGGGGTTTTGATGTGCTCGCACTTTGGATAGAGCAAAAAGCAGTGCCCTGAAGAATAAAGCAGGTTGTGCATGACCAGCTTGGATTAGCTTTGGAGCCCAGTCTGAGGATTGACTCACTGTGGATGCCTGACCCATCTGTGTGAGTCCCTGGTTAGTGTTTTGCATGAGGGCGAGTATTGAAAAGCTCCAGCGTGTGTCCTCTGTTTGAGAACAGGCGTTGTTTGTGTGCCTGCTACAAGGGAGCAACTACCTTTGTGCATCAGGAGATGTATTTGGGACAGGTGGCACTACCTCTGGAAATTTTAAGAGCTCCTGGGGAAAGGGACTGTGACTCTCTTTATCCACCTGGAGTAGAGAGTGTGCCAGGATTGGGACTACCACATGGGTTCTCCAGGGCAGAGAATTATTGCTATATTATTTATGATTGCATTTTACCTTTATTCAATTATATAGAGTTTATCGTGGATTACTGCAACTGGTGTGTTTGTGGTGTGTATTTGTTCCTTTTGGGCCACCTGTAGGTGTATCCCTGGATCCCACTAGGTGGAGGCACTGCCATTGAGAGAAATTCCCAGAACCCTTTCATTTAGCAAAGGGGATTCAGGACCTATGCATGGTAAGATATTAATGGTGTATATCCTATAATACATGTGGGGTCAAAATAGGGTTATACTTGAGTAAAGAGAAGAGGAAAAAATTATTTTCCGATCTGATACTGTGTGATAAGATACTCGTCAAGGAGGGGAACACATAACAAAAAGACCCAGATCTCTCTTGCACCCTTCTGTGTGTGACACCATGTAAACTAGTGACAGTGGAGCTTTTCCCCTTACCAATCCACATAAATCCCAACATCACTAAGTGAAGTATTATGGGGTTTCCAGTTTAATGTCTCATTGTAGAAGTTTTTGTGTTATCACATCAACACATCATTTTGTCATTTATTCCTTCTTCAGATATTTTTAAAGGGGCAGTAACTCTAGAATAGAAAAGCACACAATGTCGAATCAAAGGATAAGGAAAGCTGGATTCACTAGAGGGAGACTGAGTTTTTATCTTGATCAGTATGTCTTTTAGGAAAAAAATTGTAGCAGCCTAGGGAAAAAACTAACTTCCAATCTAGCGCTAAATTACACTGTTCTAGTATAAAAGATGATGGCCGTTTAATTATATTTTGTTGCTAAACGTCTTGTCATTTTTTTTAAAGTACCCTGATCCTCCTTACAATCTCTTAATTATTGTTATAAAATATAAAATAATCTAATAAAGCTAGTTGGCCCCTTTATAGGTGGACATTTACATATTGCCCAAATAAAAGAGCAATCTTAATGACATAGCTATGTTGTATAGTTATTCAGCTGAAATGTCTCCCAAACAGATATAAATATTCCAAACATCCCAATAGTAAGAAATGATGAGGAGAAATTATCTACTTTTAATTAAGTAAATACTTAACCATTTACAAATGTTAAAAGTGTTTATTGAGATCCTCAATAATGTACCTTTCTCCACAATCAAAAGTGTATTACTTTCATTGTAAACATTGGCCAAACAACTCACCACTCAGCAGTGTACACCAGCGTGACATTTTATAATCCTCCCCTCTCTACATAATATCACAAGATAAGTAGCTAACTTTAAGCTCCTGGTAATTATATTGGTATGGGATCCATTATCTGGAAACCTGTTATCCAGAAATCTCAAAATTACGGAATGGCCGCCTTCCATAGACTCCATTTAATCCAAATAATCCAATTTTTTTAAAATGATTTCCTTTTTCTCTGTAATAATAAAACCGTAGCTTCTACTTGATCCAAACTAAGATATCATTAATCCTCATTGGAAACAAAACCAGCCTGTTGGGTTTTATTTGATGTACACATTCTGTATGTATACACATTAAACAACTGTTAAACTGTAAGCAAGATCATATCTAATTTACTCCTGTGAATGTAAAAGTTGTGATGAAAGACTGCCAAGAAAAATAGTGGGTTTGGGGTAAGTTAAACCTAACCATTAGCTTGGGAAAGTGGATAGTGCTCACAATACTGTACATGGCCTGGTTGGGTTGTGGACTTGACCCTGCCCATGGCCTTACCTGTCACCATAACCAAGCCACTCTGTTGATGTTGGGAGAAGGGGGCCACTTGTGCTTCAAACTAGACTACACCCCCCCTCCATAACTTTGGTTATGGTCTCATTATTAAATAACAGGCATGAGCCAGTATCTTTCACTTTTTTGGGGGGGGGGGGGGTGAATAGACACTTCACTCTATGGCCCCCATATCACTTTAGAATTAAACTGCAGGTAAAGCCAGTTTTAAGCTGCAGGGCCCAGGAGAGTTTCTGGTCTTTCCATAATTTGTTTCTGGTTTCTGTCACTTTCTCCCCACCATAATCCCCTTCTGCATCAGAAGCAGTTTAGGTTATAGGAAACAAAAGTGTCACGGTTTGGTGGAAATACTCAGAATCTAAATTGCTTTGGCTGCTGCTTCTTCATGGGCTATACTGATGCAGGTCACAGTAGCAAAATATGCTATTTTACAAGTTTCTGGCTATAGAAGTGTTTGTTGGCACACACAGATGGGGTTTATAAAATTCCCGCTGATTGCTCTGAGAACCGAATATGTTCTGATCCTGTTTTGGCAGCCTGAAAAAACTCTGTTTAATGTTCTGCTCTTGGCAAATTCCAGAACTCTAATGCAAAAATCTAAACTTGTTTTATTGCAGCAGAAATGGACAAGGTGTTTGGAAATATGACGTCATTTTGCATTTCCTGCTGTATCCTAAATGGAGGAACATGAACAGTGGTGGATCGATGTGGAAGAGGAAGGTGGAAGAGGTGCAGAGAAAGGTCAAGTAAAAAATATAGAAAGTGTTCTATAGTTACAGTTACTGTATGTGTTATAACAGATGGATATTTATACAGGTATGGACCTGTTATCCAAAATGCTTGGGACCTGGGGTTTTGCGGATAATGGATCTTTCTGTAATCTGGCTCAACATTAACATAAATACCCCAATAGGCTGGGGTTGCTTTCAAAAAGGATTAATTATTTCTTAGTTGGGATCAGGTACAAGGTACTGTTTTATTATTACTGGGTAAAAGAAATAATTTTAAAAAATTTGGATTGTTTGGATAAAATAGAATCTATGGGTAGGGTTGCCACCTGTCCAGTTGTGACCCAGACAGCCCTGGTTTTTTTGAAGGGCTGCTCGGGTCAAAACTGCCTGCACGGTTTTCCAAATTGGGAAAACCAGACAGGATTTCCTAGGATTGATGCAGCGACCAATCGCCGATTGCAACATCATGCCCCTGACATCACAATCTGCCCCCTGCAGCATCACAACCCCGCCCCCATTGTGCCATGGCCCTGCCAGATTCAACAAGGTCAAAAAGTGGCAACCCTCTCTATTGGAGATGGCTTTCCCTTAATTCAGAGCTTTCTAGATAACGGATCTCCAGATAACAAACTCCATACCTGTAGGTATACCTACAATGCATGCTGTCCTCTGTCAAGCAAGTCACCTAATGATCCCTTCTTCATAGGTGATTTAAAGAACAAGGAATACGTTATTCAATGGGGAAGGCCAACTCGTTGGGCAGCCAACAGTGATTATTATTGCTTATCTCAGAACTGGCCCATTGCTCCTCCTAAAAAAATGCACTGGCTGAGGAGTAGTATTCTATTGAGCCCCAAGATTCGTCTTCTCTTATCACAGGGGACCATTGGGCCTGGTCTGGACTTTGTTCATGCACAGTAGAAGTAAAGATCAAATTTTATTCTACAAGCACTGGGAGGTGCTCTCAGGATCAATGCACTCATACAGAGTGAAGAATGCAGCTGCATAGACATGGGTCCATTCCATCAGTCTCCGTGGCACCTGAAGTCTGACCTATGGAATGAAGCCTAATGGTTAGTATGACTGTTGCATCATGTTCTTCCCTATTTACTGGTTAAACTTCTTAAATTGTCAGTGACATGTATTTTTCTTGCCCAATATGGTTGGCAATATTGTAATCAATGATAGTGTATGATGGAAGGCCCAGAGGTTGGAATAACCTGCATAGTTTGTGTTCTGCATCCTGGTAGTTCCTTGCTGTGCTGAGTTCTAGAGGGATGGAGCAGCTTTCCCAGAAAAATTTTGCCCCTTCACGAACATATATGGAGATTTTGCTAAGCTGACATTGATTAGTTATAACCAGCAGAACAAGGAACTCACAAAACACAATCTATTAAGGAAAGCTTCTAATTACTAAGCATTACACGTTTTCCTATTTTCTATTAATTTTGTAAGGGGTTATAAATATTTGAATGTATTTTGCTTACTCACCATACTTATCCCTTCTACCTCCCAAAGGAGTCCGCTCTAATAGCTAGCCCCAAACATTGTATATTGTTCCTCTGACAGATTCAGCTTGATCCAATATTGCTGGGCATCTGGCATCAGTTGGCACTGACGCTAAAGACATTGGCGCAAATTCACTAAGCGCTGAACGCTAGCGTTTGGCATTTTCGGTACTTCGCAAATTCACTAACGAACGCTGGCGTAAATTCGCTAGTGCTACTTCGCACACTTACGCCAGGCGAATTTCCGCTAGCGATGTAAGTACGCAAATTCACTAACTTGCGCAGTGTACTGAACGCTACCTTTTACGCTAGACTTCCTTCACCACCTCAGACCTGGCGAAGCGCAATAGAGTAGATAGGGATTGTTTCCAAAAAAGTCAAATTTTTTTCTAAGTCCCAAAAAACGCTGGCGTGTTTTCTACATGATGGGTGATAGGCTGAAAAAGATCGAAAATTTTTTTGGGGCTCCCCTCCTTCCCCCCTACATTTCCTGACCCATGGCAACTTACCTAGACAGTGGGCACATGTGTAGGGCAAAATAAAATTTATATTTGCTGATTTGAAGGTTTTCTAGGCATTTGTAGTGCAGATCCGTATTCCTCCATTGAAATTTGAATTTCATGCCCTATGCAAATTAACCATCGCTAGCGAAACTTCGCTTGGCAAATTAACGCCGGATTTTAGTGAATTTGTGGAGCGCTGGGGAAAATACGCCTGGCGAAGCGCGGCGAAGTTGCGCCTGGCGCAACTTCGCATCTTAGTGAATTTGCCCCACTAAATGAGTAGTCTTCTCCAGGCACTTCTGCATAAATTGGTCTGAATGATCAGGGGGTCCCTGTCCCATCTTGAATATTTGTTCTGCTTCTTTTAAGCAGCACTGATCCAAAAGGGATTGTTTGCAAACATGTAATTCAAAGCTGGTAATGCTCAGTGCTGCAATGGCAGCTATAAGGGTCTTGACTTCACTGGTGATGTGGGCATCTGGATACTTTTTTTAACAAGTGAGGGAATACAAGGTTAAGGAAGATAGCTCATAGTACAAGTTGATCCATGGACTGGTCCGGTTGACATCTTGGAGTCAGGAGGAATTTTTCCTCCTCTGAGGCAAATTGGAGATGCTTGCGAAGGTTTTTTTTTTTTTTTTTTTTTGCCTTCCTCTGGATCAACTAGCAGTAGGCAGGTTAAAATAGAGTTAAAAGGTTGAACTTGATGGACGTGTGTCTTTTTTCCAACCTAAGATTACTATGTATCTGGCTCCAATGCTGAATTCAGATAAGTAAACTCAAGAATTTTAATAAAGAGACTAAGTAAAATAGGGCTTCCTGTCCTTGACACACGTTTCATATTCTGTTTAAATGTTTGAAAGATACTGTTTTTATAAACACTTCACTTGTTATTATATAACTCTTCTTTGAAACATTGTATAAATACGAGTCACCTGGTATGTTGGATAACATTGTATATATTGGGGGATATACGATTATCTTTGGCACTGAAACATTTCACTGTGAATTATGGGTAATATGGAGGTGAGAGATTGTGACTCCTCCTTGTTGTATTTAAACACATGTGGACACTGTTAATTAAGGCATTTTAAGTAAAGTTTTTCACTTTTGCCAATAATACCAGAGTGCTGCTGTTTTCATTGGATTTATGCAGAGTTTGCCCTGGCAGAGTATACAGCTTGCACCCAGGGCTGCAAGGAGCCTGGTCCGCTTTTGGAGCACACTTGAACCAAATTTGTCAAAGTTATTAAAATCTAATCTACAGTTTGATCCGATATAAAAAAATATCTTGTTCCATTAAAAGATTTCAGTCTACAGAACCATGCTTACAGAACCAGATAAGGAGTGTTTAGTTCACCATACCATGTCTGCTAAAAAAATATTTGAATATGGAATAACCTCAATAGAATTATTTTGCCACCAATATGGATTCATGCAGCTTAGTTACCATCAAGTACAATGTACTGGTTTATTATTACAAAGAAAAAAGGAAATAAGAACATGAGGGACCCACCTGGGCTCCTGGGACCGACCGGGAGTTTTCCTGTTATACCGGTGGGCCAGTCCAACACTGTTTACAGGCTGCTTCTACCCCTTTCTACAAGCCCCCACCCAACAGGCCTGTCCAACAAAGTGAATAAAAGGAGTAGAAAGTGTCACTGGGCAAGAGTTTACTGATCAAATTGTGTAGCGATATACAGTTATGGGCAGGGCCGCCATCAGGGGGGGACAGGGGGGACAAGCGTACCGGGCCCGGGCATGAAGGGGGGCCCGGCAGCGCTGCATTTTTTGAAGATCCGGGCCCCCCTTACGAGCGCCCGAGCCGTACGTCTTGCCTCTGTGCTGCCGAATGCGGAAGTGCCGAAAAGCCGAAGCCGATGCGCCGAAAAGACCCGAAGTCACGGAAAAAGCCGAAGTCACGAAGCGCCGAAAAGACCCGAAGTCACGAAAACAGCCGAAGTCCTGAAGCAGCGCAAAGACATGAAGTCCTGAAGCAGCGCAAAGACATGAAGTCACGAAAACAGCCGAAGCCGAAGTCCTGAAGCAGTGAAAAGACCCGAAGTCATGAAAGGAGGTGAAGTTGAAGTACTGAAGCCGTGAGTTCAATTCTACTGAACACCAGTTTGTGTATTTTTTTTTTTTTAATCTCCTGGCCACCAATGTATTATTTTAATATTCTATAGGCCCCTGCAACCAATCTTTTTTTTTAAAACATGTTTTTTTGGGGCCCCAATTTTTTTTTTAACTCGTAAGGGGCCCCTTGCCACCATTGTTTTTTAAAAAAAAAAAAAAAAATTAATAATTTTCTTTTTGGTGGCCCTAAATTTTTTTAACTTGTAAGGGGGCCCCTGCCACCAGTTTTTTTTTTTTTTTTTTTTTTTCAAAAAAAAAATTATTTTTTTTTCAAATTTTTTTTTGGGGCCCCAATTTGTTTTTAACTTATAAGGGGGCCCCTGCCGCCAATGTTTTTTTTTTTTTTCAAAAAAATTTTTTTTTTTTTCAAATTTTTTTTGGGGCCCCAATTTGTTTTTAACTTATAAGGGGGCCCTGACGCCAATGTTTTTTTTTTTTTTCAAGAAAATTTTTTTTTGGGGCCCCAATTTGTTTTTAACTTGTAAGGGGGCCCCTGCCGCCAATGTTTTTGTTTTTTTTTTCAAAAAAAATTTTTTTTTTTTTTTTCAAATTTTTTTTGGGGCCCCAATTTGTTTTTAACTTGTAAGGGGGCCCCTGCCACCAGTTTTTTTTTTTTTTCAAATTTTTTTTTGGGGCCCCAATTTGTTTTTAACTTATAAGGGGGCCCCTGCCACCAATGTTTTTTTTAAAAAAAAAAAAAAATTTTAATTTTTTTTTTTTTGGGGCCCCAATTTTTTATAAGGGGGCCCTGACCATCAATAGCTTTTTACAACTTGTGTGGGGGGGGGTTACTTTTTTAGCGCTGATGTCTGTGTGGTCTTTTAACTGCGATGTGGAGTGGGCGGGAAATGGGGTGGAGCTTGGTCGTCAGTGTGGGCGGGGCCCAGGGGGCCCCAAAAATTTTGTTGTACGGGGCCCCGTGATTTCTAATGGCGGCCCTGGTTATGGGACTTGGGCTTTTCTGGATAAGGAATCTTTCTATAATTTGGATCTTCATATCAACATTTAGGGGATTATTTATTAAGGACCGATTTTTTTTCATGGCATCCTTTTTGTTGCTGAAAACCCGAATAAGTGTATGTTAAATGGACTTGATTTTTTTATGATTTATTATGCCCCAAAGCTGTTCCATGTCTGAATCTGAAAATACACCATCTAAAACCTGCTGAATTCATGTAAAAGTCGACAGCAGATTTCCATTTGTCCACCGTTTGAAGAGAAAACTCTAATTTTTCGTGGTTTTCAGGCGTCAAAAGCGAAAAGTTTGGGTGTTTGCACTACAATCCAAAAAAGTAGTGGTTTTTGATTTATTCCGAGTTTTTTTTCCATTTATAAATAAAGGCAAATCATTGATTCTAGTTTGGTCTGACTTTTTGTATTTTAAAAATCAGAAAGAAATGGATTTTGATAAATAACCACCCAAATAAACCCAATAGGCTGGTTTTGCTTCCAATAAGGATTGTACTGTTTTATTATTTATTAAAGGAAAATTTGGAGCTTTCTGGATAGGGGATCCCATACCTATGGTTTAAATTGATTGATTTAAATGGTTAGATGGGACAATTTCATATTTATTTTCTGTTGTTTCTGATTAGAGAAAACTCTGACAGCCTTTGTAGTGGCGTCTCTGATCCCAACGGGTTAAGCTCCTACAAGCTGAAATCCATATAATCAACATTCACTCCCGTTTCCATGTTTAAATTGAGCAATTGTTTAATTATGCGTAAGCAGCAATACATCCAGCACGTTATCTAAATCACTGCTTTAATTCCTGGACTCCCCAATCCAAATTGGTTTTTTTTTTTCTCTCTTTTTATTTTTTTTCCAATCCCTGTTTCTCGTTCCATCCCTCCGCATCATTAAAGCTGGAGAGTTAATGAATATAAAAAGGGAAGAGGCTAATTGTGCTTTAATTTACAATGATGGTGTCATCCTGGGACTGAGCAAAATCTGTTTTCAAAACAATTATCAAAAGCATTAGGCTCTGGTAAATAGAATCATTTTGTCCCTGAATATATCTCTGGAAATATATGTGCATTTGTATGTGTGTGTATCTTCACCTACCTACCTATTAAACCATAAAATGTTTGACCTTTTTATTGTTTTCAACTTTAGATTGTAACCTTTAGTCTTCATACATTGTTATTTTTAGTAGTATTTATTTCAGTTTAACCTGGTGGAAAATATATTGACCTATCTTCTTGCAGACCCAGAAAGTTTATAAGCTTTTAAGGTCAAATGGAAAAGAACATGCCCCAAAAACACACTTAAGAAGTTGACCTTAAAGGGATCCTGTCATCGGAAAACATGTTTTTTTCAAAACACATCAGTTAATAGTGCTACTCCAGCAGAATTCTGCACTGAAATCCATTTCTCAAAAGAGCAAATATTCAATTTTGAAATCTGACATGGGGCTAGACATTTTGTCAATTTCCCAGCTGCCCCTGGTCATGTGACTTGTGCCTGCACTTTAGGAGATAAATGCTTTCTGGCAGGCTGCTGTTTTTCCGTCTCAATGTAACTGAATGTGTCTCTGTGGGACATGGGCCTTTACTATTGATTGTTGTTCTTAGATCTACCAGGCAGCTGTTATCTTGTGTTAGGGAGCTGTTATCTGGTTACCTTCCCATTGTTCTTTTGTTTGGCTGCTGGGGGGGGGGGAATGGGAGGGGGTGATATCACTCCAACTTGCAGTACAGCAGTAAAGAGTGATTGAAGTTTATCAGAGCACAAGTCACGTGACTTGGGGCAGCTGAGAAATTGACAATATGTCTAGCCCCATGTCAGATTTCAAAATTTTATATAAAAATAATCTTTTTGCTCTTTTGAGAAATGGATTTCAGCGCAAAATTCTGCTGGACCAGCACTATTAACTGATTCATTTTGAAATAAATGTTTTTTTCCCATGACAGTGTCCCTTTGAAATTCTAGATTTAATAAGACAAATACTAAATGGCATATATTCATATGGGATGGCACAGACTCATGCTTTCCATTCATAACCCTGCCCTCAACATCATCACTCCAGTGCCAGGCCAAGTTGTATACCTGTGCAAGGCTGGGGTAAGACGACAGAGGTGTGTTCCTAGGGTGCATTTGGGTAACTGCCACAAAACATATGCCGCGTTGAGGTTGGATTAAGACGTGTGATGGAGGACTGGAACTAGGGGTAGGCAACAGGGGTGTGTTCAGCGCCAGGCCACTAGGGGTAGGCAGAAGAGGCACCTCGCTAGGTTGCAAAGATGTGGGGGCGCTCCCCTCCCTCCATCACCCCCCCCACTTCCCCTGCCCTTCCCTTTTATTACTTCCCCTCCCTCTCTTCTCATGGTGCACGTGGAGGCGGGGTAGCCGACCAGGGGCCTTGGGCTCCCTGTCGGCTTGGCCCAGGCCTGGGCCAGCCAGATTGTGCATGTGCAAATAGGCTTCACAGCCGACAATCAGAGTGAGTAGAAAGGGAACTGGACTAGGGGTAGAAGGCAAAGACGGCACATGTCTGGCGCTGCACCAGCATTCTGCCTTAGGCACGTGCCTACTCTGCCTACCCTTAGTTCCAGCCCTGGGTGTGTTCCTAGGGTGCTCACCCTGGTTGCTTGCTTGCACACCCCTCTACACAACATTTTCTTGCTCAGTTACCCCCGCCTGTCTCTTGCTCACTGGCCTCCATTTAGTTGCAGCCTAAGAACACACCTCTCTTGTTTAAGCCCTATACCAAACGTCCACTTAATCCAACCTCAATTTTCCATTTATTTTACACAACTTTTTACAATTTTTTTTGGTGAATTTCATTTTACACAACATAATAAAACAGGCCCCTTAGAATTGTATACTTTGAGCTTTTGTCCAACATTGGGGTATATTTATAAAAGAGTGAAATTCCGCCACTTTCCATTCATTTATAAGGGATTTTGTAAGGCATATTTACAGTATCAAAGGACGACCTTTCACTTTCACCCATTGATAAATACTCTTTTAAAAATACCATAGAAATGACTGGAGAGTGGCAGAATTTCATTCTAGAGGACTGTGATGATCTCTAACTTCACTCATTGATAAATATACCCCAATGTGTCCAGATTCAGTGTCAGTTGCTGCCACCCTAATGTTGCAGCCTTGCAGCTAGTAGACTTAAGGTATGTATATGCCCCACACATAACTGAGGATTCCAAGTAGAATGTAATGTAACAGTCCATAATCTGTTGCTCATTCTGTTTATGAGCTCTAGGTGGCACCAACAAGCTAACTTTGCCTTTTCAAGAAAATTTTATTTTGTTAGAGCTACAGTTGAGGTTTGTAACAGTGACTTGTTGTGTATTGTATCAGTAGCGTCACTAGAGGGGGCGGGCCCTGGTGTGTGACGTGCAGCCGGGCCCCGCCCCCCTCCGTACGGCCGCATTTGTCAGTGGCGCGTGAGCTGCCGGGGGGCCCTGAGGGGGTGCGGGCCCTGGCCCGCTCGCACCCCCTGCTCCCCCGGTAGTTCCACCACTGTATTGTATGTATTTGCTTTATTGTATGCATGCATACATGAGATGTGTAACAATAGACACACACAGAAAAGGTGAATCAATTCAAAATGTATAGTATTTTTAATTAAAGGTCCTATATGTAGCAATAGGATAAGGTAAACTGAGCAATGGGTGGAGGTAACGTAAAACTGTTGGTGGATTATACATTGCAATTTAGGGGATGATTGTTACTGTGCTGGTGTGTGCCTACTTGAGCCCCTGGGCAGGTGTTGCAGTTTTACACTGGGTTTTATCTTTAATAGGGCTGCCTGTAGGCAGGTATTCACTAGTGATGAGCAATTTTGTCTCACTTTGCTTCACCGTAAAATTTGGGAAACTGTGGAAAAATTGGGAAACTGCAAAAAAAAAATAGCAAAACTCATTGAAGTCATTGGGCATCAAAAAAAATTTCTGCACGACAATTTTTTGACGTGCGCAACAATTTTTTCCGCTCCAAATGCGTTAGTCAATGGGTGTTTTTTTCTTAAGGCAACTTTTTTGTCCAAATGCATTAGTCAATAGGTGTTTTTTTTTTTTTCATCGCAGCGACTTTTTTTTTGTTGCAGTGAATTTTTGCAGCAGTTTCGTGAAAAAATTTGCAGATGGCAAAATGCAGAATTTTGCTGTAAATCACTAGTATTCACCCATAATCCCACAAGGTGGCAAACCCTTGCCAAGTTATATCACAAACCCCAAGAATATTGCACATCTTTTTAGCATTAGCATTGCACAGTAATGACTGCAGTTATGGGAGAGGCTGTCTGGAGTAATGAGAAGTTCATATGAAGCAATAGGCGAATATTTAGGGGGGTATATAGACCCCTGAAGCAAGTGCAAGAGCACTAAATGGAGCAAAAGCATGTCTCTAAGAGCTATTTTTTAAAAGCACTTTCGTCCAGGGGTCTGGCTGCGTTCCTCACCTTTCCCATTTTCTTCGTTTAGACAACATTTTTTTTTTTAAAGGTTTACAACCAAAGTATTAATCAGTATTCATTATTAACAATATTGGTTAAGGGCATGATGAAAGTGAACTTACAGTTCTTGTTATTTTACAGGCAGGCAAATCTGCATGGAGCGCATAAAAACAGTTATGCCAAGTATATCACTACAGCAAAGTCAAGATATGTATGGAATAATTGGAGTTAGAAGCAAGCATTCAAAAAAACATTGCTTTCTTGCTACTGTAGCCTGTGACTTTATGCTGTGCCTGAGTTCTCCCCCCCCCCACACACCCTCGGGACTCACTCCCAGTTGGCCCGGGCTCAGCACATTCAGATATGTGGAAGGCACAGTGAGTCCTGTCTGTGGGGACTGGTAAAATGCTGAATGTTACAAAAAATAGAAACAAGATGCTCTCTGAGCAGATGTTTTCTCAGACACCTGGGAAACAGAGGGAGAGCACATTCTTACTTGAAAGCACTTGGCCATGTAATGCTGCTTTTAATCCCTTTTGCTGCTTGATTCATTCATATGTAGCACAAATGTCCTGCCCTGTGTTTACATGTCACATCTCCTGGTGACTTATCTGCTGCTGGTTCATGCTGACAGGGTTGCCATTTGTGTCTCCCGGGACACAGCAGAGAGAAGTCCTCCATTTTCCCCTCAGGGATTTAAACTGTTCTTTCTCTTGTTTGGGTACAGTGACAAATGACTGTTGTTTATTCTATGTAGACTAACTATGTAGCAGCCAATAAGATGCCTTCAAAACGACTTGGCTAGCAGAAAGCAACAAACCTGGGCTTTTTTTTTGGAGCAAAAACAAAGCTGTGTTCAGTAACACACAAATAACCTTATTAGAGACATTCTTGCCTAATAAACATTTCAGCCTCATTGCTACATCCCTCTGTGAAAATATTATATTTTTAAATCAGCTGATCCTCGCAAAGTCATACATAGGTCGTGCATGGAGTCATACATGGGTCATACATGGAGTCTTACATGGAGTTATGCATGGGTCATACATGGAGTCATGAATGGGTCATACATGGGGTCATACATGAAGTCATGCATGGATGCATACAGTACATGGAGTCATACATTGGTCATACATGGAGGCATATGGAGTCATACATGGAATTATACATGGGTCATACAAGGAGTCATACATGAGTCATACAAGGAGTTATACATGGAGTCATACAAGGACTCATACATGGGTCATACAAGGACTCATACATGGGTCATACAAGGAGTCATACATGGGTCATACAAGGAGTCATACATGGTATAGCCGCAGGATTTGCAGGTCTTCTTCACTTCCTCATCTGTCGATGCTTCATGCGCCTATAACCAAGGATCTTAAAGTAATTACAGCTCAACAGCACATAAACAAAATAACTAACAAAATAAGATATGAAATTCTTTTAATGAGGCCTCAGTTAGATTTCTTGGTGAAACTGCTTTCTGCCCTTGGGCAATGCAATGAAAGTGTTACTACAAATAATTGATATATATTTGTAATGCTCACAAAATGTAGGATTCAAAATGAAATATAAAAAATCCATTTTCTCTTTTGAAAACATATTTCAGTGCAGAAGTCTGCTGGAGCAACACTATTAACTGATGCATTTTTCTCATGACAGTATCCCTTGAAGTCCCTTTACACTGTAATCCCTACAATAGGCAAGTACTGTGTGGGGATGGGTCATTTAACTGCTCTTACTCACTGACCCTGATCAATCACCCTCTAATCCTCATTTATGTTCTGGGCCCTTAGCACTCATACCTACCACTCAGGTGGTGTGCCAACAGTCTGGCAAATGACAATCCCTCTTATACCAATGGGGGAAATAATTCTATCACACCAATGGTGAAACTAGACCAGATCAGGTTCCCCCACAAAAAAATATCTTTAGGGGTCCCAGAGTGCACCTTTGTTTCCCTAGAACACCCTATTCCACTGTCCACTCGTTTGCTTGTGTCTGGCTGCAGAGTTTATGCCACGGATGTAGCAGACTCCATAGTTGGGGCTTACTGGAAACATCAGGGTAATTTGCATTTTTTGTGCCCGCGTATATGTACTTCCTTGTGCACTTACCTTTGCTCAGATTGTGGTGGTATGTATCCGAACATTTGCAGTGCTGTGTGCTGATGTGAATTGTTTGTATTGAATCTTTTCTGTGTAATTGAAGATTTCTATTGTATATAAAGAGAGCTTTTTATGTAATACCACTGAGTTTGTTAAGTGTGCAGCCCATCATAATAAAATTGCATGATTTAGCTACCTTAAATCAGGTGCTGTTGGACTTTACTTTAATATCTACTATATGTTCTACTAGTTATTGCATTGGTGTGCCCTCCATTAATCAGTATTTTCGTTACACCTCTGCCTCTCTGAAGGTGAAGGTCGCCGCTATGTAACTTCCTGCCAAAAGGGAGAAAATGTGAACCAAATGAGGCGGGTTCTGAAGGTGGGTTGCGGCAGGGGCTGGGGGCCGGAAGGGGGTCTTGAGACAGCAGCCCTGGTGAGCCACAGGCCCCCCAAACCAACCCTGGACATAACTACACACTAGGGATGGGCGAATTTGACCCGTTTCGCTTCGCCAAAAATTCGCCGCTGGCGAAATGTCGCAGACGCCCATTAAAGTCTATGGGCGTCAAAAAAATTTTGTCGCGCGGCGAAACTGTTTTGACGCGCGTCTTTTTTTGACGCACGCCGCCATACAAGTCTATGGGCGTCATTTTTTCGGCGAAACGAGGCGAAAAAATTCGCCCATCCCTACTACACACGTATAGCAGTACAATGGGTACTGCACCCCAGTCTCACACTAATCTCTCTTGAGTTGTTCCTCCACTGATACAGAGACAAGCAGTGTTCAGCTTATTCACTTGCGATTTCAATTCATTCGGATCCCGAGGAAGAAGAAGAGCAGGAATTAAAAACAGAATGGAACCAGCACTTCTCAAGCAGGAATGTTTGCAAACTAAATGGTTGCCTGTTCTGTAACTTGTTGCTCTTGGAGAAAAGCTGGAAGAGAATTTCTTGGAATCAGAGTGACAGGACAGACTGGATGAGAATTGCTGTAATGGTTCCCTTGTCTGTCGGAAAATGTCACTTATGCAGGGATGCAGCATTCTCAATGGATGTGTGACAGAGAACTTCTCCGTTCATCAGGAAATCTTCTTTATTACTACTTTTCCCTTCATTCATATTGCTGACGCTTCTTTCTTATTGTGGAAGAGGCTCTGGCACATTCTACTAAATAATCTAACCGTGGTATACAAATTTCTTTCCTTTTGTAATATAGGTATGGGGCCGTTATCCAAAAACCCATTATCCAGAAAACTCAGAATTAGGGAAAGGCTGTCTGCCATAGGCTCCATTTTATCCAAATGTTTAAAAAGGGTTGCCTTTTTCTCAGTAATAGTAAAACAGTAGCTTGTACTTGATCCCAACTAAGATATAATGAATCCTTATTGGAAGCAATACTAGCCTATTGGGTTTATTTGAGGTTTACATGATTTTATAGTAGACTTGGGATGAAGATCCAAATTACAGAAAGATCCATTATCCAGAACGCCCCAGGTCCCGAGCATTCTGGATAACAGGTCCCATACCTGTACATTGTACAGTTCAGTGTGCGTACATAAAGCATTATAGACAAATGGGATATATTATCTGGAATGCTTGGGACCTGGAACTTTCTGGAAAAGGGATCTTTCTGTAATCTGAAGGATAACAACAAATTATTTAAACATTAATAACACAATAAGATTGTTTTGCCAACAATAGTATTGTAGGCATGCTGTGTTTTTGTTAGGGATTCACCGAATCCACTATTTTGGATTCGGCCGAACCCCCAAATCCTTCGCAAAAGATTCAACTGAATACGAACCAAATCCTAATTTGCATATGCAAATTGGAGGTGTGGCAAAAAGTCACACAATTTCTCTCACTGCCCTTAATTTGCATATGCAAATTTGAATTTGGTTCTGCTGGGCAGAAGGATTCAGTTGAATGGTGTTTTCTGGTTTGTTGTAAAAATGATTCTGCACTGTGTTCTGGGGGATTCTTCATTTCATTGAGACCATGTTTACACTTTGAGGTATTTAGGTCTATTATATACAGAGCTGGCCCTATTACCACAGGGAGAGAATTTACATGACATTGGGACTGAAACTCTATTCTGGGGCATTACATATCAGATTGGCACTGCAGTGTGTGTGATTGCATGAAGTGCCATTTGACTATGAAACAAGTAAGTTTATAGCTGTAATTAACCTTCCCAAACCAAAACATCACCCTCTGCCCATGCCTGCATCACTACTGGAGTTCCCAGCACCACTAGTGTGTAAATGATCAAATGAATGTATTCTCTGAATAATGCAGGTTTTTTTCTTTCACGTGTGTATGCATCTCATGCTAGCGCCACACAGGATGTTTATTGGCTTCAACCAACTTACTTACCGTATGTCTCTGCAGTGAGAGGGCACTGTTTCAGCCTGGTTAAATATACACAGAATGGGTTTCAGCACAAATGCATGTTTTCAATCCAAAATCTGCTCTGTGTGTTTGTACCCAGGCCAACACTGTGCCTGTCAATGAAGAGGCAAAAGTGAGTGGGTTCCAGCAGATGAGTTTCTCACTAGTCTGAGACTGTTAGTGCAAGTGCGTGAGTCTAAGTAAGAAAAACAACATTTACTGACCACTGCATCTGATGCACTGATTCACCTGCTAATATGTTTGTGCCCAAGACATGATTTGCTTGTAAAGTGGAAAAAGATGGTCACATTGGCTCAGAGTTATGATTCTTATATTTCCTGTGCACCGCATTTTTTTCACCATCAGGCTATTTAAAATTTTAGCTGACCTGTAGTTCTCTCTTTCAGGTGTATTAACAATTCCATTCGTAGATTTGTGTTTTTGCCATGAAAATATTTGTAGACATTTCACTTGTGATGCTTTTAGCTACTTGCCCCACCCTGAAAAATTTTCTGTGGACACCCATGGTTGTCTATATAGTTGGGTGAGGGTGAAATCCTCTCATTTTTGGCTTCAAGACAAGATTACATGTGAAGCATGAGGCCTGTGAACAGCATCTGTCTGGAGGGTCCACCCACCCCAGCTGCAACCATGCACTGGTCCCCTGGCCCAGCCGCAAACCCCCCTCCTGCTTACCTGTCATTGTTGTGACCATGATCAGGGCCGGGGGGTCAGGGGACAGCCTGTTCTCAGGTGGGAGCTGGTATGTGTCGGTGGGGCACACCAAGTGTTTCCCGATGTCCTGCTGGCTCAGTCTGACCCTGCCTGTGAACTTTCTGTTTTCTGTTTTGGCAGTAAACCCAAATATAAAATATTGCAAATTGAAAGCATTTCAGTTCTAAGCAACTCTCTAATATAGACTAGTTCCATGATGTTTAAGTAGCTGATTCCTGCTTCATTGTTTCAGTGGTGCAGGTAGTCAGGAAATGTAGGACATAGAAAAAGAAAGATGATTACTGCTTTCAAATGCAACTGAATGTACATATAACTTAAAAATAATAAACATTGTTTAATGCAATTATGAGAGGTGCATTAAATTAAAATTTGGGTTTTTTATGTGCAAAATCTAACATTTGTGTTGACTTCCCCTTTATAAAGGCTTTTTGTTGCATTAATTACTTTACAGCCCCTTGCATGCATAAAATACATTTTCTTACACCCGTGCAAAACCCCAGTGCACATAGTAACATTAAATGACAAGCCCTTTTAATATGTAAAATTATGGTAATATATTTTGAGCGGAAAATTCATCACCATAACTTGTAAATATAAAATGCCCTGGGACACAAGAAAATGCAAGTTCAGGCTATTGCAAATCAGTGACCTGCTATGTTAAGTAAGCTTCACATCCCCTGCATTAAAATCATTAACAATATTTGCTACTAAATCAGGGGAAATTATTTATTGCATACTGACGGGTGCCCAGATGTGTGCCAGATATCTTATGCACTGTACTCATCAATTACCTTGTACACATAATAGGGATAAATTATGTAGACTCTTCGTAAAAGTACACAAGCATTAAGGGATGCAAGAGGGTGCCTCTTTGTTAGCCTTGGTGCCTCACATTCCTCATGTATACAGCATTGCTGAACGCAGGAAGTGTCGTAGTCATATGCAATGTAAACCCTAATACAAAGTTTAAGGGAACAGGTACAGTATAGGATCCGTTATCAGGATCGGACTGGGCCTGCTCCCCCGGCTGCCCCACAAAGACCACATCCTACGCCGCCACAGCAATCGCTCATGCGTGCTCCAAGGAACAGGAATTTGAGGTCAGGAGTGGGCCCGGGGACTGCCAGGAGGGCCCTTTTCAGCCCTGATGGGCCACCAAGGCTCCAGGCAGACCCTGTCCATTATCCAGAAAGCTCAAAATTACAGGAATTAATTAAATAATTCAGAATTTTAAAACACATTTCTCTTTTCTTTGTAATAATAAAACAGTACATTGTTCTTGATCCCTGTCCATTATCCAGAAAGCTCAGTATTACAGGAAAGCCGTCTCCCATTTTAATCAAATTATTCAAAATGTTAAAACATATTTCTCTTTTCTTTGTAATAATAAAACAATACCTTGTACTTGATTATGATAAAATTAATCCTTACTGGAGGCCGAACAATCCTATTGGATTTATTTAATGTTTAAAGGAGAACTAACCCCCCTCCCTATAAGAAAAGCCCCATCTATTACCCAAGAATAGATAGTTCCCCTCCTGCTTCCTCCTTACAGAGTACAGTTTTCCAAAAAGTGTCCCTGAATATTATGCTCACTTATTTATGCAGAGTAGCTCAGCGGAGCTCATGGGTGCCATCTGCCACATCTTCGGTCTTCTTCAAATCCTCTTCCTTCCCTTTGACAATTTACGGAACTTTTAAGGTGCATGCGCAGTAAGGATGAATATCAGACTGATCCAAGTGCGCATGCCACAAATACCTCCATGTTGCCTTTCCCTTACAGAAGAAGGGAGAAGATCCAGGAAATTGCGGCCATGAGCTCCGCTGCGATATTCTGCATAAATAAGTGAGCATGCTGTCCAGGGACTCTTTTTGGAATACTGTACTCTGCTGGGGGAAAGCAGGGAGGGTGGACTATCTAGGGTAGTGGGGGGGGGGGGGTTAGTTCTCATTTAAATCATTTCTAGCAGACTTAATGAAGTTCTGAATTATGGAAAAATCCCTTATCCAGAAAACCCCAGGTCCCATAACTGTATTAGAAGGCAACTGGGCATTCCAAGATCAAATATAGTTTAATGTGTCATGGCTCTAAGGTGACTTTTAATATCATCTTAGTTTACAACTGGAGGTAAATTATTTTTATAATACACAAGAGTCATATGAGTATTTCTGTCTCTTGTGTACTATAATGCAGACAGTGTCGGTCTGGGGGCCCAGGGTCCACTGGGCTGGAGCCTCAGGGGCCCCTCCACACTGGGCCCCTGAGCCGCAGAGCCCCCTTTCATCCCAACCGCAACCTGCACATACTCCCACTCTCCCCCAAAACACATCCCCCCACACACACGTGCGTGCCTTTTTCTGCGCGCCGTGGCTGGGTCAGGGAGGGAGGTAAGCAGTGGCAGTGCAGGGAGTGTATCTGGGTGAGTCCGACCCTGAATGCAGAGATTCTTCCTGCTTTCCTATTTTAGAAAAGATTGTTCTGTTCTGTTTGTACTAGACATACTTACTCTGTGTATAATGTATCTATGTCCCCAGCGCTGTGCAATAATATAATGTATGTAATAAATACAATACTATAATGTACACTACACATACATTCTTTGTTCTGTATATTGAGACAAACCACTAACTGCTCTGCATAAAACACAGACACCTGCTCACTGTATTATACAGATATTAACCCTGCTTTGTTGACAAATACATGTCTGTGCCCAGTTGACACATTACAACTTGTCTATATATCAAATGAAAGACTGTGGGCCCAGAGCTCGGTAACATCTCAAGAGTTAACCGCAAGTCTCACTGTACGGACATGTAAAATCCGTTATGTTATTTTTCTTCTGACGGAAGCAGACAGATCAGCAAAGCATGAATTGTAACTCTCCATAGAGCCATCTGCTTACAATTCATTACACTGTCTTGTTCCATGGGAGAGGATTTCAAACCCTCAGCGGGGTATTTGTCCACAGCCGAAATGTGAGGGAGAGTTCAGAGTTTGACAGACTGGCTATAGACACAAAAATACTGCTAAACTTTAGAATTTTTATTGGAGACATGCAATATGTACTTGCCTCCTATCCATTATATGCACACGTTATACAGAAGAAGGAATTATGTTCTTCTTTTCTATTTATTTAAATGCAGCCTGTCTCTGGACCTCTTACTTCTTACTTTTATTTGTCTCTGTTGTATTAAACCAGTGAAAACTTTTATAAGAAACAGAAATATATATCATAGTCTATTAAAAATCTACTTTTTAACTGTTGTCCTTCATACTATTTAAAGTTACTTTTAGCCTATAAATTACAGAGTTTAATAACAGGTTCTGCATTCTACCACTAGGTGGAGCGTACATTAAAAACTGACAGCAGAGAAAAATCACTTTGGCAACTGGCATTGCTGCAAAGTCTCCAGATATCAATGTAATTTACCTTTTTAGATGCATTCTCTTCAACTAATCTATTTTCTTTTTGTTTTCGACCTGCGCAATATGGTTGGGACTTGGGCGGATTATTCTTAGGGATGCACCGAATCCAGGATTCGGACAGGATTCGGCCTTTTTCAGCTGGGTTCGGATTCGGCTGAACTGAATCCTAATTTGCATATGCAAATTTGGGGCGGGGAGGAAAATCGTGTGACTTTTTGTCACAAAACAAGGAAGTAAAAAATGTTTACCCCTTCCCATCCCTAATTTGCATATGCAAATTAGGATTCAGATTCGGTTCGGTATTCGGCCGAATAAAACGAAAAGGATTCAGGGGTTCGGCAGAATCCAAAATAGTGGATTCGGTGCATCACTAATTATTCTTCATTTGCCCAGTCTGCAGGTGCCCCGTGGGTACCCAATCGTTTGCAGTGTGGGGGCTTCAGGTGGTCAATGTAGGGGAAACAGCTAAAAATCCAAGTGTCCTAACGGCTAAAAACTCTCGATGTGGCGTCACTTTCGGTCAATGTGACGCCACTTCCAGTCAACACGAACACTGCGGGGAATGAAGTTACCAATGCTGTTAAGCGGGTCCGGGTCAGGCTTGGGGAAACCGGTTACGAGTTGGGTGCGGGTTTTTTAAAAGAGACCCGTGCAGGTCTCTACCACGAGGTCTAAGGCAATTTGAAATCCTTCACTAGGGTCAGACGGGAGAGATTTTTGTTTTGGGTGTCTCTTTGAGGAGGCTAAACCTTCCTAAAAACTGCTAGTCAGCCAATTTTCCATGCTGCTATACACACACTTCTAAACTATTTAACTTTCTCTTCCCTATGAAAGAAATAACAATTGCTGAGATTTTTTTTTCCAAGAATTTAGTCACTGTGACCTTCAAACCATATAACAGCTGCTGCAAATTCCTCTGTTATACCCTTCTCCAAAACTTTTTATGGCAGATGTTTGAGCCGAAGACTTGGGTATATATTTGTATTAAGAGGGACATTAAAATGTGCAGATGCTTCCTTCTCTTATCTGATGTCCACGCTCAGTGATTTAACGTCGGCTTTCAAAACTGCAAATATAAATGGAGAATGAATTCTTTTTAGGCATTTCCCTGTAGCTCAGCTTTTAAAAAGCATCTTTGGGATTTTTCTTTATGAACCATGGTATTGCTCCCGACCTTGAAGCCTGCTCTCTATCTCCTGATATGGTATCAAAAGCACAATTTCTCTTGTCAACATCAAGGACGGATGAAAGTCACTCTTTACAGAGAGCACAGCAACTTGTATGTGTGTTTTTTTTTTTTTTTTTTTTTGATTTGAAATTTTTATTGACCTTCATTTCCAAATAAAGATAACCGGTACAGCAGTGATGCAAAAGAGTATGCAAGTGATAGTATCAGGTGCCTCATAACAGAATATAACTGTTCAATTAGCTCAATCAACACATATGTACCATATCATGAAGATAAACATTGCAATAACGAGAAAATGAATCCTCATGGAAATGAAAGGAATTTAGTAGAAAGGTAAACAGAGAAAAAGAAAAAGAAAACGGAAAGTAGAAATATAAACAGGTCTGACTAGATCTGGGAAGGTAGGAAAGTCAGATCAGTGCACAATACCTCGAAGTTGCAAAGTCTCCAGGTGTTGAGCCCACGGGTACCACTCCAGTTCCCCCTCATAACTTCTATCCTGAAGTCTGTTCCGTATGGATTCCATCACCCTAATCCAATTCACCTTTGATATCAGAATTTGTAGGCTCGGAAGTGTAGGTTTCTTCCAATTTGCCGCCAATAATGATCTTGCTGCTGTCAGGATATGAGTAGCTAATGTACTGGTTTGTTTCAAGCGTATGGCCCTAATCTTCATTCCCAAGAGAAAAGTGTGTGGGGAGGGCTGTATAACGCAATGTAGAACATCAGAGAGCAAAGTTGCCACCATCTTCCAAAACACCTGAGCTACTGTACAGGTCCACCAGGTGTGCAGGAAGGAGCCCCTCTCCCCACAGCCTCTAAAGCATTGCGAGTGATCCGGGTTACCGCTTAATGTAGCAATACGCGTTGGGGTGTAGTACCAGCGAAATATTATTTTATAAGCTCTCTCACTAGAGGCTGCACATATTGAAGTTCGTTTGGCTGTGTCCCAGATTTCCGACCAGGACTTTTCAGAAATCGCAAGGTCTAAATCCTGTTCCCACTTTTGCATATAAGGCTGACGTGTGTCTGTGTTGTCAGTCGCGAGGCTCATATACAGAAGTGAGATAAGGTGTGTTGGGTATGTGCGGCTGCGACACAGTTTCTCAAAATATGTAAGGGTGGAAGACGTATGGGACTTGCAAGCAGTGAACACGTAATGCCGAATCTGCAAATAGCGATAGAATTGCGCATGGGGAATACTATATTCTTCCCTAAGTTGTTGAAAAGATTTAACAGTCCCTCCAGTGATGAAGTCTAATAGGGTTGTCAGATTCGCAGATATCCATACTCGAAACTCTATGGGAGAGCCACCTGGGGGGAAGTCCTTATTGTGAAAAATAGTTCTGTATTGTGTGGTAGTGTTGCTCAATCTCATCTTGAACGCTACAGAGTCCCAAAGATCTAGTGCTTGCTGTGACGGGGGGAGGAGGTGTGGGAGGGAGACCCTAGCTGACTTAGGGATCCAAAATAAATGGGCAAGTTGTAATGGGGCCGAATAGTGATTTTCGATGGATTGCCAGGGTTCCTCAGTTGGTGCATGAATATGAACCATCGCTTCCATCCGACTTGCAAGGTAATATCTGTATAGATGGGGTACTCCCAAGCCTCCCAATGATTTCGGTTTCGTCATGATTGCGGCCTTAATTCTGGGCTTCTTGCCCTCCCAAATGAAGAACTTGTATGTGTTTTAATGTCAGAAAGGATTTTAACCACTTAGGATAGTGAGCAGTTTAAGTGCAAAATGGAAGTTGAAACAAGAATTGAAACAAATTAGGGTTTATATACATGACACATTGCTATATTTAACACAGAATTTTACTAGGTTGACCCTACCTGGTAAAAATGACCTTGTTGGAGCAGAAATATTTAGAAAATGTCATAGTAAAAGTTCAAAGTCTACATTTCAGTTACATCAAACAAGTAACACCAAATACATAAAAAAACTTTTCTCTATACAAAAAAAAATCATTTTGTAGGATTATATAGTTAGGGTCATGATCAGGGTCGGACTGGGGGTCTGGGGCCTTCCTAGTGTCCCGCTGGCCCAGTACAACCCTGGTCATGGTAAGGTGAATGTCCTTAAAGGGATCCTGTCATCATAAAACATGTTTTTTTCAAAAACGCATTTCTCAAAAGAGCAAACAGATTTTTTAATAATCAATTTTGAAATCTGACATGGTACTAGACATTTTGTCAATTTCCCAGCTGCCCCTGGTGATGTGCCTTGTGCCTGCACTTTGTCAGGGAGCCGGGAGCCCCCTCTGGGGAGTAGTCCGGATCTAGGAGGAAGCCCCTCAGGAGGGATCAGGGTCGTGGTATCCAGGGGTAAGACAAGAGAATAATCAAAGTCCAGGCACAGGTCAAAAGGCAGGCGGAATACAAACAAAGTCCAGGGCCAGGCAGGGGGTCTATGGCAGGCAGAGAATCAGCGAAGTCCAGGTCCAGGCAAGGGGTCACAACAAGGAATCAGGCAGATATAGCAGGGGAAAAAAGCAAGGGAACCCAGGAATCACTTAGGGAACAGGATCCTATTTTCGGGCACCATCTTGGTGCCTCAGGCGTCCTTTTAAAGGAGTTTTTTGGCGCCCTTGCGTCGGCGTCAGCACGTCTGCGACCGACGAACTTCGCCTGCGTCCATCGCGCCGTTGTGACGTCTTCGCGCCTGCGCACTTTCGCGTAGGCGTCGCGTAGGCGTCTTTGCGCCGGCGCCGCTACCCACGTGGCGGCCATGGGCACCGCCATCTTGGGAGCGGCGTCGGAAGAGGTAGCTGCGCCGCCCGGAGCTCTTGGTCCTGCTCCGGGCGGCGATCGTGACAGTACCCCCCCCTCAGGGGGGCCTCAGGACCACCGGGACAAGGCTTCTGGGGAAACTTGGCGTGAAAATCCCTCACCAGACGAGGAGCGTGAACATCGCGGTGTCCTTCCCAGGAGCATTCTTCAGGGCCAAAGCCCCTCCACTGAATGAGGTACTGAAGGGACCCTCTGGAGATTCTGGAGTCTAGGATTTTCTCCACCTCGTACTCGAGTTGACCCTCCACAGAGATGGTAGGAGGAGGAGATTGACCGCCAGAGAACCGGTTGGTGATGGCGGGTTTCACCAGAGACACATGGAAGACGTTGGGGATTCTCATCTCTGGTGGAAGCTGGAGTCTGACAGCCACAGGGTTGATTATCTCCAAGATGGGAAATGGACCCACGAATTTTGGACCCAACTTGGAAGATGGTATCTTCAACCGGATATTCCTGGAAGAGAGCCAGACATTATCACCCACCTTGTAGGGAGGAGAGGATCTTCGACGACGATCCGCGAAAGTCTTATGAACAAGAGCACTCTTCTCTAGGTTCAACTTGGTAGCAGCCCAAATAGCAGACATATGGGCTGCGGAGTCGTCAGCAGCCGGGACGTCTGATAGCACAAAGTCTTGGGGAAAAGCTTGAGGATGCTGACCATACACCGACATGAACAGAGACCTTCCTGTAGAGGAATGACAAGCATTATTATGAGCGAATTCCGCCCATGGGAGAAGATCAGACCAGTCATCCTGGCAGAGGGATACGTGGTTCCTCAGGAACTGTTCCAGGGCTTGGTTAACACGTTCAGCTGCCCCATTCGTCTGCGGGTGGTATGCAGAAGAAAACTGAAGAACGATTCCCAGGTCTTTGCATAGGGAACGCCAGAACTTGGCGGTAAACTGGGTGCCTCTATCGGAGACGATCTCCACCAGGAAACCATGCAGGCGGAAGATGTACTGGATAAACAGCTGGGACAACTTCACCGCAGAGGGCAACTTCTTCAGAGGAATGAAATGGGCCATTTTGGAGAAATGATCAATGACAACCCAGATCACAGTGTTCCCACAGGAGGGAGGAAGTTCGACAATGAAGTCCATGGACAGGTGGGTCCAGGGACGGGAAGGAACCGGCAAGGGCTGTAGTAACCCACTGGGGCGGGAGTGGCTTGACTTAGATGTGGCACAAACATTACAAGCAGCAACAAAGTCCTTCACATCTTTGCGGATATCAGGCCACCAGACCAGGCGTCGTAAGAGTTCAAGAGTCTTAGCTGGGCCAGGGTGTCCGGCTTGCCTGGAGCAATGGGTCTGTTGCAGGATAGGCAGACGCAGCTCAGGAGGAACAAATGCCATTCCAATGGGAGTATCAGAAGGAGCAGAAGACTGACCAGCCAGGATTTGGACGGCAAACTGTGGATACAGGGAGGCAATAATCTTGACTGGAGGGATGATTGATTCTTGTCTCTCAGGAGAGCGGTCCGCCGGAGTGAAGCTACGAGACAAGGCATCGGCCTTCCGATTCTTGGAGCCTGGGCGATAAGTCAAGATAAAATTAAATCGAGAGAAAAAGAGAGCCCACCTTGCTTGTCTGGGGTTTAGCCTCTTGAGGGACTGGATGAACTCGAGATTCTTATGATCGGTGTAAATCTGAACCGGAATCAGAGAACCCTCCAGGAGGTGACGCCACTCTTCCAGGGCAAGTTTAACAGCCAAGAGTTCTCGGTTCCCGACATCGTAGTTCTGCTCTGCGGACGAGAACTTCTTGGAGAAATAAGCACAGGGGTGCAACTTCCCATCAGCGGGGTGTCTCTGAGACAGGATGGCTCCGGCTCCGACTTCAGAAGCATCAACTTCGATGCAGAAGGGTAGTTCAGGATTGGGGTGTCGGAGGACAGAAGCGGACGTGAAGGCCTCTTTCAAGGACTGAAAAGCTTCAATGGCAGATGGAGGCCACAAGCTGGGTTTACCCCCTTTCCGGATGAGGGCCAGGATAGGTGCAATGCGGGAAGAGAACCCCCGGATGAACTGCCGATAGTAGTTAGCAAATCCGATAAATCTCTGGATTGCCTTGGTACTCAACGGGAGAGGCCACTCCTGGATGGCAGATACTTTCACGGGGTCCATCTCAAATCCCTCAGGAGAGATAATGTATCCTAGGAAGGGGATCTTGGACACCTCGAAGACGCACTTCTCCAACTTGGCGAAGAGAGAGTTCTTCCTCAGACGAGAGAGTACCTCCTTCACCTGGGAGCGATGGCTTTCTAGGTCTTTAGAAAAGATCAGGATGTCGTCCAGGTACACGACTACGAACCTTCCTAGGAGATCCCGGAACACATCGTTAACAAACTCCTGGAAGACGGCAGGGGCATTGCAAAGGCCAAAGGGCATAACGAGATATTCATAGTGCCCGTCACGAGTGTTGAAAGCCGTCTTCCATTCGTCACCCTCACGGATGCGAATGAGGTTGTACGCCCCCCGGAGATCCAACTTAGAGAATATCTTCGCCCCCTTCAGCTGGTCGAAGAGCTCTGCAATCAAGGTCAGGGGGTACCTGTTTTTTACAGTGATTTTATTCAGGCCCCGGTAGTCTATACATGGCCGAAGGCCTCCGTCCTTCTTCTCCACGAAGAAGAACCCAGCCCCTGCAGGAGAGGTAGAAGGGCGGATAAACCCCCGCTGGAGATTTTCTTGGATGTATTCCTTCATTGCGGTAGTCTCTGCAGGAGAGAGAGGGTAAGTGCGGCCTCTGGGGGGCATGGCTCCTGGCAGGAGTTCGACAGGGCAGTCGTAGGAGCGATGTGGAGGAAGGAATTCCGCAGACTTCTTACAGAACACATCGGAGAATTCTCTATAACAGGAGGGAAGAGACTTTAACTCGGTTGAGGAGATAGTTACCTTCTTGAGGGGTTTAGCAGGAAGGCAATGCTGTTGGCAGAATGGACTCCAACGAGAAACCTGCCCTGTGGACCAGTCTATGGTGGGGTTGTGCAGGCGCAGCCAGGGGAGACCCAAAACAACTGGAACAGCGGGACAAGAGATAATAAGAAACGAACGTCTCTCTTTATGCAGGGTCCCAACCTGCACAGGTAGTTCGCCAGTGGTCATCGTGAGTACAGACTCCAGAGGTTTATCATCTATGGCGACGATCCGCATGGGAGAAGGCAAAGGAAATAAGGGAATTCCCATGTACTTAGCAAAGAGAGCGTCCATGAAGTTACCCCCGGCTCCGGAATCGATGAAAGCATTCCCGAAGATTGTCTTATCAGACAGACGAACCTGGAAGGGAAGGAGAAACCTGTGTGAATTTTCTTGGGTCTTCTCCTGAGACTTATCTCGAGACTTTTGAGTAGTGCCCCCTACATGAGTTACCATAGACATACCTCGGGGTACAAAACTCTTAGCCTTTGCAGGACAGGCATTGGCGAAGTGGGAATGTCCGCCACAATACAGACACAGGCCTGACATCCGTCTGCGGAGTCTCTCTTGTTCAGTGAGGCGAGTTCTTCCCACTTGCATGGGTTCCTCCTGAAGAGAAATGGATGCTTGGGCAGGCGGGGTGACAGGAGCCTGCAGGAGAGGCCTCTGGAAGCGGGGTGCCAACATGGGTTGAAACTTCCTGACACGATCTCTCAGGGTTTGATGCTCTCTCAGAAGAGTGTCCACCTTGACAGCCAAGGCGATGAGGTCCTCAAGTAGCGTGGGTAATTCACGGGAGACCAGGTCATCCTTGATGCGGAGGGAGAGACCATTATAAAATGCAGTATGGTATGCGTCGTTGTTCCAACGAGTCTCAGCGGCAAGTGTACGGAATTCAATAGCATATTCCGCTACACTGCGACTCCCTTGGCGGATTTGAAACAGGCGGGAAGCAGCAGAAGTCACCCGGCCGGGAGCATCGAAGACGATCCGGAATTCTTTGAGAAATGCTTCTGCGTCATCTATCAGTGGGGACTGCTTCTCCCAGTGTGGAGATGCCCACTCGAGAGCTTTCCCTGCCAGACGAGTAATCACGAACCCCACCTTGGCACGTTCAGAGTCAAATTCAGTGGGGTGTAGGGCAAAGCGAATCTGGCACTGATTCACGAATCCTCGACAGGCTTGAGGATCGCCATCGTAGAGAGGCGGAGCAGGAATATGTGGACCAGAAGTGGATAACTGGGTAGTCATGGCAGCAGCCGCTTGCGGAGGAGGTGCCGGCAGGGGGGTCGCTGGTGTCAACAAGGAGAGCTTTTCCAGGATCGCCTCCAGCGTGTGTCCCACGTAATTCTGCCGGGCTTCATACGCCTCCATGCGGGAATGCAGGCCCCGAAAGGCCCTGCCGAAATCTGGCTGAGCTTCCTCAGTGGGATCCATGGCCCGAAAATAATGTCAGGGAGCCGGGAGCCCCCTCTGGGGAGTAGTCCGGATCTAGGAGGAAGCCCCTCAGGAGGGATCAGGGTCATGGTATCCAGGGGTAAGACAAGAGAATAATCAAAGTCCAGGCACAGGTCAAAAGGCAGGCGGAATACAAACAAAGTCCAGGGCCAGGCAGGGGGTCTATGGCAGGCAGAGAATCAGCGAAGTCCAGGTCCAGGCAAGGGGTCACAACAAGGAATCAGGCAGATATAGCAGGGGAAAACAGCAAGGGAACCCAGGAATCACTTAGGGAACAGGATCCTATTTTCGGGCGCCATCTTGGTGCCTCAGGCGTCCTTTTAAAGGAGTTTTTTGGCGCCCTTGCGTCGGCGTCAGCACGTCTGCGACCGACGCACTGCGCCTGCGTCTGTCGCGCCGCTGTGACGTCTTCGCCCCTTCGCACTTTCGCGTAGGCGTCTTTGCGCCAGCGCCGCTACCCACGTGGCGGCCATGGGCGCCGCCATCTTGGGAGCGGCGTCGGAAGAGGTAGCTGCGCCGCCCGGAGCTCCTGGTCCTGCTCCGGGCGGCGATCGTGACACACTTTAGGAGAGAAATGCTTTCTGGCAGGCTGCTGTTTTTCCTTCTCAATGTAACTGAATGTGTCTCAGTGGGACGTGGGTTTTTACTATTGAGTGCTGTTCTTAGATCTACCAGGCAGCTGTTATCTTGTGTTAGGGAGCTGCTATCTGGTTACCTTCCCATTGTTCTGCTGTTAAGGTGTCGGGGGGGGGAAGGGAGGGGGGTGATATCACTCCAACTTGCAGTACAGCAGTAAAGAGTGATTGAAGTTTATCAGAGCACAAGTCACATGACTTGGGGCAGCTGGGAAATTGACAATATGTCTAGCCCCATGTCAGATTTCAAAACTGAATATAAAAAAATCTGTTTGCTCTTTTGAGAAATGGATTTCAGTACAGAATTCTGGAGCAGCACTATTAACTGATTCATTTTGAATTTTTTTTTTTTACCATGACAGTATCCCTTTAAAAACACAATAGATAATGAATGGGTATGTCGGCATTTTATTAATTCTCTTTTGTTACTGGTATTGCCATTTAGGGTAGTGGAACAACAGGCACTTTGAGTTTGGGCTCCAAACATTGGCACCCCATTGACTTCATTGGCAAGTGCTTGCAGGCAATTACAATAAAACGGAGGCACTTTAGCTACTAAAATACTGATCAAAGTTCCCCAAACCCTCTTGTATGCCATTATTTGGGTGCAGAGCCTTTTCTGTGCCCAATGCTGGAATTGAACTGATTTCATCTGCTGTTTTATTTTGTACTTAGTCATCATACCATGCCAGAGCTTAAGGGTGGCATGCAGCCCAGCCACTTTCTAAGGAGCACTGATGATGCACAGCTCCCCAGTGCTCCGGCACTTGCATGCTTGCGGGGGGGTGGTGGGTGGTGGAGTGTGGGTGGGCTCTAGGACCACACGGCCTACATGCCGGTGCAGGAAATCTGGCCCTGCAAACAATCGGATAACAGGCTATGAGGGTCACATCAATGAGCTGATGCAGTCATTTTCCCCTACAAGATTTTTAAACCAGTCTGATCAATATCCACCTGATTTTTGACCAGTTATGGATCAGGCCCTGTGCATGGGCAGATAAGTTGTCCACTAGGACTGAAGGAACAAATTGGCAGCTTTCATTCATCAACTTCATTTTCAAAAAAAGGGAGAAGCAGTGCAATACATGCAACAGATTAACTCTTGGCCAGTTTATGCACATTTCTAAGCCTATGATGTTTCATTTTCTTGCACTAGTTTAAATATCTCTAAACGCGCCAGCTTCAGGAACACTGATAGGGTTAACACAAGCAGAGGATTGTTAAGGCCTCTCTGATTTTCTCTCCCACTCTCCAACTGTTTGCCTCAAGCTAATAGCACCATCTTGCTCATCCCTTCTCTTCCAGACGGCAAATGCTCATATCATGAGCTCCACGTTGGATTCTGAGATGCTCAAGGTCTGTGGCTATTGACAGATCACAGAGAACACCACCTGCACATGCAGACTGCACAGAGAGATGAGTACACACCAGCTGGAGACTGCAGATTGAAACAGATTCCCCCTTTACACAGTGTTTGGGGAAAGCCCAATCTAAAACAGATCAAAGAGAGTTAACCCTGCTGGCCGGCAAGGTAAAAGGTAAAATTCACAAAGTAGTATTTGATATTTTATTGCAAGGGTTTCTTTTTAACAGTAAGAACAACAAAGCTCTCTCTCTGTCTCTCTGAAGAGGGAATATAATGTTCTTGGAATTTATAAATAAAGTGTTACCCATGGACTAGTCTATTTGCGATTTTGGAATCTGGAATATAATGCATTAGAGAAAAAAACATCAGTTACATTATTGGTATAGGTATGGGATGAAAACCCTGTTATCCAAAAAAATCAAAACAGGGTCAGGCCGGCCAGACACCCCAGTCAATCTGGCTGGCCGTGTCGCCCCACACCCCTGCAAGAGAAGAACAGGCTCATGTTTGTGCGCTTTGCAGTTGGAGAGCGGAGCTCACTCTGCCAGACTAGGGGTAGGCAGTAGGGAAGGTATGTGCCTGGTGCCCTAGACATGTGCCTCTTCTGCCTATACCTCTGTACCATCAAATTTGTTAAAGGTTATTGCTTCCAGTACCCACTATATTTTACCTCTGAAATAATGTGCAAGGGTCATTGCTTTCATGTGCTGAAGGTTGAAGCACTGCTTTTGGCACATGGTGCATTTTGGAGTGATTAATTCCCAACCAAGGTGACCCTTATGGCTTCCCCTTCATGTCAGTTGTACTGTGATTGGTGCAACAAGAAGTGGGAATGAAAGAAATGCAACATATCTTGGTATATCTTACATGATACGACATGTTGCAGTTGGTGACCCTTCCCAATAATGCAAAAAAGAAAAGGCATGCACTTTGCTGGGTGAAATGCACCATTGCGTTGTCTGTCTGTCTCTCTATCCAACTATCATCTATCTATCTTTCCTAGAAATAGTGCATAAAAATCTAATTATATCTTATTCTAAATGCTGTTTTCTATTTATATAAGCACACCTGTCATTTTAATGTCTGCTTAGTCAAGGATTTATAGCTGCCATTTACATTCACCCATTAGTCTGCTTGACAAGAGCATGAATCAGTAAATGCATTGCAGGCCTTGGTGACAAATGTTTATTAATTCATTAATGGATATACTTGAGCTTTATTGGGATGTCTACAGAATGCAGACAGTTGAAGCAGAAATTGATTTCCACTGAGGATTAATATGTGGAACACTGTGCACAGGTGTTTGTGATGCATTGACCCAAAAAGTGCAGTGACTCACTTTGTAACACCGTAGACTTTGAGGGTGACTATTCTCACATTTTTCTTGAAGAATTTTTCTTTAGACTTCCAGTACTTACACCTTCCATGATTAAGCCTTTCCTTGTCCTTCAGTAATAAAAAGTCGATGGTTTTAAAGTTATTTGCAAATTATTGCCCTTGTTAGCATTATTTTCTGCTCCCTGGCGCTGACTCTTGGAACAATGTAAAAAGCCAGTAAAAGGCAGTCTTTTTTCAGGTCAACTGATTTTTGCTACATTGTTTCAGCTGTCACACAAATAAAAATTGCTAAAACATTGTTTGGTTCCAAAATGCAGTTTCATAGTACTACTTGGGCCAGTGGCATAATTAGATGTTACCAGGCCCCACAGCAAATTTAATTTTCGGGCCCCCAGCATATCCAGAGATTGTCCTTTTTTTTACCAATACATATTGAACACTGTATCTAGGACACATTGGATAATCCTATCACAACTACACAGAATCAACACCTCTGTGAGTTTCTTCAGATGTCACCTCTTTGAAGAGTTACAATGTGCCATTGTAAATGGATTAGCGGAAGAGTTTATATGACGAGAATTTCCCACACCAGTCAGTTGAACTGAAGAAACTGCTCGGATGAGTAGTGAAACGTCTTCATTGATTACTCAGCAAGTCCAGTTTTTTAGATTAACCTATACTAGATATGTTTTCTGTTAGGTGCTGGATGTTAGATCCTCACCTAGTTAGTTAGGAGCTAATTGTTTAGTTAGTGCCGGACAGGCAAGGTTTACTTCTCATTTTTGTTTGTTTTGATTCATGTCTTCCTGCCAACCAGACAAATAAAACTGGTTGCGGCCAGTTGCACATTACCAGCCAGTTTTGTGTTGTTTTGCGTGGACTCCAATACTGCTGTGTACCCGTCTACCCCCAGGAGACGACGACCCTGTTACCTCAAACGGTTACAATATATATATATATATATATATATATATATATATATATATATATATGTATATATATATATATATATATATATATATATGTGTGTGTTTTCCAATGAGTATCCGCACTCCAAATCAGTTATTGTTTATGCATCAAAAAATCTTCTGACCAGCACTCCCTTTTAAAAGCTTAATTATCATTCTGTAATGTCCGACGTTTCGGTCCACATTAGGACCTTTTTCCTTGTAAAAGTTCCTAATGTGGACTGAATTTTTAGAGATATATATATATAATGTTTAGGGAAGCATTAGTGCTGTGGTCTTTATGGGCAGTGTGGGCCAAATCAGCCGGGTGCTCTAGGCAACCCAGCCAACTACGTTGCCTCCCCCTTATCTGCTTGTGCGGAAGAATGCATGTATGCAGGGCCGGATTCAGTGGGCGGGCGCCCCGAGGCCGTGCGGTCCTGGCACCCGCCCATATACCCTCCTCTGGTGCGTGCACACATGCGCGCCTGCACCGGAGCGCTGGGGAGCTGTGGGCTGAGGGGCATGCCGCCCCTATTATTCTACTGCCCTAGGCCCAGGCCTTTGTGGCCTTGCCACAAATCCAGGCCTGCATGTATGCACCAATAAATACAGGAAGAGCAGCCAAGGTGGGGGACACAAGGGTCCGATCTAGGGGAAGGTGGCAGAAGAGGTATGTGCCTATCGTCCCTCCATCTTTGCACTCCTAGGCACATACCTCTTTTTTCCCTTCCCCTAGTGTCCGGCCCTGTTAATGGGAGTTCAAAAAATACCTCTCAAATATCTCAATACCTCTCTATAACCTAGAAAAAAAAACTTTTTATTAACAGGGATGTTGTGGCCCAGTAGAGCATAACTAGAAGGGGTGCAACAGTCACAGCTGGACCTTATCCCAGGAACCCCATTGACACGAGGGGGCATTTACAATCTTAAGGGAACAGTTCAGTGTAAAAATAAAAACTGGGTAAATAGGCTGTGCAAAATAAAAATGTTTCTAATATAGTTAGTTAGTCAAAAATGTAATGTATAACGGCTGGAGTGACTGTGTAACATAATAGCCAGAACACTACTTCCTGCATTTCAGCTCTATAACTCTGAGTTAGTCAGCAACTTGAAGGGGGCCACATGGGTGCTTATTTGTTTGTGCACTGTGATCAAATGAGCGTGTGAGAATAGGCGCTCCCACAAGGGGTGTTGGTGAGGCGGCCGGCTGGGTTGCCTAAAGGTGCCTGGACAGCTTGGCCCAGGACCAGCACATATCACTCATGCAGCAAACACTTGAAATGATGCAGAATGGTCATGAAAAATTGTCTTGTGTCAGGCGCAACACCCCCATGTGACAGCAACAGTGCTGGAATTCTGTAAATAAACACTAATTAATGCGAATGAAAGTGGCCTTTAGTTACTCTCTTGATTAATTGTTCAAGAGTTTTAAGACCGTGAAGAGGTTAATTTAGTGAGGGAATATTTCCAGCTGCAGAACTGTGGCAGATAAATTGCACTGGATTAAATCACAGAACAATGGCCCATTCAGATGGATTTTCTTTTACAGATCCAGTATTGCTGTTTTTTGTCTTATTTTTTTTGAGCGCTCACATTTTCTACCTAATTTTTTTTTTTTGTGGCTTGGTTAAATTACCAGGCTGTGTGCTCTTGAGATAAGGAAAGGTTATTGCAAGTTGGCTGGAAGTTTGATAGATTTATGAAATACCTGTGTCCAGCATACCCTGTATTGGCTGACCGGGGGTACAAAACAGGTTAAGAGGGACTCATTAAAGCTTGTAAATGAAGACCCTTGTAATTGAACTAGTCAAATACAGATTAAAAGCAAACCATGACTATTTCTAAGAATGTTGGGAAATGGTTTATAAGAGACAGGCATACTAAGCCTCTAAGATGTGGGGAGGCTCTGTTGCTGTGATTATCCTTATGGGAAAAACTTCTCCTTGTAAATGCCCTCTAATGTATTTGTAAAGAGTAATAGTGTCCTCTTGAATCTTTTTTTCCAGAGAAAACAACCACAACCATGACCGTCTACCATTTAAATCTTCTATCCCTTTTACCAGTTTAGTTGCATGTCTCTGCGCTCTCTCCAGCTCATTAATATCTTGTTTAAGGACTGGAGCCCAAAACAGTTGTAAAATTACTGTTGTAAAATGGTGAAGTGTGACATTCCAAATCATTCAGCACCTGTCTCTTAGAGACGTGTTCTTCTTGTATGGTGCTATACATTTATGGAGTTTATGCTTAAAGGTGTTGTTTACCTTAACATTAATTTTTAGTATAATGTAGAGATTGCAATTGTTTTTTTATTATTTGTCATTTTTGAGATATTTAGCTTTTTATTCAGCAGCTCTCCAGTTTGCAGTTTTGGCAGTCATCTGGTTGTTAGGGTCCAAACTACCTTAATAACCAGCCATTGATTTGAATAAGAGACTGGAATGTGAATAGGAGAGGAGCCTACATAGAAAGATGAGCAATAAAAATATATTTGTAGCCTTACAGAGCATTTGTTTTTTTGTTTTTTTTTTAAATTCTGATTTATTTGAAATTTCAAAAGAATACAGAAAAAAGAAAAGAAGGCAAATAATTCAAAAACTAATAAAAAGATGAAGAACAATTGAAAAGTTGCTTAGAATTAGCCATTCTATAACTTAATAAAAGATAACTTAAAAGTGAAATGCCCCTTTAATAGTTTTTCTTGTTGAGATTCCTCTAGTACATTATGCTCCTATACATAAATCTTTGTGGTCGAACTTTTTATAATGACTATACCAGTGAAAAGGTTTGTTCTCTTACAGTAACAGTTCAGTATAAAAATAAAAACTGTGTAAATAGATAGGCTGTGCAAAATAAAAAATGTTTTTAATAAAGTTAGTTAGCCAAAAATGTAATGTATAAAGGCTGGAGTGACTGGATGTAAGTAGTGTTCTGGCTACTATGTTAGACATGCAGTCACTCCAGCCTTTATAGATTACATTTTTGGCTGACTATATTAGAAACATTTTTTTTATTTTGCACAGTGTATCGATTTACTCAGTTTTGATTTTTATACTAAACAATTCCTTTAAGACTTTTCATTATCTTTTTGCCATGTTGGTACAGAGCTACCTAACATTATTTATTCATTTTGGTGTAAGTGAAGAATGCGTTTGAATGGGGAGAGAAAGAAGAATTTGAGCAGGTTACTGTTAGAGAACTGCCTAGTTGCGGTACATGCCCACAGCAGATACCAGAAACAGGTATTGTGCCAAATGCCAGCTCATAAAACCAGACAGGCTTCACCCCTATAAAACCCGTAGAAATATGTGTACTGATATAAGACATCACATAGTGTCCCAATTACATCTGATTTTGTTCTTCTCTCTTTATTTCATAGTCGCTGCTACGTTACTTAGGTGTCTTAAAAATTTTTGGGATGGGATGCTTCCAGACAACTCCCATCCTTGATATGTTTTACAGTGCCACATCACATCACAGATAAGGCATCCCAGACCAATCATTTCTGGATCCTGAGAAATAGGCTCAAATCTGAGTCACGGGACATATCAATTTATAAAGCCGGTGAGTTCGGAAGGAATTTGTTTTCCCAGAATCTGTTTTCCCCTCGCACACACACATCCATATGCTGAGCCTTATGTTAAACATATTATTAAACCAGTAAGATTCTGTCCTAACTTGTCTAAGTGCCTAACTGCTGGTGGATCTGTTTCGCAAGGCAAGGGTTGTTATCCCCTATAGTCCCACCACAATATTACATTGGTCTGGAGGTATATTTGGTGAACAGACTGGATGGATACTGTAAATGGGCTCATACATAATATGGCTTCTCTTCTATTGTTCCACTGAAGCTCCTGTTCTTTCTTGTGTGCCTTTGCAGCCAGCATGGTAGATCTGCAGATGGATAACTGCATCCCAAATGAAATTCTATGCATCTGATCACAAAAAGTTCTATATGTAGGGTTATCAGATCTGCGGTTAGTCTTAAGGTGGCCATAGAAGTTACAATTAGATCTTCTCTGCAAGAAATTCATTTTCTGTACAGATGTGTAGAGCTGAATTGTCACATATACAGGTAAAAAATAATAGAATTCTACCTCTATCTGACAATTCAGCAGGCCAATGTTCAGGGAACATCAAATTTTCCAACCTGCATGATGGATGATTTGACCGATATCCTTATCTTCTGCCGATATAATTTGTCTCGTCTGTTCCATACACACGTCAAATATTGCACAAAACTTTGGTTTGTACAATATTGTCTGTGCGTCTATAACCACCTTTACAGTTTGTTGAGAATCCCATTGCTGCCTTTATGTAGCAGGTTATTTCTTGGTTATCCTATACCAGAATGTTGTAAGAAAATGCAGGTGCCAGTTAGGGTTTCTAACACATCTTTTGCCACGGTTAACCTGGCCTGCCAGAGTAACAGAGGATCTCCCAATGAGCCCCAGCCTAGGTCAGTTTCCATCAGCCATTTGTTATTTCCATAATAGCCATATATGCCATTTTCTAGTCTACCTTTAACTTCCTGTAAATGCAAGGTCTAGTTATCTAGAAATACGGTTCGATTTTGACTGAAACAACAACGTTATTTATTTATTTATTTTTTTAAAGGTTTTCATTTTTGAATTGCAAAGGGGAGGGGTACAAGGGGATAAACAAAACAAAAAATATCATGGTTCACAAGTACAGTTAATCAGTACATCCTGCAGCACAACATTATCACATAATACTATCAGCATCCAATCCAATTCATGCTATCGGCGCATTAGAACCTACAGGTCACCAGCCCTAGGGGTCAAGGATCCTGTAACAAGGAAGAAAAGGGAGTCATGCCTTGTTGATACCAAGACCCTAGTCTGGAATTTCAACATGGGCCCGATATTTTATCAAATTTGCCCGGGCAACCCCGAGCCGCATACGTAAGTTTGATAGAGGGTAACACTTTATTCTCTAAGCTGACCCAAATCTTCAGAAGTGGGGTATCCTTTCCCATCTATCCCATTATCACCACCTTTTTAGCATAGAATACTAGTGCTCTCATGACGGCCGAGTCCAGTTTAGGGGGAGCAAGTCCTCCACTAGCCCCAATAGACAGACCTCAGGGGAGCACACTTGAGGTAAATTTAAGTTGTCTGCTAAATATTTCATAACCTTCTCCCAGAATCTATGCACTGGGGGAGAATTCCATGGCAGGTGTAAAAAAGACACCCCAACCTCCCCACATCGTGGGCATATACCTCCAGTTCGCCCTCCCATAATCTGGATTTCCGCCGGTGTGACATATATTTGATGAGCAAATTTAAATTGGATCAGTCTGTCTCGTAATGAAATCAAATCACCATACAACGAATCAGTGACTTCTACCCATTGCTCCTCACGAAGAGCTGGCAGAGATTGCTGCCATTTTCTTTGAGCCTTGGTAAAGGGGGGGGGGGGTAGTGGCTATCAGTGCCTGGTATAGCCTTGATGTTAATTTACTTGGCTCCAGGTTATGCAGTATCTGTTCCACCAAGGGTTGACATATTCTATTTCTAAGGACATCCCCATGAAACTTCACACCTCTTAGCGGCCAAAATGAAAAGTCTTGGAGAGCTTTCACGTGTGGAAGATTAGAGTTCCGCCAGAGAGGCAGAAAGGGGGAAATTATTGGTGGCACATGCCCCGCAATTGCACAGGCAGTTCTCCAGGCTCTAAAGGGGGTCGTCAGCGTAGAGGGGCAGTCTTCATAATCCCTTAAGTAATGTTTTTATTTTATTGTAGACATTGTCTATATATAATACGAACCGTCCACATTGACCATCTCTTTAAATTGATTTCCTGTTAAGAAGGAACTCAATTATTGTTGTGTATGCTACAAAATAGCAATATAAGAGATGCTTGCATCTACAGTATATAGTTAAAGGTCACAATGTGGTGTTTCCAATCCAGTTATATATTTAGGGGCAGTTTTATCAAAGGGGACCCGTCACCAAAAAAAATTATTCAAAATCCTATTTTATCACATTAGCCAAGCAAAATGAACTTTAATTATACATATAAATTATTTGAATGTTGTTTCCTTCGATCTGGGAATTCATAATTATAACAAGCAGGCAGGAGCCATTTTGTAGACACTGTTATTAAGGCAAGCCTTGCATCATCTTAGAATTTTGTTTGTGCCCCAGAATGTCCATCCCCATGCACTGGATACACAATTAAATGGTAACGAGAACGTGGGGAGAGCAGTGACATCTAGGAAGTGCTGAATGGAAAGTGAAAGTAATTGTCTGCCCCACCTTTATGCCTAAGGCATAAAGTAGGTGTTATGTTTTGGTAGCCGAGGATGAGTAGAGTATAACAGTGCTTTATTAGCAGGTTCATGCAGCCATTACACTTGCACACTAATACTTTAACACAGTCTAGAAAATACTAGTACACAGTATAACTCTTGTGCACAGTGACACCTACAGGTTCTTTGTATAAGAGGGTCAGACAATATTTGACTGACAGCTGAGATTTTTAAATGAGCTTACAACAGGTATGAATGCTTTAATAAATAAAAAAATGGATTTCATGTTTATTTTGAAAACGGAAATTAGAAGGCAATTGCGGCTCACCAAATATTCTTATTGGCTTGTCCCACGGGTTATCCTGTGCTTGATATCCCAATTGAGTCAATATGTAGAATTATGTTGTTGTGGGACAAAATCCAAGGCAGCAAACTTGACTGCAATTTTTTTTAATTGGGGAGTGGAGATACACAACATGTTTCTGGCTATGCCCTTTATCAAGTGTGCTTACAACAGCTATGAATGCTTTAATAAATCAAAAAAAATTGGATTTCATGTTTAATTTGAAAAAGGACTTTTTAAGGGTCCACTTTAAGGGTCGATAGTAAACTTGAATTCGAATTTTCAAATTGTTTTTTGGTGTCAAAATTCACACATTTGAATTTCAATCTTCAAATTTAAATTTGAATGTGAGATTTATCACACCTCAGTCATGAAAAATAATTCAAATTCGAATATTTGTCACCCAAAACCTGTCTAGTTCATTTACTAGTCAATGGCAGCAGGGGCTACTCGCCTCAGGGGGCAGCGGCCCCCTGGTTGCCAGGGGCAGCAAAAATGCCGCTCCTGGTAACTAAGAGCCGAATTTCCAGTTTTCAACCCAGAAATTCGGCTCTTCTAGTGCAGAGAGCGCAATTGCGCTCTCTGCACTAAGCGACATGGCGGGGGGCGGCAAAAGAAGGCTGCCTCAGGCGGCATAATGCCTAGAATCGCTCCTGAATGGCAGAGATGTTATGTTAATTACCTTCCTGACATTCAAAACTTGATTCAGATTTTCGGGTCTGGACTATTCGATCAAATATTAGTTCATATTTTTTTTCATTTATTAGAGTAAAAAAAATCTGTTTTGACCATTGATAAATCTGCCTATTAATGTTGCTTTCTCTCTCTGTTGCACGCAGCTAATGCCTTCTCTTTTCAAAAGCCAGAAATTACAAGTGTAATTCTGATCTTCCTACATGCAAAATCTTGGGCTTTGTCTTTGTCAGAGAGGAAATCCTTTTAATAACCACATTCATGCTGTCAAGAGCTTTGAAACATATCGCTCACTGGCGATCAATGTTTTGTATTATTTGCCAAGACAGAAAGTCAGTACAGTTTTAATCTCCCAGGATTCCAGCTCCCTACATTATAAATTTCATATTATGGTTAATAATTGTCAGCCGAGACTGGAAATATGTGAGCTGATCAATATCACACTTTGGAATTAATCGTTGGAAAAAAGGCTGAGCAGCTCTGGGGTGAGTGATGGATTTTATTTAAATGGGATTCATTTTGCAAACACCTATTTTTTGATTAGACTTGGGATCAGCATTGGTGATGAACCTCCTGAAATTATTCTTATGCGGACGCCCAGGCAGGTATTTCAATAATACTCCTTAAAAGTCACTGTGAGTTTGTTCTTGGAAATAATTATAAAAGGTACATGAACATTTAAACACGTATTATTTTTTTTCTTTGAAGACCGATTTAGGCAAGCATGTAAGTGATTTGTACTTGAAAGGCACATTTTACTTACAATAAGAGTAAGGGGCCATTGTTATGTTTGTGAAATGTTTTGTTTATAAGTTATTGCTTGCTAAGGCATGCATTCTGATAGCTTGATCACTGGGTCAAATAAAAACCTCTTATAATGGTTATGTTCTCCTGTTCGAGTAAGACATAGTCTGAAAGGCGTTAAATTGCCACCCAGAATAGAAATTAAATGTAATCCCCATCTGGGCCTGTGTGAAGCAAATTGACAGTTTTGTCTGTACTTGGACTGTAGTGTATTTGTCTGTGACTTTACCACTGGAGTAATATAGAGGGCGCTGTGCTGCACCTTCAGCAGCTTTTCTCCAGTGCCTGTTCTGCTATGTCTCTCTCGCTCTCTCTCACTCTCCTTCTTACACAGCATGGTTGCACCCTGATGTTTGGTGTTTAGTTATATGCTCATTGCTGAATAAACTTCCAGAAAGTTGCTGTTAATGTGCCACCTGTTTCTGGAGCCTTAGTATCACATACAGAACACTGAAAGGCTGACCAGTGAACACAACATGGTGTCAGAAGTTTTTCACAAGCACAGCTACCAGGAATAGGAAAATGTGCTTTGCCTAAGAAGTGGTTGGATTAAACATTTCTGCAACTACTCACCAAAACCTCAGAAGTCTCCAGTAAAAGTGAGTACCAGATACTGATCCTGCAAACAAAACCTGTTTGTTAAACTACATAGCAATGGATCATTTCAAACCCCCACAGTCCATGTGTATGAGTGGCAATCTGTCTGAAAACTGGCGCAGATGGGCCCAGAAATTTACACTATATCTCACAGCAGCAGGGCTGGAGCAAAAGCCTGAACCCACAAAGATTGCATTGTTACTGCACCTTATTGGGGATGAGGCACTGGAGGTGTATAACACCATGGGGATTGCACAGCCACAAGCTGCAGACAGATCCCTTGACTCTGTGATGCAAGCATTTCAAGCTTATTTTCAGCCCAAAAGGAATGTTGTATTTGAAAGACACCAGTTTTGGACCCATACTTTTGTAGAAAATCAAGGCATAGACAAATTTGTTACTGAACTGAAACTAAAAGCAGCTAACTGTGAATTCAAAGACCAGGAGGAGTGCTTGAGAGACAAAATAGTCTTCAGTATTACAAATCCCCGTTTAAAGGGGAAGTTGCTTGAATGCAGAGAGTTAACTCTAGAACGGGCAATCGAAATATGTAAAGCTAAAGAAATAATATCAGCTCAAACAACTGCAATGGCAAGTGCCACTATAGACAGCAGTGTTCATGCTATACAAATCACACCCAGAGAGACACAACAAGCCCCTAAGTACAGTAAAAGTACTTCCTCTGCGACTCTACTGCCTGAATCAAGTGCTCAGACAAAGCCATGTAGCAGATGTGGCAGACAGCACCCTCCCCAGCAGTGTCCTGCATATGGAGTAGAATGCAATAAATGCAAAAAGAGAAATCATTTTGGAAAAATGTGCAAGGCCAGAAATCCTCATACAAACACACAAAAACCCTTTAAAGATGTGAATACTTTATTCATTGCTGCTCTAGAAAAACACAGAGTAGCCAGAGACAGCTCATGGTATGCAACGCTTACTGTACATGGCACAGTCATTGAATTTAAGCTGGACACTGGGGCTGAAGCAAATACCATGCCAGCTTCAGTCATTTCCCAAATGTCAGGTGTTATAGTAAAGCCTACAAACACAATGCTTATTGCATATGGGGGAGAACGTATTAAACCAGAAGGAGTTGTAACACTCACTGCACAAGCCCCGCACAAAACAGCTCGGTTAACCTTTTTTATTACAAATGTGTCTGATGTCCCTCTCTTAGGAAAACAAGCCTGTGTTCAGCTGAATCTGCTAAGAAAAGTTTGTGTGCTTTCCAAACCTGCACCTACAACTAAAGATCAGCTACTAACCCAGTATTCAGATGTGTTTGAGGGGCTGGGAGAATTCCCTGGTACACACCACATATTTACAGACTCCACTATTCCCCCTGTGATACACGGATGTCGCAAAATACCATATTCTATTACAGAAAAGCTAAAATGTACTATTGACAGTCTTGAACAGCAAGGTGTGATCAGCAAAGTAACAAAACCTACTGCTTGGGTGAACAGTCTTGTTATCACAGAAAAGAAAAATGGATCTCTGCGGGTGTGTTTGGACCCCAGGGACCTAAATAAAGCTATATTAAGACAGCACTTCTCTATCCCAACACCTGAGGATGTAATAAGCAACTTAGCTGGAAAGAAGTTGTTCACTATCCTAGATGAAAAAGATGGATACTGGCAGATTAAACTTGACAGTGAATCAGCGGATTTGTGCACCTTTAACACTCCATGGGGACGGTACAAATTCCATTGGCTTCCATTTGGCATCAGATCTGCAAGTGAAGTGTTTCAGCAAAAGAACTTTGAATCCTTTGGGGATATTGAAGGTGTCCATATTATTGCTGATGACATGATCATTGCCAGCAACTCTAAAGAGGAACATGATGCCATTTTACAAAGAGTCATGGACAGAGCACGCAAGCTGAAGGTAAAGCTCAACAAAGACAAGCTTCAGTACCAAGTAAGCAAAGTGCACTACATGGGGCACATAATATCCAGTGAGGGGGTCATGCCTGACCCAGACAAAGTTAAGGCAATTTCAGAGATGCCAAGCCCACATGACAAAAAAAGTTTGCAGAGGCTGCTAGGCATGATTCGCTATCTTGCACAGTATATTCCACATGAAGCAAGTATAACTGCACCTCTCAGACTCCTACTGTCGAAAGATACTATGTGGCAGTGGAACCCTGAACAGCAGGATGCTTTTCAAAAACTAAAAGATGCACTAGTATGCGCTCCAGTGCTTTCCTTTTTTGATCCTAGAGAACCAGTTGAATTACATGCAGATGCCTCCAAAGATGGACTGGGAGCATGTCTTATTCAAAAAAACAAACCTGTCATCTATGCATCCAGGGCCTTGACAAAGACTGAACAAAACTATGCCCAAATTGAAAAGGAACTCCTTGCCATCGTGTTTGCATTTAAAAAGTTCCATCAATATGTGTTTGGCATTTCAGTAATGGTACGATCAGATCACAAGCCTCTAGAAGCCATTGTCACAAAAAACTTAAGTAAGGCCCCTGCAAGACTGCAGCGCACGCTACTCCAGCTACAGAAATATGACTTTCAAATAGTCTACACTCCTGGAAAGGACATGTTGATACCAGATACACTATCCAGAGCTGTCACTATACAGCCTAATGCGATGGACACTGAAATTGACTTTGACAATGAGAAAGTGGTATATTCCATTGATATTGCATTGGCTCTCCCGCAGCACCTTCTCCAAAAACTGAAAGATGCAACTGAATCAGATGTAGAGCTGTCGGCACTCAAACAAATGCACAGCAATGGTTGGCCAAACCGGAAAAGGTCAGCTGACATAGTAGTACAACCATATTGGCCTTTGAGACACGAAATTCATATTGACGATGGCTTAGTCATGATAGGCGACAAATTCATCATTCCTAAAAGCTGCCGGCCACATATGATTGAAAGACTGCATGTAGCACACCAAGGGGTCCAGAGATCTAAAGCGCAAGCTCGAATGCTCATGTACTGGCCAAATATGGGAAAAGATATTGAGCTAGGAGTAAGCACCTGCAATGCATGCCAAGAAATGCTCCCCAGCAATATGAAAGAACCACTACTTTCCCATGAAATACCCAGCATGCCATGGACTAAGCTTGCTGCAGATATATTTGACCTCTATGGGCATTCATATCTACTTGTGATTGACTACTTTTCAAAATATCCTGAGGTACTCAGACTGTCAGACAAATCAGCACACTCAGTTATTGCACGACTAAAAGCTATCTTTGCAAGAAATGGCATACCACAGGAACTAGTTTCTGACCATGTGCCATTTGCAAGTCATGAAATGATTACTTTTGCTAATACCTGGGACTTTAAACTTACGTTCTCAAGCCCAGGCTATCCCCAGTCTAATGGCATGGCTGAACGGGCAGTCCAGACTGTTAAAAAGACTTTCGTTAAAGCTGCTCAAACTGGGCTTGATCCACACTTAGCACTGCTGAGCTTGAGAAACACTCCAGTGACAGGCATGAAATATAGCCCAGCACAGTTGTTAATGGGTCGTGTGTTGCGATCCAATTTGCCAGCCTCAGCTTCTGTGTTAAAACCAAAAATTCCAAAGAATGCCTACTCTCATTTACAAAGGTACCAAGCTAACCAAAAGAGATACTATGACTGCGGAGCCAGGCCTCTCACTCCTTTTCAGAGGGGAGACAGAGTAAGAATGGAAACAACACAGGGCTGGCAGCCAGCAAGTGTACAAAACATAAGAGATGAACCCAGGTCTTATGACATAGTAACACCTCAAGGAAAATGCTACAGGAGAAATAGAAAACACCTTAGGCCAGACAAAATACCTGGGCAGCAAGATACTCGCTCTCTCTCACTCTCCTTCTTACACAGCATGGTTGCACCCTGATGTTTGGTGTTTAGTTATATGCTCATTGCTGAATAAACTTCCAGAAAGTTGCTGTTAATGTGCCACCTGTTTCTGGAGCCTTAGTATCACATACAGAACACTGAAAGGCTGACCAGTGAACACAACACAGACTTTACTTGGCTTCTCTTGAATGAACTGGTATCTTCCTGTGTAAAGGACCACGGTCAAAATCGTAATTACAATTTTTAAATTTTTTTATGGTCAAAACTCTCAAATTTGAATTGTGAATAATCCAAACTCGATTCGAATTTTAATTCGAATATGAATTGGAAAATCGAGATTTATCAAACCGTTACCCTTGTAACAATTCGAATTTGACTATTCACCACCTAAAACCTGCCGAGTTCATGTATGTCAATGGGAGAGGTCCAGTGACCAATTTAAAGATTTTACTAGCCTTCCTGACATCCGAGTTTTTTTCTGAGAAAAAACTTGAATCGAGTTTAGTCTAATTTGATTCGAGTTTTCAAGTCGGTAATATTTGTTCGAGTTTTAGATATTACATTTTTTTTATTAAATAACCTTCCAATCTAATTTTGAGTATATTCGAATTTATTAGAGTTAAAAAAAATCACATGAATTCGAAATTCGACCTTTGATAAATTTGCCTCTCAATATGTTATAGAATAGTTAATTCTAAGCAACTTTTCAATTGGCCTCCATATTTTCTTTTTTATAGTTTTTGCATTATTTGCCGTCTTGAAATTTTCGAATTTCAAATGGGGTCTAAAGATCAAATGCTCTATAAGGTTAAAATGTATTGTTATTGGTACTTTTTATTACTCATCCTTCTATTTAGTCCTCTTTTATGCATATTCCAGTCTCTTATTCAATTTGGACCCTATCAACCAGACTGCTGTAATTGCATACTGGAGAGCCGCTGAATAAAATGCTAAATAACTCAAAAACCACAAATAATGAAAAATGAAAACCAATTGCAAATTGTCTCAGAATATCACTCTCTTCTACATACTAAAAGTTGATTCAATGGTGAACAACCTTTAATTAATGAATGATAAAGTTTGATTGGCCTCAATAGAAACCCAAATGTATAGGCTCACACTTCTGCCCCGGGGACAATTCCACAGTGGTTACTATGGGACCCTACAGATTCTTGTAAGACCCATCTTTAGGGTGAATGATCAAATAATTTAATCTTCCAAAAGATTCTAGGTTGTAGTCTCCTGAATTCTCTGCTTCAGTCAATTAAGTCTCATTTACCTGCCATATAATTTTATACACTTCTTGATGGTAACAACGTCCCTTTTTTCTGTGACACCATTTCTTTCAACAAGCAGAGCTGGTTGTAAGTGTCTTCAAGCACTGAAGGGGTTAAAACTTTCCTGGGTCATTTTCTTGGCCCCCTGATAATATGTGAAGGCATCTCACAGAAGAGCCTGGGCAGCAGATGCTGAAACCTTTAGGCAGTCTGTTGACCTGCTTTATACCCAGCTGGTTAGCCAAGAGAGATGGTTATTGCAGCTCTATGGGGAGCTGAGCACCTGCTCCCACGCATGTGCTTTTCTATGTACATTATAAAAGCAAGTCCCCTATTGCTCTGGCTCATTCCCAGTACTCATACAACTGCAACCCTAGCTGACCCATTTTTGCTTCTACTTTCATTGCTTTGCTCAACAGAGACTGCTAGGAGTAGTGTGGATGTATTGTGACATATATATATTTTTGTAACGTTTTGTAGACTTCTATGTGACTGTTGTTATCCCCCCCAAGGGATATTTTATGGCCAGTAACCTACCCAAATGATCCTTAAAATATAATTAATACAGGTATGGGACCTGTTATCCAGAATGCTCAGGACCTGGGGTTTTCCAGATAACGGATCTTTCCGTAATTTGGGTCTTCGTACCTTATGTCTACTAGAAATTAATTTAAACATTAAATAAACCCAATAGGCTGGTGCATAGTGCTTGTTGTGAACATAGAAATGTGCTTAAACCCACAACTTGGACTCCAATAAAGAAACCAGATAAAATGTAAAGAATTTTGGAGTCCAAGTTGTGGGTTTAAGCACATTTCTATGTTCACAACAAGCACTATGCACTTAATTTTAATTCAACATGAATTCACAAGACTTTCACTTTAATTATTCTATCTAATGAATACAAAGGAGACGCTCACAAAAATCACAATATTTATTTTGTTTAATCAAGTTGAACAGTTGATCACTTCAAGTTGGAAGACACAATTGTTAATACAGGGTTGCCTTTGGATTGTGCGACACCATGTACTTGCTTTTTGTCTCTTCTTTTGAGCATCGAATTAGGTTGTTATCTATAGGAGTAGTCAGCACATCCATGCCGAGTTGCTCCCAACTCTCGGTTAAGGGACATCCCTAGGCAAAGACATTAGGTTAGAAGGTGCGGCAACCATTCACTTTAATTTTCATTTAAGATATAATTAATCCTTATTGGAGGCAAAACCAGCCTATTGGGTTTATATAATGTTTACATGATTTTCTTGAAGACTTAAGATATGAAGATCCAAATTACGGAAAGCTCCATTATCCAGAAAACCCCAGGTCCCAAATATTCTGGATAACAGGTCCCATACCTGTATGATAAGTTTAGTCTTAGAATATCTGAAAATAACAATTTAAATGAGCTCAATCAGACACAGGCGGCATTGCATGCAATTTCTGAATTGTGTTTAAATGTTAATGATTGTTGCACTGGACAATGAAAAGGGTAATATGAACTCCATTTAATACTGAAAAAAAAGCGGCTGCTATACTGTAGGGTTGCCACCTGTCTGGATTTTACCCGGACAGCCCGGTATTTGGAAGGGCTGTCTGAGTGAAACCTTCCTGTCCGGATTTCCAAATTAGGAAATCCGGACAGGACATTGAATATAATAACACAGTCCCCGCCCCTGACATCACCAGCCCCACCTCTGACATCACTGGTCCTGCCCCGCCTCCGATGTTATCCACCCCGCCCGCTGCCTGTTTTCTGGCAACCTTGGGCTGATACCATTTTGTATGCATCCATTAAGCTGGAATGTTTCTATTGCAGTAGATGGAAGCAAGTGTATGCCCCCAACACCTTTTATCTGCACAAGGTTTTGTTTACCCTGCTACATGTCACTACTTGGTGTGGTGATTACCATTTGCCACACAAATTAAATAAGCAGGGCATTTTGTCCTTGGATAATATGATAAATATAAATATGTTAAGTAGAAAAATTTGGATAATATTCAATTTCTGATTGAAAAAATGGGTTGTGAGGCCTTGGACAATACATGGAGTTGGGTGAGCATTGACTGCTGAAGCAGAAAGGGTCGGCAGTGGCTCATTGTGCACTAGCATTTGGAAAGCATTGCCCTACATATATATATATATATATATATATATATATATATATATATATATATATATATATCCTTCCCTGACGAAGATTCTAGTAAGGAATCGAAACGTTGGTCTTTAAATAAACCTGCACTTTATTTAACCAGATGTTGATGTGAAAGTCTCCTTGGTGTACCGTCATCTGCGGGACTATTCGAATTTTCAAGACTGGCATCCAGGATGTGTAGATACTCGTGGTTGTGCATTCCAAGTCGCTGGATATATATATATGTGTGTGTGTTAAGTATCTTGGGTCGTTCTTCTTAATTTAAAATAATATAGCACAGAGCTGGAAGCTGGAAGGGAGCAGACCATAGGCAGACCGTTCATACAGGGATCCCCGCCAATTCACAGGGCTCATGGTGCTTCATAGATTGCACAGCTTTGCCTGCACCTGGGCCTCCACTATCATAGTTGCGTTACTGTCACAAGCCACTGGTTGGGAACAACTGTTCTAGACCTTTGGCAAATTGTGGGTCAATGAGTAACTCCTCGATTCCTTGGTACAATTCCTAAAACCAATCTGAGAATTTGAGCAAGAAAGAGAGTTAGCTCTATGCTACATTTTCTGTGTACACAGCAGCAGTGTATAACAACAACAATAATGTAATGATTATATTTCAGCAAAATCAAAGACTTTCTGTCCACCTAATGATCCTTTGTCACCACTGCCTCCCTTTTCTGTAATAATTCCTCTTTCTTTCAATTCCCAATCAGAAATGACAGAAAACTAAAAGATAGAGAGAGACAGAAAAAATTACTTTATAGCTGACAAGCATGAATTAAATTTGCCCTGGGAAATTACAGACAAACCCACAGTCATTTTGAAAAAGGTTTCACCTTTTTGGACAAAAAGTCATTTTCTCACATTACCGGAGACTTCGTTTTTTTAAATCCTTTCTTAATTTATTTATTTATTTTTCAATTTGCTGCTTTTAGACAAATCCTTTGCCATCGAGCACGAGGCAAATGAATCTGTCTTAAAAATATTGAAAATTTAATGTATGTTAAAAGGGTATTATGTTTCCAAGCAAAATTTACATGGAAATATGACATTAAAATATTTTTAGCTCGCACAAACCCAGGGGCTTAAATATTATAATATAGAGACATTTTTATCATTTTAAAATGAATTAGCATTGCAATATTTCTTATATATGCATGTTGAGTTAATGCATAAAGATGTAAAAATAGCTGGAGGCAGTTATTCCCTTGACATTGAAATCACATGCTGGAAACCCACATCACTTAGAAATGGGTGAACTCTGCAAACGGACAGTCTTAATGCAAGGGCCTAAATGGCTTTTAAACAAAATATATAGTATGTTGGTATCTATTAAAATAGCCCTCAATTGCAGTCTTGCGGGCTGGCTTTCACTTAAAAGGTGAATTACACATTTTTTTAGACAGCTTTAAAAGGCCTATAATATTAAAAGTATAAGTGCTTTATGTAGATTGCAAACAAAAAGTTCTTTTCAGCTTGAAGTTGTTACAGTCTTATCTTGGTTCCGGAAATACAAATAATTTTTTGGCAGCTTTGTAGCTAAAGATGACTGAAGACCCTCAGTATAGTCTAGCTTCTTTCTTCAGGGCTTTCAATATGTGCAGACCTTCAATATAGTCTAGCTTCTTCCATCTGGGATTTCAATGTGTGCAGACCTTCAATATAGTTTAGCTTCTTCTATCAGGGCTTTCATGGGGTTTAGACTTTCAGTATAGTCTAGCTTCTTTTATCAGTGCTTTCAAGGGTGAAGACCTTTAATATAGTCTAGCTTCTTCCATCTGGGAGTTCTATGTGTGCAGACCTTCAATATAGTTTAGCTTTTTTTATCAGGGCTTTCATGGGGGTTAGACCTTCAATATAGTCTAGCTTCTTCCATCAGGACTTTCAATGTGTTCAGACCTTCAATCTAGTCTTGCTTTTTTTAACAGGGCTTTCAGAATGTGCAGCTAGTCCAGCTTCCTTATCAGGGCTTTCAGTGGGTGTAGAACATCAGTTAAGTATAGCTTCTTCCATCAGGGTTTTCAGTGGGTGTAGACCCTCATACAGTGTCCATAAGGAGGGGCAGAGACCCTCATATAGTCTAGATTCTTCCACCAGGGCTTTCAGTTGGTGCAACCCTCTGTATAATCTAGTTTCTTCCGTCATGGATATACAGTAGTCTAGCTCAGTGGGTGAAGACCCTCATACAGTGTCCATAAGGGCTGTAAGGGGGCATATACCCTCATATAGTCTAGCTTCTTCCATCAGGGCTTTTAGTGGGTGTAGACCCTCATATAGTCTAGCTTCTTCCACCAGGGCTTTCAGTGGGTGCAACCCACCATATAATCTATTTTTGTTCTGTCATGGCTTACAGTGGTTATACACCCTCAGTAAAGTCTAGCTTCTTCCATCAAGGCTTTCAGTGGATGTATACCTTCAGGTCTTACAGTGGGTGTAGACTTAACATTATAGTCTAGATTCTTTGATCATTGTTTTCAATGTGTCCTCGCCAGGGGTGGATGTTACACTAGCTGGTGTTCAAAAGATGTTCCTTTTTCTTTTAAATATTATTATGAATCTAGTTTATAACTCCTACATATTATTCAGTACTTTACAGACAATATACATCAGTCACTGACATTCTCCAAGTAGAGTGTCTAAGGTCTATCTATCACATTCATAGAACACAATAGAATCATTGTTAAAAGTAGCCATATGGTATGTATCTGGCATGTAGAAGCACCTGTTGGAAACCCATGGAAGGATAGGGCCAAACATACAGAGGATGAAAAGACTACAGACACATACCTGATACCTCTGCTGCCTTCTCTAACTCTGGCCCTGTGCATTTACTGACGAGCAAACACTGGATAATCTATGAACCAAAATTTTTGACTTCAGATGTCCAAACAGTTGTAAAGTTTTGAAAAGAAGCAGGTTAGGGTAATGTATATGCTGTTGCAAAGATAGAAACATCTTAGCAGCTATGAGCTGGACCTAGGATATTACCAAGGCACCAAAACTTGATCTAGGTTGATGGAACCACAATAAATCCTGTACCTGCTCTAACTATATATGTGATATTTGTGATTACATTTTTTAATTCAACTCCTCACTTTATAAAAAAAAAAAAAAAACCTTTGCAGATTAACCGCAGGAGAGTAGCCTAAATGTATTAAGAGAATTAGCTGCATGCCGTCATTACTTGTGACATAAATTCCCTGAAAAAAAAAATTATTATTGGCAGACAATGCAATAATAAAATGTTTCAGCTGTATTTAATACAGAGCATTTCTTAGCACAGCCAGCTGCATGCAGATCTGACAACAAATGGAGAGAGACGGTGAGACAGATAAGTAGTCTTGTACTAAAAAAAAAATTGACAGATATATAGAGAGATATATAAAGTGGGAATTCTAACCTGATTGAGAAGATAAAAATATAGATAGCTCAGGGACGGCAGCAAAGTAATGGGAACATGTAGACAGGATAGACAGATATATGGGAGACAGATACCATCGATATATACCGTAGACTCATGCTATGATAGTGTAGAGAGTTGTATACATAGACTACTACAGAGAGAGAGAGGGAAAGGGATAATGTACAAACTTTCTAACTTCTAATATCTGTGTAGATAGTTACTGTACACAGTAGATACTCCAGGGAGAGGACAGACTTAACATGATAGATGATTAGCTAGTAGATACAGGCCCGGATTTACACACTGGGTGCCCCTAGACCAGCTCTCCCCCCTTCCCTGTCTCTCCACTGTCTCCCTCCCTCTGCCTTCCTCTGGGTCCCAGTCCCCCTCCCCTTCCTCCTCTCCCTCCCCTTCACCTCTACTTCCTCTTCCACTCTCCTTCCTCATCTCCCTCAAATTCCCCGCCTTCCTCCCCATCTCTCACCCCATCCCCCTCTAGGGTTGCCACCTTTTCTTGAAAAAAATACTGGCCTTTTTTAAGCATTTCCCCTATTAATAACATTGGGGTCAATACCGGTCAGGTGGCAACCCTATCCCTCTGCCCTTCCCCGCCTTCATCCCTGTCTCCCTACACTTCCACCTCTCCTTCCTCACCTCCCTCCCCTTCCCCTCGCCTTCCTCTTCCCCTCTCCTTCCTCGTCAACCTCCCATTCCCCACCTTTCTCCCTGTCTCTCTCCTCCTCTCCCTAAATTTTTCTACCTTTCTTCCCTTACCCAGGCCCGGATTTTGGGCTTTGTTCTAGGCGCACACACACGTTGGAGCACTGGGGATTACACGTACAGGAGTACGTGTCCCCAATGCTGCTTAGGTTGCAGCTAGGGTTGCCACCTTTTCCGGAAAAAAATACCGGTCTTCCTATATAATTTTCCTATATAATTTTTCCCTATTAATAACATTGGGATCAACCATAATTTTTACCGGCCAGGCCGGTAAAATACCAGTCAAGTGGCAACCCTAGTTGCAGCTCCTATAAGCTTGCCGCCCGGGACTTTGGGGCCTAGCCACAAATCCAGGCCTGCCCTTCCCCTTCCTCGCCTCCCCCACTTCTCTTCTCCTTCCTTGTCTCCCTCCCCTTCCTAACGCTCTTTCCCATCCCCGTCTCCCTACCTATCCCCCTCCCATCCTCATGTCCGTCCCCTTCCTCGTCTATCTCCCATACCCTTCCCCTTCCTGCACGTTCGGCATAGCACTGGATACTGGTGTAAGGTAGATTTGCAAATCTTTCACCCGTCTCCACTGCTCATAACTAGGCAGCTGGACGACTAAGTCTATAGGAGGCCTCTCCATTCGGATTATTTGGAAAAAATTGAGTCTAAGGGAGCTTTCTGGATAATAGGTTTCTGGATAATGAATTCCATATATTAATAGTAAAAGCAAGGCCGGATTTACATAGTGGGCACCCCAAGGCCCACTGCCGTTCGTCACCCCTGTCCCCTTCCCTTTATTTTTGCAAATTTTCATCATCTGGACCGGAGCAATGGGGATTGGCGCATATGAATTTGAGAACATTATTATATCTCCAGCGCATCCCCAGTGTTTTTGAACCAATGTGGGTGTGGTTGGGCAGCATGCTGCCCTCCTAAAATCCTGCCGCCCTAGGCCTGGGCCTAGGTGGACTTTCCACAAATCCGGGCCTGAGTAAAAGTGTACCCTGGTCTCAAGAACCCAGAAAGGGCAGTGCTGGTGAATCAGTGCACTAAAATAAGGTGGCCTATTACCAGAAAGATCTGAATTACCGTAAGGCCATCTCCCATAGGGGCAAATTCACTAACCTCTGAAAATTCGCCAGCGACGGCTTCACTCATATTGCAACACTCCGCCAGGCATAGATTCGCCAGGACAGCGCTAATTCACTAATATCCACTGCGACAAGCGATACTAAGTTGCGCTACAGTTGCATAATTTGCATATGGCGGGAAGTTAAAGTTCAATGGACGTATATGTTGCAGAAAATACATTACACTACACAAAACCTAAATAAAAGACAATAAAGTTGTTATAATGCCCTACACATGTGCCCAGTGTATCGTTTATGTGCCATATGTTAGGAAATATAGGGGAAAAGCCGGTTACCTCCAAAAAAATGTATGCTCTTTTGCAGCCTATCGCCCTGAAAAAATACTAGCGTTTTTTGGGACTTGGAAACATTTTCAACTATTTTTTGAAGAAGTCCTATCTACTCTATTGCACTTCGCCTGGTCTGAGGTGGTGAAGGCAAGTCTGGCGCAAGAGGTAAGGTGCAGTTAAATCCGCATCTTAATGAATTTGCATAGTAACGTCCATTCACCAGAGCGAAAATTCACCTGGCATTAGGGAGCGAAGTACTGCTAGAGTCTATCTCCTTCACTAGCGAAGTTACTCTGGCTACCATCAATCACCGAAGTTCCAAAATGACGCCACGCTGGCGAATTTTCGCAAGCTTTAATCACTTCACCCTTTAGTAAATTTGACCCATAGACTCTATTTAATCCAAATAATCCAAATATTTAGAAAGAATTTTCTTTTTTTTTGTAATTAAACTCTACCTTGTACTTGATCCCAACTAAGATATAATTAATCCTTATTGGAAGTAAAACCAGTCTATTGGGTTTATTTAATGTTTACATGATTTTCTAGTAGATTTAAGGTATGAAGATCCAAATTACAGAAAGATCTGTTATCCGGATAGCTGAAGCATTCTGGATTACTGGTCCCAAACCTGTACTCCTTAGGGCCAATTTACTGTATGCAGGTGTGCAACTGACTGGATCCCATACACTTAGTTATATTACTTGCACCCAATGGTTGTTGCTTCTCCAGTCTGCACCTTGTAGAGCTAATATTTAAAGGGTAGACTATATTTAGCGTATCCCCGTGTTTGCGGCGCTAATCCTGGACAAAGCTCGGACAACAGTGTTGAATACAAATTTCAGGCTTTATTCCATACACACAGATAAGTGATTTGAGCGGTGGGTGTACACGCTGACTTACGCGTTTCTTGCCGGATCCACCGGCACTTCCTCAGAGTGGACTCTGAGGAAGTGCCGGTGGATCCGGCAAGAAACGCGTAAGTCAGCGTGTACACCCACCGCTCAAATCACTTATCTGTGTGTATGGAATAAAGCCTGAAATTTGTATTCAACACTGTTGTCCGAGCTTTGTCCAGGATTAGCGCCGCAAACACGGGGATACGATGAATATAGGAGACGAAACCGGCACAAAGTAACCGGCAACTCGTGAAGGCTGCGACTGGATGGACACAAAGTGATCCGGGTGAGCTCAGATGCGAACCGCATCCCCTTACTTTAGACTATATTTAGCCCCATGCATTGCCAAGTTCAATAATTCTTTTGCTTACATTGCTTGACTGAATTACCAAAAAGGTAATTATCAAAAATTATCAAAAGTTATGCAGGGGGCACCCACATATGACCCAAAAAATACCCCTCCATAATGCTGAACTGTTGGGTGCAAACAGTGGCCATAGGTACAGGCAGCTGTGTTAACCCTGCTATATCTTGTCCATTGTCCCTTGTTTAACGTTCTTCATATGCCACTATGGTGTTTATTAGGGGCATATTACTCATACCATTTCTTTCCCTAAATATTTGCATTTACATGTATGGTTATGTATCGGCAGTTGTTTTTTGTATTTTAGTCTGTATATGCAGTGTACACATCCATTTACTGTACAGAGCTGAGCAATATGCTGTCACTCTACACATATGTCTTAATATCAATAATGAAATGCCTTGTACGGTTCAAGTGCTGGGTAGAACAGGACTGTCTTTTTTTATTTCAAGTGTATGGATAAAATGCTTTATTGCTGCTCTAATAAATACTGTGCATTCTCTTAATACACCAGCAGCATAATCTGTTTATGAGCACTAGAAGGGTTTTTCTTGTTGTGACTGTGGGTGATTCTGACAAAAATTTACCTCTGCCAAGACAGTTGTTATGGCACTTCGTTCTTAGTCATAAATATACTTATGAGGAAACACAACCTACTAGACACACTATAGACTAGATATATTATCTAGAATGCTCGGGACCTGGGGTGTTCCGTATAATGGATCTTTCTGTAATTTGGATCTTCATACCTTAAAGGAGAAGGAAAGGCAAAACATAAGTAAAACTCTATGGCAATTCTGGTAGAGTAATTACTTACATAGTGTAGTAATTCCTATCTCCCTGGTGTCTAGCTGTAGTAAACGTGCTGTAATGATAATGCGTCTGCAGGACTCCAGTCACGTCACTGAATTTCACTCTAGCTTCCTCTAGGCTGCCCGAGGCAGCCTTGAGTCGCATTGGGCCAAATTTGCTTCTATTGCGCATGCTTCAGAGGCGCAGCTTTCCTCTCATCTACGACTCGCACCTGGGGTAAGGGGTTACGCGGCATTAGCAAATAAGAGGAAAAAGGAAGCCTGTTATACTTTACCAAGATGGCGGCCGCGTTTTACTGAATAAGAGCTGAACATGATGCACGATTTACTAGTTTAATATACACATAGGTAAGCTAAAACTAATGCGATTTAAGACATCTAGATGATAACTTATGAATGAGGTAGTTCATAGCTTTTGCCTTTCCCTCTCCTTTAAAGGAACAGTAACATTAAAAAATGAAAGTGTTTTAAAATAATAGAAATATAATGTAGTGTTGCACTGCGCAGAAACAATACTATAGTTTATATAAATAATCTGCAGGACAACAGTACATTAGCACTTTCATTTTTTCATGTTACTATTCCTTTAAATCTACGAAGAAGATTGTGTAAATATTAAATAAACCCAATAGGCTGGTTCTGCTTCCAATATGGATTACTTATATCTTAGTTGGGATCAAGTACAAAGTACTGTTTTATTATTATTATTATTATTATTATTATTATTATTATTATTATTATTATTATTATTATAGAGAAAAAGGAAATCATTTTTAAAAATTTGGATCATTTGGATAAAATGGAATATACGGGAGACGGCCTTTCCGTAATTTGGAACTGGATAACAGTTTTACGAATAGCAGACAATACCTGTACCTTGCACTTTATCCAAACTGAGATAGTATTAAGGCTTATTAGAAGCAAAACAAGCCTACTGGGTTTATTTAATGTTTAAGTGATTTATTGGAAGACTTCAGGTATGAAAATACAAATTAATGGAAATATCCTTTATCAGGAAAACCCCAGGTCCCCAGAATTCTGGATAATAGGTCCCATATATGTATTTTAATGCCATATATACAGAGAGAGAGTAATGCCAACTGCTTTTTTCCCTACAGGCTATAATGGTACAATATAATGACACAAATGAAAAACAACATATACAAGTGGTATATTATTCCTTTACATTGAAAACCTGCTGACTTTATAAGGATAGTTAATGTAGAATGTGGCCTATTTGTAAGTGGAAGCAGTATGTCCCAGATGTGTAAAGATTAGTCACTGGTACATATGTCACTATAACATTTGTGCGTTTTCTCTGTTGTGTTTCTATTCCCTCATTGCACATTGTCTATTCCCTCATTGCACATTATATGTCCCCCTTAAAGTGACACCAAAACTCCCAGTACAAAAATACTGCTGCATGGCGACAACGTCTTGAACTGAAATCAGGAAGATAAAAAAAAGCAAATCATTTATATCTGTATAAGTATAAACTGTCAGAAAACAATCCAAGGCAAAAGGTTAGAGGATCTTGTCCATATAGTCTAACTCTAAGGAGATCGTTTGTGACATTTTTCTGTAGGATAATAAGGGAATGCTATACACACTAACACACTATGCTCCCTATGGTTTGTGCAAGAATAGATACAAAATGACAAAGACAAAGCTCAAAAAAATTCAGCATTGAATTATGGATGGTGAATACACAGTTAAAATCAAGGCGCCGGTTCAAGTCTCAAACTGTAGATGGCAGTCAGGGTCTGTTGAGCTATAAGTGTTCGAGTCTGTTTGCAGAACAATAGCACATTAGCTGAAACTGGCCTTAAGCAAGAAAATTCCTTTAAGGCTGTGTTTGAAAGGAAAAAATCATGTTTCCTTTGTGGAAACATTGTTTTCTGAACCCCATGTAAAAAGTGTTATTGCAGAGGGTGAACCCAACTGCCAATTTAAACCCTTTGCATAATTGTATGGCTCTTCTTATAACCTGTTGTTTATTGGATTGAAATAGAGACAGTCCTGGAACGAGAAGGGCTGCTTCTTTTATTCAGAGGCAGAATAATGAACTACAATCTTGAAAGGACTCTATTAAAAAAAAAAAAAATCAGTGTACAGGTATGGGATCCGTTATCCGGAAACCTGTTGTCCAGAAAGCTCCAAATTATGGAAAGGCCACCTATAGACTCCATAATAATACGCTCCTTTATATTTCTGGAAAAAAGGCAAAATAAACTTGAACCCTTCTTTATAAAGTGCTATATTATCCCGTTAAAAGGAAATGAGATAATGGGCACAAACTGATTCTGAATTAATTATGTGACAGTATCAGGGCATCAACATGAAATTAGCAGACGCAATTTTAACGCAGCTTAGTGGATATTGGGGAATTTCTGGCAACTGTTAATTCTAAAAAAGCCTAAACTGTTTCCTCCCAAAGCATTGCTCAGAAACAGGTTTCATGTCATTCCACAGTTGAACAAAACTAAAAGTAATGAATGGGTTTTCCCTCCAATTCTAGTCTACGTGGGCAACACAGCAGTGCAAGGAGTTTGCATTGTCGTCTTGCTGTGCTGGAGCCCTAGGTTCACTTCTGCACTTGGATTCTAAAGACATTGATCATGATGAGTGAATGTGATAGGGACAAGTTGATGCTGTATAAAAAGAATAATAATAATTAAAATGTTTATGATTAAATATTTAAAGACAAAATGTCATGATGTGTCTCCACTTATATCATGAGAGTACACAAGAGCTATTAATAAATTATGAATTAACTAGACATTAAGCCCGTTAAATTAACGGGCGCTAGAACATATGTCGCCAGAGACGGTCCGTAGGGCACATGCGCAGTAGCGCAATCCCACGGACACAGAGACACTTCAACTTTATTATATAGGATTATCTAAAATATTGTACCCCTAGATGGAGTTCTACAATCTATATAAAATGTTGCTTGCAGCCATGGGCTTTCATATGGTCCTGGAATTCCTTTGTGACTTTTAAATATATTTACATTTTACTCCAGAGACTCTATTGTTCCTTATATTACCCTTAATGATGTAATTAATATAATAGGTGCTTAATGATGTCACGTGACTCATTTTATGGAATAATGTACCCTCCCCCCATGTTCCGCGTTCTACAGAAAATGTTTGGCATGTAGCCTGAGGTTTTTAAATGGCTGTGGAATTCATTTCTTTTAAATATCCTTACATTTTACATGCAAGGCTATATTGTCCCCTATCAGGGGCATAACTACAGAGGAAACGGACCCTGCGGCTGCAGGGGGGGGGGGCAGGAGGTATAGGGACCCCAGGAAGGCCTTATTCATATACAATTTCAATCAATATTGGTAAAAAAGGTCAACATCTAGACATTTTGGGGGCCTGAAAAATAATTTGCTTTGGGGCCCATTAATTTCTAGTTATGCACTTGTCCCCTGTATTACCCTTAGTGACATCATCTACTTAGTGATGTCATGATGTAATTTGAGTTACATGGCTCACTGTATGAAATAATGTACCCCCTGTTAACAAAAGTTCCATGCTATCATAGAATTCCATGATTTAGATAAAATGTTCAACCTGCAGACTTTTATATGGTCATGGAATTCCTCAGTGACGCCGGAATATCCTGACATTGTCCTCTACATTGTCCATTGTCTGCTTTTAAGATTTATTAGAGGAAGCAAAGGAACAGACATTTGTTATTTTGCCTTCTGATTGACACATATATTTATGCCTCACTTTGCTGTGCTACATCACCGTTGCACTGTATTACGGGGAATGAGCTCTAAATACATGAACACAGAAGACTTGGCTAATTCCACCACAAAGCGATAAAAGGATTTAATTAACCCGATTGTGTTCGTGAAATTTGAGGCCCTACGACTAAATGTCCACAACGTTAGTCCCCTTCAGCTGAACATGTCATTAGGCTCCGTTGGTCCTTGGGATGATGGATTTTGGGGCTGAAATGTCCTTCGTAGTACAAAAGATTGCTTGAGGATTGTCATATAACTAGCTGACCTTCTCACTGAGGAGAAAGAAGTACGATCCTGCACGATACTTCTCAGTGAAGGACGCATATAGACATGACATTACGAGATACATTAAACTCTCTGCCACACTGTATATCAACACATTCACGGAACATATTGCTTTGGCTTACTCTCTCCCTAAGAAATAAAAAGGAACGTCGTGACATTTGTATCATTGTGCCAGGAAAGAGAGAAGGAATACACCCCAGATGGATCACACAGGTTTATCAATTTAGCAGTAGGCAGGTGTTTCATTCTGCTGGGTAATATATTTGAATCACTGCGTGAAAATATAAATGATTATTATGCTCTACTAGAAATCTGCACAGTATTTAAAAAAATGGATATTGCAACTTCTCTGGCATAATAAATATGCATATAATTTATAGATCGTGGCACCCGATTTGCAAAGCAGAATCTTTTTTTCATATTTTACGATTTAAAGGAAAATCATTGCTGCTCTTAGGAGAATGGGTATATTATTTAGCATTTTGCATTGCATCTCATTCAATGGGTCTTTTTCTTGTTTTGTTTCATTTAAGATCCTCTCAATGTGTGCCCTGCTACTTATCTGCCACTTTCTCTTCTATGCACCGAAGTTTCTGACTTTTGAAATAATGCAGCAGAAGCTAGCTGATTAAAGGAAATGTAACACCTGAAAAAAAATATTCATACTCCAGTCTCCTATTCAAATCGATGCATGGTTGCTAGGGTAATTTGGAAATTGCAAGCTGCTGAATAAAAAGCTAAATAACTCAAAAACTGCAAATAAAAAAATAAAACCAATTGCAAATTGTCTCAGAATATCATTCTCTACATCATACTAAAAGTTAACTCAAAGGTTTAATAAATTGCGAAGAAGTAGTGATTTTTTTTTACAAATCACAAATTTTTCAGGATTTTTGCATTTGGAGTTGAGTAAATAACCCTGTGTTCAAATGTTCATGTGTTTGTACATTTGAGTATAGCGAGGCAACTGCATCCCATCTGATTAACTTTTAGTATGATGTAGAGAGGGATATTCTGAGACCATTTGCAATTGGTTTTCATTTTTTATTATTTGTGTTTTTTTGAATTATTTAATTTTTTATTCTGCAGCTCTCCAGTTTGCAATTTCAGCAATCTGGTTGGTAGGGTCCAAATTACCCTAGCAATCATGGATTCATTTGAATAAGAGACTGGAATTTGAATAGGAGAGGCCTGAACGATGAGTAATGAAAAGTAGCAATAACAATATGTTTGTAGCCTTAAAGAGCATTTGTTTTTAGATGGGGTGAACCCCATCTGAAAGCTGGAAAGAGTCAGAAATAGAAGGCAAATAATTCAAAAAGATAAAAAAATGAAGGTCAATTGAAAAGTTGCTTAGAATAAGCCTGTCAGGTATTGCTGGGATTCAAGCCAGGGACCTTTGGGTTTCTGGCTCGATGCCGTAACCATTTGGCCAGGTGAGCAGCTTGTCGGGTTGCTCGCTATGTATAACCTGGTCTCTGCACCCCCAGCCCAGCTGCCGCCTGATTGGCCTCTCCAGCCCCAGCTCAGCTGCAGCCTGTTTAACTCTGCAGTGCCAGCCCAGCTGCCGCCTGATTAACTATAGTCAGCCAATCAGGGCTGACTCTTCCCTATTTAAGGGCAGCACTTGGAACACTCCTTGCCAGAGCATTACATAATTTCTCCCTAGTATTGCAGTAGTGCCCCTAACTAGGCAGTTCTAGCTCTTGCCCCTTATTATTCCTCCTTGCCTTTGTCTGCCTGTCCTTGTCTTGCTTTACCCTATCTTGTACCTTCCCAGCCTTGACCTGACCCTGCCTTGCTTGTTCCTGATTTCTGCTTCCTGTTCCACCTTGTACGTTGCCCTGACTTCACCTTGTACTGAGATTGTTCCTTGTACTCGCCTGTTCCTGATTCTTGCTTTCTGACCCTGCCTTGTACCTTGTACCCCTCTCTTGCTATCCGCTCCAGTCCTGTCTTGCTATCCACTCCAGTCCTGTTTTGCTATCCTGCTCTAGTCTCCTTCTGCACTCTATCCCCAGTTTGATCTGATCTATGCCTGCACCGTCCTGTCCCATCCAGTCTGTTCCTGTTCCACTCCAGCTCTGTCCAGTCTGTTCCTGTTCTGAGTTGTTGCCCTCCTCTTCCTGCCTAGTCCAGTCCTGATCTTCGCCCTCTCCGTCCTGCTCTGCACCTGATCCAGACTGACTCTTCGCCCTCAGCAACCTGTTCCTTCCTCCCCTTGAAGTGTTACCTAGGCACATACAGCTCCTGCCTCAAGGACTCGCTCTTTCCCTATCAGTCTCCACAGCGCCCCCTACCTAATCCTTGACAAAGCCATTGTATACTAAAGGTGATTCACCACTTTAAGTAGGCTAGGACATAATTTATACTTTATAGCTGTTGGCAGGGCCACAATATTAAATCATCACACAAATTAGTTGGCCCCCTCATGGGGCCCAAGTTACTAGGTTACTGCTCACCCAAGCCCTCTGGGGGTATATCTTGCCAGTTAAGTAGAATGGAGGCCCCACTTTAGGAACACTGTCCATTTTAACCCTGTTTAACGTTAAACTGGGCCATTGCATCTATTAGGGCCCCGGTCTGGGACCAGGTTCCTAACGAGACTTTCAAATGTCACCCCATAATAGCACCTGGATGCTGGGTTTTACAGTCTTTGTTGTTATAGCGCAGGAAGCATATACTGTAACAGAGTTAAATAGACAATTTGCAAGATTAAAAAGAAAGCAACCCCTCAGTATTTTTCCTTTGAAAATCTTTTTTCCAGTTCCCCTTGTCTGCTGGATCACCAAATCAAGATAAAAAGTAGATCAGCATACAGACTATGGAAAAAATAACAAAAAAACAGAACTATATTGTTAAGATTCAGTACAGTCACCAAGGCTTAGTGAACTTCTTGAGTTAAGTACTTTAAGGGCATTTTTCATTAAAGAAAAAACCCCCCGAATCAGACAGGAAGTCTTCTCTGTTTGTTTTCTTTCAAATAGCTAAATATGACAGTATAGCTTATTGAATGTGCAGTACTTCTCTGCTTTCTAAAAATTTATATTGCTTGCTATGGATTAGAAAGTCTCTATAGATTTCAGCAGAACAGTACAACCTATTTAGGTTCACTAGATGTGCTGTTTCGCTGGAGCCTGATGGGAGCATCTCAGCCAAAACAAAAGACTATTGCATCTATTCTATTTTCAAATATAAATGGTAGACTGGGAATGTTAACTGCATGCAGTCAGCTATATCATTATACATCGCTTTTTTTTTCTTTTTTAGAGAGAATAAATTAAATCAGTATTAATATGCCAGATTTTACCTTTTATGAAAGGGGAATGAAACCTTCTAAAAATAAATGTTTGCTTGTTCTCCCTTCTCCTGCTGAAATATTGTGTATTTGTATGACTTCGATCAGATTAAGTATACTTCATGTTTAGCAAGAGTGCAATGAATAGGACTGGTGCTGCACATATGTTTTGTTTCAGCTATTTTTTGAGCTTAATAGCGAAAATGGAACTCCTCCATAACGGTCATTTATGAATAAAGCCTTAAGTTCAGTTGTGCTAAAATGAGTGCAAGCGTTGGCAGTGTCAGACTGGGGGTGGGGGGATACGGGTCCACTGAGGCTTCCAAATTACACCCTCTGGGCCCTGCCCCAGCCACAAACTCCTCTCCGTCCCAGTGTGTACCTTCATATTCCTTCACGTGGCCACATTTGGGGTGGTGGGAAGTCAAGAAACAGTGCAGTTAAGCAGCGTCTCAGGCGGCCGTGGGGAGTGGTTTGGGTTGGCAGGGCCCACCAGTTTTTTTCCCGGTATCCCATCGGCCCAGTCCGACCCTGAGTGTTGGACTTAATGATACCTCTGTATAATTGCACCATTACCTGTCCATCTTGCTTCTTCTGATGAATCATGAGCAAGTGTGCTTATTGACACTGGTTAACCCTGGAAATAAAATAGGCTCAGTAGACTTGCCCTAAAAGAATCACATTCAATGCCATGTGCCAGAAGTAACAATATCCTAACTAATGATTCAGGGTAACACAATTGTATTTGTTTAAACATACCAGCAACAATTGTGGTGGGCTAACTACCCCTGCAGCCCAAATTTTGCAGAAATTATCGGGGGGTCAGTGTGAGTAAAAACATGCCGATTTACATCTATAAATTCTTACACGTTGGATAATTCAATGACCCTTATGCAACCCCTCTTCACCCTTTGTTGTGACTGTTTTGTAAGTAGAATTCCATTATGCAGGATAATTAACTGTGCACTAGTAAATTCATTATCTACATCACAAGGACCAAACAAGAAGTAAGTTTAGTTCCCCTGTTTTGCCCAAGAAACAACAAAACCCGTAGTGATTAAAAAGCATGTTAAGCCAATGCCCGATTCATTGATCACATGTTGAACAAGCGGGTATACTACCCTTTTAGGTCCTTTTTGCTTCAGGCATAGTGAGGACCTTTGCTTGAGACATCAGTTAATCATTAATGGTACCATCTCAAGTTTTACAAGCTATTACATTAATTGAAAATATGCTTCCCTCCCGGAACTATGCTAAAGCTGACACTGAGAAATCCTTTCTCTGAATAAAAAAAAAAATCTCTGTAATTCTTCTAGTCTGGGAAGGGAGCGAACGGATCATTTGATGTTCAACAAAGGAGCCGGTTTGAAGCTCAGAAGTACAAGAGTAATATTAATAAATTATAAGCCCTTGGTTACTATACAAAGTTCAGTATTTGAGCCAGTGCACACTGGGAGTTAAGCAAAGTAGTGAGCATTTATTGTGCTCAGTTTTAATCGTTTTGTTCTTTATTTCAAGGAGATCATTTGTTTTCTCCTTTCTATTGCTAAGAAAGTCACCTCATTATAACTTGAAAAATATCAGGATTAATTAAGCAGAATGAGAGCACTAATGAGATCGTCAACAAGTCTGCACCACAGAGACAGTTTAGTGTAGAGTCAGCTTAGTCTGATGAGACAATACACGCTATTCCATGGAACTGCACAGAGCACAGAACATTCCTACAGGGATGGAAGGAGGATTCAGTCAATGCTCACAATATTTGGATGTTTGCTACACATTACCTTCAGGTTGTTAGAGACAGATTATCAAAACAGAATTACATAGAACTTCATAAAGATTCTATTTAATGTTGGGTGACTTTTCTCAAAGCCGAATTATGCTAAGGTTTTGACTCTGAAGTCCCCATCAGATCCAGTAGACTAGACACAACACACCTTCATATGGAAAGGGCCACCTTTAGTGGAAGTAGAGCCTTCGGCTTATGGACCATCACTATCAAACTTTGGCTGTTTGGTAGGTGCTTCAAATATATTTTAACAACTTATGAACCACAGCCCTGGCATCTGTAAAATAAGTTATTACCCTCTTGCACTATTGTTGCCATCTAGCCCTACTATATTTATTGCTCTGCAACTGCTGTCCAGTAAGGCACCGCTAAGTGGGCAAAGTAAACCATTATGGACCCTCTAAACACAGCTCCTCATGTGGCCCTGGGAAGGACATTTTAGTGGCAGTGACACGCCCCAAATCATAATGATTTTGTCTAAATCCCCCTCTGCCTTTACTGAAAATGGCAAGAGTTGAACTTTATCTGTGTCTTGCCTATAATAAATGTGATTATTTTGACAACATACTGGCTCATTGACTAAAATGTGTCTCTTATTTGACCAAGATGTGATGTTGTGGAACTTGCTGCATATGGGTAGGCCTGTAACCTACCAAATTTATGTTATGGGGGCCATTGGTAGACAAGAATTTGCACTCAGGTAACTTTTTGCATATAATATATAGCCAGTATCAGCAGTGTCAATAGCTTGTTGATACTACCTCAAGGCAAGCCCCCACATGGAACCATCTTCTTTGTGCAGTTCAGCCAAATGTCACTCTGAAGCTTTAGATTGGGAATGTGTGTCTCATTTGATATTAGTTAGCACTGTTTGCTGTTGCTCCTGGATTGATTTAGCCATGTTATGGAGGTTAGTTTTTTGGCATAGCTGTCAGGATCTATTGTAGAGCTGGCTGTGTAGCCGAAGATGGAGTCTATAGGGCTGGGACTGTGATTGGAGTAGCCTGCCATTACTCGGTGCAATGTTGGAAGAATGAGAGTACTGTGTGTAACAGGCAGGAGATACAGTTAGAAATTAGAGGGGAGCTTATGGTGAGAACTAAAAGGGGAGATGGAGGACAGGCAGGGCCCCTGTGTGCAATTTTGCATCCATGTTAGTAAGCAGTTGGAGTAGACTGCATATTTGCCAGAAATGATCATTCATAACAAAGAGGAATTACGTTTAAACTGGGACAATTTTGTATTGGACCATAATCCAATAGGAACCCACTTTTCTCACTGTTATTTTATAGCTGAGGATCCTTCTCGACATTCTGATCATACATTCCTTATTTCACACATACTGTAACTAAGTTCACCTACACATACATCTATTATACATCTGTCACAAGCTCCTGTAGATTCTGCATTCCTGCCTCTCCGCTGAAGAGTTTCTCCTAAGTTTTGGCTCCTATTACTGGAGTCTAATGTTAAAGTTACTAGCAAAGCACAGTTTTGTAATGAAAAGCACATTTCCCGAAGCAATAAATGCTTTTAAAAAATTTTTTTGAAAAAAATAAAAAATACTTTGAAGATATCAATATTGGAGCAATTTCGGACTAAGATGTAAGGACAAAGTATTTTTATCTTGCAAATTTCCTTCTCCAAAACCTGTGTCTTCTTGTGGGGCCAAGCCCTAGTGGGGAGAACTCAGCTTTAAAGAAAATTCTATTTTCTATCTGGCATTAGTGTTTAGAACGTGTCTGAGACAAAGCACTATGCTGGAAGTTTGGGAACAAAAATACTTAATATTGGACAAAATTTTTGCAAATTGTGGCAATGTTTTACTCTACTTTCTGCAATAAAAAAAAGGAAAGCTATAGTGGGAAGGGGCCAATGCATAATGGAAAAAAAGACGGATTGCTTGGTATGTGGCATTAAAGGGACAGTAACACTAAAAAAATTAAAGTGTCCTAAAGTAATGAAAATATAATGTAGTGTTGAGCTGCACTGGTAAAGCTGGTGTGTTTGCTTCAGAAACACAACTATAATTTATATATAAACAAGCTGCTGTGTAGTCATGGGGGGCAGCCATTCAAGCTGGAATAGGAGAAAAAGCACAGTATACACAACAGATAACAGATGAGCTCTGTAGTATACAATGGGATTCTTCAGAATTTATCTGTTTTCTACTGTGTATCCTGTGCTGGAATGGCTGCCCCCATGTGGCTACACAGCAGCTTCTTTATATAAACTATAGTTGTTTTTCTGAAGTAAACACACTGGTTCTGCCAGTGCAGGGCAACAGTACATTATATTGTCTTTCCTTTAAAACACTTAATTTTTTTGTTACTGTTACTTTAAAGGGGTTGTTCACCTTTGAGATAACTCTTAATATGTTGTAGAGAGTGATATTCTGAGACAATTTGCAATTGGTTTTCATTTTTTATTATTTGTAATTCTGAGTTATTTAGCTTTTTATTCAGCAGCTCTCCAGTATGCAATTTCAGCCATCTGGTTGCTAGCGTCCAAATTACCCTAGCAACCATGCAGTGATTTAAATAAGAGACTGGAACTTGAATAGTAGGGGGCCTGAGTAGAAAGATGTGTAATAAAAAGTAGCAATAACAATACATTTGTAGCTTTACACAGCATTTGCTTTTTTAGAAGGGGTCACATGAAAAAGGCAAACGACTCTAAAACTATAAAAAATAAATAATGAAAACCAATTGAAAAATTTATTGGAATTGGCCATTCTATAACATACTAAAAGTTTCCTTAAAGGTGAACCACCCCTTTAAGAAACTAATGGTTGTTTTGGCAGTATCACCATTCAGAGGCATTGGGCCTAGGCAATATTTTCAATGGGAACCCATGGTCCTCCTTCAATCAAAATACCTCTTGCTCAATTGCTCTGACCCAAATAGTTGTGATTTGTGACCTGAAATATTATTGCACAAATACTCTAAGAAAGAACCATTCTGCTCCTACCCACCCACCTGTAGTATGCTTTCCATTAGACAGACTATACTTCCGGCATTATCACCAGCTACACAAAATCATATGTGCTTATTGTTTATTAAAGCACCCCAGACAATTTACACAAAAAAAGAAATTGTGATGTCCCTGCTGTTAATTAAGGCTGTAGAGAAGATTTTAAGCTGAGGCGCTGTCTCGCCTCGCTGCTGCATCTATCAAACCAGATGGATACACACAGCACTCTCACACATTTGTAAAGCTTTTAGCTTCTCCGTCCTGTGAAAGCAAAGGCCCCATCGACAGATATAATAGCAATAATGAAAGGTGGATGTGATTATTAATGCTAAGATGGCTGCATAAAGGGTGAGGAGCGTTTATCTCCTGCTCCTGCGGTCTTTGTTAGCCATGCAATATAACATGCTGATAGCAAACTCTTAATGGCAGGGACTTGCTCTTAATAGTCTGACATTCATTGTGTTGCTACAAAACTTTTCCGGATTGTGCTTCCATGCTATTAACATTCTATTAGCCATAATAAAAACACACAGAAATTGTACTTTGATAATATAACTCCCTACACAGACCTGGTAACAAACTGTACTTCTTGGCCTTTTTGTGAACTACATGTATTGTCTCTACTGGTAAATCTATTTATACATCTACCTAGTTAACTGGCTAATATGCCTATATTTGTCTATGAAATTCTGTCTGTCTATCTATCGCCTTTTATTATTCTAGCTGTCTGCCAGGCTATTGTTTTATTTAGCTATCTCTTTATCTAGGTAACTGGCTAATATGCCTATATTTGTCTACGGACTTCTGCCTTTTTGCTTGCCTGTCTGCAGTGTCGGACTGGGACACCTGGGGCCCACCAAAAACCCTTAGATCAGGGGCCCACCCAAAAACCTTTAGACCAGGGGCCTCTCTAAATATTATTTTCTTCCTCTCCTCACGCAACCTCTATTCTCCTAGTCTCTTTTCTTTACACTATAACCTATTATTCCATCTATTTAGCCTATTTATTCTCATAGAAATAGGGAATGACCATGAAATAGGCCAAATGTTTAGAAGCAGGAGGGCCCACTGACACCTGGGCCCACCTGGAGTTTTCCTGGTATCCTGGTGGGCCAGTCCGACACTATCTATCTATCTATCTATCTATCTATCTATCTATCTATCTATCTATCTATCTATCTATCTATCTATCTATCTGTTTATCATCTATCCATGATACATGATAGAACAGCCTAATTTCCGGTTTGAAAAGTACCAGGAGCGGCATTTTTGCCACCACTGGCACCTAGTGGGGCGCTCCATCCATTATATTTATCCCTCTATCTAATCTATCGATCCCTATATCTATCTTTCTATCTATGTATCTATCATCTATCTATCCCTCTATCTATTTATCCATCTATCTGTCGTCTATCCATCTACCATCTATCTATCCATATTTCTATCTATCTATCTATCTATCTATCTATCTATCTATCTATCTATCTATCTATCTATCTATCTATCTATCTATCTAGCTATCTATCTAGCTATCTATCTAGCTATCTATCTAGCTAGCTATCTATCTAGCTATCTATCTAGCTATCCATATATTTGTCATCTATCTATCTATCTATCTATCTATCTATCTATCTATCTATCTATCATGAGGCCACATCCTCATGATACCTGAGAAGAACATTCGCTGGGCAGATCATGCTAGAGAAATGTATTAAAAGCCCCATCTTCCAGGAGGTGAATGTTCCTTTAAAATAGCTGGTATATGATCAAGTTATCAGGAGATAACTTAATATTTTGTCTGAAAGATGTGGTACTTAGAGAGGTCACTTTTTTGCCTTAATTGATCTTACCAGAGGATAATCTGGATGTCAGTGAATCAATGTCTAAACCACAGAGTAAGCAAGGATCAAGCCTCATCCTAAGTACCTTGGTTAGCGGTAGACTTGGTAGGTATGAATATAATATATGACCGGGATGTAAAAGCTATAGCCTTCTGGCTGTTCCTGGACAAACAAGAATTTGCAGAGAGTGATACCACAGCCGTGTGTGTATTTTAGTGCAGGTTTTGCTTTTGAGCAGTCTCGGGGACATACAAATCTCTTGGATGCACTGATAGCAATGCAATATTATATTAAAATTCTCCCGAATATGAGGTATAAGTCCCAAGAGAATTTTTACAAATCACATCCCTGAAGGTAATAATTAATGTATTGGAGGCATTTTAAAACAGATGATATTTGTAATAGAAAAAGGAATATATATATATATATATATATATATATATATATATATATATATATATATATATATATATATATATATATATATATATATAAACAGCGCTTGGTCGGTGAACCCAGATAACAAAATGTATGCCTAGGTGCTAGAACTTCAAAATCATCTTGTCAAACCTGGTTGGTTTGACAAGATGACGTCATCCACACGAGCATCCCCAAACATGCCCCTCACTAACATCATTTTTGTATTTGGCGCCATTTCTGGCTATCTAATGTATATATACCTGTATGTTCATTGGTGCACCTTCACTTCCTGAGGACAGCTCATGTAGCTGAGCCGAAACGTTGAATAAACGACCATTTTTTTCTCTCACGTAAGACCTTTTGTTACTTTATATATATATATATATATATATATATTGAGCCATACCCATGTGCACCCAATGAAAAAAGGGATGAGCTGCATTTCAGTGTGGTTTTTTTTGTATTATGGGGAGGTGGCTCTCTCCTCAATGCTTGCTCTCCCAACCCCCGCCTAATGGTGTCTTTGGAAGATAAAAAGAAAAGCGAGTTCTCCCCCCAAAGATAACACTCTCGTTTTTTCACTTAGTTAGGACTGACACATGGACACTGCCTTGACGAGAGTGTCAGTTTAGGCATATTTTGTACAAACTTTGTAAGCAAACTAAAGTGTCTCTTTTTACTAAATGTTACCTTTAAGTTGTGCAAAAATAAGTTTTCCCTGGGGGCTATATATTGGAGTGCCGGGCTTAAGTTGTGCAGTATATGTATGTATATATACACCTAAGGCCCGCCCTCAGGTGCCCATATAAACCAACCGCCAACGTATAGACTGGTGAGTAAATCCGGCGGCTAAGCTGGGGGGGGGGAAGGAGAAGGGTTAGGCCTTCATTTTTTATGATATTATACGTTGTGCATGATAAGCACGTGTGTTTTTCTATAGTATACGTGGATGATAAAATCTGCATTCTTTGGGTAGATTTTAGTTTGGACAATATCAAAGTGGGGACACTTGTCTTTTGCATCTGTGTCCCACACGATGGCCACACATGCTCCACAAGGGTTAAGCTGACTGCTCATTCATATCAATATGCCAGGTAATATTACACCCGTCAAACCCTGACACATTGTCCCATCTGTGTTTTTTCTTTTTTAATGATGTCTGTGCTTAATTGGCATTTTGATAGCTCTAAGATACAAGCCAATTAACATATTTATGAGTGCCATTTACTATACCCTGGAATGAATTTCATTTATTTTTCATAGTCTAAAATTGCTCTTTCCAATGTTTGCGTTCGATAATAAGTGTTCGCTGTAAAGGCAAGACAGTTTTACTTAAGCAACACAAGTTTATTTTAAGATTCTAGTTACCCATCCAATTAAATCTCATTATGCTTTGAAATAGGTTTATGTGGTGGTGGGCTTCCTTGGTAAATGCAGCCCTCCAGCTCAGCATACCACTGCTGCAATCTAGTTACATTATATTAAGTGATATTAGTCTAGCATGTTCTGATCTGCCAGAACCCCAATCACTTCTTAACAAACCATACCCTCTTGTGGGCTACACTTTAGGAACCAAGGAATTGGGGGTTATGGAAATAGAGATAGTGACAGTAATTTATCATTATAAGAGAAGGAAGGATATAATCATTGGGGAGGTACTAAAATGTTAAGCATAAGAAGAGCCCAATGTGATGCTTATAAAGAAGTCAATGCAGTTTTCACTGAACAGGAGTACGTCTGGGGTACTTCACACCATAGTGTGATCTTCTTTGTTCTCTCTGACCCCGGGCCAGGTGGGCATGTGCAGTAAAGAGCCAGATATTTGGCTTTGAAGTTTTGCTTTTGTCTCATAGTCATACCTCCAGTGGCGGAACTACCAGGGGAGCAGGTGGTCTGATTGGACCAGGGTCCACACCCCCTCAGGGCCCCCCGGCAGCTCGCATACCACTGTAGCCGGCAAAAAAAAAAATTGCGTCCGGAGGGGGGTCCGGCTGCACAGCCCGCACATGGGCCTGCCCTCAGCTAGTTACGTTACTGCATACCTCCCAAATGTCCCGTTTACGCAGTCCCAGATTGTTACTGACTTTCTCTTTGATCTCCTGCACTGAACAGCCAGAAAAAGATACAAAGTTTCTAACTTAATTGGCTTTTGGCAGAGAGCCCAGAATACATGGCAGGTGCACTTCGATACTTTTGTAACAACTTTAGATAAGCAAAGAAGCAATTGTAACAATTTAAGATAAGCAGGTCTCTTGGGGGAACTGTGTAGATTAAAGGGCAATTCACCTTCATTAGCAAAACTGTAATAACACATAAAACCAACAGAAATGTGTTCAAACTTTCATAACCTGCCAAATTTTGTAAAATGGTAATGTAATTAGGGGGTGTGGCCACAAAAAATGGGCATGGCCAAATAATTCCCCACGCTGCAAATCTTTTTGTCCCTCTTTCTATTTCTGAAAAGTATGCTCAACTTTGGGTGCTCACCTGGGACGGAAATTAGAGAAGATTCTGAAAGAAGGAAAGACGAAGAAGATGATGGCATGGTGCTCCTAGCCTAGTCATTTGGGCTGGTGCAGTGTTGGATGTTGCTTCAAAATCATTTACTTCCCCTTAAGCGAATAAGTGGTAAATATTTATAAAAGGGTTTCCCCAAAATAGGTACATTTTAATTTATCTAGTCAGAAAGTCTTCTGACAAACAGAGGCCTTGAAATTGTGATTGTCAAACAGAAGTGGAACCAGTTGGGAATCTCTGAAACAAACATACACCAGTTGTCCCAGGGCAGCTCAACGGTACATAATATTTTCATTACTTGAAAACAAAAAAAATTGTTCATATTACCGTTGCTTTAAATGACCGAAACCTTAAAAGTGTAAGCCCTCACAAGGCTTAATGTGGGCTTTATACTAGCCATTATAGGTAGGGTTACCACCTTTCTGGAAAAAAATACTGGCCTTCCAATATATTTATCTTTTTCCCTATTAATAACATTGAGATCAGCCATAATTTTTACCGGCCAGGCCGGTAAAATACTGGCCAGGTGGCAACCCTAATTGTAGGTAGGAAAGGGAAATAGTGAACTGGGAACTTTTAGGGCAGTGGTCACCAAACCCTTGGATGTTGCTCCCAGTGTTCTTAAACCAGGTGCTTATTTTTGACATTGGAGGCAATAAATAGTGCATAAAAACCAGGTGTTTTGCCAAACAGGATCTCATGTAGGCTGCCATTTCACATAAGATATACCCAATAGTAGGGTTGACCCCTATCTGGTTTGCAATCCTACCCAATAGCCAATCACAGTCTTTATTTGGCAGGGACTTTTTTCATGCTTGAGTTGCTCTCCAACTCTTTTTGAATGTGGCTCACTGGTAAAAAAAAAAAAAAAAAAAAGGTTGGGGACCTCTGATTTAGGGGTATCATTATGCTCCTTCCTGCTCCTCTCCCATGCGGGATAGGTGTTTGGGGGAGACGTTCCACTAGGAAGGTCAGAATGAGAGTAGGGACAGGGGGTTACTTTGTTTCCCTCTCACCCCTACGAAATTTTTTTTCACACACCAGTTGTCCCAGGGCAGCTCAACAGTACATAATATTTTCATTACTTTAAAACAAAAGAAAATTGTTCATATTACCGAAACCTTAAAAGTGTAAGCCCTGATAAGGCTTAATGTGGGCTTTACAGTAGCCATTATAGGTAGGGTTGCCACCTTTTCTGGAAAAAAATACTGGCCTTCCAATATATTTATCTTTTTCCCTATTAATAACATTGAGATCAGCCATAATTTTTACCAGCCAGGCCGGTAAAATACTGGCCAGGTGGCAACCCTAATTGTAGGTAGGAAAGGGAAATAGTTGGGGACCTCTAATTTAGGGGTATCATTATGCTCCTTCCCGCTCCTCTCCCATGCGGGATAGGTGTTTGGGGGAGACGTCCCACTAGGAAGGTCAGAATGAGAGCAGGGACAGGGGGTTACTTTGTTTCCCTCTCACCCCTACGAAAATTCTTTTAATCCAGGCACTATTAGGAGATGGACAATGCATCCAGAAAACTCAAGCAACGACTGAGCAAAGCTGAGGTGAAACACAACAAATCAAATTGAGCATAAAGTGGTTGGAAATGCTAGGTCACAATAGTACAGTTGGGCATGGTTCGGGATTGGGAATGGTTGGTTGGTCTCCCTTCGGGGTCCATTTAGAGGACAGAGGTTTATTGCAGCTAGGTTTGCCACATTTTCCGCTACAAAATACTGGCCTTCCTACTGTATACGTTTATCATTTTTCCCTATTAATAACATTGGCACAAAGCTTAAAGGAAAACTATACCCCAAAAATGAATACTTAAGCAACAGATAGTTTATATCAAATTGAATGACATATTAAAGAATCTTACTAAACTGGAATATATATTACATAAATATTGTCCTTTTACATCTCTTGCCTTGAACCACCATTTCATGACTGTATCTGTTCCTCTGTCTCTCCTAGGAGACCGCTCAGCCTCCCCCTCCTGTGACAGCTCCAAACCCTCTTCAGGGGTGCTCTGCCCGCAGCGTCCCCACTGCTTAACTCGAACTGTGCCAAAGGAATGGACGGCACTCCACTTGAAGAGGGAAAAAGTCTTTATTGCAAGCTCATGCAAGGATCAAAAACGCCCTACGCGTTTGTTTCCTGAAACGCGTAGGGCGTTTTTGATCCTTGCATGAGCTTGCAATAAAGACTTTTTCCCTCTTCAAGTGGAGTGCCGTCCATTCCTTTGGCACAGTTCATGACTGTATCTGTGCTGCCTCAGAGATCACCTGACCAGAAATACTACAACACTAACTGTAACAGGAAGAAGTGATGACGCAAAAGGCAGAACTCTGTCTGTTAATTGGCTCATGTGACCTTACATGTGGTTTGTATGTGTGCACAGTGAATCTTACGATCTCAGGGGGCGGCCCTTATTTTTTAAAATGGCAATTTTCTATTTATGATTACCCAATGGCACATACTACTTAAAAATTATATTATTATGATAATGGTTCATTTACATGAAGCAGGGTTTTACACATGAGCTGTTTTACTCAGTATCTTTTAATAGAGACCTACATTGTTTGGGGGGTATAGTTTTCCTTTAATTTTTACCGGCCAGGCCTTTAATAAGCTGCAACCCTATAGCCTATGGGTGGCTACTACTAATGTTGTGAACAGTGTTCCCTGGCCAAGGGGCCTACATATGTTTGTTAATAAGATATGTTTATGGCAATGCCCTGTATGGGTTTCCTACATAGTTTGCAGCAATTAATGTTTACGTTAGGTGCATTTTGTGTGGATTTAGCACCATCACTGGGTCTTTATTGTTTCACGCCACATTCTCTGGCATTACTAATATCATGGAAGAATGGCTTATTCTCAGCTCTGTGTTCATTATACTTTTAGTGCTTTCTTCATGCAGTTGTGCTGCTAACACACACACAACATACTTCCTCTTCACTCAACTAAAGCGACTGCGTGCTACGTCATTGCGCTTATAGACGTGCCGTCGTGACATCACAGTATCGCAAGATGAGACTTCTAGAATTGCTGGCCGGCAGCAGCAGCCGCCGAGGAACTGTATATTAACGGAGTTGCGGGACATTTGAACAGCAATTAGGGACTGCGTTGAGGAAATCGCACGGAAATCGGTGGAGAGTTTGGGCGCTATGCGGCGATGCAGCGGAAAAGATAAGCCACGCTGGTCACAGATGTTTTGGTTGCACAGTGACAGATGCACGTTCTGTGTGTGTAGGTTTTTTTCTACTTTTACAATGGGAAATGATCTGATACAGAATGTGTGAAGTGTCTGTTTTACCCCCACACTGGTGTTCTCTTTGACATTATTATGTCTGACTTGGTACTCTGTTTATTGTTGATTCAGTGCTTTCAGTTCTTTATGCAAGAACTGTTTCCTAATACAACTAGAGAAAACTCTAAACAACCCCAAAATTGGCTTTCATAAGAGGAACTTGCTCTTTGCCTTCTGCGTTTTATTTTCCTTAGTGTCCTCCTCTATGAAAGATATTTGCTGGTAAAAAAAACAACCAATATGCTAAACACGGTCTCTACACCTTTCCTATAAGGTGTTTAAAAGAACAGTAACACCAACAAATGAAAGTATATTAAATTAATGACAATATAATGTAGTGTTGCCCTGCACTGGTAAAACTGGTGCATTTGCTTTAGAAACACAATTATAATTTATATAAACAAACTGCGGTGTATCCATGGGGCAGCCATTCAAAGCTGAAAATGGAGAAAATGCACAGGATGCACCTTAGCTAACAGATAAGTTCTGTAGTATACAGTGCGATTCTACATAGCTTATCTGTTTTCTGCTGTTTGTCTTGTGCTTGAATGGCTTCCCCCATGGCTACATAGCAGCTTGTTTATATAAACTATAATAGTCTTTCTGAAGCAAAAACCCCAATTGTACCAGTGCAGGGCCACACTACATTATTTATTTTCTACTTAAAAACACTTTAAATTTTTCATGTTACTTTAATTGTATTCATGTATGAGGTGGAACTGGAAGGGGTGTTTCTAATGAAAAGGCATGTTACAAAAGTGTAATGGCTGTTCCAGCATAGTAAATAATTGATGGCTGGCCGGTACAGTGGCGTGGGGGTGGGTTGTAGTGTCGGACTGCCCCCTGGGATGCCAGAAAAACTCCCAGTGGGCCCAGGTGTCAGTGGGCCTCTTGCTTCTAACCATTTCATGGTCATTCCCTATTTCTTTATGGGGAAAAAAATGCTTAACAATGGAAGAATATAGTAAGTAGATATAAAAGACTAGGAGAATAAAGAGGTTGAGAGGGGAGAGGAGAAATAATAGTTTGGAAAATGGGCCCATAGTCTTGGTTTTTCTGGTGGGCCACGGTCTAAGGTTTTCTGCTGGGCCCACGGTCTAAGGTTTTCTGGTGATAATGGTAATTAGGAGTGCTCTACCTTCATTAAACCCGTGTAGGTTTCAGGTGCTGAACTGGAAGACCCTTGTCTGCTTTTTGGGTCAACTTAGCATCCAAAGTAAAAAATCCAGCAGCAAAAATCCGTAGTGTTTTATTAGCCCATATATGAACAAAAAAAGGGGCAACGTTTCGGGCCCTACTGGACCCTTTATCAAGCCTAATGTGATTACTTTCACCAAACAGTTATTTACAACATCATGGGGGTGTAGTCATAATCTCCTCCCCTTCCTCAGTGACATCATTAATTGACATGCTATATTGTGTATTCACGCATTAACCATTTGTGATTATTAGTCCGTATGTTGAGTCCATAACAATCTTCTTAGGACAGTCAAATATTATATAGTTATATAAACATATTCTGATCTTATATTACCTGAGACGCTGTCACGATTTACATTGCACTGGGTCTCATACCTTTGTGCACATTACGTAGTTGGCACTGAGTATTCGACGCGTTGCACAAAAACGCAGGCGTCACGTCGGATGCGACGGAAATAAGGTAAGAGATGTCGGATGAAGTTGTAGCGTTCATCCAACACAACTGTCGGATGCAGACGCAGCCTCTGCATCCGACAGTCGTGTCGCGTTGGACGAGCGATGCAACACCATCCGACTTTCCTTATGTTTACCTTATTTCCGTCGCATCTGACGTGATGCCTGCGTTTTTGTGCAGCGCGTCGTATCACGACGAAATCGCCTGTAGAGTTCCTCCCTTAATGAAACAACTCAGATGCAGTTGAACTGCAGACTTTCAGCTTTAAAAATGTGAGGAACTAAAGCCTTTTTTTTTTTTTTTTTAACACTGACTTAATTTCAGAGGCTCAAAAGTAATCAGACAAATTAAAAAAACTGAAAATAAAATGTTAATTTCTTATACTTGGTTGAAAACCCTTTGCTGGCAATGACAGCCTGAAGTCTTGAACTCATGGACATCACCAGATTTTGGGTTTCCTCCTTTTTAATGCTCTGCCAGGCCTTTACTGCAGCAGCTTTCAGTTGCTGTTTATTTGTGGTCAATTGCATGCTCAATTGTGATTAGATCAGATGACTGACTTGGCCATTCAAGAATATTCCACTTGTTTGCTTTAATAAACTCCTGGCTTGTTTTGGTTGTATGTTTTGGGTCATTATGAAACGCCTACCAATCAGTTTGACTGCATTTAGCTGAATTTGAGTAGACTGTATGTCTAAGAACACCTCCGAATTCATTTGGCTGTTTCTGTCCTGTGTCACATCATGGAAAAACACTAGTGTCCCAGTGCCACTGGCAGCTTTGAGTCAATTGTCCAGTTACTTTTGAGCCCCTGAATTGATTGTGTTAAAAAAAGGCTTTTGTTCCTCACATGTTTATGCAATCCTTTTCTTCAACCCACTTAAAGCTGAAAGTCTGCAGTTCAACTGCATTTGAGTTTTTCAATTTAAAATTCACTGTGCTAATGTACAGAACCAAAATCAGAAAAAAGTTATCTCTGTCCCAAGATTTGTGGGCCTAACTGTATGTGTTTGTAAAGCAAATGGTCACTATTTGCATATTTCTGTAGGATTACTGTGGATTATGATATAATTATGATATGGTGCCAGCCCTGTGTGTCAGTGCTAACATGGGCAACTGCAAGATCTTTGAGTATGTTGTCTGTGACCACTGTTTGTTAGATGTCCTCAGAATGGAGTTTGTCCATAAGTATGTCATGGCTTAGGCATGTCGGATCATTTTCTCTACTTTGCCCCTCCTGTGATCCAATCAATAACGCCTTTAAACTTGTGACAGCATTATGTTTGTCTCCTGACATAATTGAAGTGGGGGTAAAGGATCATGCACTTTGTGTGGGCAGAATTAGCACAGCCTCCTGTCTGTCAGCATTGAACTTCCCAAAGCCAGCACTGCAGGCAAAAATATCAGGTGGTAATTACCGCACAAGTTAGTGTGTGTGTGTTTGTATGATGGGAATATTAAAGGACAAGTAACTGAAATTCACTGGAGGGGGGCTGCTAAACTTTAGAGTAGGGTACTATTCTTGCTGCATAGTGTCACCTCTTGGGCGTCCTAGACATCATACATGGAATGTAGTCAGCAGCACACTGCATAAGGGATAGGTGCTTTATTGGATAATGATATAAATACAATGTTTTGGGCCACACAGGACCCTTTATCAAGTCTAGTTATCTTGCATGTTCAGTTCGGTAAAGACCAGGACTTTGAAGCCACAGATTGTATTCTACTCTACAAGCACGCTATCAAGACAATGCAGAGGATCCACGGAGCAGTGCACTGGTGTTCTGGCCCAGGGTCTAAAGGTGGCCATAGACTCCAAGATCCACTCGTTTGGCGACATCGCCAAACGAACGGATCTTTCCCCGATATGCCACTAAACTGCATGGCTATATCAGGGGTAATTCGAACGTTCGGCCGTATGGCCGAACGATCGAATTACGATGCGCCAAGCGGCTCCGACGGGTCGGTCGGGTAAAAATCCAACCTTCCCGATCGATATCGTGGCCAGATATCGATCGGGAAGACCCGTCGGAAGCCCCCATACACGGGCAGATAAGCTGTCAAATCGGTCCAAACGACCGATATCGGCAGCTTTATCTGCCCGTGTATGGCCACCTTAAGAGTAGTTATTATATTTACTGTGGTGTGTGTGTAACACATTGGCAACGCCAGTGAATGTAATTTTACTTGTCTTTTAAGACTGCTTACTTTAAGACAGGCAATAGTTGCATCGTTTTCACTTACCACTTACAGAGCTTACTAAGGGGGTTATTTTCTCAGCAAACTTGGCAAATATTTGGTTCATCACTACTATTAACATCTTAAAATAGTTCAAGGGACCTCATTGACTTCTCCATGAACTCAGCAGGTTTTAGGTGGCGAATATTTGAATTAGAACTGTTTCCAGGGTTGAGGTGTGATGGATCTTACATTCAAATTTGAATTGGTGCTTTTAAATTCCAATTTGTGAGTTTTGACCCCAAAAAAACTTCAGATTTAAGAGCTTCTATGAAGGAGGATATGACAGTAGCAATTCTATTTCTAACAACAATACTTTAGTTAATGTTGGATTGTATTTATAAAGCACTGCGTATCTTGACAGCGCTATTTAAATAAATGATGAAGATGATTTATCTGCTATTTTACAACTATATGCCAAGTTCAATTAATATATTAAAAAATGAAAGTGTTTTAAAGTAATTCACATATAAAATACATTCACATGCACTGGTAAAAGCTGTGTTTTTACTTCAGAAACACAACTATAGTTTATATAAACAAGTTGCTGTGTAGCCATGGGGGCAGTCATTCACAGTTGAAAAAGGAGAAAAGGCACAGGTTACACAGTGCATAACCAATGAGCCCTGTCGATACAATGTTGTTTTATCTGTTATATCCTATCTGTCCTGTGCCTTTTCTCCTTTTTTCCAGTTTGAATGGCTGCCCCCATGGCTAGACAACCGCTTGTTTATATAAACTATAGTAGTGCTTGTGAAGCAAACACACCAGTTTTATCAGTGCAAGGCAACATCACACACTCACTCTTCACTCCCTCACTCACTCTCTCTCTCCTTTAAGACACTTTCAATTTTTGATATTACTGTTCCTTTAAAAACAGAGGAGTTGGAGGTACAGGTATGGGACCTGTTATCCAGAATGCCCAATACCTGGGCTTTTCCTGATAATGGATCTTTCCGTAATTTGGATCTTCAGACCTTAAGTCTACTAGAAAATAACATAAACATTAAATAAACCCAATAGGCTGATTTTGCTTCCAGTAAGGATTAATTATATTTTAGTTTGGATTAAGTACACAGTACTGTTTTATTATTACATCGAAAAAGGAAATCATTTTTTAAAATATGGATATATTTTCAGGGGCGGCATGCTGCCCAGCTGCATTCTCAGTTAGGACTTGGCGGCCTAGCGGTGACAGGCACAGAAATCCAGCCCTGGTTCTAAAATAAATACTAGTAAACACGGTAAGGATCCCTACCAGTTGCATTCAGCCATGGGCAGCCCATAATACCTGATTCTAAGCAAAGCCCTGAATTTCATGATGGAACGGCCTCTCACCTTCTGATCTCATTGCTACCCTACAGTATAAATTTGAAAATCATTTTTTCCCTTTCTGTTTGTATCCGATGCTGACAGAGCAGCTCCATTGCTTTTAAAGAAAATGGATTTGACAAGCTAATCAATTTTTTCTCCAGCAAGAAAGGCAGATGTCTTCCTGACCTCACCTTCTTTTAATATGAAAAATGCACTTTATCCTCCCTGACTCTGCCTTTGAAAAAATTCCAACTATCAGTCATTGGAAATCTATGGTGTGTTTCTGGAGCCTGAAATATGGGCTGCCTGTATGGACTCAAGCCTCTTGTAGATGAATGATTTAAAGAAAACCATAACTGACTGAAAGACTATACATTTCTTCCACCCCCTCTCTGACTGTGGGTTTGGCGTGATGATCCGCGTTTCATTGTAATGTGTCTGTAATGTCAGGCTTTGCCTGGTATAAAGTTGTGCTTTTGTGATTGTAAAAGGTGTATCACTAGTCTGCAGAAATATTACAGGAATATTACAGGTATACCTAAAAAAGCAGATCACCCTTTAGGGTACTTTGCATTAGAGACCTGCACAGGAATATTTTTAAAGTCCAGCGCCCAACCCGGTCCCGTTTAGCTTAAGCTGTACCCGGTTTTAATGCCCAACGATTTTCTCCTGACCTGCGTCGACCGCAGGTGATGTCACACTTTTTTTTACATCGGTTATTGCACCAGCCCTTTAAATATTGGCATTAAACTATTAGTATTGTATAAAATGGCTTATTCTAAGGAACTTTGCAATTGGTCTTCATTTTTTTTTTTTTATAATTTTGCCTTTTTCCTTCATACGCCTTACAGCTTTCAAATGGGGGTCACTGACACCATCTAAAAAACAAATGAGCTCCAAAATTCTTGTTTTTGCTTCTTTTTATTACTCATATTTCTATTCAGGCCTCTCCTATTCATATTCCAGTCTCTTGTTTAAATTAATGCATGGTTGCTAGGGTAATGTGGAACTAGCTTAAATTGAAAACTGTAGAGCTGCTGAATAATTGCAAATTGTCTCAATCACACTCTACTTCATACTAAAAGTTAATTTAAAGGTGAAAAATCCTTTTAATGCTAGTGATTATCTTGCCTGTAGCTTCTAATTTGCTGCCAACTAGTTTGGAGGGAGGCTGCAAAATTGCAACTTGGCAAACAATTGAAAGCAAGAGAAAAGGCTATTGCACCGTGAGCAAAAAATGCAGGCTTACACCATTTTTTTCGCCCTTTACACCCAGGCCCCCCTCATCTTCTTAATGTACTGTCTAAGTAAACAACAGCTTTCATTCCACATTTATAGGTAGGTACATAAAGAGATTAAGTGTTATATGTAAAAAAAAAATAAGCTACAGTAAATTCATATGGTATGGGATTTGTTGTCTGGAAACTATTCAAAAAAAGTTCCAGATTACGTAAATGCCATCTCCCATAGTCTCCATTATAATCAAATAATTTAGGTTTTTTTAAAAATGATTTCCTTTTTCTCTTTAATAATAAAACAATACAGGTATGGGATCTGTTATGTGGAAACCCGTTATTCAGAAAGCTCCGAATTACGGATAGGCAGTCTCCCATTGATTCAATTTAGCTCAAATAATCCAAATTTTTAAAGGGATACTGTCATGGGAAAAAAAAATGTTTTCAAAATTAATCAGTTAATAGTGCTGCTCCAACAGAATTCTGCACTGAAATCCATTTCTCAAAAGAGCAAACAGATTTTTTTATATTCAATTTTGAAATCTGACATGGGGCTAGACATTTTGTCAATTTCTCAGCTGCCCCTGGTCATGTGACTTGTGCCTGCACTGTAGGAGAGAAATGCTTTCTGGCAGGCTGCTGTTTTTCCTTCTCAATGTAACTGAATGTGTCTCAGCGAGACACAGGTTTTTACTATTGAGTAATTCTGCTGGAGCAGCACTATTAACTGATTAATTTTGAAAACATATTTTTTTTTTCCCATGACAGTATCCCTTTAAATGTATTACCTTTTTCTCTGTAATAATAAAATAGTACCTTGTACTTGATCCAAACTAAGATATAACTGATCCTTATGGGAAGTGAAGCAAACTTTTTGAGTATATTACGGAAAGGTCCATTTTAAGGAAAACCCTGAGCATTCTGGGTAACAGGTCCCACACCTGTACCTTGTACTTGATCCCACCTTACATATAATTTATCCTTATTGGATGCAAAATCAGCTTATTGGGTATATTTAAGGTTTGAATGATTTTCTCGTAGACTTAAGGTATGAAGATCCACATTATGATAAAGAGCCGTTATCCAGAAAACCCCAGGTCCCAAGCATTCTGGATAACCGGTCCCATACCTGTTTATACTTTCTGTAAAGACATGCAATCTCCCCAAGTGTTCAAATAAAAAGATCCGGTGAGATGAAGGGCAACCTGGCTGTCATAATTAATCAGTGGCTTGCTGAACTTCTCCAGCAGTCAATGGCCACAAGTTGAACATCATATCCCTACAGGATAATATTGTTATCGGAGGCAGCTACCTGATAGAACAATACATAATCTCTTCACTATTTCAAAGAAGAATCTGTTCATGAAAGTACCATTTAATATTAGATTAATGGCTGCAGTCTACAGAGAGACATGGATACACACATGCCGGAAACAACAGAGATCTCGCCAAAATAATAAAGGTAAAGTCATATGAAAAAGTTTGGAGTTTTGTTTATCATTGGCTGAGCTTTCAAAGTAGCAACTTCCTTTTAATATATATAACATGACTTATGGAAACAGTAGTATTTCAGCAATGACATAAAGTTTATTGGGTCAACAGAAAATATGCAATTTGCATCATAGCAGAATTAGTCAGGTGCATAAATATGGGCACCCCAACAGAGAATTTACATCAATACTTAGTCGAGCTTCCTTTTGCAAAAGTAACAGCCTCTAGATGCCTCCTATAGTCTTTGATGAGTGTCTGTATTCTGGATGGCGGTATTTTTGACCATTCCTCCATACAAAATCTCTCAAGTTCAGTTAAATTTGATGGCTGCCGAGCATGGACAGCCTGCTTCAAATCACCCCATAGATTTTCGATGACATTCAAGTCGAGGGACTGTGACGCCCATTCCAAAATATTGTACTTCTCCCTCTGCATAAATGCATAAATCGTATTATTGGACTATCCAAACCCTGCTTTTGTAACTTTGTAACTGATGCTTGAACATTATCCTTAAGAATTTGTTGATATTGGGTTGAATTTATCGGACCCTCGACTTTAACAAGAGCCCTAGTCTCTGAACTAGCTCCACAGCATGATGAAACCTTCACCAAATTTGACAGTAGGTAGCAGGTGTTTTTCTTCTGCCATGCAAAGTGCTTTTTGTTATGACCAAATAACTTAATTTTTGTCTCATCAGTCCAAAACACTTTGTTCTAAAATGACTGTGGCTTGTCTAAATGACATACAACAAGCGACTCTGTGGCGTGAGTGCAGAAAGGGCTTCTTTCTCATCACCCTGCCATACAGATATGCTTTGTGCAAATTTCACTGAATTGTAGAATGATATACAGATACCCCATCTGCAGCAAGATGTTCTTGCAGGTCTTTGGAGGTGATCTTTGGGTTGTCTGTAACCATTCTCACAATCCTCTGCATATGCCTCTCCTGTATTTTTCTTGGTCTGCCAGATCTGGGTTTTACAGCAACTGTGCCTGTGGCCTTCCATTTCCTGATTACATTCCTTAAGCTGGCCATAAACGCAAAGATCTGATTGTACGAATCGAGGATTCGTACGATTTTCGGAACGTGTGTGGAGAGTCCCGACATTTTTTCTCCGGTGGCGATCGGTCGTTTGGTCGATCGGACAGGTTAGAAAATTTCTGTCGGCTGCCGATAATATCTCTGCATGTATTGCCGATCGTACGATTTTCAGTGGGAGACTGTCACTAGCTTTGGTTGGACATAGATATCGTACGATTGCTGTCGGGGGGAAAAACATTGCTGATCTGTTCTTTAACTAATCTGACTGGTAAGACTTTGATCTGAATGGTTAGTGGCGGGTCGGGAGATGGGAAAGTCCGCTCGTACGATGATTCGTACGATCAGATCTTAGCATCTATGGCCAGCTTTACAGTTGAAACTGACAGTTTAAACCTCTGAGGTAGCTTTTTGTAGCCTTAACCTAAACCATGATACTGAACAAGCTTTGTTTTCAGGTCTTTTCAGAGTTGCTTTAACCCTTTAACCGCCAAGCACGTACGGCGTACGTGCTGGCGGTTCAGGGCTCAGGCTGCCAAGAACGTACCATGTACGTTCTCCTGCAGCTGAGCCCTACACTTTTACCGCCTCCGCAGAGTGTCAGAAGGGTTGACAGCCCCCTGGGCAACAAGGCTGGGGGGCTGTCGAGTCGGATCTGCGACACGATTGTCGCAGATCCGACTTCAAAGACGCAAATGCGCTGGAAAAAGCGCTGCTGCGTCATACTCACCTCTTCCTTCCTGAACAGCCGCCCACACACTTCTGCAGACACGCTGTTCTGGCTGCCTCCATCTGTTCCAGCGATCCTCCTGCTACAAAAACGGTAAGTGCACGTTTTTTTACCCACTTACCTGCATTTACACATACCTACAGTACATTTATACACTTACACAAACATTTTAGTAAAAATTTGTATTTTTTATTTTTTATTTTAGCACACTTGGTCAATTTTGTACACTTATTTACACTTAATTACATGTATTTGCACACTTAGACAACTTTTATTAGTGCACAAATATGTATACACAAAAACTCACAAACAGGTTTTTTTTTTTTTTTACTTATTCATTGTACTGTTTGTTTTGCCTAAAAACATGTTATTTTGACAGCGTGACTATTGGATAATCGATTCCGGCCACTAATTACGCTGTCGGATCAATTATTTTGTTATTTCATTTATTTACGCTATTTTTGTGGTTTTATTGCAATTTTATCCCTGCATTATTGTTCCTTTTGAATCTTTAGTATTGTTTTGCTGTTTGGTGCTTTGGTATAGAAAGATTTATTTTACTTAGTTTGATTCGCCAGAATATATGCTTTCCAAAAATATATCGTTTTCTGGGGGTCTTTTTACATTTTGTGGGTCATACGGCACATAACGCACAGTTGGGGCTCTCTTTTCTGCAGCTTAGTTGGCCAGCGTGAAAATTCATATGCATGTTTTTCATTTGGGGTCTGTACACGCCACATACTCTGGTAAATCTTTGCATATTGGGCATCAAACTATTCAGTAGACCTCTGACGTCCATATTTAGGGTGATTTCTCTTTATACGTAAAACATTGTGTGTGATAAATGCGGCAAACTGCAACAATTTTAGGCGATTTTCAGAAATGTTGTAAAAACCTCTACGTTTAGAAAAGCTTTGCAGTTTGGTGTAGAAAGACGTCTTTATCTTTGGTGGATTCGTCAGAATGTGTACTTTCCAAAAACATATGGTTTTCGGGGGTTTTTGCTGTTAGGAGGGTCTTGAGGCACATAATATGAAGTCAATGGTCTATGTTCACAGAAGGCGAATCGGCAGCGGAGTAAATCATATGCACTATTTTCATTTGGGGTCCGCATATGCCAGCTGCCTTGGTATATCAATGCATATTGGGCATCAAACTGTTCAGTAGACCCTTGACGTCAATATTTATGGTGTTTTACAATTGTATGCAAAAAATTGGGTGAAATAAATGCGGCCAATTGCAATATTTTTAGGCAATTTCAAAAATGTAAAAACTGTTGCTTTTATCGCCAAATTTAGGAAAGGCTTGCGACTTGGTACTTTGGAGTACAAAGACATGCATACCCAATTTGGATTTGCGGGAATGTGTACTTTCCGAAAATATATGGTTTTCTGGGGTGAATGTGCATTTTTCTACCTTTGCTCCCCCCCAAAACTATGTTTATGTGTTGATTTTGCAGTATCTGAAATGACAGACCATATGGGGTTCTTCGTTTTGGGGCCCCTGTATGCCACGTGCTTGGGTACACCTATACATATTGGGTATCAAACTGTTCAGAGGACCCTAAGCTTTCATATTTGGGGTGATTTCTCTTGATACCTAAAAGTATGTGGGTAATACGATGCTGCAGGGTAGATATTTTGAAGTCATTTTTGGAAATGTCCCCAAAATCACCAAATTTAGGAATGGTTTGCGGCTTGGTACTTTGGAGTACAAAGACATGCAAACCCAATTTAGATTCGTTGGAATGTGTACTTTCCGAAAATATATGGTTTTCTGGGGTGAACTTACTGTTTTCTACTTTTGCCCCCCCCAAAACGATGTAAATGTGTTGATTTTGCAGTACCTCAAATGACAGACCATATGGGAGTCTTCGTTTTGGGGCCCCTATATGCCACGTGCTTGGGTACACCTATACATATTGGGCATCAAACTGTTCAGAGGACCCTAGGCTTTCATATTTGGGGTGATTTGTCTTGATACCTAAAAGTATGTGGGTAATACGATGCTGCAGGGTAGAAATTTTTAAGTGATTTTTGGAAATGTCGCCAAAATCACCAACTTTAGGAATGGTTTGCCGCTTGGTACTTTGGTGTAGAAAGACATGCATACCCAATTTGGATTCAGGGGAATGTGTACTTTCCGAAAATATATGGTTTTCTGGGGTGAACATACTTTTTTCTACCTTTGCCGCCCCCCAAAACGATGTAAATGTGTTGATTTTGCAGTATCTGAAATGACAGAACAAACGGGGGGTCTTCCTTTTGGGGCCTCCTATGCCACGTGCTTGGGTACATCTATTCATATTGGGCATCAAACTGTTCAGTGGACCCAGGATTTTATATTTGGGGTGTTTTACATTGATACCTAATGATGTGTGGGAGATATGTTGCTGTAGAGTGGAAGCTTTGAGGTCATTTTTCAAAAAATTCACCAATTTCTATAAAACATAACTTTAGGAAACAATTGCAACTTGGTGGTTTGGAGTACAAAGATATTTCTACCCATTTTTGATTCACCAGAATCTGTTCTTTCTAGTAATGGGTAGTTTTCTAGGGTAAACCTACTGTTAGCGGAATGTTTGGCCTTGAAATCAAAAGTATGCCGTTTGGGAAGTGTTGCTTTGGAAATTTGGTTGTGTACTGCTTGTAGATTTTGAGCTATACAAGTGAGAAATCTCCATAAAACTATATATATTTGGTATTGTCGCGTTCAGGAGACATAGACCTTTCTAAATCGGCTGTGTTCTCATACATAAAATTAATGATGTTTCTGATATATGTGATTGTTCTTCGTGCAACATGATTTTTTTCATTTTATTTGACACTTAGAATCCAATATTTTATTAGAGAAGTAGAATTACACCAAAATTCTTGCATATTGTGAAAGTTCAGGTTGTCCTGAAAAAAACAATATATTGTTTTCCTGGGTTAACTAAAAGACCACCCCAGGAAAGGCCCTTAAAGTGAAAGAGTGCAAAATATCTAAAAACTGCTTGGCAGTAGATGTTCGCATCTAGGACAAAATGGCTGGCAGGGAAAGGGTTAATATCAATATTGACACTTTAAGTGTTTATATAGATATGGGACCTGTTATCCAGACTGCTCTGGACCTGGGGTTTGCCAGATAATGGATCTTCAATGGACTACAAAATCATGTAAACATGAAAAACCCCAATAGTCTGGTTCTGCTTCCAATAAGGATTAATTATATTTTAGTGGATCAAGTACAAGTTGCTGTTTTATTATTACAGAGAAAAAGGAAATAGTTTTTTTTTTTAGAAATTTGGATTATTTGAATAAAATGGAGTCATGGGAGACTTCCTTTCCGTAATTTGGAGCTTTCTGAATAATGGGTTTCCAGAAAATGGATCTCATACCTGTATATGTATGTAAGTAAACTAGCATTGGGAATAGTTTACAGTTCGGTCTAGCAGTGCAAGGGTTAAACTTTGGATGCCTGCCGTGCTCATCCACGTTTCAGCCTGCGAAATGCCAAGGTCTTTTTTGACATCTGCTCTTCGGTTGATACCGCAGGCTTTGTGGGTAACAGCTGAAAAGGCCCCACAGGTGCCATATAAAGAGGTGACCATGTTGTCATATTTCATTGCAGCATCCTTCTGCAATGCCATAATTACCTAATTATGTTGTTAATTAGGAAATTAGCATTTTGCCGTATTGATAGAAGGCGGCACGCAAGCTGGGCACGTTTGTCTACTTTAATTTAAGATTTGTGAGTCTATCATATCTCTGCACCAACCTGAGCAGTTGGAAAGATTGGGCTGTGAATGACAGGCTTATCTACATACCCAAACTCTGACAGCCTGTGATAGCAACATTACGTTTAGAGGTACATTAAATAAAGAAGATAGGATGAACAAATGGTATGATTATATTGCATCTTGTCCAGTAAAGCAGGCCTTTTTGTTACATGTTTTTCTCTAAATAGATAACCGTGTCCCAAGTTTGTTGGCAAAGAGCATTTCTTCACTCCATACGAGTGGGAGGCGATGTATGTCTGTCCTATCATTCTCCGTATGTGTGGACAAGAGATGTTACAATATTTTGGAGTCTCACTTTTTACTTTGAAAACTGTACATGGGGCTGTCCTGAATCTGGCACACTTTTACGGTTTCTTTTTGCCTTATTTTTACCCACAATGCAGTCCCCCCCCCCCACAATTCCAGCGTGCCTTTATTAGGTTTGTCCACAGCAACAAATGCACTCAGAGTAGAATGCAATGTATTAGAATTGCACCAGTTTAGCTGACATTATCATCAAAAATGCCATTGTCAGATGCACTTGGCATAGGTTGAACTGATGAAGCTGCTTGGATAAGTAGTGAAACATCTTCAGGAAGGGATTGGATGGCTTTATAGCATGCGAAAAAATACGGGCTTCTAAATAGCATTTGGTGCAAAGTTGATCCAGCATCTGGCCATTTGGAAGGAATTTTCCCCCTCTGAAACGAGCCTTAAGCTGGCCATAGCCATGCAGATTTTAGCCAAGTATCCGACGAATAATCGGGACATCGCTATCTTCCATCCTGCCATTAACCATTCTGATTAAATAAAGTAGTAAAAGAACAAATCAGACAATGTTCCGGCCTTGACAGCAATCGTATGAAAGTTATTTCCGACAAATAGCGGTGACAATCACCCATCGATCAGATAGGCAATACATGCAGAGAAATTATCATTAGCCGACCGGAATCTTCTAACCTGTTTGATCGACTAGATGGCACGAAAAATTACTGGGTCCAAAAATCGTACAAACTTTTGTTTCATATGAATTTATCATTGCGTCTATGGCCAGCTTTAACTCATGATCAACTAGCAGGTATCCTTTTAGACAAAAAGGTTGAACTCCATGAACTTTTGTCTTATTAGCCTAAATCATTTAAGGCAGTGATCCGCAACCATTGGCTCACGAACAACATTTTGATCCTCAATCCCTTGGGTGCTGCCCTCAGTGGCCTCAAATCAGGTGCTTATTTAAGAATTCCAGTCTGGGGGGGGCAAGTTTTGGTTGCCAGTCCACATAGGGGCAAATTAAAGCCCTCAATTGGCATCGCCGGGAACTTGTGTTGCTCCTCAACTCTTTTCACATTTGAATGTGGCTCACGAATAAAAAAGGGTGGGGATCCCTGTTGGAAGGATTACTAAATGTAATACTCAAACCTATTTTTATGAGGTTTTGTATGACCTTTAATAAAGCTCACTTCCTGTTCAATAAACCTGGCTCAGTAATTGAAGGGATAATATCATCAAAGAGATTTTAGTGGCAAAAAAATGCTATGCACTTTACGCAGGTTACAGTCTATTTCCTTTAGGCTTTGTACTAACACAACTGTAACACTTGCAAGCAAAACAAATTCTGTGTGTTTGCCTTTCTGTGTATGATGTTCTAAATAATGTAAACTGTATAGCAGGCAATTGGTTCCCAGTGTGGTGAAGGGATGTGTCCCAGCAGCTGGGGTATAAAGGGGCTATCAAGCTGTGTAAAATGACAATGGAGTAATATTTACAATATAATTTAATTTACTATAATGGTGTAGAGATGCTAATTGTCTTCCTTATACCTGTTGTGTTTTTTGTTTTTTTTTGAATGTGCTCATCCTCTATTTCATTATTTTTGCCTTTTAGGACATCAGGCCTCTACTCTACATGGATCCGTGGCGTTTGTAGTAAATATCCCGTGGCCCACAGGACCAGAAAATGGCCTTTCTGGACAATCCCTTAATTATCCTGGCCCACATTCGCCAATCCCATGTTACAAGTGATGACACCGGCATGTGTGAGATGGTTCTCATTGACCATGACGTGGACTTGGAAAAACTTTACCAGTCGTCGGTACCTGGAGAGAATTCCACACAAATGCAGAGCAATGGAGGGGAGACGCAAGGCTATGTGTATTCTCAGTCAGTAGATATCACTTCCAGCTGGGATTTTGGAATACGACGGCGATCCAACACAGGTAATGCACATAAGGAGAGCTTTAATGTGTAACCTTAAAAAAGTCTAGCTCTAGCATATCGGGTACACAACCCAGTTTGTGTTTTTTTTAATTTATTTGTATGTTTTTGAGTATTGTAGTTCTAAGAATTAAAACAATATCCTTTCTTTTTGAAAATTAAGTTACGCTGTGTGTATGAAGATTAAGCATGGCGGGCAATGTGGTAGCTCCCAGAGATGTATGTTTTTAAAATGTAACTGTAGAACATTATTTGGTTAGAATGAGCTAATACACAGTAATTCATGCAAGGGCAATATACATGTTCTCCACTGCTCGTAGTAGCAGTCAATAAACCCTTTACTCCTAACAACTTGCTTCAAGGTATACTGTCATGGGAACATTTTTTTTTTTCAAAACGCATTAGGTAATAGTGCTGCTCCAGCAGAATTCTGGACTGAAATACGTTTCTCAAAAGAGTAAACCTATTTTTTTATATTTAATTTTGAAATCTGACATGAGGCTAGACATATTGTCAGTTTCCTATGTGCCCCCAGTCATGTCACTTGTGCTCTGATAAACTTCAGTCACTCTTTACTGCTGTACTGCCAAGTTGGAGTGATATCACCCCCCCTCCCCCCCAGCAGCCTAACAACAAAACAATGGAAAGGTAACCAGCCCCCTAACACAAGATAACAGCTGCCTGATAGATATAAGAATAGCACTCTATAGTAAAATCCAGGTCCCACTGTGACACATTCAGTGACATTGATTAGGAGAAACAACAGCCTGCCAGAATTCAGTTCCATTCTAGTACTGGCTCTTTCTGAAAGCACATGATCAAGCAAAATGACCTGAGATGGCTGCCTACACACCAATATTACAACTAAAAAAATGCACTTGCTGGTTCAGGAATGAAATTTTAAAATGTAGAGTAAATCATTTGCAGTGTAAACAGTGTAATTTAAAAATAAAAACGACATCCTTTTTTTTTTTTTTTTTTAAAGTCACATTTATTGGAGAAAGAGAGAAAGTAGGGAGAGAGAAAAAAATCGTGGAGAATCCTTGGTGTGGATCACCCCTAACATATTGTTATTGGAGGATAACTGTCTTCCCACTGATATAAATGAGAAGCAAACTGAAAGCCACTGAAGGCTGTGATATTTTGATTCTAAGAAGGACCAGTAGTATACCGCAGAAGTAAGCATGCTGGCTTGAAAGTGATTCAGGGAGGAAAATATGGCAGAGAGGACTAGGGGCCCAGAGGGAAACTGTAGACTGCACTCTTCACCTGTTTATTGAACCCAGCCTATTCACGCAGACATTCAAGTAATAAGGTGTCACTGGCTCTTTATCAAACAAATCAAACATTTGTTTGGCTACAGAATCAGGAAAATAAGTGGCAAGTCCTTCTGCCCCTTAAACCCTAGCTAGGATCACAAATTGCCACATATAGCTTTAGTACAGTGTCCCTGAGAAACAAAACTGCCACTAATTTATAAACTATTACAGCTAGCCATGTTTTGATGGCACCAGTTAATTGTTGGGAAATATATTATGCACCTAGTTCAGCACACATGTGATGCACAATGCGATGTAAACCCAAAAATAAAATTTAGCCTAATCAAATAAAGTGTATTACTAAGTGCCTTTCCAATATCTGTTAATTAAATAAAATTCAGTGATTTTAAAAGTTATTTGTAAGCGTAATCTCAATTGACCTCAGTAGCTGCTTTTTGCACTGCTGGTTCTGTTTCTTGAAACAATGTAGCAGGTCAGCCTTGCTTTCTCCTACTCTCAGGCCTCTTATAGGGATGCAGTGCATCTTTTAGGTGTTCCTCCACAGGGGAATGCAGGAAGTTTGTACTCCCTGGGGTCCATGCAAGCAGCAAATGCAGGTGGAACACCGTTTTGCTACATTGTTTAAATGTAAAAACCAGCAGCGCAAGGGACAGATTAATCATCCTTTCTCTAGCAATTACATTTACAAATAACCACCAAACCACCAAAAATGTATAATTACTATATGCATGAAAGTTTTACAGAATGATGGTTTCTTTTGATTTTTTTATTTGTGGGTTAACCCCCAAAATAGTCCTGTCTTTACCTACCATCGGGCAGAGGAAATAGTTGCTCTCCCATACAGTTTGCTAAAGTCTACTTTCCCATATGAAGCCCTGAATCCCCGCCATGTGAGTTTCAGTGTTAGCGTGTATCTTTAAGAACAGTGCATAAAATAAATATCTTCCTTCTAATGCCATTGCCGTACACATTTGAATAATGTTGCCGCTGATACAAATCACCTCCTTTATTACCTATAAACTGATCTAGCTCACCACTGTAGAAAGCCGCTAATTTATATGGCCATGACATTTTATAATTTTTCCTGATTCCAGATAAAGGATTTTACATTTTAAAACTGTAATAGTTGAGCCCTGACTTCATTTATCTTTAATTTTTGAAATGGGGGCATGTAATTCATATATGTAATTTTATGCACGCTGTGTAACATTCGTGGGACTTCATTTGTACATTAAAATTCCTTTAAGACCGTTAGTAATGATTTATATAACGAACTGCCCTATTAATCACCCAAGTTTTCACATTTTATGATTCCCTTCTATGTTAATACTATCTTTATAGTCCGTATTAATGTTTTATGTTCCCTAATTTCAATTATAAATCAAGAATTTTTTTTGTTTTTGTTAGTATTTTCTGAACTTGGTGTCAGCTTTAAAAATTTGATGTCTTCCCTCCTCTCCCCCCTGAATGTTCTGCTCCCCCCAACCCCCATTTCCATCTTTAATATACACAGTATGAAATATTCATGAAATTGGAATTAATTGCAATCTTCACTGACAAATGAATGTGCTCTTTCTTCTTTCCTTTGTTCTATTCCAGCCCAGAAACTAGAACGTCTTCGGAAAGAGAGACAGAACCAGATAAAGTGCAAAAATGTACAATGGAAGGACCGCAACACGAGCCACTCAGGTAAATATGGGGAGCGGCTTTTCTTTCAGAAACGAATGCCCTATGTTATTTCTTGCCTATAGTCAAGTTACATTCTTTTAGTGCACCAAAAGCCTAGTCCTCAACCAAAGAAATCTGTGATGGCACCTATAACATTTGTGCAATTACTGTGAACTAGTGTGAGGTGTCGTGCATTACTTTACTGTGCCTTGTGAGCCTTCTTTGTAAACATACTGACCATGAAATACAGGGATATGAAATGTTATCCAGAATGCTTAGGTCCTGGGTTTTTCTGGATTATGGATATGTCTGTAATTTGGATCCATAAGCCTTAAAGGATAAGGAAAAGCACTCTTTACTTTGGTTAGGCACCCCCAAGTTATTGTTTATACTTACTGTACCGGCCCGTGGTTCTTTCAGCAAGCACCGCGGATCGGTCGGCTTGTGGCTTCTTCTTTCTTCTCGCAGCTTTACAAGCGAAGTAGCATGAAACTTTAACAAAGAAGTAGGCTATTTTGTTCTACTGCGCATGTGTCTGCCCCGGGAAATCTGAAAAAGAGGAACAAGGAAGCCGATTGATTTGTGGTGCTCGCTGGCAGAACCCCTGGACTGTTGCAGTTTTCTGCTGATAGGAGCATTGGCCCGGGTGTGAGGTACGTATACAGTGGTGTGCAAAACTATTTGCCCCCTTCCTGATTTCTTATTATTTTGCATGTTTGTCACACAAAATGTTTCTGATCATCAAACACATTTAACTATTAGTCAAAGATAACACAAGTAAACACAAAATCCAGTTTTTAAATGAGGGTTTTTATTATTTAGGGAGAAAAGAAATCCAAATCTACATTTTCATGTGTGAAAAAGTAATTGCCCCCTGAACCTAATAACTGGTTGGGCCACCCTTAGCAGCAATAACTGCAATCAAGCGTTTGCGATAACTTGCAACGAGTCTTTTACAGCGCTCTGGAGGTATTTTGGCCCACTCATCTTTGCAGAATTGTTGTAATTCAGCTTTATTTGAGGGTTTTCTAGCATGAACCACCTTTTTAAGGTCATACCACAACATCTCAATAGGATTCAGGTCAGGACTTTGACTAGGCCACTCCAAAGTCTTCATTTTGTTTTTCTTCAGCCATTCAGAGGTGGATTTGCTGGTGTGTTTTGGGTCATTGTCCTGCTGCAGCACCCAAGATCGCTTCAGCTTGAGTTGATGAACAGATGGCCGGACATTCTCCTTCAGGATTTTTTGGTAGACAGTAGAATTCATGGTTCCATCCATCACAGCAAGTCTTCCAGGTCCTGAAGCAGCAAAACAACCCCAGACCATCACAATACCACCACCATATTTTACTGTTGGTATGATGTTCTTTTTCTGAAATGCTGTGTTACTTTTACGCCAGATGTAACGGGACGCACACCTTCCAAAAAGTTCAACTTTTGTCTCGTCGGTCCACAAGGTATTTTCCCAAAAGTCTTGGCAATCATTGAGATGTTTTTTAGCAAAATTGAGACGAGCCTTAATGTTCTTTTTGCTTAAAAGTGGTTTGCGCCTTGGAAATCTGCCATGCAGGCCGTTTTTGCCCAGTCTCTTTCTTATGGTGGAGTCGTGAACACTGACCTTAATTGAGGCAAGTGAGGCCTGCAGTTCTTTAGATGTTGTCCTGGGGTCTTTTGTGGCCTCTTGGATGAGTTGTCTCTGCGCTCTTGGGGTAATTTTGGTCGGCCAGCCACTCCTGGGAAGGTTCACCACTGTTCCATGTTTTTGCCATTTGTGGATAATGGCTCTCACTGTGTTTCGCTGGAGTCCCAAAGCTTTAGAAATGGCTTTATAACCTTTGAAATTGAACTCAGGTGTGATAAACCACAGTTAAGTTATTTTTTAACAAGGGGGGCAATCACTTTTTCACACAGGTCCATGTAGATTTGGAGTTTTTTTTTTCTCCCTTAATAACGTAAACCTTCTTGATGTCAGCTGATACCACTGTTTGCAACGGTGGCTGTGATTTAAGTAACACTGTATAAACCTGCTTAATGACCATGTAAATGTACTTTATTTGAATAAAACCCTTTTTGTTAAAAAAAAAAAAAACGTAAACCTTCATTTAAAAACTGCATTTTGTGTTCAATTATGTTATCTTTGACTAATAGTTAACGGTTTTTGATGAGCAGAAACATTTAAGTGTGACAAACATGCAAAAGAATAAGAAATCAGGAAGGGGGCAAATACTTTTGCACACCACTGTATATAATTTGGCACCCCCAAGTAAATACAGCCTTTCCATCTCCTTTAAGGATGCTTAAAATCCGTAAGACGTTGTATAAACCCAGTAGGATTTGTTGCCATAAAGCACAGGATACCATTTTATCATTACATAAATCATTTTTAATAATTATCTGCTTAAAAATGGACTTTGTGGTAGAAGGCCCTCCCCTAATTCATAACTTTGGGTATAACGGGTTTCCAGATCCCATTCCTATACATGTTATCTGAAATGTATATTTTTTTTACCTCTATTCACTTTTAATTTTGTCAGATTTATTAATATTCTTTTTCCAATTGCATGTAATACAGTACACAAGCAAGACTACGGTTGAATTCGAAAGTCTATTTTCAGCAGGCAGCCCAGTCCGCTACACCTTTTGAATGAGCAGTAAAAACACAACCATTCTGTAGGAAGGTTTTTTTCTTTAATTATAAGGGATAATTCTTGGGGTTGGCCTTGGTAAATTCAAACAGGCATTTTACCACCAGATGGCACCATTTCATTATATCTTTTCCTATGAAAGAGTCTCATCTGAGAGGTCATGGCTGCTCTTGCTCATAAATTTAGTGCAAATATGCTGATTTGTAAAACTTTGTGTAAATTGTTTCAACTAAAAAATTTATAAATTAATTGTGTTAAGTTCACCATAGCTATGGCACTTAACTTTGTCGACTTGCCCCATATGTAATAAAAGCCCCTAAGGTTGCCTAGTTGCAACCATAAAGATGTCTGCTTTTAAAATAGTGACCAATAAATGCTACCTGTGTTTGGTTGCTTTGAGTTACTGCCAGGGCCGCCATTAGAAATCACGGGGCCCCGTACAACAAAATTTTTGGGGCCCCCTGGGCCCCGCCCACACTGACGACCAAGCTCCACCCCATTTCCCGCCCACTCCACATCGCAGTTAAAAGACCACACAGACATCAGCGCTAAAAAAGTAACCCCCACGACACAAGTTGTAAAAAGCTATTGATGGTCAGGGCCCCCTTATAAAAAATTGGGGCCCCAAAAAAAAAAAAAATTAAAAATTTTTTTTTTTTAAAAAAAAAACATTGGTGGCAGGGGCCCCCTTATAAGTTAAAAAAAAACTTGGGGCACCAACAAAAAAAAATGTAAAAAAAACTAAAAAATAAACAAACATTGGTGGCAGGGGCCCCCTTACAAGTTAAAAACAAATTGGGGCCCCAAAAAAAAATTTAAAAAAAAAAAAAAATTTTTTGAAAAAAAAAAAACATTGGTGGCAGGGGCCCCCTTATAAGTTAAAAACAAATTGGGGCCCCAAAAAAAAATTTAAAAAAAAAAATAATTTTTTTTGAAAAAAAAAAAAACATTGGCGGCAGGGGCCCCCTTATAAGTTAAAAACAAATTGGGGCCCCAAAAAAAAATTAAAAAAAAAAAAAAATTTTTTTTGAAAAAAAAAACATTGGCGTCAGGGGCCCCCTTATATGTTAAAAACAAATTGGGGCCCCAAAAAAAAATTTAAAAAAAAAAAAAATTTTTTTTGAAAAAAAAAAAAAACATTGGCCGCAGGGGTCCCCTTATAAGTTAAAAACAAATTGGGGCCCCGAAAAAAAATTTGAAAAAAAAAAAAAATTTTTTTGAAAAAAAAAAAAAACATTGGCGGCAGGGGCCTATAGAATATTAAAATAATACATTGGTGGCCAGGAGATTAAAAAAAAAAAAAATACACAAACTGGTGTTCAGTAGAATTGAACTCACGGCTTCAGTACTTCAACTTCACCTCCTTTCGTGACTTCGGGTCTTTTCACTGCTTCAGGACTTCGGCTTCGGCTGTTTTCGTGACTTCGGGTCTTTGCGCTGATTCAGGACTTCGGCTGTTTTCGTGACTTCGGGTCTTTTCGGCGCTTCGTGACTTCGGCTTTTTCCGTGACTTCGGGTCTTTTCGGCGCATTGGCTTCGGCTTTTCGGCACTTCCGCATTCGGCAGCACAGAGGCAAGACGTACGGCTCGGGCACTCGTAAGGGGGGCCCGGATCTTCAAAAAATGCAGCGCTGCCGGGCCCCCCTTCATGCCCGGGCCCGGTACGCTTGTCCCCCCTGTCCCCCCCTGATGGCGGCCCTGGTTACTGCACTTGGTTAAAATTCGTGTTACATAACCCCCTTTGTTTCCTGCTCTTTATTTTGTTAGGGTGTGGCTTCCTCTGTTGCACAGCTTTACAAATCTGTGGTTTCAATGTGCTGTTGCCTTCCTGGGCCATGTTAAAAGAGATCTAAACCCTGAAAATGAATATGGTTAAAAATACCATATTTTATATACTCAACTTATTGCACCAGCCTAAAGTTTCAGCATCTCAATAGCAGAAATGATCCAGGACTTCAAACTTGTCACAGGGCTCAACATCTTGGAAAGTGTCTGCGACACATGCTCAGTGGGCTCTGAGCAGCTGTTGAGAAGCTAAGATTAGGGGTCGTAGCAAATTATCAAGCAGAAAATGAGGTTGGCCTGTAATATAAGCTGATGCTACATGGCTGATTTTAAAATTCTGATGCTAGTTGCACAGGTTTCTGTGCTGCCATGTAGTAATTATCTGTATTAATTACTAATCAGCCTTATATTGTGACATTTTTATTCTATATGTACTGTATATTGTGAGTGGGTCCCTAAGCTCCGTAAGCGACAACAGCACAGAGCATTTGCAACGAATCAGCAGAAAAGAAGATGGGGAGATACTGGGGCTTCTTTGGAGACTTCGATTTTTACTGCTAAAGGGCTGTGTTTGTTTTGGGCTGGTACAGAAGCCCAAAACATAATGTGCATCATTTCTAACCTACTTAGTAGTTAGCCTACTAGTTAAGCTTTAGTTCTCCTGTTTTGGCTTTGAAGATAAGTTCTGTAGAGTAAATCTACAGGTAATATTGAAAAACATTGTCCATTTTCTTTGCTACAGCTGAGGAGCTCAGCTCAATGTTTGAAAGGAAGAACTTCAAAGAAAGGACTCTGAACCATGGCAAACAGTCCATTCTGTCTGTTCGACTAGAACAGTGCCCCCTACAACTAAATAACCCCTTCAACGAATATTCCAAATTTGATGGCAAGGTGAGTCTTTCCTTTTGCAGAACCATCATTGTTCCATTCTCTCTTTCCTCTTTATGTCTCTCTACAAACTGTCCTTTCTTAGCTAAGATTAGGTATTCTGGCATACTTGGGACTGTAAATGCCCTTGTGGTTTTTTGCACCATATTCATTCTTGTTTATGACTAAAGCTGGCCACCCGTGGGCAGAAAAATATCAACCTTGTTTATCAATTTCTATAATTTCTGGTCTCACATTATCTCAGCTTTGGGTTAGCAAAGCGTATTTTATTAAGGATTTGTTTGGAACACAATTCTGAGATAATGATTCCATTCAGTTGATCATCATAGTATCTGTATAGGTAATCATTTGTGAAATTACTCCATGGTCCCCAGTGAACCTGGGGCGTCATTTACAATACAGCATGCACTGTGCAAAAAGAACAAGAAGCAGCCATCTTTTTGGCATGCCCTGTGGTTCAAGTGCTGACTGCATTAGGGTGCATCAGGAGGCGTTGCATGCATCAGGGCCCAGTTGGTAATTCCTCGTATTTTACATAAAGAACAACCCTCATTTTATATTTACATTTGTGTGAATAGTAGCCAAGTTATTACTTAGTTTAAAGCATAACACTACCATTTGTGTGATTGCAAAGGTTATCTTTTATAGTCTATATAACAAGCAATATGATAGCATTGAGTTACAAGTACAGGTATGGGATCCGTTATCCAGAATGCTCCATATTCCAGAAAGGCTGTCTCCCATAGAGTTCATTGTAATCAAATAATTAAATTATTTTTTAAATTATTTCCTTTTTATCTGTAGTAATAAAACAGTACTTTGTACTTGATCCAAACAAAGATATAATTTAATTCTTATTGGAAGCAAAACCAGCCTATTTTTTAGCGCTGCAAAATATGTTGGCGCTCTATAAATACATGTTAATAATAATTTAATGGTTACCTGATTTTCTTGTAGACTTAAGGTATGAAGATCTAAACTATGGAACGGTCCATTATCCGGAAAACCCCAGGTCCTGAGCATTCTGGATAACAGGTCCCATACCTGTATAACTGTAGATAAGAAGCAAAAGTATGAGATGTACTGTACAGTGCTAAAAGAACAATGCTAGTCTGTGGAAGTAGTAGCAGATGCTCCATTACACTTTCTAGCAAAGACAGGCACAAATGTACTTTTAAATTCCTTACTACTGCAAGTGTTGCACTTTTTGTGTATAAAAAAAATAGCAGCCTCTTATTTAAAAAAGTAAAATGTGTGCTTGGGGGTGGTTAATGATGTCCCATCTTCAGGTTACACCTCTCTGTCCCAGCCGCTTCATCAGCTCGATCGTCCCTATGTCTGCGAGCGTGGGCTATGGCATAATTCATGAGCACTAATTACTCAGCTGTTAATTTTCATAAGTGTTGATTGTAGCAGTTCCTTGAATTAAGATTCATTTTAAAGCGTACCTTGGGAAATATTTTATCAGGGCCCGGAGTGCAAATGAATATGAATATGGCTCCAATTAACACTCGCTGGTTAATGGATTTTAGCAGCATTTAGGGATGTGCAGTCTTTAAATACCATTTTTTGCCTGCTGCTCTTGCATGCAGCACAATTCGGATAATTAGAAGTACGCAGAGCCATTTACCGGTACTAGGATCCTGAACAAGACATCGCTATTAACACTGCTGTCCCAGCGCTCTGTGCAACTCACATCCCAACACACTGCTTGGCTAAATTTATAAAAGTGAACAAGGGAAACGTAGCAGTTGAATTGTTCTGGTATAAAACAACACTAAGTGTAATTTTTATCCCTTCTGTGTCTGGTCTGGATTTTACTGCGGAAAGGTTATGTCAAATGCTCATTTCGATGGACTTCCTAACATTAACTGTTCTGTTATGATCATCATTTATTAGCATAGTACCAACAATTTAGGCAGCTTTGGTAGCACCAGACAACAATAAACTGAGCAACAATAAGTAATGTGGCCAGACACCTTGCTCTGAAGGCTTAAAGGAACAGTAACACCGAAAAATTAACGTGTTTTAAAGGAATGACAATATAATTTAGAACTGTTGCCGTGCACTGTTAAACTGGTGTGTTTGCTTCAGAAACACAATTATAGTTTATATAAACAAACAGCTGTTTTGTCATGGGGCAGCCATTTAATCACAGGATACACAGTAGATAACAGATATGTTCTGGATAATCCCATTGTATACTACAGAGCTAATATGTTATCTGCTGTGCATCCTCAGCAGATAACCTAGGGGGTAGGCAGTGTAGGTGGCTGTCTAGGATGCCATCGTTGAGGGGCGCACTTTTAATGAGGTTTTTTATTTTAATTTTTTCAAGCATTTATTTAATAATTCAATAATCATGGTCACTCAGTCGGGTGGAATCCCCCTCCGTCACCATCTCCCACTTGCCAGCAAGTAATAGCTCCTTCTGTGTGGTGCGGCAGTGCAGCGCCTCGTGCGTATACGAGTCAATGACGTCACTGATGCGATTGGGTGGCAGAAAGAGCTGGGGGGCTGCTTGGTGTGGCTCTTGCTGCTCTCAGCCTTGCACAGTTGCACTGAACTGAAGACATTCTTTCTATTACTGTGAAAGTTTGAAGTTCCTGCTGGCACAGCCAGGTACAAATTTGGGCCAGGGGCCATATGTTTGCTGTTGCTGCTGGGCGCTGGCACAGGTACATAAATACTTGGGGGCAATATGATGTGATCAGATTTATTTTGGCTGCTGCTGGCACAGGTAAAGATTGGGGGCAATATGATGGCTGCTGGAGGGCTGTGTGATGGATGGCTGCTGAGCTTGCTGGTACAGGTATGGGGGGCAGTATAATGGATGGCTACTGGAACAGGTATGGGGGGGGCAGTATGATGGATGGCTGCTGGGCTTGCTGGTACAGGGGGCAGTAATATAAATGAAAAAGTGTTGTACATTTTCTTGCTTTCTGTATATAAAAACCATCAGGGTAAGGAGGTAAATGGTAATGCAGGACAAGAGGGTGCTGATTGAAGCTCTTGCCTAGGGTGCCAAACCACCTTGGCCCGGCAGGGATGCCACTCATGTGAAAAAAGTTGTCATATTGAGACATACCCTTAAATCCATATGACTCCCCCCCCCACTGTATAATACAGTACCCCTGCATATGATTAAACACCTTAGGGGACACAGTGCTGGTGGTGCCCCATTAGAATTTTGCATAAAGTGTGAACAGGTAAACAATGTGGGCAGTTTCAGTCTGGGTCTCAGGTGTGAACAGTACAGGCCTTTAGGGTGTGAACAATAGAGGTGTCACAAGTGTGAAACAAAACAGGGGGAAACAGGTGTGAACAATACAGGGGGTTAGTCTGAATTTGGTGTTTAAACTAAGGATGCACCGAATCCATGATTCCAAATCCTAATTTGCATATGCAAATTAGGGGCAGGGAGGGCAATCGCGTGACTCTTTGTCACAAAACAAGGAAGTAAAAAATGTTTTCCCCCTTCCAACCCCTAATTTGCATATGCAAATTAGGGTTCGGTTCGGTATTCGGCCGAATCTTTCACGAAGGATTCGGGGGTTCGGCCGAATCCAAAATAGTGGATTCGGTGCATTCCTAGTTTAAACAATGCAGGGGCCAGTTAATCTCTGTAGTGATACCTTTTAAATCGTGCAGATGGTAAATAGACACAGCATGCAGGCTGCATGCGGCCCGCAGGCCACCAGTTGGACAGCCCTGTTCTAAGCAAACATCATTTAAACAACTTTGCAAAATCTTATAATCTAAAGTTCTGGCATCACTTGAAATGGGATGCTCCTAATCTAGGAATTGGTTAGAATTTTGGCCAAGATTTGGACTTTTTTAGCAGGATTCAGATTCAGGACACATCCAAGTGCCTGGCTTAATCAAATCCAAAAAAATGTGACTTTTCATCACTCAAACAAGGAAGTAAAAAGCTGTTCTCTTCCCCCTCTCTTCCCTAATTGAGATATGCAAATTATGGTTTGGATTCGGTTCAGTATTCGTTGAGGGATTCTGCCCAATCCTAAATTAGTGGGTTTGTTGCATCCCTAGTTGAAAACATTAGTTGTTGGAGAAAACTGATAATTGCATACAGAGAACTAGTAATACTATATTATAAATCCAAGAACAAGAAAACAACAAGAAAAAAAACAAGAAACGTGGTGTTATATTTTTCTGTAGTGGGACATGATTGCATCTCCTCCTTGCAGCCTGAAAATAAGCCATTTTGCCATTCTGTGGTAATAATCCAGTGTTTTAAAGTGCTGGAGTATTGCTACAGAACTACTTAGAGGATTGTGGGTGATCCAATAAGAGGGCAACATTGTATTTGTACTGATTTGTTTTGGTCAACATAGTTTTGCTATTAACTTCTTTGACTCTGACACAAGGGCATCACCTTTCCCGAGGAATCCTGGACATAAGCCCCTTTTACTTATTAAATTAATCCTCCCAGATAAGTTTAAAAACTTGCTGACTTGCTTTCTTCAAATATTATAGCAAAAAACCCTTTTAAAAAATATTGTGATTGTAGTTTTTACTTCCATGCTGTATATATTTTGACAGAATACACCACTATACACTATGAAACCTAAACCACTTATGATTTGTCTTACTTGTAAACCATTCTAAATGCTTTTTGCATGTTTGCACATATTTCCAGGACAATGTTTTTCTTTTTCCAATCACAGTTTGGTAGGGCTAACAAGTTGTTGCATCAAGTATTCCAGAAGCAGCAATATTTGCATTTCGCTTTACCGTAGTTTGTTCTGGTGAGGTTGGATTAGTTGTACCTGAATCCTGATTTTATGCATTGTGAAGAAGGTAATGAGTGGTAAGCAAGACTGGAGGTCTGACCATGTGCACAATTTGCAACATGTATACATTCTTGGAACAGAGAATCCGAACTGCTTACCCTCGTGGTAAATGGGCACAAAGTGCTGTCCTAGATGCTTGCAAGAAAACCTGACTCTTTACAAGTATGTTAGAGGACATTATAGATCAATAAGGTGGGCATGTTTTCTGCAAAGAACCAAAGGCCACCCTTTCATACTAGTGGTACTGAACTTCCACTTGAATCAACAATCGTGATGGTAGTAAGGTTGTGATGGCAGGATCCATTAATGCCTTGAAGAGATCTAAAGTCATTTTTATGTATGTATGTACAGCACTCAACAGGCCTTGTATATGCAAAAAAAAAAAAAAAAAAAAATATATATATATATATATATATATATATATATATATATATATATATATATATATATAATATATATATATATATATATATATATATATATATATTGACACACAGATATCTATAAAGTTATATTAGGCTTTACCTGCTCTGAGCTCTTATCTTTTCATTTTTATTTAGGATATATCTGTAAGGAATAATTATCATTATTTATTTCCCTTGTGGTTTTTACTGCTACGGTTTCACTTGCTGGTACAGTTATACGATTCCTTATCCAGAAACCTGAATTACAGAAAGGCCGTCTCTCATAGGCTCCATTTTATCCAATAATCCAAATTTTTAAAAATTATTCCTTTTTCTCTATATTAATAAAACAGTACCATGTAATCGATCCAAGCTAAGATATAATTAATCCTTATAGGAAGCAAAACCAGCCCATTGGGCTTATTTAATGTTTACATAATTTTCTAGTAGACTAAAGGTATGAAGGAAAAGATCCATTATCTGGAAAACTCCAGCTCCCGTGCATCTGGATAACAGGTTCCATGCCTGTATAGCCTTTGCAAAACTGTCAATAGGGCAGTAATGCTTGCCATTCGTAGTAATCCATAGCACATAGTTAGGACATTTTCTTTCAATTGTAGCTACATTAGACCGATCATAAAAAGTAATAAGCAAATCTTTCCCATTTGGGAAAACATTTTTTATGGTGTTGTTTTTATTGCACAATACATTGGAGTCTATGGCTTTTTTTTTTTTTTTTTTTAGCAGAGATTTTTCCTGCTAAGTGTGCAATTTGTTACTGCAGTGGAGCAAATTTGCCAATGTTCGTTAATTATCCCTATTGTTCCTCTGCTGGCTTTTTTTCCCATTTCAGTTGGTTTCAGATAGTTCACCAGAAATAAAGACTTTTTCTACTTACTTTCTATTTGTGACCATTTTTCTATTATTGAAGTGTAAAGTTTCAATTTTCAAGTTCACATTTTTCTTTGCCCTTGCTGAGCAGAATTCTTGTTTCATTAAAGGGGTGGTTCACCTTTGAGGTACCTTTTAGTATGTTATATAATGTCCAATTCCTAGCAATTTTGCAATATATCTTCATTATATATATAGTATACTTTATTTATTTGCCTTTTTCTAATGACCCTTTCCAGCTTTCAAATGGGGCTCACTGACCCCATCTAAAAAACAAATGCTCTGTAAAGCTACAAATGTATTGTTATGGCTACTTTTTATTACTCCCCTTTCTGTTCAGTCCTCTCCTATTCATATTCCAGTCTCTTATTCAAATTAGTGCATTGTTACTAGGGTAATTTGGACCCTAGCAACCAGATTGCTGAAATTGTAAACTTAAAAATAAAAAGCTAAATAACTCAAAAAACACAAATAAAAAATGAAAACCAATTGCAAATTGTCTTAGAATATCACTCTCTACATCATACTAAAAGTTAATTTAAAGGAACAGTAACACAAAAAAACTCATTAACTCAAGGGATGAAAACATAATTATGCCTCTTTATAGGTCCCTGGTAAGGCCTCATCTGGAGTATGCAGTGCAGTTTTGGACTCCAGTCCTTAAGAGGGATATAAATAAAAGAGAGTGCAGAGACTTGCAACTAAATTGGTTAGGGGGATTGAAGACTTAAATTATGTGGGTAGACTGTCAAGGTTGGGGTTGTTTTCTCTGGGGAAAAATGGTGCTTGCGACAGGGCATGATTACACTTTACAAGTACGTTAGAGGACATTATAGGCAAATAGCACGGACCTTTTTGCCCATAAAGTGGATCACCGTACCAGAGACCACCCCTTCAGACTAGAAGAAAAGAACTTTCATTAGAAGCAACATAGGTGGTTCTTCACAGTGAAGACAGTGGGGTTGTGGAATGCACTGCCGGTTGATGTTGTGATGGCTGATTCTGTTAATGCCTTTAAGAATGGCTTGGTTGATTTCTTGGACAGAAATAATATCAAAGGCTATTGTGATACTAAACTCTTTAGTTAGTATAGATATGGGTATATATAATTTATGTGAAAGTAGGGAGGGGTGTTTGTATGGATGCTGGGTTTTCATTTGGAGGGGTTGAGATGGACTTTGCCTTTTTTCAACCCGATTTAACTATGTAACTATATAATTCTATAAGGACTATAGTGAGAAGATAGGTAGGCATGATCTGATATCATGATTGGGGGCACCAAACAGGGCTGCAAATGGACCTCTCCATTGTTTGTATGGAGAGATAATGTACAACACTAAATCTACATTTTATTTATATATATATATATATATATATATATATATATATATATATATATATATATATATATATATATATATATATATATATATATATATATATATATTCCCTATATCTAGAACATTTCTGTTGTACAGTATTGTTGTACAGTATTGGGGCATATCCTATAGTTTTTTTAATCTAGGGATTGAAGCTTTATTCAAAAGTAAAAAATGGGGTAATCTGTTCTTTTAATATACTATTACACATACATTCCACATAAATCCAGCAGAAATCTGAATTTTTTGTTTTTGTCATCTTTCTTTGAGGGTTCATAATAAGATCCTGACATTATCGACTACAGATCATTTAAAATGCTGCCAGTTAAAGTTGCATTAAATAACAGCCAGGTTACATGCTTAAATCTCCACCCACAACAGCCCATGTTTATTGATTGCGGCATTCGCTAGTGCATCCCGATATACTTGTAACATTTATATAAACAGTTTTCCTCCATTTTTTTTTCTTTTATTTCCTTCTTAAATCGGGAAGGTCTTGGCCCTGCTGCTGGAAATAAATCTGTACAATCTTTAAGGCATTGCTATCAATCAGCCCCTCTGATTTCTAATTTGACAGACAAGGCAAGAAATGGCAAAAAAATATCATTTTTGATTGTGGAGCGCAGTAATGCGGAACCAGGCAGGATATTATCTCTTTAAACGAGACAGCAGTAATGGGTCTGTTGACCATGAATAATTTTTTTTTGTTGTTGTTGTCATTATTGCTACCTTGGCATATCCTTCATTAAATGTTCAGCCCTAAATTAAAATGAAACTGGTTTCCAATAGTAATTAACTGGAGTATATCGGGGAGGCTATTATTCACATTAAAGTAACCTTTTAATAGCTCCGTCTTTAACATCTCTGCAGGTAATGGTTTTGAAAAGCTCTTATAACAAGAGGCATTCTAATGAGCTGTAACAGAGCAGGACAATAGAAAAATTAAGTATGGTTCTCTGTCAACCCCCCCCCCGACCCGCATAAAAATATACTAATAAAATATGTGTAAGGTGTTACTTGATGTTGTATTAATGCAGCTAATGATTCTTTATTGCACTTCAATGCAGCGCCTATGAATGTAGAGGGATAGTACGGCTGGAGAATACGACAAGCAATAAAAAAGTGCAAGCAAGACCCCCTGTTGGAAACAGGGGTTTGGAAACATTTATAATTGGTATAGAAAAATTAGTAATGTAAAAAGTCATGCATTCATTTATCAATGATAGCTTGACAAAAGGGATTCTCTACAGACAGAAGTGTGAAATGTTTAGAGCCACTAGGGTTTCTGTTATGTTCATTGCCCGCAGCATACCATTTTAGATGAAGAATTGTTTTAGAAGCTATATTTTAAATCAGCCTGATAATATACCACAGTGCTGTACAACCTTTTACATGAAATGGGTCATACAAATAAGTCTTAATTATTCTTTTTAATAGACGCTGGGACCATAAAAATTAGCTTGGTGGTCCATATAAGGACATACAGGTATGGAATCCATTATTCGGAAACCCGTTATCCAGAAAACTTCGAATTACGGAATGCCCTTCTCCCATAGACTCCATTTTATCCAAATAATCCAAATTTTTAAAAATTATTTTTGTGTGTAATAATAAAACAGTACCTTGTACTTGATCCCAACTAAGCTATAATGAATCCTTATTGGAAACAAAACCAGCCTATTGGGTTGATTTAATGTTTACATGATTTTATAGTAGACTTAATAGATGAAGATCCAAATTACGGAAAGATTCGTTATCCAGAAAACCACAAGTCCTCAGCATTCAGGATAACAGGTCCCATAAATGTAAAAGGAAGTGGTTGCTGGACACAGGATAGATAATGTGGAATTTTCGAAAAATGAACCGCCACGTTTGACTAGCACCGGCGTTTTTTTTTTTTTTTTTCATTTTAGACGGCGCAGAGTGAGGGAAGGCGTTTGGGTAGATTGGTCGCCGCAAAGACGAGACGATAAGTCGCCAGGCGACCAAATCTCCCCAAAACGCCCAGTGTGGACTTACCCTAAGCCTTGACAACCAAACAATAATTGGAGTGAGTTTGTTTTCCCTGAACTGTAATGGTATTTGTATTCTGAAGTTTCCATAAGAGAGAATGGCTGAGCTTGTCATAAGTCCTTTTCATTAATCCATTCTAATTGTAATTCACTGTATGTTGTGGGGCCCCAGCATTGATTCTTTGACCCCCAAAAAAAAGATTAAATTTTTTCTCTATTGTTTTATAAATGTATTTTATCGAGAATCAGGCAAAGTACAATGATGGTTCTCTAAAAGTACAGGTATGGGATCCGTTGTCCCGAAACCCGTTATTCAGAAAAGCTCCAAATTACTGAAAGGCAGTCTCCCAGACTCCATTATAATCAAATAATTCAACTTTTTAAAAATGATTGCCTTGTACTTGATCCAAACCAAGATATAATTAATCCTTATTGGAGGCAGAACCAGCCAATTCGGTTTATTTATTGTTTACATGATTTTCTAGTAGACCTAAGGTATGAGGATCCAATTTACGGAAAGATCCAATATCTGGAAAACCCCAGGTCTCGAGCATTCTGGATAACAGGTCCCATGCCTGTACAACAATATTTCTGTTGGACTTGGCATCACACCGGGTTTAAGATAAATTCTTTATTTAAAAGAAAAAAAGGGCCACGCGAATTTTATGATTTGGAATATTCTTAAAGAACACAGTATCCCGTAGTCTCCTGACTAAGAGGGTGCAGAACTCTTTGAAAATGAATCTTTTGTTTCCCAAGCTCTCTATTTTCCACATTACAGTATTTGTGCCATGTTATGCTAATGTCAAGCTATTTACCACTCTTATTTCTACAGTACTCGCTAATTAAGTTGACAACAAAATTGTGATTTTTTTGCTGTTTTTTTCTTGTAAGTTTCCAAGGGTTAATAGGTGCCTTTAAAATAGAAGTAAAAACCCTGCATTCTGTTTTTTTTCTTTTTTTGCTGTCGAGATAAACCTGTTTCAGCCGATTATACTCCGCCTGCTTCACAAAAGAGCCGTTTCCGTAAACCTCTCATCAGCGGAGCTTGGCATTAATTGTAACTACAGAAACTTGTAATTTTCCTGAAGGATATGACACAGTCAGAATTAAAAATCAAGGCGCCCTCCTGAATGCCAGTTTATTACAAATTAACAGCAGTCCCTAGGAAAGCAGCAGGCTGGGGCGTGCCGAAAAAGAGCGATTAGGATAAAGAAACCCATCATTTGAATCTGTCATCGCTCTGGAGCAAGCTCGGCCCACAAACAAATTAATGACACACTGTCAAGGCAGAGAGAAAAAAGTTACATCAAATTAACACATTGGATCCTTGCATATTAATGCACAAGGCCTCACCTGATTGTTAGGGCAAGTCAAGGCCCCACTACAAATGGAAAGCTGCAATTAAACCGCTCCACAGAGAGCCAAACTCTCTCTAGCTGAACATAGCCAAAAATTTAGTGCTGTTTACCAAAATGAGTGAATGAGAAACAAGGTAATTTGCCTTCAATTAAGAGCCACTGCTGGTTCTTGAAAACTGGGACTTGTTCTTGTGGCATCTTGCTTCAACCTCCTCTGATGACCGTACTTTACTCTTGGAGAAATAGAGCTGCAGGAATCGATATGCACCACCCTCCTAGATTCTGGCTTCAGTTCTAAATAGACTAAAATTAGTAGCAACATTGCTTCAGGAAAATAAGTGCACACAAGTTTTATAGAAGCAAATATATTTGATTATGATGATAGCGTTGTTATCATCAGTTAATCATAGAAGTACAAACTTTCTAAAACTCATAAGGGAGCTGTAACTTTAGAATATTTGTTAACCTGTAAAATGATCCTAAATTGAAAATTCATCTGCAGTAAACCAGATTGCTATATTTTTTTCATGATCATTTTTCATTTATGTAACAGAAACTTGGCAGGAATATACATGGAAAATTAAAGGTTTGGTTTTGGATGGTTTTATCTTTATTATTTTTATATAATGCACAAAAGCCACGAATAACCTATACATTATGGGGCCCATTTACGAAGTTCGAGTGAAGGAATAGAAAAAAAAATACTTTGAATTTCGTAGTATTTTTTGGCTACTTCAACCATCGAATTGGCTACTTCGACCTTCGACTCAAACGATTCAAACTAAAAATCGTTTGACTATTCAACTATTCGATAGTCGTAGTACTGTCTCTTTAAAAAAAAACTTCAACCCCCTAGTTCGCCACCTAAAACCTACCGAAGTCAATGTTAGCCTAAGGGGAAGGTCCCCATAGGCGTTGCAATCTTTGGTAGAACAAAAATTGTTCAATCGATGGATTAAAATCCTTCGAAACGAATGATTCGAAGGATTTAATCGTCTGATCGAACGAATTGCGGTATTACAAGATATACGAATATTGAGGGTTAATTAACCCTCGATATTCGACCATAAGTAAATTTGCCCCTATATCTTTAGAAAACAGCTCTTAGTGATGTCATCAGTTATAAATGGGGCTAGGTGATGTCATTTTGGTCACATTACTGACTAAAACTTGTGTATTATAATAAATAATGTACCCCTTTGGCAAAATATGATATTAGAAGTAACCTCAGAGTTCCCCTGTAACTTATAATATCCTTATATTTTACAATAAGGGGGTACTTAATTCACTATATTATAACACTGGTATATTCTGCAGCATTTTATAAATATTATACATTACTCACTGCCCTAGTGGATCTTACAAAGATCCCTTTCATGGTGTGGTCTGTTTTATTAAATTTAAAATGGTGGTACTAAACCACCCAGAAGAAACCCATGCAGAATATATACTGAGATATAGTGACCTGACTGCAATCAATCCTAGGACCCTGCCATTGCAAGACAGCCATGCTAACCATTGCACCACCATTGGCCGCTAAATGCCTGAGCCAGACTGAATGCCAGACTGAATAAAGTCTACTAATCCATTTGGTACATTCCCCCCTTTGGTTAAAACTACAGTAAATGAGTAAGTGTCAACTGAAATGCCCTATCGCTAGAACTTCAGTGAGCATTCCACTTGCCCCAGGTAGAAACTCAGCTGCCAGTCTCCATTGCTCGCCCATGGGCATGCTGACACAACTGAAGAGCCAAATAGCATCATTATGGGCACATGTCGAAATTAAATTAGTTACATTTATACTGTAAGATACATCGACAGTTGAGAGCCTGATACATATGTTCTAAAGAGTTGAGAGGCCATATTTGCGGTTGTACTTTTCACTTACATAATATATTATTCACAGAAAAATAGGCTTCTATACATACAGTTTGCGTAGTGGGTACGGCCTAATACATCAAGTACCATATGTAACACCTTTTTAAGATTGCAAATTCCATATAAAAGCTGAGATATAATGTCACAAACTGTGGTTGATAAATGATGAGGTCATACATGAACCAATATGCTTGGCTAATAAATTACAGGCTTACTTTCTGACCTTCTGTACATATATGTCAAATTAGGAGGTAGGTGAACCCTCTATCCTGCTTACCTAAGTAGCTCCTAGAAGGTCCAGATCCAGAGGGGACCTTGCAGTGTGAATAAGACCATTTCTGATCGCCGATAGGTCATTTAACCTCTTGGAAAATGGAATCTTTCCACTTTTTACTTAGTTGGGTTCTCTTAAATTTTTCGCTGCTGTTGATTCCACGAACACTGGAAAGACTGAGACCTGGAAAAACCCTGTTTCTTTTTTCAAAGCATAATTAACTTCTACATACAACAGGGGCGGCTGGAATAAAACATGAGCGTTCGTTCAGCCCTGGAGCTGATTTTGTAGTGATGATTGCAATGGAGATAAAGTATTTCTCATGGCATATTCTGCCTAGCGGAGCCTTAAACCATCTGGCCCTATAATTGAATAATAGCTGTGATGCTGAGCAATACTGCCCCCCCCTTCCCACAGTTGCTTTAGAATGCAGTTTTCTAATTGATAACAAATGATTTGATCTGCCTGGAAATCTCCCATCTTTGATAAGCCTTTGCTGAGCCTTCCAGTAACCAATACAGACTGTATTTGCAATTTTTTTTGGCTAGTTTCGCCGCGGAAATGACACTCATAGACTTGCACGGTGTCACGCGTGAAAAAAATTAATGCCCGTCAAAATTAGTTTTGATGCCAATAGACTTTAATGGGCTTTGGCGACATTTTACGGCGGTGAATTTTAGGCGAAACAAAATGGGTCAAATTCACCCAAGCCTATGTGTCACCTTTGCCACAAGAGGGAGGAATTTTGGCTGGTTTGTCTCTTCGTTCCATGCCTACAGCAGTATTTTGTAACATTCTAGCATTTTAAAATAGTTATCGAAATAGCTTTGTTTAGGGGAGCAGGTTCCACTGCAGTCGTCTTTTCCTGTAATGTGGGACAGGAGATTGCTCATGAGATTTCAATTTACAATTATTCTTGGGGAGTAGGAGGAATTTGCTGATTTTGCAGGAAACCTTTAAAAACCAGAAAGGCTCAGTGTAATTTTGTTTTGTGAAGAGGAACTGCCCAATCTGTTCAACACCATTGGTCATCAATCTGCCAGTCAAAGGATACACATTTGTATGTTCAGTCAGTCGCTAACATCATTGAAAATTATGGTAGCAATTGGGTACCATTGATGTTGTGAAAGATCTTTGACCAATAGGAATTGGAAACTTAATCACCTGCTTTTTACTTCCCATTGAGTTAATAGTTGTGTTGGTTGACCAGTTGAATCAACAGTATGGCTTGGTCTGTATGTGACATCTACAAAATTTCATTTTCTTTAAGGAGGATTTATTCTAGGGTATAAATGTTCCGGTTTTGAGGTACACCATTGTAATCCTAGACATTGTAGCAAGATAAATGATCCTAGTTTGTCTGAATTGTGATTCTTGGAAAACCGAAATAAGCTTTCCCCAGTTCCACCAAGATGGTCCTCAATCTGGTAATCCTCTCCACTTCAGCCCGAAAGTTCTCTAGACTTAGTAGTTCTTTGTGACTTTGGTTTTTCATGACAATTTGAATGCAAACCCATATTATATTAAAAATCTCAAAGCCAACACCTTAAAGTTTTAATATGCAATAAGAGTCAAGTCAAGAGTGACTTTATTGTCATTTCATCCATATACGTTTGTACAGTACACAGTGAAACGAAACAACGTTCCTCTAGGACCAACATAGATGTACCGGACAACAGACAAAAAGTGCAAGTTCAAAAAAATGCAACTCCTGCAAGACAGGACAGCATAATGCAGTGATGTTGATGCCAGTTTTAGGCTCCATTTTCTCTTTATCCCCAGTAAATGGGAAGCTGGTGCACAGGCTAACCTGACTGACCATCCAAGGTGATGGGCATCTGCATGAACTTAAGTACACCACTAACTTCACCCTTCCATTATTGTAATAGCATTTAAGAAAGAGAAGTTATTTTTCCTCCCCCGCTTAACCAACAAAATTCCTTTTTTGCAAGGTAAAAGATAATACAAAAGGAAAACATGCATTATTTTAAACTAAATCTCAACACCTTTATGGCGTCTTCTCTAGTGTTGTACCCTAGCAGAGATTCATTTCCAGAATTCTTTCCCAGCAAGGCTAGCATTAAATTGTCTTAGAGGTCATTTCAAGACCACTCCAAATTTGCATATAATTTAGGAGCAAGTTAATGACTACATCGTAACCTTTCAGCAAGACCCATCATCCGGTAATGGAGAAGAGGAACACATTCCCCAGCGGGCTTACATTAAATCCTGCCTCACATCATGGATGGAAAGGAGGGGGTTGAAAATTTAGTTTAGGGATGTTACATTCACACCCCTCCAACTACATCTCTCTGCATAATCCAAACATAGATGATTTAGGGGATGGTGGGTGTTGAAGTTTTTAAAACACAGGCAGACTTAATTTCCTTTCCTTCCAACCCATTATCCATGTCACCAGTTATTCTCATATTATGGCTCCAGCATGCTGTTTCACAATTTGCAGATGTCTCCAAATGTCTCACATTAATGAGTAATTAATAAGCAAGTTGTACTTTTTTTCTAGCAATACATTTTCATTGCTGTTTAATAACTTACTAGCTTTAAATATTTTTTTTATTCAGTTCTTGAACAGATTTTAAGAAATCTTCTCATAATTATTATGTCTCGCAGAGCCAACTCCAACACTGCATATAAATCCTTGGAAGTCCTGCGGTCCAACGGCAGGCCCTCAGGCCAAATGTGACCCCAAATGTTTCATGTTCTCCAGGACGTCTTAACTTCTGTATTTCTGCTATTTTTTTCACTGCAATATGTAGTGCATAGATAGAGTCCACTACACCACAGAAAAGTGCTTTTGTAAGATATTCTTCGTCTACTAATCATTGTTTACCATTTAAGTGCTGGAGTTTGCAGTTAAATCAAAACCTACACATAAAAACCAAATTAGAAAAAAATAGTTAAGGAACATGCACTTTTTTTCATGCATTTGTCATAATTGTTATATGTTTAAAAAGCACATACTATAATGCTAACATAACTCTTAGAAGGCCCATTTATCAAAGGTCGCATTTTGAATTACTCGAATATACTCACAATTTGACTAATATTAGATCGAATGGTTCTGACCCAAAAATTCGAATCATATTCAATCAGGAGATTTTCTCGTGAAAAAAAATGTTGAATGTTAGGAAAGCTATTAACGTCTCCAAATGGCTCAACGGACTTCTGCCATTGATTTGTACCTAAACGCAGCAAGTTTTAGGCAGCAAATATTTGAATTAGGACGGTTTTCATGGTCGAGGTATGATAAATCTCACATTCAAATTCACATAAGAATAGGGGGGTTAAAATTCAAATGTGTGTATTTTAAATTCAAATTCGAATTTGCTATTCGACCCTTGATAAATTTGCCCTTAATGTTTTACATGGCAGTAAAATGCTTGTGGTCTAAATTCAGATTCTACCTAACACCACCTGCTATAGATGTAGGCATTGACATCAATGGCATCTGCCTGTCATTGCCCAAGGGTGTGTTTTCAAGCTGAAATCCAACCCGTGTGCCTAGTGAGAGGCGGCTGCCATTGACGGTGCCACCTACAAATACACATATTAAGCACCCACCCCCCCAAGTGATTGTGTTCACTTACATGATACCCTGGTGCTCCTGTTAGCAGGAAACTGCACCAGTCTGCTCTACTCTTCTTCTCAGTGGGTTAGAGTCTTGCGCAGGTCCATTTTTTGGACCCGGAAGCCATTGTAAACCGTGACATCATCGGAAGTAGGTGTAATCAGAAAAAATTAAGTAAAAATCGCTATGGAGAAGACGTGCGGCCCAACCCGCAAACCTGTAGAACCGCTGACCCAAGTCTATACCCGCACCCAGAACTTCTACCCGCAACCACCAGGGTAATGCAGGTTTTTGAGGGTAACCCGCGGGTACCCAACCCGCTGCAGGACTCTCTCAGTGGGTGCACATGCCAAGTAGTGTGAAAAACTGAACTTGAAGCAAAAAGCTGCCATTGTTTTTACTTTACTCTGCAGGTGCCACCATGGGCCAATGAGAAATTAAGAAGCATAAGCTGAATGCTATATAGTGCTCCTTGAAATACCTTGATCCTTGGTAAATTATTATAATCACTGTGGGGTGCCTAACATTTGCCCCCTCCGCCCCCATGATTTAACCTTACCTTCTCCCTTAAACCTTTTTGCCCCTGCCCACCAGGTCTGGTCTGCAGCAGCAGTACTTGTGGTTTAATGACTGTCATTGGGTAGCTGGTTGGGTTGCTGGTAAAGCAGTTGCAGCTTGGTAGCAGGTTCAATCAGGTTAAAACATGCTTTTGGTCTGCGCAGGACTCCAGCGTAGGTACCCCACGTCTTGCCTCCTACCAGTCCTCTGACTTGGTTATCCTCACGAGGCAGGCCACAACAGGACCCTGTATTTACCTCCTGTTCAATGGTAGCTGGTAAGAACAGGCCTTGTGCGCCTGCCAACATTGAGCTCTGCACCTCTGTGCAGGGTCTCAGGTAATGACCCCATGGCAGGTATTTCTACCATGGCATGACAATAGCCTACAATGTAATGATCTTCACCAAGGTGATTTTCCTTATCTTAATCAGAATTCTGTAATTCTTTATATATTGTGTAAGATGCATACTGCTTGCTGCTATTGCTTAGTTGGTGTTCCATAGTTTAAATAAGCGATCGTAAAATGTAGAAAAGCAAGATTTGAAGTTATGATATCACTTGATGGTTTGAGAGTAGCACGGCAGCCACAGGAGACCAGCTAAAACTCTGTGCATGAGAGAGAAAAACCCAGGACTTCAGATGAACTTTTTATGCTACAAAAGACTAGATGCAAAAAATATATTTTGTTATTAGAAAAGAATCTGTCAGAAAGTACATTAAATTCATGCAATAGCATATGAGAAGATGTAGGCAAACGTATTATTCTAATAGGATTGTACAAAATACTATTGTGCATTAACTCAAAAATTGTAGCTGGCCTCCAAGGAGTCGCTCGAACATTCATAAGAAACTAAAAGAATTTAGGTAAATATTTTTGAGAAGTATTTCTCAATATGGAATATGCTCTCCTAGCTGGCCCCTCATGCAAACAAAGAGTTAATTCCCTTTGCTTTATTTGGCTCCACGTATAAGCAACAAATCATGTTTTATGCTGCTGTTTTCCTTTGGTTTAATGTCCAGATCCCTAATGAATCTGCTTACTCCCGATGCAAGTTTATTTACAAGCCCATAAAAGTAAAGAGGGGGGAAAAAGAGAGCCGTGCACTTTATTTCACTGTGTGATATCATCTTGGGACATAAATAACGGCAAGAAACAGAGGCAGCAAGCATAAACCGTCAGCATGGGCAGATCCCAATCGGTCCAATACCGTCTCTTTAGTTATATCAAGGAAATAAAGCCTGTGCTGCACAACTGTAGCAGTGTATTTATAGCAGCTGCTTGGTAGGCATTAGTTGGATTAATATGTACGTAGCATAGCTCTATATGTATTATTTACTTGTACAGACTAGCGCCTAGGTTCTTACTTGGCAAATAGACTGCCTTTCAGGGTTAGTAGCTTTCAACTGTCTAATATGTTCTGATATCTACTGATAGAATGATAATTCCTGTTCTGTCCATTTGAACAGTAGCGGACCACAGGGAGTGTCTAATGAATATTTTATTTGACGTGTCTTTTCAGATTGCATACTTGCTCTGTCTGTCTGTTTGTGTTTTATCATAACAGATCTACCCACAAATGTAATAATATATATATTCATATGTTTTTTTACAGGGCCATGTGGGTACTACAGCCACCAAGAAAATTGACGTATACCTCTCCATGCAAACTAGCCAAGATAAACTGCTGCCCATGACTTTAGTTACCATTGCCAATGCTAAAGTTCATGAATTAATTGGACTGATTTGCTGGCAGTATACGACTGAGGGCCGCGAACCCAAACTCAAGTAAATATTTGTTTTAACACTTAAGCAGTGATGTTTGTTTTTTTTTTAATGAATTGGTTATTTCAATATGCAGGGGTTTTGTTGAACCCACTCCAGGCTGTCTAAGGGGCACTTATATGTACTAACAGATGATGCCAGTCATCCAGGTTTTCAGTTTTAATCTGTAGATTCTGAATCATCTGGAGCCTCTAAAATTTAACTTAAGACTTTCTGACAATAACCAAAATGGCAATCTAATCACTGTACGGTCAACTAAGAGCAGGGGTTCCCAAACGGTGGCGCTCACCCCACTGGGGGACTGGAAAGGTGGAGAGGATTCGTTTTGGGGGTCACTTAGAGTGAGGTATTCGAAGAGTGCTTCTTTGCCTTCATGCCGTAGGCAAAAAAAAGGCAAGGACCTTTTAGGACATGCCTACTGCTCATTGAAATACAAGAACCAAAGAGAATCTATTCAGAGCTCCAATAAAGGGGTCAGTTTTTAAAATAATAAACATTTTTAGCCCAGATTGAAACCAGCACCACACAGTGTTCATTCTCGCCTACAAATTTAAGGAGAGTTTTCATGTTAAATGCCTTCTTTATTGGCTGATACAACATACCTATACCTGAAACACTGTTAGAAAGTAATGATTGCTACTGTCTTAAAGGTTATAGATAGGTGCTTCAACTGAACAATCCTTAGAGGAAGAATTTTGCTGGCCTTGATTGATAAATGTGCAGTAACCAATAGCAACCAATAAAGCCTTTATTCCATATGTCTTAGACTGTTTGTGGCTAAATGATTTATATGGTCTACTATATCGTTGTAAACTTGCGTTTGTAAGTCTTAACTTCTGAAAAAAAGACTGGCAAGGGTAAGAATGTATTAAGCTTTAAGAATTTCAACTTCTCTTCTTCCTACAAACACAAGGCAGATAAGTGTAATTTCTTCCATTAATCTTTGTTCCAAAAAAGCTTTTTTCTTGAGATCCATTTTGTTTTACCACAAGAGAAAAAAAAATATAATGGAAGAATGGTACAGATGGTAATCGTGCTTATTCAGCCCAAAGGGCCACACTGGTTAATATTCTCCATTTCCACCTTCTCTCTGACATCTGGGGAGGGAGTAGACAGGATATATATAAAAAAAAGTGTCACCCCATCACTAGTGGCATTGGGATAGCACAGCAGTTAGGGAGCAACTATGATGACAGCATTAACACCCCAACCTACTTCTGGAAGCAGCGGCTTAGCCTGAACCAAGGCCAATCCACTTACCATTGCCTGACAGTAAAAAGCATCCATATGGAGTTGTCCATATTACAGCAAAAACTTGCGTTACAAAACTGTTCATAAAATAAAAATTAATATTCATCATTGCAGTGTGTTAAAGTAGGCCAGAAACTAATAGATGAAGATGAAATATGGTGTAAAAGCAGTTCTATGGCAGCGCTCCTCTCTCCTGACAAGGACTGCTGGAAAGTGGACAGAATGAAGAGGGATTGCCCATTAATTTGTCCTCACAGGTCACAACAGAATTTGAGAAAATTGATACTGACAAATATATTGGTTTTAATTCCAAATTGGCAATCCATTCTGTGTGAATGTACAGCCCCCGCTAATATTAATGTGTCATTATTACTTGCCGGATCTAATAATAAATATCTCTTAAGCATGACAAGTTGGTATAGATCAGCCAGAAGGGGCAAACTCTCTCAGCTGCTTCCGTAGCAAAAGGTTTTGGTAATTAATTGAGGGAATTTCAAATCAGATAGCGACCAAAATAACTCAGTGCCACTTTCAATCAATAGCCAGAGTAAATCAGTTCCATTTAATTCCTGAAAATGATCCATATAGATCAAGCAAGCAATTAAACAATTAGCATACACTTTGCGATTAATTAATTTCTACATCAGTTATGTAATTAAAACTCCAAAAAAGGGGGGATGGGGTGAGGGGGCCATATGAAAGATTCTGTGTAAATTAATGTTTTGAATCAAAGAGCTGTTTTAGTTTTTTGGTTTTTTTTTTAGAACGTTTTAAAGTATAAAATTATCAAAGCATCTTTGGGACATTGGACTTAACCTTGTGTTACTAAGAAAGAAGAGCATGCAGAGCGTATATTGATTTCATGATTTCAGAAATGAATTGAAGTTATTGACCATGGCCATTGAGGTTAAAGTTTCCTAATAGGGACCGAAACTGAAATTGGAATGCAGAGTGATTAAGAATAAATTTACATTTTTTTTCTTCACAATACGGAGTGTGGATCCTTCTATCAATGTACATTTAATTTATGATCCAACACCTAATTTATCCACGTTGGAGTACAGACACACAGCTGATTTTGACGGGTCAATCCTAATGCTATCTAAGCAAAATGAATAAAGCAGTTGCTCAAACCCAAATTTAGTGGAGGAATTCCCACACTGCTAAGTCAATAGGTTTTTGTATCCATAGACAGCAAGGCTTATGGCACTCCTCAAACCCTCCTGACCTGCTTCCCACTAGAAGGTATTTTCTGCCCCCAACTGATCGGTTCACAGTGAGCTGTGTTAGAGCTTCCCTGTTGTTTCTCTTTAGAGGAGAATATGAATCTTCTATAGACTCCAGTAACACTTTAACATTAATGGCTATGGTCAATGTGGATCCTTCTATCGATATATCTCTCTTTTTTTTCTTTCACACTGGCAATAGAGATGTTGGCATTGATGGTCCATCATTTTCAGAGCAAACAGGTGTTATGTTTCTTATAATGGAAGAAGTGTGTGAATTATATGCACCCATGATAATCTGTTGTACCTTCACATACTCTGATAATTTCTGATTATAAATTATTTACCCGGAAACCCCGTATCCAGAAAGCTCCAAATTACAGAAAGGCCATCTCCCATAGACCCCATTTTATCCAAATAATCCAAATTTTTAAAAATGATTTCCTTTTTCACTGTAATAATAAAAAAAGTACTTGATCCAAACTAAGATATGATTAATCCTTATTGGAAGCAGAACCAGACTATTGAGTTTATTTAATGTTTACATTATTTTCTAGTAGACTTAAGGCAAGAAGATCCAAATAATGGAAAGATCCGTTATCCAGAATAACCCAGGTCCTGAGCATTCTGGATAACTGTTCCCATACCTGTATTTGCTGAAAACCTCTTTCTTAAATATAAATTGGGACAAATCCCTTTGTGTTTCCCTTAAGCTAGCCTTCTCATTAAAAATTTTTAGTAGTTCTATTTCTTCTTGATTCTTCACAGGACCCTGCCTTTGTAGACCCAGTACTACGTAAAATTATTATATCCCTTCAGCAGTGAGCATGGCTCCCATTGTTGCTTTGAGTTAGGGTCAGCATATACACGATCATTTGACTACCCAAAATCTTATAGGTACTTCAACATTCTCTAGATCTGCCTAAATTAATTTTACCAGGGTTAAAATAATGTTTGCCTATTCATAACAAGGTTCCCAGGTTTTGGACCAACTACACAATCTGAAGATGGTGACCAAGGCTCCCCTGATAAGCACCCCAGCTTACAGTAATTGTGATTATAACCCACAAACCCAAATAACCTTCTTATACAGGTTAGAGATAAGGACTTGTATACTGCTCTACCCACTGTTAGCTTGCAACTCCATGGTTGTACAAAAACTTGATAATGGTGAGAGATTCAGGGGACATACTTTCCCCTTTCTTTTTTTTTTGAGAATTACTGTTGTGAATTTCTTGCTGTTTTTATTTGAAGAAGTCTTATTCCTAATTGTTCTGGAAGCTAGAGTTACTCTGTTGAGCATGATGGATTTACTTGGTTCAGATTCAAATAGTGCTCTTCCTTGCTCTTCCTCACTCTTCCTCACTAAGAAACCGTCAATGGAATGGGTTGCCACAACTCCCTTGGCAAGCACTGATAGGAAATCTTATTCCTTAAATAAACTGACATATCTAACTTGGGGTGCCCTTGAAAACCAAAGTGTTTTTGGTAGTCCCAGTAAAAGATGTTTGTGCTCCTTATTTAATACAAATTTGGATATGTCCTTTTAAGCTTTCCTTATACAGGCCAGCTTGGTAGTTCTTTCCATTTACAGAGCCCCAAAAGTCTATCCTATAGTCTGTATATTGTGAAGGCACGTGGTTACCTCATCTCGTAGGTAGTTGGTTAGTAAGAAAATGGCTGGACCTGTACGTTAGGGCACTCTGTTCCGATGACCGAATTGCATTTGGTTTGGATCCTGTAGTTGGCCGTTTGAAGGAATGTAATTAATTCCCATTCCACCTGATATTGCTGATTCAGTTTTCAGAGTTATTTAGACAAAGCCCTTGGCAACAGGGTGAATTATACAGAGACCCTCCAGGTAAACAGCAGCACTGTTAAATCATCACACTGCTCCTTTTCTCTTTATATAGCTAATTGGATTTGCACCCACTGAGCATTTAACAGCAGACAACAAGCACTTAAACCTTCCACACTGCCTTTTGCTTTATATGCTACAAAACCTCAGACATTATTGTATCCCTGACCTTCTTTAACATTTAGAATAACCACACGTCTAATCCTAGAATCATTTTTTTTAAACATTCCGGTACTATATTAACATCTCGGGACAATAGTCTTGATCAGTTCACATTTTGGGATGGGGGTGGGTGAGAATAGAGGCCCAATAGATCCTAGTAAGCAAGCTCGCTGCCTGTCAGTGTTTTTCTGAGGCTGCCATCTCTCTGCAGAGACCATTGAGCACATTGTTTCTGTAGCTTGTATGATTGAGATGCTGAGCGCAGCATACATCATTTTAATGAAACCTTTTGAACCTCTCTCCTTTTATTTGGATGAAGCATTTCCATGGAATGTTTAGCAGTGGATGTTTCCCCTGACGCTCGGCGGTGCTGAGTTATGATTCTGTCTCTCCAACAGAGCAGATTTTATCCACATTATGATTGTATTCCTATTGTCATACATATACACGCTGAGAGAGCTTGTCCTGTTACTTTTATGGCCACTCGTGGCAGCGTGCCCTGGGTACTTTCTGACTCCCAACTTCTAATCGACCATGGGCCAGAATAAGTCCTTAAATAGTCAATGAATCTTTCTCGGTTAAATAAATATGGCTTTTATTGTTTATTGGAATCTCTTAGCTCTGCTTTTTATCATGATTAAGTGCTGCAAAAATGCTTGCAGTAGATGTTGGGCTTTGGTAGCTACTGTAGGGATGCCATTGTGAAATTGCCTAAAATAGCCAGTAAACCTCTTATGCCTTTAACATTTAGCACCTTTCTCAAAATGCTATTGCCAGTGGCTAGGAATTGCAGATATATTATGAGTTATTACCTCCAAAAAACAGCTAGATGAGAGGAGAGAGCTGCAGTGATGACCTAGGATTTCTTCAGCCATCCTCCAAATTATTTATAATCATTTGTGATTGATATAGTATGGACTTATTTATGGAGCACTTTATAGAGTTTAAGCTCCAATGGAGCTTGCAGTCTATGGTCCCTATCACAATCACACATTCTGGGGTCCATTTTAGCAGGAGCCAGAAAAACTATCTGTATTTTTTTTTTTTTTTTTTTTAGAGTGTGGTAGGAGTATCGGAGAAAGCTCTTATAGGTATGTGGACAAAGATAATTCCCTAGCCAAAATCAAAGTCAGAACCCCAGCACTGCAAGTCAGAAACTCTACACGCTGAGCCACCATGCTTAGTGAGTAGCTTTCTGAGGAATTCTGGCATAAGGCAACAAAACCCAACAGCAGGACACTGGCCTGTTTAAACATGGGATGTATATTAGTGGTAATATCTGTTGCTTGTGAATATACGGTTGGTTGTAGACAACTTCCATAAAGTTCTCAGGCTCTGGGAGTTGATTGGACAGAGTGGAAACCTGTAGTGCCTGATGACTCAATATGATGCACCTTTGGCATTGGTTGTACAGGCCAACAATTTGGCTCAGTGATCCATGAACTTATCTTTTAGGACATAATTATAATAATACAACATAGATAGATAAATGGCATATGTAATAGTTTGTGAACATTTTTTTCCAAATCTTCTTTTATAAATACATTATATGACTTTCAGGTATTTCTGTCTTTCATGCCCCTCCTATGTACTTTCTTGTACTTTCTTCCAAACGTCAAAACGTCATTTTCATTGCTTTCCTATCATCACTGGACATGAGTCCATATTTTAAGGGTCTTGTGCAGTAAGCTTAAAATCCCATGCCAAAATTGCATTTATTAATTATTATGTGTTTAGCTAGTCTTGTTTGTGTTCTTGTTTTGCAGTGATAACGTGGATGCATTCTGTTTGCACATAGCTGAGGACGATGGTGAGGTAGACACAGATTTCCCACCTCTGGATTCCAATGAACCCATACACAAGTTTGGTTTCAGCACACTGGCTTTGGTTGAGAAATATTCATCCCCTGGGCTGGCAGCCAAGCAGTCCCTCTTTGTAAGAATGTAAGTATTTGTTGCTCAAGTTTTTGTGATAAAGAAGTGTATCAGGGACATTTGGAGAGCACAAGAAAGCCCTTATTCTTGTTTCTGTCAGGACGAGGCCGAAAAGTTGTCCAGCACCCCATGCTGTGGACGATGCTGGCTGTTAATAAAAACTAAGTACTAAGCAGTGACTACAAGATTGGGTCTGAAATCCATTTTTTAGGGTAAGTCCACACTGGGCGTTTTGGGGAGATTTGGTCGCCTGACGACTAATCTCATTTTTGCGGCGACCAATCTCCCCAAACTCCTTCCCTGGACTCTGCACCGGCTTTAAAATGAAAAAACGCCAGCGCTAATCACATGCGGCTTCGTTTTCAGAAGTTGTGCAACTTCGGAAAACGAATCGCCGCATGTGATTAGCGCCGGCGTTTTTTTTTTTTTCATTTTAGCCGGTGCAGAGTCAGGGAAGGTGTTTGGGGAGATTGGTCGCCGCAAAAATGAGGAGATTAGTCGTCAGGCGACCAAATCTCCCCAAAACGCCCAGAGTGGATTTGCACTTAAAGCTCTCTGAATGTTTTATCTTGCTGTGTGTGAGCATTGTTACTGCAATTAAGGTTAACATTGTCTGCAGGAGTATTTATCCAGTGTGAAATGGCAATTTAGACTTGACACCCAAGGCAAAAATCAGATGATGGTTGCTGGACCACCTAGGGGGGCTGCTTGTTTGTGCATGAAAGGAGATAATCTGAGTATTTGCGGTTTTAACTGGGTAATTAACTTATAAAGACCACCTCGTGTTTAAAAGCAGGCCCACCTTGTTGTAATTTTTTTTTCTAGTGACACAGAAGCCTTTTTACCCCTAGACCTTCCTGTCTCTCTCTCATGTTATTTTATCTTTATAAATGCTTATTATAGTTCTTAAGTGTCCCATTTTTGACGATTAAATGCTTTTTGGGTAACAAGTAAATAGCCTTGTCCACTCTTGTACAAAGAAGACTGAGGCACTCAGATACTTGCTGGGCCAAAAAGAGCACTACTTAATTTATTCTATGCTCCTCAAGAGGACCCTTCATCATGTTGATTTCTTTGCCTTTTCTTTGTATTACAGTGGACTTGGAGTAGGAACCAGTATTTTGTCACAACTGTGCACTTGTCAACTCGCAGTGTGCACTTGTCAACTTGCCTTAGGGATTCAGCAATAGACCTTTATTTGAGCCAGGGGCCAAAGTATGAAATCTTTTGATCTGGTCAACCACATGGGCACATCATGCAAACATTTGTTTGTTGGGTCACCTCACTGCCAAACAAAGCTTCCCATGTAAGTGTATGGTCATCTTTAGTATATTCTCTTTTTATTTTTAAGGAAATGCTGGGCCAATCCCAATGGCCTAGGCACTGACTAAACAGGTGCTTCTTATAAATAGAATTGATAGTAGCATAGATGGCGCTCTCTCTCCACACGTGCAAATATTCTTATATGCCTGCAGCATCAGAAGAATAAGAAAGGGAATGGGGGAAGTTCTGCTGATCGACGTAACATTCTATGTTACAGCCAAAAAGTTTGGGATCGGTTGACCGTTTCTTCACACACACGTAATGGGACAAAGTGTCGGCTCAATTCACAGATCCAGTTGACTGTCAGTATGTGGAATCATTAGATTTATAGAGCCCCAGGCAGGCTGAGAAGCTGATGACCCCAACACACGCACCAAACCTTTTCATAGGCAGCCGTGGTTTTATGTCCAAATAAAAAGTCTGTGATCCAACGGGACAGTGATTAACGGTCTGTTGAAACTGCCTCCTGATGGGTCCATGCATGTATCAGTGTTTTGGCATAGAGACCAGAATGTGGCAGACTTCCCAACCATATTGTGTATGTATTGACATTGTAAGGGAATTCTGCAAAGATGAATTTGCAGCACTGCTGTGTACCAAGCTGTGATTGCTGACAAAGATACGTAAACCTCATACTGAATGGGGTGCAGGCTGATTACATACACTTTTTTTTGTTGCTAAATTTGCAAAAAGATAAAATTTTATTTTAATAGAGCAAAATATAAAAAATGCTATTCATAAAAATGTATTAAGGTAAGAGTGGATATAAATAAAGATATGTATAAATAGAACTGGATTTTAACCTACCTGCTGCCAAATGTATCTGCAACACATCGTTCTTCTAGTGAGACTCAGCAGAGCGGCTGGTGATTGCAGCAAGTTTGTCCATAATAGCTGCTGCCAAAGCAAACAGAACTCTGGCCTAAACTTGCTCTAACTACCCAGTAGCCTTTGGCTTAAAGCAGCCTCCTGAGAGCTTCAAGCAACCATCCACTAGGGCAATCAATGTCCGAGCCGCATTAAGCAGGATAAGGAGGGCAGCCAGAGTGTACTTAGAATATCTGTGCCCAAGTGGGAAGAGAGGGCAAAGGATAAAGCCATTAGCTGTCTATTCTTTGCCATCCGCATCTCATTTCTACTCCAGTCAAACAGATTAACACCTATGCTATCTAGGTCCACTCTTATTAGAAGTGGTCTGGTGTCGTCAATTGTAATTTTGCTGGGAGTGACCATTGTATTAGTACACTGAATATACATTGAGATTCTTCACAGAAAAACAAAAACAATGGGGGTCGACAAATATTTATACTCAGTAGTTCATATGCCAGCACTGAAGATAGACAATTTTAAAATTTGATTTCATCTCTGGCTTACCCTGATTGCCTTCCATAAAGCTTGCTTCTTACCAGAGCAAGCTACATTAGCTGAGCTCACATTGGGTGACAAACGGTGCTCATTAGGCTATCACTATCCATTCTTTCCTTGCACACCCAATGCTATCTTATTCCCACCCAGGGCTCTTATATCATTTATCTTTTCTTTTTTTTGTAATAAACAAGTGCTATGGGAAGACCGCATTCCTGGGGAACCCTTGTCGTATGCACCTGTTATTTATTACACCCACAAAAAGTGGAGCAAATTACTTTTCTTATGTGGGATCTCAGAACTTCATTGCCAGCATAATGAGCACAAATGATTGTAAGGGCTCTATGTAAGATGCTATATGCACCTCAGATCTGTTTGCTTTTAGCCCATTTAACCCTTTTTTTGCTGGGTGGTCTGAAGCTCTGTGTTGCAAACTGCAATGCAGGAATCATCGCACAAAAGATGTGATGTTACAGAGGTAGAGAAGGTGTATGTGCTTCTTAGCAGCCTAACTCTTCTCTTCATTTATAAAACCCAAATTGGGCCTAGGAGGCATGTCAAACAAATGGCAACACGTCTCCCCCTACAGAGTCTTGTCTCTCCTCCTACACTCCTCCCTGCCCTGTCTCAAACAGGCCGTGGCCATAAAGGAAGATGGAAAGACCCGTTAGCTAAGAATGATCGCTATCATTAAAGACAGGACGAGGTTTCACTTATCACTGCCGCTTTTATACATGGCAGGCTGGATGAGGCATCCACAGGTAGATACAAATTGCAAGGGTCCAACAGCCGCTCTGTGCATTCTGTAACAAAAGCATAGCCTAATGAAGGTGCACAGGAGCCCATCTTTTATCTGTACTCCACTCCATCCATCACTAGTGCCTTGGCACATGTTATTATCTTAGAAGGGACAAAAATGCGTTGTGGCATAGGGCTAAAGTTCAGTTTACAGCCTTCTGCTGCTATTCTTTTACAGAAAAGGTGTTACATGCATGAAAAACTATTCCAGCGTAGGTGCTAAGATCTAACATATTAACCATTCAGCTTAGAGTAGACAGGAGTCCAAACTGAATCTAAGGTAATGACACACGGGTCACTTTGGGCAGTCCAAGAATCCTGGGTTATACTACCTGACAGCATTTAATGAATACTAATTATAATTGCAGTTTGGGCTTCTTAAAAACTGCAGGTCGATGGAAAAGTGACTTAATATTTTGGATGTCAGTGGCCTAGCATTCTGCAAAGACAGAGCAGCAGCCCTGAAAAGGTGTTAGATGCATGAAAAACTATTCCATCTTAGGTGATCTTAACTAACCTAGTGCGAAATTGGTAATAAGGGTAAATTATATGTTTGTGGAAGCAACCAACAATGTACTTGTATGGCGATTTTCATGTTCTGCAGTGTATGGTATATTAATGAATTAGGAAGTGAAGAACAACTGCAGTTAAGATCTTCATGTTCCATTGACCCACTGTTAAATGGCCAGGAGGGTCAATAAGACATTCTGTTAACTCCCCCTCCTTGTCTTTACCGAGTGCAAAATGTAATTTTATTTTGATGGGTGAGAAAATTAATGGTGCATTATTATTTCTTTTCTTTTCAACAGAAATGCAGCACATGGATTTTCCCTGATTCAAGTCGACAGCACAAATGTAACCATGCAGGAGATCCTAGAAAAAGCTCTTAAACGGAGGAAGGGCTCACAGAGGAATTCAGGTGAGACAAAATAGGGAATCCCCTGTATTGATGAGACGCTGACTTAATCAAGACTTTTGGCTTATCATGTCAGACCATCTCACTCTAAATATATCATAATCACACCCTTTTCTACTGACATCAATGGTGTAACATCACTCACATGTAGCATCTTGGCATGCAGTGTTTTGTCAGAACAACGTTTGCTAGATCTGTGGATATTTTGCTGATCACGTAGGGACGGTTCAGTATATTCTATTTTTATTGCTCCAGTAGGGAATGGGCTACAGCAATCCAGTATTACACCTATCATGTCACTGATGTGTGTAATGTCTTCCATTTCACTGTGTAGCCACTGGCTAATAATGTCTTCCATTTCACTGTGTAGCCACTGGCTAAATATGTAATAATATCCAATATAATAGTTTAGGGATGGCCATAGACAGGCTGACGTTCGCACACATTTGCAGCGTTTTGCCCTGTGTAAACAAGGGTGCTCAACAGATATCTGGCTGTGGATTGGCCATATTTTTAATTGGGCAGGTTATAAAATCCTGTTGATGTGGTCCATTACCAACAGGTCAGTAGAGGCATTTGTTGGGATACAGTCTTTGGCCTCGGGGACTGAATGCTCAGATCCGCTTGATATAGCCCATCACCAGAGTAACCAATTTGGGATAAAATACATCTAATTTTCCAAGTAAAAGCTCCAAATTACAGAAAGATCATCTCCCATAGACATTTTTTTTCTTCTTTCCAAATAATCCAAATTTAAAAAAAGAATTTCCTTTTTCTTTGTAATAATACCTTGTATTTGATTCAAACTAATATATAATTAATCCTTTTGGAGGCAAAAACAGCCTATTTGATTTATTTTATGTTTAAATTATTTTATAGTAGGCTTAAAATTACAGAAAGATCTGTTATCCAGAAAGCCCCAGGTCCCAAGCTTTCGAAATAACAGTCTCATACCTGTACTGGAACATTGAAGTACATATGCTTTTTGATTGTCAAAGATGTGGTTAATGTGTACAAATGAGCAGGCTCTGCTGTTAGTTTGGCCCCAAGATTTCTGAACTACCCCATAATCCTCCTGGCATATCCATCTCAGTGGCCTGTTCTTATACAGTACCAGATATTTCAAAGTGCTTTTAAATCCCTCCAAATCTTGTGTGCCCCACCGACAGCCAGAGCGTCCCATCTATCATAAGAATAAACAAGCTATCGACAGGCGGGAGCAAAGGGGGGGAGCGAAGTTTTTAATAAAAGTGGTGAGCGATAAGGCAGTGAAGGACATGGGAGAACAATCTCAAGGCCGTATTCCCAGGGAAAGATAAGAGAGCCTGGGAGAGATCAGATCCTCATAAAGGAACAACGAGATGGAGAGGGAACAGGAGCCTTATTCTGTTGCCAATGCCTGCAAGCAATTTGGCAGAGCTCCAGAGTCTATTGTTCAACCTGGGCCACGGGCAGAGTGCTCCAGATGTTCCAGCTGCACGCGCTCAGATTGTGCCAGCTGACAGCACACCGTGGTACCTAGCTCCTCTGGACGCCCATCTCTGACCGCTGAGATAGAATTAAATGATGATGATCTTTCTCCCAAGTTGGGAGACAGAGCCATGCATATAAATCTCTATCCCATCCCAGCATGAAAACTCTTTCTCCATCATCACTCATAATGAACAAGTCGTTAGCTGCTGCAAATGGTCTGCTGGGCTGAGCTGTTGTTTTTTCCCCCCTTCTTTTTTTTCCTCTTCTTTTGCCACATCTCTTTTGCCTTTTGTGTACTTTTTTCAGGCTCGCTTTTATCTACCGTATCTTTGAATTATCTTTCTGTGCTGCCGCTTGTATGAAATTGAGACCAGGTCAATTAATCACCACCCAGGAACCTGCCTTCTCGTTCTTGCTTTTCTACTCAAGGTCGCCTTGAGCTCTGACTATTTCAGAGGTCAGACTCTGAAATGCAAGGCCATGTTCGCTGCTGAAGTATAATTACCAATGTCCAGCTTAGAAAATAGGGGAAGGGCAGGATGCTTACTGAACCAGACAAGTACACACTTTAGAGTTAAAAAAATAATTGTTTGGTTTCTCACAAGCCTACCTAAACTAATTCATCTGTGCCAGTGGCACCTACTTTCTGCTTTATTGCCTAATAATTGCAAAAATAGAGTTAGGTGCATAATGAGCTTAGAATATATTATGTATACAAAACCCTGCTAGTTCTGCTTCATAAAAAACTTTTTCAGATGCTGGTTTTTATTACATGATAATTGTGAGGTTTTTGTTTGTTTCCAGTACAATATCAAATAAAATCGGTATATCAGATACAAGGCGCAAAACTGAATCTTTAGCACCTATATAACAAAAAATGATGTGGTTACTGCACACCCATGTAAACGTTTTTACATTGTAATAGAATATATATGGTAAGAGTAGGATTAATGAGTTTTCTTGCATAGTCTTTAGCTGCAAACTTTCTTTTAATAGATTCTTTAGGGCAATAGCACAGATAGCGTTTTGTTGCATTTTTCCAACATGAAATGAGCTTGCCGCGTGTAAAGTGCTTTACATGCAGTGATCCCCCCCCATTCGCCTGCATTTAACGGTATTTTTGGATGCTTTGTTGCTTTTAACAGAGGTGATCTTCTACAGATGACAAAGTGTGACTTATGGCTTTGTTCTTAAAGGAGAAGGAAAGTCACAATCACTGTGGGGTGCCAATAATTAGGCACCCCCCCAATCATTGTATTCACGTACCTGAAACCCCAGACTGGTGCTCCTGTTAGAAGAAAACTGCCCTGGCTTGGGAGTTCTTCTCAGCGAGCACCACGGAACAATCTTCTACTTTAATGGACTAAAAGAGCAGGTAATTAAGGTTTTTAAATGCACACCTTTTGTTGCATTTTACACTTCATTCACCTGCACCCACAGGTCAGGACTTGGCCCCTCAAAAATAGTGCCTAATGTATTTTGTAGCAAATATCACCAGTGCACGGCTGCATGCGATTTGCATAGAAATACATTTGGATGGGATTACAAGTATTTTGCTGCCTGACTTTGACCTGGGTGCCAAAATGAACAGAATGCCACTGTGTACCTTTACCCTAAAGCACAGTTATGCTAACTGGACATGGGGTATTTGGTCAGCCATTGCAATCTGGGAGAAAACCGCAGCCCTGTCTGTCTGTTACTGTCTGTCTGTTTCTGAGCAGATGACCGCAGCAGTCCAAATGCCCCTTTTGCCATTTAGCCTTAGGTGACAAAATACTGTCCTGGCTCAACGATATCTCTTTCAGTAGGTCATTATCCTTTTCTGTCCTTAGACTGTACATCCTTCCATGTCTATTTGTCATCCACCCACTTCAGTTGTGAATTCTATGGCACAAAGACCTCCAACCTCTTGTCTCTAACATTCAACTAATCCTGAATGTGCCTGTATTGTTATTGTGTTATTGCTTATTGTGTGCACAGAACATTCCCCCTGTACATCCTTTGTCATTTCTGTGAGGGAAAAGAAACATATAATATCATGTGATATCCTTTTACGAATAAAAGTCTATGTTTGCATTACTGTCCTTTTATATCGTCTTTGATATGTTTCGGAGCCAGATGAGAGCCATCTGATGTCCAGTGTCACTGACTCTCGTTTCCAGTCTGGCAGAGAGAATACAGTAGCTCAGCGCCGCAGACACATTTTTGGCGATTCGGTATCGCTTTAGACAACATAGGATGCAGGGTCTGACAGCTGTGACATGACTTCTAAACAGATGTTTTCAGTTACGTTAGAGGTATTAGCCATTCCACAACTGCGCCTATAATAGCATGCTGTGACCTGCGGAAAATTCAGGTCACCCCGGAGAAAACTTGTCAGGGAACCTTGTTTAACTTGGAGAGCAGTTTGTACTTAAACAAATTAAATATTCTTAGGCCAGGATGTTTGCAGAGAGTAACTGCCTCAGGAGGAGAAATGATAAGGATTTGTGCAGATCATTGCCATTAAAAAGTGCATCTGGCATTGGAGAGGTCAACATTTTATTTTCCAAGATGGTTCCTTTATGCCTCCTTACATCTGTAGCCTGTGTAGGCAAGAAAGGTTTCAAGGGGTAAATAATAACGGTGGCCATACACGAAAAGATCCGCTCGTTTGGCGAGGCCCCCAGACGAGCAGATCTTTCCCTGCTGTGCCCAGTAACGGCAGGGCTATATCAGATTAATCTGAATGTTCGCCCTAGGGCCAAACAAAGAAAATAACCACCGAAGGGGCGTAGGACCGTATCAACTACCCGATGTTGTCCTCGATCGCAGGAAAAATCAAATCTGCCCTATCGATATGAGGACGATTTTTGGCCCACACACAGGCAGATAAACTGTCGAATCAGTCTAAAGGACTGATATCGGCAGCTTTAATCTGCCGTGTATGGCCATCTATATTTCTGGTGAACTATCTGAAAACATCTGAACTGAAAAAAGTGTTGGAAGTGGAACAACCCCTTTAATATTTACAGTAATTATTCCTTTTTGTTCCAAGAGCCTTTTACAGGGGAGTAAGGCCTATGGCACAAAGGGTATAGTCTCTGCCAGCTCTTCTGAGGTGTCTGAATGTGCCCATGCTGCCTGCCATATAGTTAAATGCAATATGCTGATAAGGATATTAAAAGCAACTGAGGATCTCCAAGACCTTTTAAAGGGTTGAACCAGCAGGCCAAATTCTTACTTTGAACTGGCTTCTGAAATCCTCCTTTAACGACAAGCTGCAAGGAAAAGCTGCATACCACAGGCCTAACATCCATGGTTCTGTGTTGTTTGAATTCTGAGAATTGTCGTTTTCAAAAGCAATTAAAGAATATCAGGTTTGGTGTTTTCTATCTTTGCCTACTTAAAGGAGAAGGAAAGCTACGGAGGCATTTTATTGCCAATAGATTAGCTGCAATAGTGCCAGCTAGTATGCCTGAGTAAAAAAGGTCTAGAAGCTCTCTGTTTGTTTAGGATAGCAGCTGCAGTATTAGCTTGGTGTGATATCACTTCCTGCCTGAGTCTCTCCCTGCTCACTAATAGCTCTGTGCTTAGATTACGGCAGAGGAGCAAACTGAGCATGCTCATGCCCGGGGCAAGGAGGTTTAAGTTGAATGAAGGCAAGAAGTCTGATCTGACAGAAGCCCATGTGCACACAATTGAAGGAAAGAAACGCTGTGTTTCTTTTGACAGAGGACTCCGAGGTGAGGTTTGGACTGATTTCCAAATATCGAATTAGGTGCTTCACTTATATAACGCATGCACTACTTCCCATATAGTGGGGACGGGGGTTCTCATGCATTTTAATGCTGTGTTTTTTAGTGCAAAATAAAATCTAGCTGCTAAATTGCCTGAATCTTTTCTGTGTGCCGTTGTCCTAATACTCACTGACCTAATCGTCTAAGTGGCCATTTTTACATTAAATATTATGCATAATGTCTCCAGAGCCCACCAGTACCATAATAATATTTTAAATTCCCTTTAAAGGGAATAATTTCTCGGAAAAGCTCAGCTGTGCGCGACATTGCTAGTGCTGAAGAGTGTAAAGTTGCTGTCACATTAATGCCTGGACCATTTCCCTGTGTATCTTTCACCTCCTTGGCTACATAATGGGAGCAAAATTGCATTTCTAAACATTTGAACTGCGGGTAACCAACACCTCACTAAACTGATCTCATTCAATCGCTTCAATTTAGCAGCAGGAATTTTTCCTCCTTCCTCTCTGCACATTACCTCTGAGCTGAGTGATGTTGATAAGGGCCAGGCCTGAAAAATTGGATCCCTGATAAGAGGTCCTGTTATCAGAAGGTGGGGGGGTTGCTTCTCCTCATTTCCATTTAGATGAGTATTGATTATTTATTTATCCCAGCAAAGTGAGCCTCGCTTCCAATCTTATCTCGACCGCTGCTTGTCAGCAGAAAAGAGAGATAGAGTTTGCAGACATCACTATCTAAGATAAAAGTTACACTGGGCCTTTTTCTTTTCCCTTCCTTCTCGCTGTGGCTTTTTATTGAAACCTTGAGAGAAAGGATAACTTTTTTCCTGTTAAATAAGAAGTGGCGGCCCTGATTGTTGATGTCTGGTCCCATTTTTTTAAAGGTGAAGCAAGATTTTTTTTTCTTAATTTTGGAGATTTTTATTGGAGCAATGCTTTGTTTCCCAACCCTGCCTCCTAGAGACTCCACTGCATTGAGGAAGCAGGCAGGAATGGCTGAAATGTCAAGAGCTGTCTAAACCGTGTCATAATGGTGTGTTTGGGGCTCACTGAAGTCAACCAAGGGACCACCACCCCAGTTGCAGACACCCCCAGCCCAAACAGTCTGCCCTATTGTGTACCTACTGTCTCTGCAGATTTCAGGCAGACAACAGGCAATGGGAGAGGGACTCATGCCAATTAGTCCCACCAAGATATTTTCCTGTGCTTTGCCAGCCCAGTGTCAAAAGCCAACCCATACATTTGGCCAGTTAGACAGAACTGATGGAGACTCATATGGAGTTGGCCACTTTTCTACTGTTCATTTAGACAAAACAGCTCCTCTTATCCGGATAGAAAGCCCCACTTTGATCAGGCAATATGGTCCAAATCTGGGCATGTACAGCCAGCTTTAGGCTGATGGCAGAAGGTAGGTGGTGGATAGGCAACAGAATCCTCTGAATCATTTCTATGCCGCTTGCTAGGATCAGTAGGTGCACATAGGCAAGCCATTTTTACTGAAAAATGCAGTAGCCTGGTCAGAATATTTTGTCTCTCACCCACTTAGATCAGCCTGTATTGTGCATTTGAGCTGTTTCGGCCTATAATCTGCCTGCCAATGCTACCACCAGACTGTTTTTCGTTACAACTACTGACAGGCTCTGTGGCAAGGGCACTTCTTTCCCAGCTAAAAACCACTGGCAAAGTATATGTCCCATGTGTCGTGAGCCTAAGGCTGTGGTGCAAGGGGCACATTTTAATGTTTTGTCTGTCCTGTGTAACATAGGCACGTTTTCATAGTGAGATCCAGTAAGTATCTCACTATTTCTCACTGATTTTTCTCTCTTGTAGGGCTACAACTGGCTGTGGCATTAATAGCTATAGATAGTCAGGGACTTTTGGGTGTTGTACAAATACACTGTCGTTACCTGGCATGTCCTAGAATGCTCTCTACCTGCTATAATGTTCTTCCTGTTCTGTCCCCATTGCAAGAAGCCCAGCACAAGCCACTATCACACTCAGAGACACTTGTCCAACCGAAAAATTGTAGTCTGGGCCAGCAGCTCTCACTCGGACCTTGGCGGAGAAAATCCGCAGCTAAATATGTTCGTGGGCCATAAAGAGGCCTGTTTGTGTGGGAAATCAATCATTTAGCCTGGCTCTCTCTTGACGGCCGTATTACTGCCTCACATAAATGCCTCCCGCTGCCACATAAACAAACTTGTTTCCTCTCAGGCCGCTGACATTTTTAAGGTCTGTAAAGGGCACAGGAGGCCTACAGTCTTATATGTGCTGTCTCTGGGAGAGCCCAGTCCAACTCAAGTATTAAATGGTACATTACAGGGTCTCCCTAGAGCATTTGCTCATATTGCACTTAATGTTAACCTCTAATGTTCCTTACTAGCCAATGTAATACTATTGATTTATATGGAATCTAAACACTAAGCATCCTGTCTATGTTTAACAGAAGTCAAGTGGTCAATAAATGGCCTATACTAGCTATTATTATAACTACATAGTTGCCATTGTGTATATTGTTGTTATTATAATATATATATATAATATATATAAAAAGTGCCCGGAGCAGTTTATATATGATAAGACAAACTACAAAAGCAAGGGGGAATTATAAACCCTTGGTCATTGGTACAGAGTGTTATGTCCAGTATTTAAAGTCAATTCTGCCTGACAGGGCTGTAGGGCCAGCTCAAGGGTCACAAATTTGCTGGAACCGCATATTAGTGATCAAATGGGTGCATTTTAATGAGCCCACTGCTCAAGGGATAAAAAAAATGTTGGGTAGTACAGTTATAGGACCCGTTATCCAGAACACCCCTTATCCAGAAAGCTCTGAATAACTGAAAAACCATCTCCCATAGACTCCATTTTATCCAAATAATTCAACTTTTTAAAAATTATTTCCCTTTTCTCTGTAATAATAAAACCGTAGTTTGTACTTGATCCAAACTAAGATATAATTAATCCTTATTGGAAGCTAAACCACCCTATTGGGGTTATTTAATGTTTACATGATTTTCTAGTAGACTTAAGGTATGAAGATCCATATCTGGATATTCCCAGGTCCCAAGCATTTTGGATAACAGGTCCCATGCTTGTATTTATAAGGGATGGGGTAATAAGTAATGATGAATGCATGCTGAAGCAGAACTACAACTCCCTTTATCAACTCAGTGGATGAGAGAACAGGCCCTTAAAACCTGCAGTAACGTGACAAATTCTTCTTAATATAATATTATATAATAATTATATATTATTATTCTCTCCTTTCTGCCCTTAAGCTCCTATCTATCCTAATTAGGGTTAAGGTGGCCATACACCGGCCGATACAAGCTGCTGACTTGGTCCTTCCAGATAGAGTCTGCAGATTATTGGCCTATGTATTGGACCAATCAACAGTCCTGACCACCGGATATAAGGATGAAAATCAATAAATGCACTCAGCCAATAATCTCATGGCTTCGATCATAGACTTCGCTATATCTGTAATATAAAAACAGCATGCTCTGTATCTGTGATAGGTAAAGAACACTCTATATCTGGTCACACTTGGGCAAGTTTGAGTGTCTACCTACAAATGTAGCTTCGTAGGGGCAGCACTCCGCCTTTCGAACATGCCTCGGGTGCACGGTAATGAAGTATACCAGCAAAAAGAAGACCAGCAACACCGAGATAACTTGTAAAATTACATGCAATCCGATGTGACGTTTCGGTCCACAAAGGGACATTTCTCAAGGTCCCTCTATCAGCTTATTCTATGAGCTATCTTCCATAACTCTGTATTCCCTCACTTGCTAAAAAGCCATTCAACCCCTTCTTAAAGAGGAAGGAAACCTAGTCGCGCAAACCCCCCACCCCCCTTTTTAAATATTGAAATGACATCAGCTTTTCGCCAATCCATAGGTACCATACCAGATGAAAGCGAATCTAAGAAAATCAGAAATAGGGGCTGGTCTAAAACTGAACTAAACTCTCTTAGAACCGGGGGGTGTATGCCATCAGGCACTGGGGCCTTGTTTACATAAATTATTATTAAAGCTTTATGTATTGACTAGATTAAACTGGGCCATTAGTGCAGCTATGAAGTGAGCCTGGGAACACAGACTTCTCTATTGTATTCTGTATCTGTTACAACCATACTGGTACCATTATTTAAAGGAGCAACACTCTCAGCCCGCATCTTTTTACTATTAATATACTAAAAAAACGTTTTGAGGTTAGTCTTAGCCTCCGCCACTATGCACTCTTCATTTCCTTTCTTTGCCTTCCGGATTGCTGTTTTACAACATTTATTATAGTGTTTATATTTATTAAAGGAGAAGGAAAGTTGTTTACCACTTGGGTGTGCCAAATGTTAGGCACCCCCAAGTGAATGTATTTACTTACCTGAAACCCCGGCCCGGGGTTATTTCAGCGAGCACCACGGAGCACTTCTCTTCTGGCTTCTTCTTTCTTCTCGCGGCTGCGCATGCGCATTAGAGTGAAAAGCTGAACTTTAACTATTCTACTGCATATGCGTCTGCCCCGGGAAATTGAAGAAAGAAGAAGCCGGAAGAGAAGCGTTTCGTGGTGCTTGCTGGAATAACCCTGGGCCGGTGCAGTTTTCTGCTGATAGGAGCACCTCCAAGTGGTAGACGACTTTCCTTCTCCTTTCAATGCAGCTTCTGTCCCCACAGACTTGTAGTTTCTAAATGCCTTTCTCTTCTTTCCTATTAACTTCTTTACCTCTATATTAAGCCTCATAGGGTGATTCTTAGTGCTTTTACATTTACTCCTTAAGGGAATAAATTGAGAACAGTAACGATTTAGTCTTTTTAGCTGAAAACATAATGCCCCAATGAATGCTCTGAATGGCAGCCATCAAAGCACTAGAATTCGCTTTTCTGAAATTCATGGTTTTTGTTGCCCCAGTGTATATTTGTTTTTTGCACCAGACATTAAATGATATAACATTATGGTCACTATTACTCAGGGGCTCATTGACTTGCACATTTGCTATAAGTTCTGGGTCATTTGAGATCACTAAATCCAGAATAACATTTTTTCTGGTTGACTCCTCAACAACCTGTGCCATAAAATTGTCATCCAACAAATGTATAAGCTTGTTCCCATTAACTGATCTGGCAGTACTGTTACTCCAGTCAATATCTGGGTAATTAAAGTTCCAGAAAAAGTGAAAAGAATATATATATTCCAATTGAAACAATATTCTACAAGAAAACATATATATTGTTTCAGTTGGAATATATATATTCTTTCACTTTTTCTGGAACTTTTTTTACGCAGTTGAGAGACTGAAAGAGAACGGCAGGAAGGGGATACCCCAAAGGGTTAACTTTTTTCTTTATTATTGTATATTGCTTAATATCTGGGTAATTACAATTCCCCATTATCATTACTTTAGCCAAACCAGCAGCATTTTCTATTTGGATCAGGAGCACAGCCTCCTCCTCCTCATTTAGATTAGGGGGTCTATAGCATACGTCTACAATTAGGGGTAAAGCAGAGAGACCACCTTTGTCTATATTGCTAAGATCTTATGTTAACCCTTTACTGAATTCCTGTGTTTCAGGTCCCCAATATTGCCTGGAGAAGCAAAGCCAGCTCAATGTACCTGTGGATTTGGACAGTACTTTGGAAAGTCAGAATTCCCTGGAGTTCTGCCTAGTGCGAGAGAACAGTACGTGTCCATTTCACATTATTTCAGCACTTTTTTTCTAGCCTCTGACATTTCTGCTACTACTTGAGTCTACTTGATTCTTTAGGGGTTTATGTCCCCATTGTTCTGCTTGATAGGAATACATGCCTACCAACTGTGATTGATTGACTAGCTTTGTTTATAAACATCAGTGTCCTGTTTATCTCGGCCATGACTGATCTGTGTGGAGGGTCTGACTCCTAAGCTGCTGAAATGAGAATCTCTAGATAACTGATGAAGGGGTCGCAAAGAGATGGAAACAGAATGCATGATGATACATTAGTGCAAACCACCTTATCGCTTTCATTTAAAAACAGAATGCTACTGTATTACACTCACTACACTACAGATATTTGTTTTATAGCCAATTGCTGCATAATATGCAATAGTAGCTAAGGTTAAAAAAAGACATGTCCATCACGTGTAAACTTTTTGTCCAAGCAAAAACCTGCCCAACTTGTTTATCTGTGAATAAAAACTGATAGACACAGAAAATGCATGATTACCTAAAGGGCCTTACCTTTGATAGTAGGTATTATTCACAGCAGGGAATATATTATACACAGGTCAGTGAGTGGGGGTCACTGACCCCATCTAAAACAATTCAGGTCCTCTTCTGTTCATATTCTAGTCTCTTATTGAAATATGTGCATGGTTGCTAGGGTAATTTGGACCCTAGAAACTAGGTTGCTGAAATTGCAAACTGGATATTTTGATTGGTATATTTTGCTTAGCCCAGAACCCTGTCTAGATATGCACATTAATTCTGGCCCCAAAAGTTGTATGAATATGGGGCCATGTACATTTCTCCAACTATCCGTCTGATTTACCGTCCATATATTCAGCCTTTTCCTCCCCTTTACATGCAACTTGTGCATAGCCTATTCTTTCCACGGCTAATTGAGTTTTATATTCTGCCGCTCGTTTCCCATGATGCTCCCCTCGTCATCTTATCAGTAAGAACTAATTAGTTTTCAAGGGAAATTGGTCTTAATATATTAAAATTGGATAAGTGGCTTAAGACCTGTATAAAAGCCAGTGTCTTATAGGAAACGCTAACTAGAGATGTGTGTGTAATTAACTCAATTACAATTAAAGTTTTCATTAAGCAAAATACCAGTGTATTAAAATGATTACCCACCATGTTTCCAGCAGCTTAATTCCCTCTCTGCCTTGTACCGTATTAGTCACGAATCTGACCCATTTTGCTTTGCCAAAAATTCGAGAAACACCGAAAAAATTTGCCAAATGCATTGAAGTCAATTGGTGACAATTTTTTTTTTATCATCTTTTGTCAACAATATCTTTAGCCTCTTTTTTTAAAAAATGTTGAGACATATACACTTTTGCAAATCAGACATTTACTTTAATGCAGGTCTGGCATAGAGAGTTGTATATATGTTCCCACACATCACCAGGCACCAAACACTGAGTCCATTAATCTGCTGCTAAAATCCACATTGTTCTCCTTTCAGGCCCTTGTATTAGCCAGAGCAGTGAGCAGTGTGTCACACTGTCTCTGCAAAAACCTAAATCACTTTTTCTGCCATATTTTCTGCAGCACTTTATTTAAAAGCATCTGACTGATTATTTCCCGTTTACAGGGCTGCCATCTTGGTGACTATATTTAAACAAAATCTGTCAGAAACGCTCATTTCCAAATTGGTTGCCGTCCAAAATCGCGTCAGGAAATTAAAGAATAGAGCTAGCACATGGGGGCTCTGTAGTGGTATTTTTAAAGTAATTGGCATTTTGGCTTAATGCGTGGTTATCTGCAGCATAACTAATAGCTTCAGGAAAAAGTCAGGCTGTTGGTAAAGAAGAATATATGAGGTCGGTAATGGGGTTGGTGGTAGCTTTATGGGAAAAAGTTGTTAAAAGTCCCACAGTATCTAAATCACAGAGGAGTTGGTGATGGCATCTGTTGACTCCTTCCCTGCCAGAGTGGATGGGAGGCACAGCTGCCTCTTCTGCTCTGTCCTCGGTTTATTTACAGAGGATTATCTTTTTTTTAATGAAATAATTTATTCCTATTTTATGATATTCAGCCTCTTTTGCTGCCTGTGTTGAAAATGTTTCCATACAACAACAAGGGCAGCATATGGAGTTGATGTATGTTCTGCAGTCACAGCGACTCTCTCATTGAAAGAGAATTCTGGCTACAGTAGAAGCAGTTGGGCACTGGCATGTCATTCACATAATGGTAAGATGGAAAATCTGACAGGAGGGGGCATTTTTACTGGAGCACTAAATCACCCGATACTCCTTGTTTAAAGTTGGCCATAGATGTAAAGATTTTTAAAAGATCTTTTCGTTATCGTGAGACCACGATTATTTCAAAATGATCATTTAAATGTACGTTTTGCCCATCAACTAAACAGACCATTTCAAGCGATATTGCCAGGAAAACTGAGGGTAGCTGACTGCTTGGCCCTGCAAACATAGATAGATTGCACTGGGACCGATAAATTTTTCTTAACTTGGCAGATCAATTTTCTGACAGATGTTGGACGATCGTTCGATTCCCACTAACTTCACGATAATTTGACTGATTGGTCGGATTGCACTGAAATAGATCGTTAAACGAAGGATCTTTGCATCTATGGGGACCTGTTCTATTATATGTGTGTTAATTAAGCATAGGCAGCTACAGAAACTAACCAGCCACACTACTCTACTCACACTTGGACCAGTCTATTAGAACATACTGTAAAGCTGTCCATATGCAATATGCCAGGTGCCAAATTAGTGGATCTTTACCCAATTTGGCACCTAAGTAGTGGCCCAAATCATAGTGATTTGATCATTCAGCTGTTGGGGCAGCAGATCACAGATGGGTCCATGCAGGTGTTTAGCTTCAGACTGTATCCAATGCAAGATATAACTGATATCCTAACAAGCCCCAATCAAATATTGTTAGGGGAAAGGATTCTACAAAAATGCATTCTTCTTACCATGTAGACGGAAATAAACTTGACCAATTGTTTTTTTTTTTATCCTTTTGACAGGTTCTAGAGGAGAGGAGCCTCCAGAGGATACCCAAATTGACATTGCAACAGTGCAGGACATGCTTAGCAGCCACCAGTACAAGTCTTTCAAAGTCAGCATGATCCACCGATTGCGCTTCACCACCGATGTCCAGCTTGGTGAGTTCCTGCATCCACATTCAGCTTGTTGAAATACATCACCTTTCATTTGCTTAGTGTTTTGGTTAAATATTTTGTGGCCTTCATCCAAAAATGGCTTCTTGCTTCACTTGTTGGCGCTAAAAAAGGCTGCATGGTGTACACACACACACACACACACACTCACACACACACTCACTTAAAGGGCCTCTATGCTTTTTTTTTATAAAGTAAGAAGAGGAGAAGAGGAGAAGTTTATAAAGTAAGAAGAGGAGAAGAAGGAAGGAAGGAAGGGGGGAGGGAAATAATTTGGAGAACTGGCATGTTCAGCTTTAGTAGCATTACATAATAAACAGTGAATAACCCATAATACCAACATATACGCATATATGTATACATGGGCAGGCATGCGACCGACCATCCTGGACCAATTATCTGATTGGCACCTACCCTTAGGTTCCAAGAAATGGGTAGACATGGAAAATTGGATTTACAAAACCCAACTTGGACACACGACTATAGCACATATATGGTCTATGGACAAACACCACCGCAACAGTGTGGACAGTTTGCCTCTACCCATACAAGCAACTTTATGGTCATGGTACGCTACGAAACAAAACCGCAATCTCGCCAATCTCCCGACCTCACTCCTGCCAATTGACATCTTGGAAGAGAGTATTCCAAACTTATGTCTAAACCAATGGCGGACAAGGGACATAACTAAGATAAGTGCCCTCTATGATCAGGATGGACTAAAAACCTTCTCCAACCTAGGACTTGAATACAATCTCCCGAGTGCACAGCTATATACATATATAAGGATAAGACACTTACAAAGAATTGGAATGGACTCACCAACCAACAAGATTTGAAGTTAAATGCTGGACCACTATAAGGAATAAGAAAGGAACCAAAACTGTCAACAACCTACTACTACAGCATGATGTGGAGAAAACGCCACCGGCCTCTATGCTCTTTGACTTTTCCTTTTGGATCGGTCAAACAGAAACATCAAGAGCTGATGGTATAATTTTTTCCCCTCCATGAAGTTCTGATACTGGCATATCCTGGATAACTACTGCTTTCTTTGTTGTCTCATACAGTATTTTGTGTTGTTATGCCTTTTCAAGTTTGGAGGGACATAGAGGAACAAGTTCAATTTCAGATGAGCAGTTTTTGCCAGTATTCTGCACACACTGCACACAATTAATATGTTAAATTTAAGCAATGCTGTATTTCCTAGTACTACCTGCATTGATGCTCTCAGGCCTGTGAATATCTGAGTTGCTGTTGCTACCCTTGTTTAGTTTGTTGCAGATTCCAGGTGTAATTTGGGTTACTGGACAAGCGCGTCAGGCCTGTTTTGAGGGACTATGCCATACTGGTTGACTTTATGTGCACTTGTTTGGCTTACTAAGGTCACCTGGCACTGCTATGGATCTGCACAATTGATGGGAATCCCTAGCATTTGGTAAATATAACCCGAGACAGCCATAGTTACAAAACACCCATATGTCTTAGTGGGTGTAAAACCTAAAAACAAAAGTGTAAAATTGTGTGTTTTTACTTAAGAAACTCTGCTATAATTTATATATATATATATAACAAGCTGCTGTGTAGCCATGGAGGCAGCCAATCAAAGCTGATAAAAATCTCAGGATACACAGCAGATAAACTCTGTAGCATACAATTGCATTCTTCAGAACTTATCTATTATCTGCTGTGTACCCTGTGATGGAATGGCTGCCCCCATGGCTACACAGCATCGTGTTTATATAAACTATATAGTGTTTCTAAGCACACAGCTTTTACCAGTGCAGGGCAACACTACATTATATTGTTATTCCATTAAAACACTTTAATTTTTTTGGTGTAACTGTTCCTTTAAGGCTAGGCAACTGAAGAGAAATTTAGAATAAAATTAGTTAAAGGGGAACTCCTCCCAAAAAACCTTTAAAGTCAATGTAATTTAAAGCAACTTTCCAATATACCTTGATTAAACTTTTCTGTGATTTTAAAGTTATTTGTAAATGTTATTGCTATTAAAAACAATGCTTGTTTTCTAAATCTTGACACATTACAGCAGAAGTCCATTCTGCCCTATCTCTTTTAATCAGCTGGCTTCTGTCATATTGTTTGAGGAGTGCAGAGAACATAAGCAGCCAAGAACATATTGCTTTCAGTAGCAATTACATTTACAAATAATTTAAAAACCTTTTAATTTAATTTTGATTTATTAAAATGTAAAAAGGGATAGATTTGTAATTTAATAATCCTAAAATCACGCAGTAAAAATACAGATGCCTTTAATGACTCCCGGTACACTTGTGGTGCTTGTACAGGTATGGGACCTGTTAGAATTCTCAGGGACCTGGGGTTTTCCAGATAAGGGATCTTTCTGTAATTTGGATCTTGCTACCTTTTCTTCCTAACATGTGCCACTACCGTAAGTGTGTTGGCACACGTTATGATTCGGGGGAGATTAGTCGCCCAGTGACAAATCTCATCTTCAGGCAACCAATCTCCCCGAAATGCCTTACCGCCGGCAAGAATATAAATCGCAGACAGGATGGCATACAAATCGTTTTGTTTTTCCGAAATTTCTTTGTGAGGCGACTTTGGAAAATGAAGCGATACAAATGCCATCCCGCCAGCGATTCAAAGTCATGCAGACAGGAAGGCATTTGAGGAGATTAGTCGCCAGAAGAAGATATTTGTCATTAGGCGACTAATCCCCCCCGAATCTTACGGTGTGCCATCAGCCTAAGTCTACTAGAAAATCATGTAAATATTAAATAAGCCCAAAACACTGGTTTTGCTTCCAATAAGGATTAATTATATATTAGTTGGGATCAAGTACAAGGTACTATTTTATTACAGAGAAAAACGATAAAATTTGGATTACTTGGATAAGATGGAGTCTACGGGAGATGGCCATTCTGTAATTCAGAACTTTCTGTATACTTGGTTTCTGGATAAAGGATCCCAAACCTGTACCTGCTGAAATTATGGTATGGTGAAGTTCAGGAATTGAAATTCAGCAGAGTCAGCCTGTGATATGTTAATGCAAACACTTTTATCTGGGAATTCTACTTCCCTGGTGTTATTTATTGCCAGCCCACGGCTTTTGTTGATCATATTGATCGCACAGGAGCAGTTCAGTGGCCACGAATGCAGTTTCTCCAGCACCTCCCAGACCCATTAAGACTGCAGTGCAGAAGGCCGTCTCTAGAAATATTTGCATTAGTTCTTCTCTCTGCATCTCTATTTGTACTAACGATGGCTCATTTATGGCACTACAGCTGCCTGCTGTTTGCACGTTGAATTGGAAATGCCTTGGCAACGATGTGCTCACATCTGCAATATATTGGTTATGTTGTATGTATAGATATATATACACAAACACATACTTCTTTGTTTCTGCCTAAGTGTAGTATAGCTATTATAGATAGTATAGATAATACATTTATATCTGATTACTAAATAGCTATATGTCTAAAAGCAAGAATGTCTTAAAAATATATAGAATGCCATAACTCAATTCAGTAGTTCTAAGGTACTCTTGCTTGCCCTCTTTCAGCTAGTGATAGTGCAAGTATATATCATAGTCACAGGCTCATGTTGGTGGTGCAGATTTGGACGAGTGACAGGTCCAACTTTTGGTTTTGCATACCTCCCACCATGCGAATTAACTTCCCGTAAGCCCTCCCTGTTACTGATGTTTTTGGCATGCTCCTCCCTCTCCATGATGTCCCTGGCAGATATGGGTTCAGTTTATGGTAAGGGTCAATGGGCTCAGACAGATATGGGTTTCCTAGAAGATGTGTGCTGTCCTGCACATCACTAATCTAAACTAAAACCCTTAACCTGGCTATACACTGAAAGATCAGTTGTTTGGCATGGTCACTAAATGTGAGCTGTTGGGATATTTGATTGTTTGCCCCTTGGATCGCAACAACATCAAATGCAGGCCTTCAGTGCAAAGACAGGACTTTTAATCTTGCAATATCGTGCTGACTGTCTGTTAGCCAGGCCCATCTGAGGGCCCTATACATGGGCAATCATCTTCCGACTTCCGAGGACTAAATTGGCAGCTTTTATTGGCCTGTGTGCGCCCACCATTTCTTAATATTGGCCCTCCACCCCAAGTGGTCACTTATTCAGTTCAGCATTATTGGATCAACACACATCTGTATAGAGTCTCACAACACAAGCAAGTATGTGAGGGAGAGACATTACTCTGGTACATACAGGGCAGTAATGGATGGACGAGGCAAGTCCCACGCAGCAGATAAAAATAATGGAAGTTTGCACATTCTTTACATGATAAAAAGGCAGATGAGAGGGACAGGACCGTCTGTGCTCTCCCATTGCTCTACTCCATGCGTGGCCCACTTGCCCCTTGCTGGAAAGATTGATGGCTCTGAGGGTGACCTTGACTAGGAGCAGGAGCCGGTGATGTATGTACCAGGCTCTCTGTGCTAAATGGGCCCAGATTTGTAGTGCTAATATTCATGGGGACACGGGCCCAAACTCACCGCGGCTATAAATCAGCGGCCACTTTAGGTGTCACTGCTGGTTTATATTCGGCTAAAGACGAAAAAAATCACTCCAGGTTCACACCTCCGGCATCATCTGTTCATCTGGAAGAGATTGGTATTAAGTGGGCATTTTTCATGATAGAAACTGGCATTAACTCCTTAGCTGTCTAAGGAACCACATATCTATGGTAACCAGGAGGCGATATACATCTCTTTGCCGCATATTTGCGTTCAATAGTTATAGGGAGGCAGTTACTTCCAAAGACTTAAACATGTCCAACACTCTCTAGAGAGAACTTTTTCAACCGTTATTAAACCAATTCCTTTTCTGCCATAACTTTCACTAATAAGAATATGATAGTATTGTGCATAGGGGTGTAGAGGATTAGTCCACATATTTATTACATACTCTATAAAGGTCATTTACTTAATGTCACTGTAGTTCTGTGTGTGTGTTCATAGAACTGTCAGTATATTTCTAGGACATCTACTTTACCCTCTAAAGCTAAGGTTTCCACCCGGCCAGTGTTTCACCTGCCTAGTCAGTATAAATGAGGCTTGATTCCATAGTTAACAAATAAAATATAGGAGGAGCACAGGTTGGAGAACCCTGACCTGCTATTGAGTGGAGTACGAGTCCACCAGCTATAGAGCTATGTAGTTCTGTTTGTATAGATCTACAGTAGAAATACATACAAAATACTTTGTTCAGGAGAGGTTCAATGGAATGGATTTTAAAGACTGCAATGTAATGACAAAAAGGGTCCAAACTGCTTAATCTGGCTATACCTGTTTTTGGCATGTGAATGTTGGGCAGACTGTCCTGACCATTATCTGTGTAACGTGAATATAGGGCAGAATATTGCTTTGGCAGAGGGGAATGTGAAAAGGAGCTTGAGCTTACCTTGCCGTTCCAGTTACTCAAGCTTTTGGCCCAAGCTAATAAAACAGTGCCGTGTATAGCCACTCATACCGTATCTGTATGTTCATCCTGTGGACCAATGACTCAGGTCCGGTATACAATGGTTCAGTGTATGGCCTCCTTGGATGTGACACCATTAAAGAACAAAACATACTGTAACATAAAAACCATTAAACCTTAGTCTAGTCTAGTAAGTCCCTAAATATTTTTTTCAGTGAGGCCAAGTAATTCCTAGTTACAACAGTGATAACTGGTAGTAAATGTGATGCCCTTTGTCCACAGGCATCTCTGGTGAGAAAGTGGAGATTGATCCGGTGACCAATCAGAAGACCAGCACCAAGTTTTGGATTAAACAGAAGCCAATCTCCATTGATTCAGATCTGCTGTGTGCATGTGATCTGGCAGAGGAGAAAAGTCCCAGTAAGTGACTTCTGGTAAAATATATACAGTTCAACGTTAACGTTTTCTAGCTTGCCCTACTGCCATCTTCGTCTTTCTACCAACAACTGCATGCGACCCTGGGCACTTACTCCTTTTGACCCCCCCAAAACTCCTCCTGTTTGGTTATTTTACATCAGAGACTTTGGAAGCAGGCCTGTCTAGGATACAGACATTTGCAGAATTAGTGTTAATTAAACGCTAAGGTAATGAATCTTGCATCCCTGATTTATGGGAAAGTTTTCCAGCAAAAAAATAAAATAAGAAGCTGCAGTAATGCCCCCATGTGGGTAATGCCCCTCTGAAAATAGTGGATTCATAATTTAGGTATTGCCGAGTAAGGGATTTGTTAGGGATTCTAATAAGCTTTCTCTTTATAATTGGAGGCATCCTGCCATGAGCAACCAAGGTACTGTGGGATCCCAGCCAGTGGATCGCAACTTCATCCATCACTTCTCTCATGACAGCAAATGTATTCATTCTCCTGTGATCCATTGGCTGCATTATTGCCCAAACCCTGGCCGTGTCATCTAATAAGGTAGTCTGCCTACATATTGCGCTTGCTGAAAGCACCTTAAAGGAATATTGATGCTGAAAACAAGTTGTTTTGGCAAAAAAATCACACGTTTATAATTTACTGTAAATGTTTATAGTACACTATATTCCTTGAATTGTACTCTGACCTTTCCAGCAAGCCTGGCCGCTTGTGTGTCTCATTGCGGATTCAGTCTGTGATTGCAGTTTGCTGCTTAAAGGGCAACTGTCAGTCCTAGAGAAAACCTAGCTAGGTCTGCTGTGTCTCTGCTATAGTTACCGGTGTAGACTATGTAGGTGCATTACAAGACCACCCCATCCTCTTCATATTTCCCCTCTGGGTCTTTATCGGTATTGGTTTAACTACCTCAATTTTCCTATTGCCTCCTTCCAACCTCTTTCTTTTTTTTTTTTTAAGCCCCCTTGATTTTCCTTATCTCTTATGCTTTTTCTCATTACTTACATCGCTACCCCTTTCTCCATTACTCCTTCTTTAACACAATTAGTCTTGTTTAACATTGTATTACTCTTCATTTATATCTTTTCCCTCTCTTCATATGTTTTAAATGTCAGCCAGTTTCAGTATCTTGGTTGCTGTTTGCAATTTTATCCAGCATCGAAAGAGGAGTGCCCATACTTTAGTAATGTGTGGTGTAATCATAGCAAACCAGTTTTTACTGGATAGCCAGAGTTCACTAGTGCTAGACAGGTTGATGTTGGTACAGTTATGGGATACTTTATCCAGAACCCGGTTATACAGAAAGCTCAGAATTACTGACAAGCCATCTCCCATAGACTTCATTATAATCAAATAATCCAATTTTTTTAAAATTATTTCCTTTTTCTCTGTAATAATAAAACAGTACCTTGTACTTGATCCCAACTTGATAATTAATCCTTATTGGAAGCAAAACCAGCCTATTGGGTTTATTTAATGTTTACATGATTTTATAGTAGACTTATGGTATAAAGATACAAATGATGGAAAGTTCTGTTATCCGGAGAACCCCAAGTCTCAAGCATTCTGGATAACAGGTCTCATACCTGTTTATATAAATATACTAACATATAAATATGTCCATACAATGCACAGAATCTTGCCCACAGAGCTGCGCATGCCAGTACCAGGTTCCTTAGATGGCCGTGAGGGAGGATATAGGAGAATGCTAGCAAGACATTATTAGGAGTTTTTTCTGGTACAGTGTGTTTGAATATAAATTCTACTTCAGCACCACAATTCAGAAGTGCAACTATATTGAAGCTTTCTCTGTCTTTTTTTCTAATGGGGGGCAGGGGAGAAATATTTCCCTCATTGGTTTCCACATTCTCCATTTCTCCCAAGTTTAGAGCGATTCTTATCGGCCGGTGATGTATGTCTCACTGCAAGGCTTACATCAAAAAATGATTCCTGGGGTCCTCCCTGAATGAATTATAAGAGAGAAGGAGAGGATGAGAAAGAGATAAGAGCTCAGACTTGTGCAATATATCCTATTTTCCATGTTTTATCTCTGGTAACACAAGCTCCTCGTATCTAGCTTGGAATGATATTATAAATTGTACTTATGCACGAATCTAAACTCAGGCAGCACACAGGGTCAACTGGATGACTGTCACAATGAAGATGTCACCCTATAAGAAATGGGCCCCATGGTTCTGTGCTGGGACTTGTGCTGGGTTAATTATATGGCTGCTTTTGTGCATTCAGTTTCTTCTACAAGGTCGTTTCCTAACTATTAGTAGAGGCAGGTTCCTTGTGCCAGTTACCTTACATAGCGCAGTCTATTGTAGTGTATAGTCTAGAGTCCGGAGCCATTCTCTTCTGCCTCTCTAACCCAAGGTTGAAACCACTACATGGTTGATTATGGGATTATTCTAAAGCTGGATTTTTATTGTTCTTGAATGGGGATCCTCAACTTTTTTTTTTTTTTTTTTTTTACCAGCGAGCCACATTTAAATGTAAAAGAGTTGGGGAGTAACACAAACATGAAAAAGCTTATTGGGGTGGCAAATAAGGGTTGTGATTTGCTATTTGGTAGCCCCTATGTGGATAGGTAGTGGATTTGGCAATTCACCTGGTTTTATGCAACCAAAAATTGCCTTCAAGCCTGAAATTCAAAAATAAGCACCTGCTTTGAGGCCACAGGGAGCAACAGCCAAGGAGTTGGTGAGAAACTGGTTGGGGATCACTGTTCAAGAACTTGGCTTTTCATGCAGGCCTCCCCGCATTTGGTTACTAGGGCTACTGTAATACTAGCAACTAGACCAATTAAAATTGTCTAACAATGTCACTATCTAGTCCTGTTTCTTAATCTTCACTTTCCAGATGTTACTGTACTACAAATCCCAGCATGCCTTTAGTTTGATTATACTAGAGCATTCTGGAATTTGTAATCCTACAACATCTGGAGGCTTACAGTTATAGTGTCACTTGGAAAGTGAACATCTCCTTTAAATCACTGTAATTGTGTGATAATAGTAATATTATAATGTATAGTTCTTATAATGTATATTATATAATGTATGTATATAGTTTATAATGTATACTTCTTATACTTGTACAATAGTACAGACTCTTTTCTTTTCCCCCCTCTCCCTATATAAAGATGTGTTTATGTTGGGAAATAGTTGTGCACGCTTCCATTATAGGCAGTGGATAAAAGCGAATTGCACAAGCAAGCTGGCGTAATAGAGATGATATGCAGAGAGCAGCACTCGCCGCATATGACAATAATGTGATTGTATCAGGCTGCCGACCTAAGGATGACGACTATTGCAACATTAGCCTCCTAAACTCGCACTATTATGCGCCCAGCGAGTTTCTCTCTCCTGAGTAAATCAATCAGCATCTGCAGTGATTCCCTCCGCACCTCTGACAGGCCAGGCTATCTGCCTTGGAAATAGAGTGAAATTGAAAGCACTACATAATGACTTTATATCCCAACAAAGATGGCTTGAATGTTAAGGGTTTTATCTGGGTCGCCGGCCCCTAGCCCATTCATAGACTGTTTAAAACAATCACTGGCACTGCACAGGTTAACCCCCCCCCAGTTCACAATCACAAATATTAATGATGTTTTCTTTTTGCAGTTTGTATAATATTCTATCTTCTTTTTCTCCATCCCTGTTCTTCTTAATGGCATCTAGAGGCGACATCGTCTGTTCTTGGTGAAAGTGTGGATTGCAGCGTGATTGTGCCATAGCCTTGAACGTTGTTTAAATAAGCAGTCTATTTTTTACTTAAAGGCATATGCACCCCTCCTGGGCCAATACAACAGATCACTCCTTATTACATGTTTGCACTGGCATTGGCTATCCATTTGAAAGTACATTTCTGCAGCACAAGCATATAGCTTTGGGTTCCCATTAAAGACCCATGGGCAGTTCCTACAAGAGGAATGGGTTTAGGGAGCTATTCTGCCATTAATCAATAAAATTCCATTTTGCTCAGTGGCTACAAGCCGTATGTTGCTATCAAGCTAACATATCCCTTCATGTGGAAAGGCAGTCTCACTGCTCAGGAACCTGGAACAGAATTTAACACCAATATACAGATTATCTGTATATAACCCCATTATCTGCACATGAAAATGAAAGAGGATACAAAACAGTGGCTGTACGACTTTAAGTGCAGGTGTTGATTTATCTACTCTGTAAAGTGCTAGAAGCCTAAGGTAGTTCCGTGTGATCGTATTAATGAGTGTTAAACATAGGTTTGTAGTAGGAGGTAGTGCGTAGCAACACTGGGGAAAGCAAAGAGATATTTAAAATATAAGCATTGATTTGTTGGACCTGTACAGTTGGCCCTATCCTAAAGGTCATGGCAGAGACGGTGGCATTGGTAGCTCTCAGATTGGCATGACCATGGTCTTACATTCAACAACCCTCACAGTGACCATAATGTTCCATTATGGGGGCAAAAGTTGTTGGCTTTCACATTTGCCTCCTTACCCCATGCGACATGCAGGTGTTGTGGGTAGGACCATCATCCCGTCCCTCCTCTGCATATAGTAGTTCTGCACTGCTGGCCTGAAGGGATTGGCAAGAAGATTGATGAAGATGATGGATTCTGGGCCTCCTGTCTCTGCCTCTTTGTAGTAAGAGGGAAGGCGAAGACAGGGAGAAGATCAGCAGCCCATTTCTGCACCCCTCCTCTTTTTCTTTTATCCTGTAACCTCTGACCCTGGCCTTCTGTCAGCAGCTGTCACCAGCACTGACAGTTTGATTGATGTCCCTCACCACAGAAAGGGAGTCTGCTCCACTCTCTAAACAAACACACACACATAGAAGCACAATAGCAGGAAAGCCCAGTGTGGCTTACATGCATACGCACAAAGCAGGCCAATTGCATAGCACAACTGTAAGAACTGTCTGAATGGTCAACACATATAAATGGGCTATAAGTCACGCTGCTCATGTGGTTGCAGGCACAATTATTAATTTTCTTGTTTACTATAGACCATTTCCTTCACTGTATGATAATGTTTTGGAGGTAAAGTGATTGTTGTATCTACTTATACTTTTGTTGAGGTTCATTCTTTCAGGAACAGTTGGCGGTTTACATTTTTACATGGGATTACTGGTCTTTACTTCTTGACACTTCTATCCCTTTATTTCATTCACAGCACTTTTCTGTTCTGTTTCCTTCTTGTACCCAAACCCCCCCTTCCACTTCTCACATTCCAGTCCACCCCTTCATTCCTCTCGTTACTCCTTCATTCCTTCCTTCCCAAATATTTCCCATTCTCCCTCCGTTATCACATCATTTCCCATTACTCATGTGCCTTTTGATGTTCTCAACCACATCTCTGTTTCTTTTGCTTTTATCTCACTTTTTTGCTTGTAAAGGTAGTATACACGCTACAATAGAGATCTTTCCTGAAAAAAATAGTTTTTTTGTTTCAACACACACGTGTAGAGTTAAATTATCAGATATACAGGTGGAAACAATAGAATTCTACCTGTATCTGACAATTCAGCACTAACAGCCGATGTTCGGGGGCCTTCAAAGCCGCCTGATCAAAATTTTCTGGCTAGCCCAATAAAAGAGACCAAAATCCAAGTCTTCTGCCAATGTCAGTTGGCTTGTCCCCCACCATACACACCGAATATCGAATGGAAATTAATTTTGTACGACATCATCTGTGTGTCTATGGCCATCTTAACTCATTGTTTTCATTTGGTGGGCCCTGTATTGGGACCCTGGTATGGTAAGGGTTACAAGGAGAGCGGATAAATAGTAGCAGCTTTTGAGCTGTTCATGTGTAAAACCTGCTGTTCTGGTGTCTCACCAAGGAACAGAGAACCAGAGGTAATTTCTTTTTAATTAGCTTGTATGCAAAAGGTCGGAGGATTCCCCAGCATGTCCTTGTCACTGAGATGACACACGAAAAGGCACTCGCAGACACACCCATGTGCACCCTTTCCTGTTTCTTGAGACCGTTTGCCCCCTCTGCACCAGTGTAAACATTAGAGGTGCCCTTTAGCAAACTCACATCATGTTGTATTAATCAACCCGGCATTTATGTCACACAAAGAAATATGCTGCATTAATATTTATATTGGTATAGTAACTTTTCTCTCTCTTTCGTCCTGTCTGGCACAGGGGCTGGCTATGCTTTTAATCCTTCATCTACGTTTTCATTCATGGCCTCCCCTTCTTTGCTGAAATGATATCCTTCACACTGACATTCTTAATGTCCTCCAGCTGAATTTGCCCACCTACTGCTCCTTGAGGTGTCTGTAATGCCCACTGGCACAACACTAACCAGCCACACAAACTAAGTTACATATTAAACCCAATGAAAACTTAGCACATGGATGTACAGTGGCAATTTTGGGATCCCTTGTGCCTACAGATCATTGGATAGGCAGCTATATCACAAAAATTAAATTGGGATCCCGCATGTTTTATTTACTGGAAAGTGTTATGACTTGGATTTTTGGCTAGTATGTGTCCAGTCCTGTACCTGCTTCTTTCTTGCACCTACACTTTTTGAAGAACTGTGAGAAATAATGTTTGTACCACTTTGGGGATAAGGAAGCACTAGCGAGGTGGCGGTAGTGTTACCTTCTCCGTCCTCTTCTTCTCTGTGCCGCCTTCTTCCTTTTCTCCTGTGTGCCTTCACACCATTTTTCTTTTGTCCTCTCTCACACTTCCATTTACTTCCATATCCTTTCTCATATTAAACTGTGAATTTAAACATGTGGCATTATGGCAGTCCCAACATCTTGAGTAGGTTAGCAGGCTTAGTGTCTGGAGCAGTGATCCCCAACCAGTGGCTTGTAAGCAACATGTTATTGACCAACCCTTTGGATGTCGCTTCCAGTGACCTCAAAGCAGGGGCTTTTTTTTTTTAAATTCTTGACATGCAAGTTTTGATTGACTAAAAACCAGATGTAGTGCCAAACAAAACCTCCTTTAGACTGCCAATCCATATAACACCTACCAAATGGCCAAATACAGCCCTTATTTGTCATCCCAGGAACTTTTTTCCAGCTTGTGTTGCTCCCCAACACTTTTTACAGTTAAAAGTGATTCATGGGTAAAAAAGGTTTGGAAGCCCTGGTCTAGAGCATGAACAGTATTGGGTCTCCAGCTGCCTTTCACATTAGCTGATACAACAGACCGTGACTTTATAACTCTCGCATAATGTGGTGGGCAGAATTAGTCTGGGGTCCTTTATTATTATTTTTTTTCAGCCTCCACAGCAGTAACAGGGGGGTTTGGCCCAAAACTCCTGACTGTACCATGGCAACAGAGAGTTATAATTACACTGAATGAGAGGTGGCAGCTTCTATATACAAAAAGAACAGGCAAGGATTAATTTACTTGAAATTAGATCTTATGAGGCATTTAGACTTCCAATCAAATAGCAGTACAGTATATGGCTGCTGGGGATTTTTGCCTAGAGCAATAAACCCGAGCAGAGCAGTGTCAAAAGTTGCTTCCTGCATCAGTAACTTCATGTGCTATTTGTGCACAGAAAAGCAGGAGTGCTCCTGTTACAAATATATGATCTTGGCAGTAAAAATAACACTAATTCATAGTTGTATATACTGAATTATCTGTCTTAAAACCATTTCTGATACCTGACAATATCTTGCCATGTACAGGCAGTTTGACATAGGTGCTAAATAGCAGAAGTGCAGCTGCCCATAGCGACTTATAAATAAGTATTGGTCACTCCACAGCCAGTTAGAAAATAAACGCATACTGTATATCTGATTGGTTCTTGTGGGCAATAGCACCTACGTGAAACTAGCTGTAATTAGTTTTGTAGGTTCATTAAGATAAGATAATTGTGATGTCAATAGTGTGGATGAGATATGCCTGGTGATATAGATACATACACACACACTTAAACAGTCTTTGAAATCAACAGGACAGGAAAAAGATCTTTATAAACCCCTGAGATTATGCTTTCTTTTTGTGCTACCCCATCCTGCCAGAGTATAAACCCATGTATTGTGTATGTATACAAGACTGGGATGTGAGCAGCAGCCATAGGAAGTACTGTACATATTTACATACTGTTTACATATTTATTGTGTATTCTAAGTGCCTTTTTGTGATATGTACTAGCTGGAGCCACGTCATCTCGTCTCACTGTGTATTCGTATACTGCTGAGATGACAATAAAGTTTACTTTGACAGGGATTCGGCCTAGATTCGTCCTTTTTCAGCAGGAATCGGCTGAATCCTTGTCCCTGGCCAAACCGGATCCCAATTTACAGTACATATGCAAATTGATAAAATGAAAATAAAAGACAAATGAACTTTTTGTCACAAAACAAGGCAGTCGTGCCTGCAATCCCTGCCCCTGGATGAACGACCAGACACGATTTCTTCGGGCCTGTACGCGAGTGACAGAGAGCATGTGGAGGAAATCCCTGTTTGTCTAACTACCGTCCTGTCTCTCTCTTACTGCTAGCCTCTAAACTTCTGAAACATCTCGTCTTTTCCCGTATTACTAACTTTCTCTGCACCAATAATCTACTTGACCCAAGGCAGTCTGACTTTCGACCTGCACACTCCACTAAGACAGCCTTTTGTTGAGTTGCAAATGATCTCCAGACTGCTAAGGCCAAAGGGCATTACTCTATTCTCATTCTCCTGGACCTATCTTCTGCTTTTGATACTGTTAATGATTCTGTTCTAATGCAAGTTCTTCATTCAATTGGTATCCGTGATCAAGCTGCATCCTGGTTCTCTTCCTACCTTTCTGACCGCTCCTTCTCTGTTACTTTTGCAAACAAATACTCTCCTCCTGTTCATCTTAATGTGGGGGTGCCTCTGGGGTTCTGTACTTGGTCTTCTATTGTTCTCCGTGTACACTCTCTCTCTAGGAGACCTTATATCTTCATTTGGCCTTAAATATCACCTCTATGCCGATGACATTCAGATATATTTAGACGCTCCCTCTAACCTCTGATGTTCAAACCCAGATCGCAGACTGCTTAGTAGCTATCTCTTCCTGGATGAATCAACGCCACCTCAACCTCAACTTGGCCAAGACTGAGCTCATGGTCTTTCCACCCAAACCAAGCCCTTCTCTTCCTTTCACCATTACTATTGATGGCATGACTATTAACCCGGTTAACTCAGCACGCTGCTTAGGGGTCATCTTTGACCAGTCCCTCTCCTTCTCTAACCATATTAATAATACTGCCAAAACCTTTCGTTTCTTCCTCCGCAATATAGCCAAGATACGCCCATTTCTTTCACAAACAACAGCCAAAACACTAATCCATGCCCTTATCTTATCCTGTTTAGACTATTGCAATCTCTTCCTAACTGGTCTTCTTGACTCCCCATCTTTCTCCCCTCAAATCAATTTTAAACTCTGCTACCAGGAACCTTCTGCTCTCTCTAAAAAGGGAACCTGCTCAACCCCAACTAAAATCCTTAGCATGGCTGCCTGTTAAGCAAAGGATAGCATATAAAACCCTTCTACTAACATTCAAAACTCCTCTGCTCCTCACTACATTTCTTCTCTTGTCTTCTTCTGTGCTCTTCTCAGAGCTACCTTCTCTTCACACCATCCACATCCATTGCCACCTCTCGTCTCAAACCCCTCTATCTTGCTGCTCCTTACCTCTGGAATTCCATCCCTGAATTCCTTCGTAAGGAATCCTCTGTTAATCTCTTCAAGAAAAAATTAAGAGCCTACCTTTTGGACCACTAGAACATTAGCCTAGTCCTGTCCCTACTGACTATGCCTTACCTTGTGCACATTTTCATCTCCAATTTGTACCTGTATGTTAGCCTCCCATCCACTTAGACTGTAAGTTCTACGGGGCAGGGACCTCCTTCCCACTATGTCTCTTACCACATAGCACTTAAGCTCCTTGTCCTATGATTCTGTATATATTTATTATGTGAATTGTCTCCCCCATGTATACTTTTATTGATAGAGATATATATATATATATATATATATATATATATATATAGATAGTAGTTACATAGTTAAATTGGGTTGAAAAAAGATAAAGTCCATCAAGTTCAACCCCTCCAAATAAAAACCCAGCATCCATAAATACATAAATACACCCCTCTCTACTTTTAATTAAATTCTATGTACCCATACTTACTATAGAGCTTAGTATCACAATAACCTTTGTTATTATGTCTGTCCAAAAAATCATCCAAGCCATTCTTAAAGGCATTAACTGAATCAGCCATCACAACATCACCCGGCAGTGCATTCCACAACCTCACTGTCCTGACTGTGAAGAACCCCCTACGTTGCTTCAAATGAAAGTTCTTTTCTTCTAGTCTAAAGGGGTGGCCTCTGGTACGGTGATCCACTTTATGGGTAAAAAGGTCCCCTGCCATTTGTCTATAATGTCCTCTAATGTACTTGTAAAGTGTAATCATGTCCCCTCGCAAGCGCCTTTTTTCCAGAGAAAACAACCCCAACCTTGACAGTCTACCCTCATAATTTAAGTCTTCCATCCCTCTAACCAATTTAGTTGCACGTCTCTGCACTCTCTCCAGCTCATTTATATCCCTCTTAAGGACTGGAGTCCAAATCTGCACTGCATACTCCAGATGAGGCCTTACCAGGGACCTATAAAGAGGCATAATTATGTTTTCATCCCTTGAGTTAATGCCCTTTTTTATGCAAGACAGAACTTTATTTGCTTTAGTAGCCACAGAATGACACTGCCCAGAATTAGACAACGTGTTATCTACAAAGACCCCTAGATCCTTCTCATTTAAGGAAACTCCCAACACACTGCCATTTAGTGTATAACTTGCATTTATATTATTTTTGCCAAAGTGCATAATCTTGCATTTATCAACATTGAACCTCATTTTCCAGTTTTCTGCCCAGTTTTCCAGTTTAGACAAATCACTCTGCAAAGTGGCAGCATCCTGCATGGAACCTATAGTTCTGCACAATTTAGTATCATCTGCAAAAATAGAAACAGTACTTTCAATGCCCACCTTCAGGTCATTAATAAACAAGTTGAAAAGCAAGGGACCTAGTACAGAGCCCTGCGGTACTCCACTAACAACACTGGTCCAATTAGAAAATGTTCCATTTACCACCACTCTTTGTAGTCTATCTTTTAGCCAGTTCTCTATCCAGGTACAAATACTATGTTCCAGGCCAACATTCCTTAATTTAACCAGTAACCTTTTGTGTGGCACTGTATCAAATGCTTTAGCAAAATCTAAGTAAATCACATCCACTGCCATCACAGAATCTAGGTGTCTACTTACATTCTCATAAAAAGAAATTAAGTTAGTCTGGCAAGATCTATTACGCATAAAACCATGCTGGCACAAACTCATAGTATTATGATTTGCTATGAAGTCCAGTATCTTATCCTTTATTAACCCTTCGAAAAGCTTTCCTACCACTGACGTCAGACTAACTGGCCTATAGTTTTGAGGCTGAGAAAGGGATCCTTTTTTGAATAGAGGCACCACATTAGCAATTCGCCAGTCTCTAGGCACTATGCCAGATCTCAATGAATCCTGAAAAATTAAGTAAAGAGGTTTGGCAATCACAGAGCTAAGCTCGCTAATTACCCTGGGATGAATACCATCTGGCCCTGGACCTTTGTTAATCTTAACATGTTCTAGTCTCTTTTGAATTTCATCATGTGTGAACCATGTATCATTAGTTGTATTACTAGAATTGGGACTGTTAAGAAGGAAACCTTCACTTACTGATTCCTCATTTGTGTAGACAGATGAAAAATATGAATTCAGAATCTGCGCTTTTAATTTGTTTTCATCAACCAGCTGACCCCCCTCTGATAGTAAGGGACCCACCCCTTCCTGCTTCATTTTTTTACGATTAACATATTTAAAAAATAATTTTGGATTTTTTTTTACTGCTTGCTGCAATATCCTTTTCTATAGCAATTTTAGCTTGCCTTATAGGTTCTTTGCATGATTTATTGGCCTCCTTGTACCTTATAAATGATTCGGCTGTACCAGCTAACTTGAAAGTTTTAAAAGCACGTCTTTTCTTACCCACCTCAACACCAACGCTTCTATTGAACCAAAAAGGTTTTGCTTTGCAACGACGTTCCTTGCTTACAAGTGGAATATACTGACTAGTATATTTATTAAGCAGCATTTTAAAGACTTCCCATTTTTGTTCTGTGTTTAACCCTGAGAAAAGCATTTCCCACTTAATATGTTGCAGAGATGCCCTTATACTGTAAAAGTTTGCACGTCTGAAATTTAGTGTTTTAGTTACTCCCTTATAGAATTGCTTCTGAAACAGAATCTCAAAGGAGACCATGTTATGATCACTATTCCCTAAATGCTCACCCACACAAATGTTAGAGATGAGTTCAGTATTGTTAGCTATTACAAGGTCCAAAAGGGAGTTATTCCTAGTAGGTTCTTGAACGAGCTGGAATAAAAAGTTGTCATTCAGCATATTTACAAACCTACTAGCTTTTTCTGTCTTAGCAACCCCATTACCCCAGTCAATGTCTGGATAATTGAAGTCACCCATAGCAACAACTTGACCCAGCTGTGAAGCCGCTTGTATCTGCAAGAGTAGCTGGGCTTCATACTCAACACTTATACGAGGTGGTTTGTAGCATACACCAATGATAATTCTTTTTGTTACCTTTTGCCCAGTCAAAATCTCTACCCAGAGTGATTCTATACCCTCACCAGTGCCAGCTATTGTTATTTCTTTAGCGCATGGTTTTAATTCAGGCTTTACATACAAACACACTCCTCCACCCTTTTTAATCCCTCTGTCCCTCCTAAAAAGGGTGTAACCATTTAAATTCACAATCCAGTCACAGGTTTCATCCCACCAGGTCTCAGTGATACCAATTATATCATAATTTTTAGAGCATGCAATTAATTCCAGGTCTCCCATTTTACCTGACAAACTCCGTGCATTTGCCAGCATACAGCGGAGGTTACTACTTTTACTTTTGAAATTTGAATTAGTTAAGAATTATACGTTAAGTTAGTATTATTCTGTTTTCCTTGTAACAGAGGGACCTCCTTAGCTGGTAAACTGTATGCCCCCCTCACTCCTCCCCCATGACCCCTTACTAACCCCACTGCCCCGTCTTCCCTAGCTTCCCCATAATTCTTTATCTCATCCACCCCCCTCTTGCCTAGTTTAAACTCTCCTCCAACTTCTTAGCCATTCTTTCCCCTAGCACCGCGGACCCCCTTCCATTGAGGTGCAAACCGTCACGACTGTATAGGTTGTACCCCAACGAAAAATCAGCCCAGTGCTCTAGGAACCCAAACCCTTCCTTCCTGCACCAAGACTTGAGCCACGCATTTAGCTCCCTAAACTCCCGCTGTTTTCCTAAACTTGCATGTGGCACAGGCAAAATTTCAGAAAAGATGACATTGGAAGACCTTTCCTTGATCTTAGAGCCTAGATCCCTGAAATCATTCTTTAAGGTCTTCCATCTACCATTTGTTTTGTCATTAGTACCGATATGCACTAAGACAGCTGGGTCGTGCCCAGCCCCACCCAACAATTTGTCTATCCGATCAACCACATGCCGAACCCTGGATAGATAGATATTGTACTTTTTATGCACTGTACAGCGCTGCGGCTCCTTAACAGCGCTGTACAAATAAAGTCATACATACATACATACATACATACATACATACATACATACATACATACATACAAGTATAATGTTTTTTCCACTTTTTCCCCTTCCTGTCCCTAATTTGCATATTCATATGCAAATTAGGATTTGGTTCGATATTCAATTTAATCTTTCATGAAGGATTCGGCCGATTACCAAATAGTGGATTTGATGCATCCCTACCTGTACAGTGTAAAACTTCTTTATATTAAGTCCCTTAAATACGCCGCTGATTGCACCATACATCAGGAACAGATTATCCCCCTTCAGGCAGCAGTAAATATATGAACCATCCAAACTTTAATTTGGGGAATGATTTAAAGAACCCATATATTTGTCCTCATCTTTAAATCATTAGGCGGATTAATGGAACAAGATGAATGCCCTGTAATGATGCTTAATTACCGTTCTAGGATGAAATGTACCGGCCTCCGAGACGGCACAATATAACAACAATGCTTTTCCTTATGCGCAAACCTGCCATATGATAGGTCATAATAGGATAAAATATCTCCAATCAGTGTGAGGGTGTATAGGCTGTCCAGCTCAGTGCTGTTACCCTATATTTATAGTACACCCCAACCTTAAGCCCCCTGTCAGCTAATTATATGAGTATTTACATATATTTCTACTTCTCGTGCTAACCAGAAAACATTTCATGGAACCGCATGCACATTTCTTCCATTTACAAGGTGTAGTTCCTTGTGCATGGACTATTCCATCGTTGTATAGCCTTATATATACGTATGGGTATAACAATATTGTCTCTAGTGCCCGTAGATAGATAGATATATATATATATATATATATATATATATATATATATATATATATATATATATATATATATATATATATATATATATATATATATATATATACTGCTTGTTTTTGGGATTGAGGTAAGCAGTATGGCAGCTTCTCTAGTCACATAAATAAATAGAACCAGATTGTGCCAGATGGAACGTGCGCTACACAAAATCTCAATGTATGTTTTATAGGAAGTGTGTGGATATGAAAGCTTATAAATAGAGGGCATTTCCCTTATATCCTTTCCCTTATTATAATGCTGTGGGTACCTGAAGATCCCGGGGGTACAACTGATAAACACTAAAGATCTGTGAGTTTGCCGATCAGTCCCAAGTGCTTTGTGGTAATGAAAGAGCATTTTACATTCAAGCCTAGACTCTGCGCTGCCCCTTTCTTTTTCCTATTAAACTAAAAGCCTGTGGGCAGTGCCCTACACAGAACCATCTCCCTAATATGACAGATACAGGGGTGATGTTATGCTGCTGCTTTTAACAATGCACATATCTCCGTACATTTGTAATGCACTGTCTATTGACATACACTACTTATTGGCACAGGCTGTGTCTGAGTATGAGGCTCTAGAACTGGTTTCATCAACCGAGGCTGCTGGGAAATGATAGAGGTTTTGGAGTCCATGTTCTAATGACTTCTTTTTCCTTTAACAGGCCATGCAATGTTCAAAGTGACCTACATGAGCAACCATGACTACAAACATCTGTACTTTGAATCAGATGCAGCCACTGTGAATGAGATTGTATTAAAGGTTAGTGGCAATGCCCTGCTGATACACTGCTGTCACATTTATAGCCACACAGGAGATGCCATATGGCTTGCCTGGGATGACCTACGAAGTGTTCATTAAACACAATTTCCCATTGCACAGACAGCTCTGTAGAATGAGTAGGGTGGACTAAAGTGATAGTATTGCTTTAAGCTGTGTTCCTTAGGCCGTATCGCTCATAAATCTCGCCCTGGCTATAATCGCTCTCATCATCACCGCTCAGTGCAGCTCATTTATACCAGAGGTCATTCTTATTAACCTCTTGGGCTGCAGAGACACTGGTAATATGAGAATGTGCGATTGCCATTGCAGAAATGCTGTTATTTGTGATTCACTAAAATTGTCCCTTTAGGAACCAATAAAAGAGTACAGTTGTTTTTTTTTTCAGAGATAGCTGGTTTGAAGGCCAAATACACTCTTTGTTTTAGAAAGCAGCTTTATAAAGGCATAGGAAAGTTGAACTTTTTTTGTACAGGTATGGGACCTGTTATCCAGACCTGGGGACCTGGGGGTGTCAGACAATGAATCTTTCCGTAATAAAAGGAAAGCATGTTTAAAAATGTAGATTTGGATAAAATGGAGTCTACAGGAGATGGCCTTTCCGTAATTCGGAGCTTTCTGGATAACAGTTTTCCGGGATAACAGATCCCATACCTGTACTGTATTTTCAGGTACTCATCAAATTATTAAATACTATTATTAATTATGTATTCCTTATTTTCTTTGTGGCAATAAGAACAGCAGTTGAGTCTTGCTTTATGGTAGGTATTCTATAGAAACACTCAGGCTGAGATGCCTTGTCCCAGCAGACACAGAGCAGGACTCCTCACTCTTTTATCTTAGTCTCCAACTCTCCTTCAGTATACTTGAAATAAAGGCCAAAGCTTGATGGTATTTCTTGTAGTACCATTTTGACCTCGTGTAAGACAAAACTCAGTAAAGGAAAACCTTTAGTAATAGGCAATTTATTCTTACATAATACAACATAACAGTTTTGTCTGGGTAAGCTGTTGGAGTAACACACAGAATGTCAGCCAAGGACTTACCAAAGACCCACCTCTTGGTCCAGGCATTATATAGCTTTCAGAAGGCTTTTACAATAATTGTGACAAGGGTTTCACGGAAATACCATACATAGTCTGTCTCCTCCTTGTACAATTAATGTCTAAATGATTTACTTAGTCTTACATGTTATCAAAGGAATGTTGTAACATACTGTGCCTAGCTCCAACGGTCCACAGCCTCGCAATCAGCTATCGGCTAACCAAGGCCATTGTGGTATTTCAAGTAATTTGAGCTGCACTTCAGCAGTAAGGGGCCCCACCAGACAGGCTGGCATTATGATGACACTCTGGAATTTAAGTAACAGAGTGATGATCTTTTGTTTGTATGGCCTAGTATAAGCTATATGAGTGACCATTGTCCACAGTAGACCATTAGCCCTTATAGTCCATCCTGCCTTGGGCCCTATAGCGTTATGGCGTCATAGAGGGCGGGGGTGACAAATATCAACCCTCTGACACTAGCCATTCGTCCGTCTTAGGAATTAGACCGTTCCAGATATATTTTTTCATTACAAGCTGCCATGTTAACAAGGGTGACATTTAGCTAAATTGATATATATATATATTGCTTATTTTTCACTAAAATGTACCTGAAAATAAGTAAGGTTATGACATGGGATAGCTGGGTGTTTGTTCCATTTATTACAGTAACAACACACTGCTTGGAACAAGTGCTTCATTCACCTGCCTCCTTCCATGTAAATGATTGCATTTTTTTAAAAAAAATTGTGTTTATTTAGTTTCAACAGGGAGGGGAGGGAATGGGTAGGGGATAAGAGGTAATGATTGCATTTGTTAATCAGGAATTGCTGAGCGTTCCAGAGTTGAGTTGTATAAATGATGAGGTACCTAATACAAGGTTAGGTTTACTCACACCCATACATAAAATAGCAGCAGGATCTTCATTGTAGGGAGAGCCTCTATCAGCCATTCAGAAGCGGTGTCATAGTATTCATCTTGACTGGACCAGTTTATGGTTGAATTATGTGCCCAAATGCAGCACTCTGGGTTATACATTAAGCTGGCCATAGACGCAAAGATCTGATTGTCTGATCTGATCTTCGGACCATGTGTGGAGAGTCCTGACATTTTTCATCCTGCGAGGATCGGTCATTTGGTCGATCAGACAGGTTAAAAGATTTCTTTCGGCTGCGGGTAATATCTCTGCGTGTATTGCCGATCGTACGATTTTCAGAGGGAGACTGTCACTAGCTTTGGTCGGACATAACTTTCGTACAATAGCTTTCAGGGGCAGAACATTGGCTGATCTGTTCTTTTGTACTTTATTTGATCTGAATGCTTAGTGGCAGGTCGGGAGATGGGGAAGTCCAACCATACGTTGATTAGTACGATCAGATCTTTGCGTCTGTGGCCAGACTTAAGGTGGCCATACACGGGCCAATAAAAGCTGCTGACAGAGCGAGTATGCGAGAGGCAGTATGATAACTGCTCGTCATGTATATACAGCAACTGAGATAATTAGCAATAGACACAAAACTGCCTTCTTTGTCTGTGGAGCTAAGTACTGCCCTTTCCACTCTGGGTAGAGCAGACTCACTTTTTCTTGAACTGAATAATGATAAAGCTGATTTAATGAAAGGATATAAAACCAGTAGCTGTCCATGTGTTGACTGCAACTCCCAGCAACACAGGTAGATAGAATTCAGCGACAGCCACAGGACAACAGAACAGGCATCTCTCATATAACCCTATTTGCTTTACTCTCTGTTAAATATGTTCTGTGTCTCCTGAAGGTAAATTATATTCTGGAGTCGCGGGCCAGCACTGCCCGAGCTGATTACTTTGCCCAGAAACAAAGAAAACTGACCAGAAGAACCAGCTTCAGCTTCCAGAAAGAAAAGAAGCCAGGGTAGGAGAGAAGAGAGAGAGAATCCACCAAGATTGTGACCCTGCAACTGCCAGATCTGCTGGTAACTAGGCCTTGTGCTGTGCATTGTGGGTACTTCCTTGATGGACACTGACAAAGGACACAGGAGCCCAATTTTGGGGAATCTCACAAACTTTTTAACCTTTAACATTTTAAGCCCCTCTACCCTCAAATTCTCATCCCCAAGTTTTTACTGCAGCTTCAGAATGCACAAGGCCCAGGTAGTGTCAACCTTTTACCTCACAGAATGGATGGGCTTGCTGGAATGAATTCCCCTCCTTCTGAGGTTAAAGACATTTTCTCTTTTTAGTCAGGGATGTGAAAACGGCAGCCATCGTGTGAAGAAACTATGGTTCACTAAAGCTTTGTAGGGGTTTCTGTTTGACATCCCAAATGTAAGTCATAACCGATCAGTACAGAGTATTAGTGAAATGACATTGTAAAGAGAAGAGATTTCTACAATAAAAAAGTAAGAACATTTCTCGGTTTCATTTCTGTTATTCTTGGAAGAGTTTGTTGCTTTAAACGGTGGTTCACCTTTAAATGAACTTTTAGTATGTTATAGAATGGCCAATTCTGAGCAACTTTTCAACTGGTCTTCATTCTTTCTTTTTTATAGTTTTTGTATTATCTGCCTTCTTCTGACTCTTTGCAGATTTCAAATAGGGGTCACCGACCCCATCTAAAAAAAAAAAATGCTCTGTAAGACTACAAATGTATTGTAATTGCTACTTTTTATTACTCAACTATTCAGGCCTCTCCAATCTCTTATTCAAATCAATGCATGTATTGACAATCTCAATGGGAATTTGCCTGACATAATTTTCAGATGATTGTTATCGCGGGCAGAACGTCATCTGATTTGTTCAGTGGCGTAACTAGATATTACTGGGCCCCACAGCAAATTATTTTTCAGGCCCCCAAAATGTTTAGAGGTTGACTTGTTTCTCCAATATTTATTGAAATTGTATATGAATTAGGGCCTCGTGGGGCCCCTATACCTCCTGGGCCCCCCTGCAGACGCAGGGTCTGCTTCCTCTATAGTTACGCCCCTGGATTTGATCTTTAAAGGGATACTGTCATGGGGAAAAAAAAATTTTTTTCAAAATGAATCAGTTAATAGTGCTGCTCCAGCAGAATTCTGCACTGAAATCCATTTCTCAAAAGAGCAAACAGATTTTTTTATATTCAATTTTGAAATCTGACATGGGGCTAGACATATTGGCAATTTCCCAGCTGCCCCAAGTCATGTGACTTGTGCTCTGATAAACTTCAATCACTCTTTACTGCTGTACTGCAAGTTGGAGTGATATCACCCCCCTCCCTTTTCCCCCCAGCAGCCAAACAAAAGAACAATGGGAAGGTAACCAGATAACAGCTCCCTAACACAAGATAACAGTTGCCTGGTAGATCTAAGAACAGCACTCAGTAGTAAAAACCCATGTCCCACTGAGACACATTCAGTTATATTGAGATGGAAAAACAGCAGCCTGCCAGAAAGCATTTCTCTCCTAAAGTGCAGTCACATGACCAGGGGCAGCTGGGAAATTGACAAAATGTCTAGCCCCATGTCAGATTTCAAAATTAAATATAAAAAAATCTGTTTGCTCTTTTGAGAAATGGATTTCAGAGCAGAATTCTGCTGAAGCAGCACTATTAGCTGGTTCATTTTGGAAAAAAAAAATTTCCCATGACAGTATCCCTTTAACGACTTTATTTAATCTGAATTGTTAGTGGCAGGTCGGAAGATTACGACGTACAATTGGTCGTCAGATACAAGGGTAAAATCTGCATGTCTATGGCCAGCTTCAGTTTCCACCTCAGTACAGTCTAGTTAAGGGATCGAGACTACTATTAGCTGCCAAGTACCCTATGAGGTAACCAACAATTGTGGATGAAAAATATAATCTCCCCAGCCTCTAACTGGATCCTCTGCAATAGGCACATGCTTAGTTCAGCAGGATTGTCGGTGTATATGCTGTTCAAGGGCTGTGGTTTGGGGCCCAGGGCAGCACTGGACCTAAATACCTGGTCTCAGAATTGGCCAAGAATCTGAGTCAGACACTGGTGAAGTTGCTGCTGTGTAATAGGTGGATTGTTGTAGGTGGGCATATGTGTCATTTGTTTACTAAGCGACATATATAAAATAATAGGCAAGAGGTCTAGAGATTTTTCTTTACTCTTGTCCAAACAAAGTCTGCCTGAGGTTTTGGGAACGTTTGAGGACTGTGCAATCTCTGCAAATATTGATGGTGAGCTGAGATCGGCTAATTTTTGCAGTGATTGCTTACTCTTCCTTCATTTGCATAAGCCTGACTGATGCATGGCACAGCGGAATACCTTGAACAGCAGGACACAGTCACTGGCAGCAATTAGAGCAGCACTCTACCCTCAATCTAAAACAGGGCAGGCTTCCAGGGCAGTAATTATTATGGACAATGAACATAAATATTTACAAGAATAAGCATAGCATTAACCAGGTGGCAATTGAAGGACAAGGAAATCCCCCAGGGCTTCTTTTCAGAATAAAAAATACCCTGACCCAGGGGGACTTTTGATTGCAGCACTGCACCAACATCTCACATGGCTTTACCCCAGCGTGGATACTCTGAATACGTACAACAGCAATTCTATCTGAAATCAGATACTTCAGCCTTACTGGTCCAATCTGCTCAAGATCAGAACTCCCTGTGAGTATTGACAGTACTTTGAATGGCACACATCCCCCCCACCCCCAGGTACTGTGAGGTTACTTTAACTTGGGGGTCAACTTGGGTTTATAGAAATACAAGCCTAAAGTAAAAATCAGGTATTTTCAGTCACTTCTACTCTTTCATTGCAAAAGCTATTCCCAGATTTCTGTCTAATGTGGTTTATTTGGACTGTGCCACAGGTTTGAGTAGCTGGGGGGAGACGCAAACATTTTAAGAAGCTTTAACTTTTTTTTCTCATACAGTGTATTGTCATTAAAGGGATCCTGTCATTGAAAAACATGTTTTTTTCAAAATGCATCAGTTAATAGTGCTACTCCAGCAGAATTCTGCACTCAAATCCATTTTCAAAAGTTCAAACAGATTTTTTTATATTCAATTTTGAAATCTGACATGGGGCTAGACATTTTGTCAATTTCCCAGCTGCCCCTGGTCATGTGACTTGTGCCTGCACTTTAGGAGAGAAATGCTTTCTGGCAGGCTGCTGTTTTTCCTTCTCAATGTAACTGAATGTGTCTCAGTGAGACATGGGTTTTTAGTATTGAGTGTTGTTCTTAGATCTACCAGGCAGCTGTTATCTTTTGTTAGGGAGCTGCTATCTGGTTACCTTCCCATTGTTCTTTTGTTTTGGCTGCTGGGGGGAAAAGGGAGGGGGTGATATCACTCCAACTAGCAGTACAGCAGTAAAGAGTGATTGAAGTTTATCAGAGCACAAGTCACATGACTTGGGCAGCTGTGAAATTGACAATATGTCTAGCCCCATGTCAGATTTCAAAATTGAATATAAAAAAATCTGTTTGCTCTTTTGAGAAATGGATTTCAGTGCAGAATTCTGCTGGAGCAGCACTATTAACTGATTAATGTTGAAAAAAATTTTTTTCCCCGTTACAGTATCCCTTTAAACACATGCATATAGAAGAGCAAAAGCTGGAAGTTACTGCATTGTACCATATATTATATGCCACTAAAAGGGTTAAAGAAATCAATCTTAAAAGGTGTCATCTGGAATAGCAAAACAATTTCTTCCACTCTAGTATATTATTGTTCTGAGTCCTGCCCCCAGCTAATGTGCATCTAGATGGAGAAAAGACTACATTACCCAGAATTCTCTTTCCCAAAGAACTGAATGCTCTGGCAGGGGTCTGAATGAAAACAGGAGGAGACAACTGAAGGTAAGACTCTGCTTTACAGAAGCCACCGACACCAAAATCCAATAGTGCAACATATATTCATCTGTAATGGATCTACATGTTCACATTCTCCCCAAAGCTCACCCTAATTAGCCAACTTGGGCCCCTGCTCATGCTTATATGGCAATCGATTATTGAGGGGTGGAACTAGGCAGCACTTTTCTGAAGACTGCTAGCAGAAGGACAAAGGCTCATACTGTCCCCGAGCAGAGCCTGTAGGCGACCATATATTTGATTGAGACGTCTGCATAATTTCTACTATACTGTTCGACCATCTGACAGGCACTCAGTCCAAAATCAAAATTATTTTTGTTGACACTCCAGTCATGCACCCAATAGATTCTGGGGGTTTTGTCAACTACTGATCAGAGAATCCGCTTCCCCGCTGCTCCCCTTGTTTCCTGAACTGCAGACGGATTTTGTAGCCAACTGCAAAATATTGCATTTCTGCGGGGAAATCCATCGCGTGTGCCTGCACCTGAGCAGAGGATATGCTTCCTGGTGCTGGTGGAGCTGGAGCAGTGAAGCATTGTGGGAGTGGATTCTCGGCTTGCGTCCCGTGGCCCTAGCCTTAGTGTGTGTGAGTTGGCCTTTCACATAGATAGTGGTTCATTTGTTTGTATGCCTAAATCGAAATTAGAAGGAGTCGCTAGACCCCCCAGGGGCCAACAATTTGATCATACAGTGGATCTAGGAGACCTGTTGTAATGATCACAATTCTTATGTGGCCCCTACTCAACAAGATTTTCAATTCGGCTTATGGATATGTATCAGATCTTTGGCCAGATTGCTGTCTGACAGACCCTATAACGGGTCCCATACATGGGCCAATTAACTGCCAACTGGGTCTGAGCCGGCAGCTATTACTGCCCAGTTTATGACCAGCTTCCAGCCTTTGTCCTGCTGCTAAGGCAAAACAGTATAACCCCATGCTCACAGGAATCCCAACACAAATCAAACCCAACCCCCTCACCCCTTTTGCTCATGCCAAGCACCATGGAAGTGAAAGGGTTAGCAGCCCTTTTGATAAATAAATGGATTCCTCTGTGCAGGGTGGAAATAAAACCCCAGACATGAGTTATGCAAAAAAATGAATGGGATTAGGATTGATTTAGTACTTACTGCAAGCCATTGTTTTCATTACGGTAAAAGATTGCTCAGCCAACTAATGAGATTTCTGGGAGATTGGGGTCTGGTGGTTGCGAGTCCCAGCGGGTACATTCTGTGCTGGTAGGATTGTGATGAAGGGGTGGTCGGAGATGCCACTTGTCTCAGAGGTTCAGTCTAAGATGCTGTGGTTAATGTTTAGTGAAAGCAAAATAGAGGAGGAGGAAAATAAGTCTGTGAACAACAAAAACTCAACCTGTGGATAGTGAAGTTGTTTGGAACAACAAATCCCAGCATCCTTTGGCAGCTCAAATGGTGCTACTTGTGGTTAAGCAACAGCCGTCAAGATACAGTTTAAAGATCCTTGAATAATGTTCCTGTTGAGCAATTTGACCTTCTACGTGACTTATTGATCCAGATCACTGCTCCCTAGAGTTGTTTATATTGCTTCTTATAGACTATATCCTCTATAAAGGGTGCATTTTGGGATATCAGAAAAGGCAGAAAATGACCATAGTTTTGTAATGTTTGTAGTATTAATGTTCATATCCTTCTAGTAGAACTACAACTGTCAGTCCTGTACTGCAGCAAGCTAAGATCACTTTCATTCTCCCTTCTCGCAGCTTAGTTAAGGCCATCGGGTAACACTGTTATCCAGTATGCTCCGGACCTGGGGTTTCTGGATAATGGATCCTTCCATAATTTGGATCTCCATATTTTAAGTCTACAAGAACATCATGTAAACAATTAATAAACTCGTTAGGCTATTTCCATTAAGGATTAAGTACAAAGTACTTTTTTATTATTACAGAGAAAAGGGAATTTATTGGATTGTATGGATAAATTAGGCTCAATGGGAGATATATACCTCCCAACATTTTGGAAACAGAAAGAGGGACGAAAATAGTTGACCACGCCATTTTTGTGGCCACACCCCCTAATTAACACACATGTTTGTGGCCACACCCCTAATTACCATGCTCATTTTACAACATTTCGCAGGTTATGAAAGTTTGAACACATTGCTGTGGTTTTTTTATGTGTTACAGTTTTGATAATGAAGGTGAATTGCCCTTTAAGCTGAAAGTCAGTTTCCCCAAGAGACCTGCTTATCTTAAATAGTTACAATCTAAGTGCACCTGCCACGTATTCTGGGCTCTGCCAAAAGCCAATTAAGATAGAAACGTTGTATCTTTTTCTGGCTGTTCAGTGCAGATCAAAGAGCAAGTCGGGACATTTCAGTAACATTCCAGGACTGCGGGTTGAGCTGTCAAAATCGGGACTGTCCAGCGAAAAACAGGGCAGTTGGGAGGTATATCCAATGCAGTTTAGCATATCAAGTTAAAGTGCTTGGATGTTTCAATTTTGCCCCCCCCCCCCCTTAGCACATTCCAAGGTTACAAATACAAGTATGCGACCTGTTATCCAAAATACTTGTGACCTGGGGTTTTCCAGATTTTGGTTTTGGCCCCCTCCAAAATGCCCCAGTAGCTCCCCATCTTCTTTTCTGCTGATTCACTGAACATGCTCTGTGCTACTGTCACTTACTGAGCTTAGAGACCCAGTCACAATATACAGTACACATAGAATAGAAATATCACAATATAAGGCTGATTATTACAGATAATTACTACATGGCAGCACAGAAACCAGTGCAACTAGCATCATAATTTAACAAACAAACTGTAGCATCAGCTTATATTACAGACCGACCTCATTTTCTGCTTGATAATTAGCGACAACCCCTAAGCTTAGCTTCTCAACAGCTGCTCAGAGTCCACTGAGCAGACACTTTCCAAGATGGTGACCCCCTTGTGACAAGTTTGAAGTCCTGGATCATTGCTGCTATTGACAAGCTGAAACTTTAGGCTGGTGCAATAAATTCAGTATATAAAACATGGCATTTTTAGCCAAATTCATTTTTACGTTTTAGCTCTCCTTTAATGAAATAAACCAAATAGGCTGGTTCTGCTTCCAATAATGAATAATTATATCTTAGTTGGGATCAAGTACAAGCTACTGTTTTATTATTACAGAGAAAAGGATGATTTTTTAAAATTTGGATTATTTGATTATAATGGAGTCTAAGGGTAAAGCCAGATGAGGAGATTCTGGGAGATTTTGTCGCCTGGTGACTTATCACCACGTCTTTTGCGCGACTATCTCTGTGAACTGCCTCAGCGTTTTTTGCCCATAGGCTACAGCGCAAAATCGCCTGCGCTAATGCACACGCGCCAATGCGTTTTCAATAGTCGCCCAAAGTTGCCTCTACTGAGCCGAGTAAGTTCCATGCTTGGCTTCACCCAGTAATACATGCTGAAATACATGCTATGGTTGTAGGGCCCTAAAACAGTTCATTAAGTTTCTGTGCTTCTTTTTACTATTAGTTTGGCCCTAACACCCATAGTTTATATAAGGTACAAGAAAACATATATTCTTAATAGACACTTTTAATTGAAAGTGTTAATTGCAAAGGACATACCCAGCAGCTTCTTCTCCTTCTGCCAGATCATCATGCAAAGCTGGCGAAGGTGAGATTGGAGGTCTTTGAGGGGAGGCACAAGGATAGGAGCAAAGGGGAAAGAAAGGAGACAGTTATGATTATGTTTGTATATGTGCTGCTAATAGTACCTTTATACACTGAGGGCAATGGGGTGTGGGGTTCCCTGCCGGGTGATGTGATCAGGGAACTTACACTCTCAGCCGCAGATACTCCTCCATATATGAAGTGGTACTGGTGTTTCCTGTGGAAGAAGAGCGTCCCTGTTAAGCACTGCTTTGTACCAATACCATTATTGTGCTCATGTGGCCTCTTGCAATAATACTCTGTGTCTGTGCATAACCCCATTTTCGTTGCTGAATGGCACTTTGCATGTTTGTGAAACTGGTAATCTACCTGATGTTTTGTGGGGCCCTAATAGTGCCCACTAATCGTTACTACACTGCCTGATAATGTTCTGCCTTCCCTGCACAAATATCAAGCCAAGCAATACTTTGAGCCTTTTATATTTCTGTGTTCCACTAAACATGCATCTAATTTCTTTTCCATGGGTACCCAGCTTTCTGCAGTGCCTGTACAATATAAATCACTGGCCTGTGTGTTGATTTGTGTTCTTATTAGACTCATGGGTCTCTTGCTGTTTATAAAAATACAGAAGGGTTGTGGGAAAGCGCCAAAGCTAATTAAAGCCCTACAGGTCTGACCAAAAATGGTTCATTGACGCACAGTTCCAGGCCTAGTGTTTTCTGTAATAACTTATTTTAAAAGTAAACAATTTCCAAAAAGGCGCAGTATTAAAGTTGCCACGGTACCCAATATGGTGGTCTTGACTGTTTACCTGCATTTAACTTTGTTGTCTTGGATATCATTCCCCTATAAAAAGCCACATGGGGGTGGTTGAGCAGACGAGACCATTGTTCAGGAGTCACTTTTCTCAAATAATAAGTATCTGACCCTCTGGACATATAGGATTTAGGCTGGCACTTTGTTAACCTTATATGGAGGTTTTAATTTTGATTTAGGTATGGTGGCCGAGCAATTATAAACAGGTAGCTACATGTGGAGAATACCTGCACTTTCAAAGAATGAACAATTACAGGTATGGGATCCATCATCCAGAAACCTGTTTTCCAGAAAGCTCTGAACTATGGAAAGGCCAACTCCCATAGACGTTTTTTTAATCTAATAATCAAATTTTTACAAATGATTTTCTTTTTCTCTGTAATATTAAAACAGTACCTTGTGCTTGATCCAAACTAAAATATAATTAATGTTGGAAGCAGAACCAGCCTATTGGGTTTATTTAATCATTAAAGGATTTTTTTTAGTAGACTTATGGTATGAAGATCCAAATTACATAAAGATCCGTTATCCAGAAAACTCCAGGTCCTGAGTATTCTGGATAACAGGTCCCACCATACCAGTTGGGAGGCGCCAAATCCACTATTTTGGATTCCGCTGAACACCCGAATCCTTCATTAAAGATTCGGCTGAATACCGAACCAAATCTGAATCCTAATTTGCATAAGCAAATTAGAGGTGGGAAGGGTAAAACATTTTTTATTTCCTTGATTTGTGACAAAAAGTCCCCACCCCTAATTTGCATATGAGGATTCAGTTCGGCCAGACAGAAGGAATCCTGGTTTCGGTGCATCCGTACCAGTAGTAAAAGCTAGAAAATGTATTTATTTTCATTTCCAAAAATTATTGGTTTTAATGTAGATATTGTTTTATGTTAGGAAAAAATAAACTGAAAAGCATTGTTTGCACATATTTCTGCATATTCATATTTGTGAGACATCTTTTTGAAGGAACAACCTCTGGGTAAGTACTTACCAGCTCTGCACACTGTTGCTCATTCTTTGAGGCAGGTATTCGCTTTGTTACTCAGATCCAGGCAGGGGCGGAACTACCGGGGGAGCAGGGGGTGCAAGCGGGCCAGGGTCCGCACCCCCTCAGGGCCCCCCGGCAGTCCGCCCGCCGCATGTTCGGCGGCCAGTTCCGGGTTTACGGAGGGAGGCGGGGGCCCGGCTGTGCGTCCTGCGCCAGGCGCCCCCCTCTAGTTCCGTTTTTGGGTCCAGGGCTGCCATCAGGGGGGACAAGTGTCCTGGGCCCGGGGCTGAAGGGGGGCCCGACAGTGCTGCACTTTTCGAAGAGCCCCCCTTGACCACTCCGCAGCCATGCCTCTGCTTGTGAAGTCCTGAAGAAGCAGAATGCGGAAGTGCCGAACGTGCAAAGTCCTAAGCGGTGGATATACTCGAAGTCACAAAAGGAGCTGACACTGAAGTCCTGAAGTGGCGAAAAGACCCAAAGTCATGAAAACAGCTATAACTGAAGTCCTGAAGCCACGAGTTCAATTCTACTGACACCAATGTGTGTTTTTTTTTTAATCCCCTGGCCACCAATGTTTTATTTTAATAATCTATAGGCCCCTGCCACCAATTTTTTTTTTTAAAAAAATATTTTATGGGGCCCCAATTTTTTTTTAACTTGTAAGGGGGGCCCTGGCACCAATGTTTTTTTTTTTTACCTTATCAGGAGGCCCTGACCATCAATATGTGTGTGGGGGGGTTACTTTTTTAGCGCTGATGTCTGTGTGGTCTTTTAATTGAGATGTGGAGTGGGTGGGATCAGGGGTGGGGCTTGGGTGCCAGAGTGGGCGGGGACCAGGGGGCCCTGAAAATGTTGTTGTTTTGGCCCCCGTGATTTCTAATGGCGGCCCTGCTTAGGTCAGTCGGGTGATGCTTGGGCACCTCACTTCTTTTGCCCTATTGTCAAAGAAAACAGCAGGCCCTTTGCCTAATGGAGGGACCAAGAGTTATAGGGGTACTGTTTAACTATCCATATGTGTAATAAAAAAGAATGCAGAACCTTATTTTACTGCATATTCAATGCTGTGCTCCCAGACTTTTTCATTTCAGGCAGGACCATTATGTGGTCAAACATTTGTTTGTCCCTTCTTAGTTCACACAGGTATGGGACCTGGTTTCCAGAATGCTCAGGACCTGGTGTTTTCCAGGTAACGGATCTTTTTGAAATTTGGATCTTCGTACTTTGTCTACTAGAAAATCGTGTAAACATTAAATAAACCCAATAGGCCGGTTTGCTTCCAATAAGAATTAATTATATATTAGTTTGGATCAAGTACAAGGTACTGTTTTATTATTACAGAGAAAAAGGAAATTCTTTTTAAAAACTTGGATATTTGGAGTCTATGGGAGACCGCCTTTCAAGAATTTGGAGCTTTCTGGAGAATGGGTTTCCGGATAACGGATCCCATATGGCTGTGGTGATTCTAGTTTAAAGCATATACAAAACAGTTTATAAACATACACCCTCACACTATATCCTATTTGGCTTCCTATTTTGACATTCTGGGCTCCCCCCTTCACCAGTCTGGAAACCAATGAGTGTATTTTATGCGTTATCCTGACTCGAATTCCCGTCAAACCAGGCCTGCTCCTCCAAAGCACAGGAACGTATTATTCATCTGTCATAGAAAGGTTTGAGATTCTTTTCAACAAATACAAATGAGTTTCTGAACTTAAATATTGCCTCATAATATCTAGATCTGTTCCACAGTTTGGTCACGGGCTTTGTAGAGCTTTGCTTTGGAAGCGGGAATGTTTCATAAAGATTGATGGCCAGGATTGTATATGGGCCCCGTTCTGTGTAGTCTGATGGTTCGATGATAACGTATAGACCACAGATTAATGGACTCGAGAGGCACTCGGTGCACGGCAGCTGCTCCACATCATTACCTCACGATTGAGCTGAATGTACGTTATACACTGAACAATGGGCTTCATTTAACTTGTGTGTTTATTGTACACAGCAGAATAGACTGTTTATCAGGCCTGTGTGTATCGGTAATTGTTAACTGATGGGCCGTGGGCCTGGGGCAGCCCCAAATGGCTTTTGGAGGCCTGCGGCTTGCCTGGAACCTCTCCAGCTCTCATTATATTGCAACATTATATCTTTATTTCTCACCCCAGGAAAAAAGTTGGAGAGCACTGAATTTATAGGAAATTGTGAACATTGCTTCCTAAACATCAGGGCTTTTTTGTGTCTCTACAAAAGTGGGGCATCATATGTTTTGGCTTGTGACCCTATTTAAGCCAGGGCCGGATTTCATGTGGGCACCTAAAGGCCAGCAATATCCACCACCCCAATTCTCTGCGTGCCTATTATTATTATCGCGCCCATGCAGGGGCATCCTCCATCATTTATCAGTTACAGAGGGGTTAGGAAGCGCAAAGACCTGTGTGCCAAGACCCCAGAGTGCCCCACATGAGGCTGGGCAACATGCTGCCTAGGCCCGTGCTTTTGGGTCCTTGCCACAAATAAGGGTTTGATTTTTGCCCTACTGCCCAGTAATGTTTATAGGGAGGAAATATTCTTTCTTGTCCTCATTATTCATTGGACATTCTTACAGGATTGTTGAATAACCCGCTTATGCTTACTTGTTGCTGTTTACCGTCTGTCTTAAGTGATTGAGCCTGGCCGCCACCTTTTGTCTTGTAAATCTAAGCACCCCCAGGCAGTGCTTGAATTGGGTCAAAAAAGTGGAGGGATGGTACGTTCAGCGTGCATAGTGCGCCGTTGCAACATTTTGACCCCACCCACAAATATAAGCCACACCCACCATTATAATAAGCCTTGCCCACCAATACGTTCTAGTTTCAGCCACTATAAGTCAAAACCATTTTGCTAATTCCATGTTTATTAAAGAAGAACTAAACCCTAGGTATGGGACCTGTCACCCAGAATGCTCTGGGGCTGGGGTATTCCAGATAAGGAGTCTTTCTGTAATTTGGAACTCCATACCCTACTCTGCTAAAAATCATTTGACCATTTAATAAACCCAATAGTATTGTTTGCTCACTAATAAAGATTAGTTATATATTAGTTGAGATGAAGTACAGTATTCTGTTTTGTTATTACAGAGAAAAAAGAAACATGTTTTAAAATTGAGTTATTTAATTAAAATTGAGTTTATGGGAGGCAACCTTCCTGTAATTTGGAGCTTTCTGGATAATGGATGCTATAACTGTACTGCTTAATACAGCCAAGTACAGTAGGTACTGTTTTTGAAAAGCCCTGTTTAATTAATAGCCTCCCTGGATTCTCCTGATCATCTGGGGCAGTAAGTTTGGCTTCTGCCTTTCTGCTGACCTCAAAACAGTGTTAATTAACTCTTTTCTATCATGATTTTCTTTTATGAAATGGCTTCCCCCAAATACCTTGTACAGGCATCCTTAATGCTCGGGACCTGGGGGTTTCTGGATAATGGATCTTTCCATAATTTGGATATTCATACCTAGAAAATCATGTAAGCATTAAATAAACCCAATAGGCTGGTTTTGCTTCCAATAAGGATTAATTACATCTTAGTTGGGATCAAGTACAAGGTAGTGTTTTATTATTACTGAGAAAAAGGGAAAAAAATGGATTATTTCTATAAAACTGAGCCAACGGGAGTCATTCTGTAATTTAGAACTTTCTGGATAATGAGTTTCCAGATAACGGATCCCATACCTGTATATACAATTTTTTTTTTGAGAAAAACTAGGAATTCTGGTGGGAATCAACAAAAACACAAGTAGCCTAAAAAAGCTAGTATAGTTAATGATCTGTGCCCCAGAATGGTTTAATGTCAGTTGACCAGGCTTTCTCCAATTAACTAACTCTTTTTGTATTTTCTCCTCTTTCCGATGCAGTGTAGGAATTGCCTCCCTCCCATGCCAGAATATCTACTTATCTGTTTTTTGTTTGTCTTCCCCATGGCAAAAATACACAGAACCTTCCGTTAGATTACTTAAATCAGCCAGCGCACCATGATAATGGGCAAATAAACTACTGCTGCTGGTCCACTCTTGGTGTGCCTTAGGGCTCTTACACACGGGCATTTTTTGGTGCGCTGCGTTGCGCTTTCTTCCGTTCAGCCGCAGGGGAGCACAGGAGTAGACGCACTGAATTATTGTGAAGGGGGCTGTACTCACACAGACGCATGTAAGCACCAAACGTAGGTGGGGCGCAGCATGTTGCACTTTACCTGTGTTCGGCGCATACATGCGCCTGTGTGAGTACAGCCCCCTTCACAATAATTCAGTGCGTCTACTCCTGCGCTCCCCTGCGGCTGAACGGAAGAATGCAGGGGAGCGCAGGAAAAACCGCCCGTGTGTAAGAGCCCTTGGACATTTGCCTGTATACTGAAATGCTCTCTGGACAGCTTTACTAAGAGAAAGGAAAACAACAAAAAAGATTAGCCAATATTGTGGTGGCACATGTGTGCATGCCCCATTGAGACAAGTCCCTACACTGGTATACAACAGAAGCACACAACAGAAGCACACAACAGGCACGAATGGGACAGCCTCCATTTCACCATACCCCTCATAAAATGCCCTTTACTGTGTATTCAAATGATGGCTTTGTCAGCAGACACAAACTTTGAAAAAAAAGCAGCCATGCAGTGGAATAAATTAATAATACAAGCCTCCAGACCAGTCAGGGGCCCACTCGGACCAGGGCCCATCAGGTATTATATAAGCCATTAAAAAGTGCTTTCCCCAAACAATCCCTGTTTTGTTAAACGGGGGCACAACTTTCGGGTAGCGGTCATTTATGCAGCATGTTTTCTCAGGGCAATCATAGCAGTCATAAACAGTGTGAGGTATTTTTTTAACTTTTTAAGTACCTTGTATCTTGTCATGACAGATCAAATAGCCGCAAACACATGTAGTTTACCCTGCTGAAGCGAACAAGCACTGCCCAGCCGGGGTGCGTTGCCTTGGGAACATGTAGGGGGGTTTTGCAGGCATGCGGCTGTACGTGGTGGTGCTTTCTGTTATATATGAGCGCGAGTGGCGGGACCACAGCACCTTCTTATTTTTCTACGCCATCCACTAGGGGAGCTTTCTTCTTCCTCTCGGTACTGCTGGACTGGCCAGGTTTTTTTTTTTTTAAGTTCCGGTATGCTGAATCATTGCATCCCGCCCAACGGGATGCAATTTATTAAAAAAAAAAGAAGTGGCGGGATGCCATCCTGCTGCATCCCACCCCAATTCCAGCACTGCCCCCAGGCCAATGATTGGATCACTCTGATTGTGGGTTGCCAAACCTGCCAAACATTCGCTCATTTGGAGACATCCCCAAGCAAGCGTTTCTTTAACGTTATGGCCAGCGTTGGGCACACTTACATTAATATGATGTACAGACTGATACTCTGAGACAATTTGCAATTGATTTTTATTTTTATTAAATTTAGTTTTTGAGTTGTTTAGCTTTTTATTCAACAGCTCCCCGGTTTGCAGTTTCAGTCATCTGGTTGCCAGGGTCCAAATTACTCTAGCAACCATGCATTGATTTGAATAAGTGGCTGGAATATGAATAGGAGAGGCCTGAATGGAAAGAGAAAGAATACAATTCCAGCAGCACACTGAAAATAGTAGTGGAAGTTATATTAAACCCCAAAACATACAGAAAAAAGGCAATGTTTCAGGCCACCTGGGCCCTTTATCAAGCCTAGTGCTACACTCCCACAACCCACATTTAAAGAACGAGGAAGAGACGTGGACAAAGACTCCACCCCTTCTCTTCTGTGACATAACAAAAAAACTGCAATAATGCATATAATCCAATCCGTGTAGGTAAAGTCCACAACAATGAAGTAAGCGGTGTATAACCAGTATAAACTCCATAGTGGACATTATACATTATATGTAGGATACTGAAAAATGAAAAAGAAAAAATGAAGTCCAGTTGAAAAGTTGCTTAGAATTAGCTATTTTGTAATACACTAAAAGTTAACTTAAAGGAGAACCATCCCTTTAAGAGGAAACAACCTCAGGTGTATCTCTAGTCCCAGATTTAATAGTGGAAATTGTATACCAAAGGGGCTTCAGACAGGCACAGCCTCCAGCCAAGCCATGGCCCCTGATCACCCCTTTACATGTGCAGTAAGTCCTTGCATGTTTGCCGATTGCCTAAGACCGGGTTACCCCCTTGCCCCAAGCTCTGCCTCTAAAAAGTAGATTTTTTGCTTTTTAGGCGATAGTTACCCCAGCCCCATGCCTTTGAGTGCCTATATACTAATGGCAGCCCTAGTATGGCCCATAGAGCAGGACTCATTTTGGCCAGATGAATAAATATCTTTTGTTGAATCCATGTATAAGATGGCGTCACTCAGCTAGAGCAATTATACCATTTTGGAGTTCTGGATTCATTTAATATTAAATAGCAATAATGCACAGCGGAAGTTTAATTGTCTCTCTTTCTACAAAGGTTTTGTAGGCATTTTTTTCCTATGCCCCTTAATAAATTATTACAGTGTTAGGGATTTTAATTAAACCCACTCCAGAAAGCAGTTTTATTAATGATCTTAATAGATCTGTAAGTTCTCAAGCCCATAAACCATCAGATATTATTACTTCCAGTCCTTTTCAAACACAATAGGTAATAGCCGCTGTTAAATTTCATTTCATTGTCTCTAATATCCTAATTATCATGGTAACCCTTTCTTTTCCACAGGGACAGGCGTTTTGCATCCTTGGTGAGATGGCACTGAGAGAAAATGCCCTTATCTACTTAATATGTGTGTATGTGACTCAACAAGCAAATCAGCAAAACTACAAGTGCTCATTTGGAGTTACTGGTAGTATGGGTAATGTAGAAGCAGGTGAAAAAGGGCAAGGAGGTAGGGTCCTGCATTGAGTCGCGTACCTGCGGAATACCCGCAAAGTGGTTGGGTTTCGGGCAAAAGATCCCTGATTGGTAACTTGACTGGATTACCCAACAAAGATGTGGTCTTGATCCCTCCCACCCTCCCTTGTGGTTCTTACAATTTTTTTTTGAATAATAGTGATGTCACTTCCGGTTTTGTGTATCCCCTGAGTCGGAAGGTTAGTTGTTCTATTGCAGGTCAGGTCAGCTAGCGGGAACATGCGGGTCAAATTGCGGTTTCAGGTTGCGGGTGGGGTACGGGCTTCAAAAACCGCACAGGACTCTACGAGGAGGTAAATAAAAATTGGCTCCGAAAATATTTGGGCAAAAATTTTAAAAGCCTCAAGCTCACATAATATTTGGTGCATGGTAGGGATGCATGCAGGGGTCTTAGTTCCCCCCTGCACCCGGCACTTACCTTTCCGAACATCACATCATTGGTGCAGAAAGATCGATTGCAGCTTTTTGCTGCCTGAGGCAAGTTTCTCAACTCTACTCATGGCAGCAGCGCCCTTGGATACATGCGCTTTGGGATTTGGCCAAATCCAAGCCCCCCTTTCTTTTTTTTTGCAAGATTCAGCCAAACCAAATCCAAACCCCAATACAAATTATTATGTGAAATTACAGTTTGTTTGGACTTCAGAGCAATCTTGTATGGTGAGTTTGGGATTATTTGGCAAGCACATCCCTAGCTCTCACCCACACTGTTAGTATTGCATTAGAGGATAAATTGATATTAATGACGTGAAGTAATAAGTTGTGTGTTCACCGCACTGTTTTCTTATTGGTTATGAGATGTTAAACATTTGCCCCACTTTCTATTTTCTTTCCTCTTGGCGTAACAATTTACTCCTGTTGTGGCCACATTGTAGAAATGAGGGCTCATGGGTCAACCAATGATTTCCCTGACATAAGGAAAGCAAAATTCCCGGCACACAGGACACGATGCAAGAGGGAGACCCCTGCATATTTATTAAAGTGTAATGTTTTGGGGTACACGTGCATCGTGTCCTTTGTGCCAGGAATTTTAGCTTAGCAGTATATTGGTGAAGTTAGGGCCAGCCCGGTACCTGCGGGTTTGCCTATGTACCCCCTTTTTTGTCATCATTGGTGGGCGGGTCTATAAAAGGAACCCTGAAGTCGGGCATGGGAGGGTGTGGGTGGAGGGAGGGCGTGTGCAGGTCGGGTAAAACCTGACCTGCATATCACTAGTTCCCTTCTACGTGACCCTTGCTTAAAAAAGAGGCCAGTGTGTGCTGGTGGGTTAATTATTGGACTTCCCTGACATAAGAACATTCCTGCATAAACTGCCTTTTGAACTGTAGTATAGGATCCGTTATCCAGAAAGCTCCAAATTACCGAAAGGCCATCTCCCATAGACAGACTCCATTTTATCCAAATAATCCAAATTTTTAAAAATTATTTCCCTTTTCTCTGTAATAATAAAACAGTACCTTGTACTTGATCCAAACTAAGATATAATTAATCCTTATTGGAAACAAAACCAGCCTATTATATTATATAAATTCTGCTTATGTCCTATGTGGCGCCACGTGTGAGTTGCTTAAAACAAAAGCCTGGCCGGGGAGTCCCTGGGGACACTAGTTAAAGAACAAGAATGCAACGCTTCTCCCTCGTCTTTTTTAAAATGTAGAGAAGAGAGACTAGGAGAATGCAAAGATTGAGCATGGATAGGAGGAAATATAGGGTGGAAAGTAGGCCTATGGTGGGTCCCTAGCATCCCAGGCTGATAGTGATGGGCGGGTTAAGAAAAATTCAACCCGCGCCTGACCTGTGCCCACTCACCCACATTTATAGACCCCCAATAATGTCACAAAAGGGTTGGGGCAGGCAAGCGTCTATAAAACCGGAAATTGGAAGCAACCAGTGTAAGGTCACAAAAGGGGAGAGCAGGCTGAAGAACTCAAACCAAACCCACCTGCAACCAGCAAGTAGTGTGCAGAGGTAGGCCCAAACCAGCCTGACCCGCTGGTATCAGGCTGGCCAACACATCACTACAGGCCAACACTGCAGAAGCTTCATTGAACTGGATTTTACCATGGAGAGGAATGTGAATACAGGTATAGGATCCCTTATCCGGAAACCCGATATCCAGAAAGCTCCGAATTATGGAATGGCTGTCTCCCATAGACTCCATTTTATCCAAGTTTTTAAAAATGATTTTCTTTTTCTCCGTAATAATAAAACACTACCTTGTACTTGATCCAAACTAAGATATAATTAATCCTTATTGGAAACAAAACCAGCCTATTGGGTTTATTTAATGTTTACATGATTTTCTAGTAGACTTGAGGTATGAAGATCAAATTATGGAAAGATCCAACCCTAGGTCCCGGGCATTCTGGATAGCAGGTAAGGCAGGTAATAGGCCCTGTAAGGCTACAAATGTATTGTCATTGCTACTATTTACTACCCATCTTTCTGTTCAGGGCCTCTCCTGTTCATATGCCAGAATGCTAAAATTGCCACCTGGAGAGCTGCTGAATAAAAAGCTAAATAACTCAAATAATAATTAATGAAACCAACTGCTAATTGACTCAGAATATCACTCACATATTATGCTAAAAAAGTTAATTCAAAGGTGAACAGCCTCTTTCATGTATTAGTATGATAAATGTTGCACTTGAACGAATAGGTCAGTTTAGGCATAGCAGGATTAATATTGCAATACAGGTATGGGACCTGTTATCCAGAATGCTTGGGACCTGGGGTTTTCCAGATAACGGATTTTTCTGTAATTTGGGTCTTCATGCCTTAAGTCTACTAGAAATTCATTTAAACACTAAATAAACCCAATAGGCTGGTTTTGCTTCCAATAAGGATTAATTATATCTTAGTTGAGATCAAGTACAAGCTACTGTTTTATTATTACAGAGAAAAAGAAAATCGTTTTAAAAATTTGGATAAAATGGAGTCTATGGGAGACAGCCATTCCGTAATTCGGAGCTTTCTAGATATCGGGTTTCCGGATAAGGAATCCTATACCTGTATTCACATTCCTCTCCATGGTAAAATCCAGTTCAATGAACCTTCTGCAGTGTTGGCCTGTAGTGATGTGTTGGCCAGCCCGATACCAGTGGGTCAGGCAGGTTCGGGCCTACCTCAGCACACTACTTGCTGGTTGCAGGTGGGTTTGGTTTGAGTTCTTCAGCCTGCTCTCCCCTTTTGTGACCTTACACTGGCTGCTTCCAATTTCCAGTTTTATAGATGCTTGCCTGCCCCAACCCTTTTGTGACATTATTGGGGGTCTATAAATGTGGGTGGGTGGGCACGGGTCAGGCGCGGGTTGAATTTTTCTTAACCCGCCCATCACTATCAGCCTGGGATGCTAGGGACCCACCATAGGCCTACTTTCCACCCTATATTTCCTCCTATCCATGCTCAATCTTTGCATTCTCCTAGTCTCTCTTCTCTACATACAGTATTATAATCTATTCTTTCATCCTTTTAGCATTCTTGTTCCCATGAAATAGACAACCAACCTATTGAAAGAATGTTGTACCCATGAACTGACAATATAATTGGCCAAATGTCTAGAAACAAGAGGCCCTACTGACATGTGCGCCCACCAGGAGTTTTGTTGATATCCAGGTTGGACAGTCTGATCGTTTGCATGTGAGGATGTAATGAAAAGGACCAGAGTGGGACATCTCTGGTGGGAATTCACAGTGTTCTGTTGGTGCTTGCAGACTTCTTTAGGGACAAACAAGATCTACATTCATATCTTTGCTCATAATAGAATCCAGTAAAACACATTGCTGGACAAAAAAAAAACCCAGAAAGGGATTTATGCAGCTGTTAATATTAGCAAGAGCGGGTGAAGTCAGATGAGTGGGTCTAACATTTCTTCCAGTGGGGGAAGGCGTCACCGATGCATTATGTGCTGAGAAGGAAAATTGGCACTCGGGGGAGCAAACTCTCCTCCATCACAGAATTATCCAAGCCTTATTAGCGAGCTGAAAATGCCACATAATTAGAAATACACCACCAAACACGCTTATTGTCAAGAGTGTGCAATTGCATAATGAAGCAATTATTAATGATATACTCCAAGGTTGTCATTAATTTAAACTTTTTAAGGATCACGGAGAATGGCAAGGAAAATGTGGGAGCGGAGACATAGCTGCTGAAATGTTGGAAGACGAGGGAGAAGCGTTGCATTTTTGTTCTTTAACTAGTGTCCCCAGGGACTCCCCGGCCAGGCTTTTGTTTTAAGCAACTCACACGTGGCGCCACATAGGACATAAGCAGAATTTCATCAGGATTCTGTTATTTTGTTTTTTCTATAATTATGTCTTGTTTCACTGGCGCTGAACACTGCACAGGAAAAAAACATGGGGTTTTTTTTGGGGGGGTGGGGGATTTTACTTTAATAAAAATCCCCCGGCCTTCCAGATGGATCTTTACTGCAATGGATCCACTTGACAAGGGGCTTGTCCCTCCCAATCCCTGTCTAACCCCAGAAAGTTCTGTAATCCTGCCTCCACCCAACCTCCATCAGATCTGCCCTTTTATACCACAGTTCAATCAATCACTTCTTGCCTCCACCCTCTCACCTTACATCATTACACAGCCCGTGTCCATGTACTGTTCGGCTGGTATTCTCCCCAGAACATGGTGGCAAACTCAACTGGAATGTGCAGTGAAGCTCAAGGCCAGAACTGGGCGTAGGCAGAAGAGGCTGCTGTATTGGTGCAATAGCTTGAGTAAATGACGGTAGAAGGATGGACCACCAGAAGCAAGGCCACAAAAGCCCAATCTTAGGACGGCAACATTTTAGCAACGCATGCCGCCCAGCCACATCCTAATATGCATTGGCAACGCACAGTTCCCATCAGACACTGGGTCTTGGTTGTCTATAGGTTTGTCCCGGCATTAGTGCAAGTCTAAAATATACAGATAAGCATGTAGCATGTACCTGCCGAGGCATAGAGGGTGCAGAGTCTACTGAAGGAGGTATTGAGAAAGAGGAGGCCCCCTGCTTATTATGAACATGCTGCCGAGCAGGGACCATAAATAACTTTTATGCATCTTTACATAGAGTTTATCTCACCTGCAGGATGCTCTAATGGTCTAATCTCATTTTGGTCAAAAATGGTTAAAATGATTGGCTTCATTTATCAGCACTAGGAATATTAGCACCTGGGAAGTAACTCAGAGCAAACAGTCTAATTTCTTCTCTAAATTCTACTCCCAGCATGCAAAAAACAACTAATCACTGACTGCTTGTTATGGATTGGTTTTAAAGGTGTACTCCTTACTCTGTACAGAGCTGCAGGATATAATGGCTAAATAATAGAAATATTGTTTTATAAAAATCTGTAAGCAGAATTCCAGGGAGGTGCAAACTGGTAGTTGTGTGGTCCATTAAGTTAACTTAGTGCAAACTTAGAACAAAAAGAGCCTCTGATATTATTTCTGCAGCAAAGATAATATGCTTAGTACCTGAGTCCACCTGACTCCAGCGGTTTTAGGGCAGGACTCGATGATGCGTTTCAACCCGACACGTTCGCAATGCGACGAAACGCATGCGATGTGTCAGATGGTTTACTGAAAACGGAATTGAAGGAGAAATCACGTTACAAATACATTGATCCGACTGTCGGATGAAATCACAGCTGCGACTAAACAATGTAGTTGTAACATGCGATTTCTCCTTCATTTCCGTTTTCAGTAAACCATCCGACACGTCGCATGCGTTTAGTCGCATTGCGTCGTGTCGGGTCAAGATGCATCATCAAATCCTGCCCTCACTCCATAGTAAGTCAGTAATTTGCACTAATGTTATGGAACAGGATGTGTGGCTTGTACAGATTTGCTTGGTTAATTTGACTGATTTCACCCTTATTGCATGTCAGGGCATTTCATAGAACAATTATATATACCTGAACTAGGGCTAGGCAGAAGAGGCAAAGGTAGAGAGGGAGCTGTGCACGTACCTCTTACCCCTTGTCCGGGTCTTTTCCTTACATTGAAAATAGTATTTGCACTCTGTGGCGCCCCCACATTACGTCACTGCGCGACTGTGAGGGTGCACATTTAATGTTGCAGGGTCGAACTGGGCCTGCAGTATACCGGGAATAAACCCAAAGGGCCCCCGACAAGCCCAGACCTGCTCCCCCATCTGCCCCGGAAAAGAAAGTTAACACAGGGGCGCGTCTTCTGCACATGCACGTCGTGTCTTTTGAGCGCACACGTGGCGTGTTCATGGAGGTGGGCAGGGGGCTGGAGTTCAGTAGAGGCCCTGGGGAATGCCGGAGGGGGGCCCTGTGAAAGTGGGCCCCGGGCCCCCCCAGGCGTGAACAAGTTTGCGCAAGGTGGCTGGGTTGCCTAGGGTGCCTGGCCGGCTTGGCCTGGTGTTGATGGATAGGTGCATGCATATGTATTCTTTAAAATATATATATATACACATACATATACAGGTATAGGACCTGTTATCCAGAATGTTCAGGACCTGGAATCTTCATACCTTAGATCTAATAGAAAATCATGTAAACATTAAATAAACCCAATAGGCTGGTTTTATACCATACTTGTGTGTAAGTGCAAAATAATAAGCAAGACTTTCCAGTAAATACTCATTAGAGGAATTTTCACCTGGCAAAAAAAATAGATTTTTGGGCATAGGTGCAACAATGTTTACTATAGGTTATAATGTTTTTTTTTTTAAATAAAGGTTTTAATACATGGTTTTAATAAATGGGGTAAACATGGATGTTCGGGTAATTCATAGCCAAGCCAAAAGTTCAGTCTTTTGCTTCTGGTTCCAAATTAATATTATATTATATATAGATTTAATTTGGACATACAAATGTACATGAAGTGCCTTTTAGCTAGAGAAAAAGGATCATTTATTTTCCACGATTTGCAGGCAGAAATCTGTGTGTCAGAGGCTGTGCGCATGCATGTGTCCTATATATCTATATCTATATCTATATATATATATCTATACATTTATATACCAAGTCCAAAGGTGCACACCGTTGACTCCGTAACAGCCTGGGTGCCAGCAAAAAGATAATAGATATTCGCAAGAACAGCGACACTCACAGGATTTTCTTTGCGGGTAAAAGTATGTTTATTCCACTCAACGTTTCGATCCCTCACAGGGATCTTCGTCAGGAGATTACAAACCAACCAAATCTCCTGACGAAGATCCCTGTGAGGGATCGAAACGTTGAGTGGAATAAACATACTTTTACCCGCAAAGAAAATCCTGTGAGTGTCGCTGTTCTTGCGAATATACATTTATATATATATATACACACACACACATATACAGGAGGTATAGGACCTGTTATCCAGAATGCTCAGAACCTGGGGCTAGCCGGATAAAGGGTCTGTAATCTGGATCTTCATTCCTCAAAGGGATCCTGTCATCGGAAAACATGTTTTTTTCAAAACGCATCAGTTAATAGTGCTACTCCAGCAGAATGCTGCACTGAAATCCATTTTTTAAAAGAGCAAACAGATTTTTTTGATATTCAATTTTGAAATCTGACATGGGGCTAGACATTTTGTCAATTTCCCAGCTGCCCCAAGTCATGTGACTTGTGCCTGCACTTTAGGAGAGAAATGCTTTCTGGCAGACTACTGTTTCCTTCTCAATGATAAGCTCCCCATAGACACGACGATTCTTCTTGCCGAACGACCAATTTTAGGGAAGCCCGACCAATCCTTCGAAATTATCGCGCGGTTAGTGGTATTCGAACAATCGTACATCTTACGATTTTTCAGCCGACATCTGTCGGGAAATTGATAGGCCAGGTCAAAAAATCTTTGTCGGTCTCAGTGCAATCTATCTATGTTTGCAGGGCCAAGCAGGCAGCTCCCCTTTATTTTCCTGGCAAATTGGTCTTTTTAGTTGATGGTAAATTCGTATGATCGTATGATCGTTCTGAGAAGATGGTGGTCTCACGATCAGGATCTGATCTTTTAAAAATCTCAACATCTATGGCCAGCTTAACTGAATGTGTCTCAGTGAGACATGGGTTTTTACTATTGAGTGATGTTCTTAGATCTACCACGCAGCTGTTATCTTGTGTTAGGGAGCTGCTATCTGGTTACCTTCCCATTGTTCTTTTGTTTGGCTGCTGGGGGGGGGGGAAGGGGAGTGATATCACTCCAACTTGCAGTACAGCAGTAAAGAGTGATTGAAGTTTATCAGAGCACAAGTCACATGACTTGGGGCAGCTGGGAAATTGAGAATATGTCTAGCAGATTTCAAAATTGAATATGAAAAAATCTGTTTGCTCTTTTGAGAAATGGATTTCATTCAGAATTCTGTGGGAGCAGCATTATTAACTGATTCATTTTGAACAAAAAATGTTTTCCCATGACAGTATCCCTGTAAGTCTAATAGAAAACCATGTAAACATTAAATAAACCCAACAGGCTGATTTTGCTTCCAATAAGAATTAATTATATCTTAGTTTGGATCAAGTACAAGCTACTGTTTTATTATGACAGAGAAAAAGGAAATTATTTTTAAAAATGGATTATTTGGATAAAATAGAGTTAATGGGAGACTTTCTTTCCATAATTCCGAGTTCTGGATAACGGTTTCCATATAATGGATCCACTGTCCTGTTATACCACTCAGCAGCTGGAAGGATCCACTATTACACGCCCCCTTCAAGGCCTGGATTTGTGGAAAGGCCACCAAGGCCTGGGCCTAGGGTGGCAGAATTTTAGGGGTGGCATGTTTCCCAACCACATCCACATTGGTTCAGAAACTATAATAGTTTTTTAAACTTCCCTTGCACCAATCCCCATTGCTCCAAAAATTCTACGAATAAAGGGGAGGGGACGGGGCAACGAATGACAGCAGACCTAGGCCCCCGATATGTAAATCCAGCCCTGCCCCCATCTATGAAACATACGTGGCTTTATGTGCGACTTGTTTTTTGTACCAGCACAATAGCGGTAAGTCATAATTGTCAAGAGGATGCAACAGCATAATGAAGCAATTATAAATGAGAAAATGCCTGCTTGCCATTAATTTTACTTTTAACAAACTCAGAGAAATGCATCGCTTAGTGTAAACACAAGAGCTAGAGAAGCTAAAATTATATCTAATCAGACATGTCCGTGGTTTTTTTTTTTTCATGCTGCTTGAATACATTTGCATCACATTTTTTTTGTTTAATTTAAATGAAAAATTATGAACAGAGCCTAATACTGCCGACTAAGTTATAATCTGTGATGCGGTAATTTTTCTTATCGATCAAAAAATAAAAAACACTTCAAAAAACGAATTCCCTTTCAGTGGCGTTAACTATAGAGGAAGCAGGGGGGCTCGGGGAAAAGGGGGGCCTGGACCTTGAGGTCAGCTTCCACCTGCGATGGTAGACACTCATGTGCTGGAACGGGTGGGAAGGGAGAGCCAGGAAGTTGCTCCATGCAGTAGGCTTCTTCCCTTCAATGATTTTTCACTGGTGGGCGGCCCAGAGTTATTAAAGGGCGGGAGGGGAGAGCCGGGAAGCTGCTTCCTGCAGTTGCTGCTGGGACCCTTCAAAGATTTTTGCCGGGGGAGGGGCGACCCAGAGTTGTTGGCGGGTGGGAGGTGAGAGCCGGGAAGCTGCTCCATGCAGTAGGCGTTGGGACCTTCAAAGATTTTTTTACTGGTGGGCGGCCCAGCGTTGTTGGGTAGAGCCAAGAAGCTTCTCCCTGCAGTTGGTGAAAGGCCCCTTCAAAGATTTTAGGCCGAGGGAAGGGGCAGCCCAGAGTTGTTAGCGGATGGGAGGGGCGAACTGCCCCCTACAGTTGGTGCTGGGACCCTTCAAAAACTCAACATACTGTATAGTGGAATGTTGCTGGGATTGTGCAAAAAAAGCACACGGGTGAAGTTAAGCTGGCCATAGACGCAAAGATCCGATTGTTTGCTCGAACGATCAGACTTCCCCACCTCCAGACCTGACACTAACCATTCAGATCAAATAAAGTACAAAAAAACAGATCAGCCGATGTTCTACCCCTGACAGCAATCGAACGAAAGTTATGTCCGACCAATGCTAGTGACAGTCTCCCATTGAAAATCGTACGATCGGCAATACATGAGAGATATTATCGGCAGCCGACAGTATTCTTTTAACCTGTCCGATCGACCAAACGATCGATCTCCATGCGACAAAAAATTACGGGAATCTCCACACCTGGTCCGAAAATCGTACAAATCCATCGGATCTTTGCGTCTATGGCCAGCTTAACTCTTTAGAGTAGCTATGACTTTTCTACTACAAGTATGGGATCTATTACATGCAGAAGGCTCTGCATTACAGGAAGACCATTTCCCATTTTAAAGGGGTAGTTCACCTTTAAGTTAACTTTTAGTCTCTTATAGAATGGCCAGTTCTTAGCAACTTTTCAATTGGTCTTCATTTTTTGTTATAGTTATTGCCTTCTTTCTTCAGGCTTTGCTGTCAAATGGGGGTTACTGATTATTGTTATTGTAATTTTTTATTCATTATCTTCCTATTCCTATTCAGGCCTTCTCCTATTCATATTCCAGTCTCTCATTCAAAACTATGCATGATTGCTAGGGTAATTTGGACCCTAGCAACCAGAGAGCTCTCACTCATTTGAGAATTTATTTTCACCTATTTAAGGGATACTGTCATGGGAAAACATGTTTTTTTCAAAACGTATCAGTTAATAGTGCTACTCTAGCAGACTTCTGCACTGAAATCCAATTCTCAAAAGAGCAAACAGTTTTTTTTTATATTAAATTTTGAAATCTGACATGGGGCTAGACATATTGTTAGTTTCCCAGTTGCCCCAGTCATGTGACTTGTGCCTGCACTTTAGGATGGTACTACTTTCTGGCAAGCTGTTATTTCTCATACTTAATGTAACTGAATCAGTCTCAGTGGGACTTGGCTTTTAGGGTCATTCCACACGAGCAGATTCGGGGAGATTTAGTCGCCTGGCGACTAATCACCTCTTCTTCTGGGCGACAATCTCCCCGAACTGCCTTCGCGTGTCTTCCCGTCCGATATAATGAAAAGTGCACTTTTTTGCTTTGGTTAGGTAGGTGTCTGATAGGGACATAGAATTTATTACGGGGGCAATCGGATCGGGAGGGGACCTTGGAGGGTGAAGGGATTGGTTTAATGAACGATCCGTGGGTTCACCAATCGATATCAGTATCCTAATACACCTAGTTTTTGAAGGAATTTAAATGAATTGAGGTCTTTGTTACCCTAATCCCTCAGCAGTTCGCCCATACACCGGAAGGGAGGGATCCTGAAGTGGGTGAAGGGGTGGCTGGATGTGGGTTATTACTTGGTGTACCTATAGATATATAGTGCGATCAATGTGCCGGATAATCATATATTGATTCTCTTGAACTAACCGTCACTCCTGACTTACAAAAAACCCCTCTAACCCCCTGTTATTCAGTCTATCAGCCTCCTTACTAAACCTTTATTTTAATGGTGCTATCGAGACATTGGTTTTAATGGTTTATTAAAAGTTAAGTTTTAAGAATCACTGATTCACTTCACTGGAGTTTTGCAATACATGGATGGGAAGGTGCAATTGGATGGGTCATTTCTTTTTTCTCCTTTTTTTTTTTTTGTGTTATAATGAAAAGTCGCCTGCGCTAAAGCACACACGGCGCTTCGTTTTCCAAAGTCGCCCAAAGTTTTCTCGTGAGGCAAGATCTACCAGGGAGCTGTTATCTTGTGTTAGGAAGCTGCTATCTGGTTACCTTCCCATTGTTCTTTTGTTAGGCTGCTGCGGGGGCAGGGAGGGGGTGATATCACTCCAACTTGCAGTACAGCAGTAAAGAGTGACTAAAGTTTCTCAGAGCACAAGCCACATGATTGGGGGCAGCTGGGAAACTGACAATATGTCTCTAGCCCCATATCAGATTTCAAAATTGAAAAATGTATTTCAGTGCAGAATTCTGCTGGAGCATCACTATTAACTGATGCGTTTTGAAAAAAACATGGTTTCCCATGACAGTATCCATTTAAGGAAAGAATGGCAGTTGCCTTCACTGGTAGGGTTTTTTGTAAGGCTTTACTTGGTGGATTTCATATTAATGTTATGTAAACTATAAATATGGAAATGGAGAAACGTATGTATCATTTGTTTTACATTTATAAATGTCTTTTTTTAGGCATCCACCCAGTTCCGAGTAGGATGGTGGGTTTATATCCTTTCAAACTTACAGAATTGTATTTTTGCCTACCAATTAATTAACAATTTTTTAAGTGCCTAACTTTTGACACCCCAAGTAAACTCAGCCTTTCCTTCACCTTTAAGGTAAAAACTCACAGGTGCTTTTAGGAGCTGTTTTTTTTTTTATGTAGCCCAAAAATGTATTTCCACAGCATCCTGCAACTGCCACCCTTTGACATGTGTTGGTTGCCTAGTAACATTGGTGCATGAGTGACCTGAAAGTTCAAAGTGCACCAATTACCATTAGTCTTTTTTTATTGTATATTTATTGCCAGCAGTAACCTCCTTCTTTATTCCCCCTTGCAGGTTTATTGTCACTTACAGTACCAACCACATCAGGTATGTTACACCTACGGAGTCATTTATTAAATATGTTCTTGAATGACTTGCGTCAGTTTGTGCCAGCCCTGTCATTATTTTTGATGCGATTTATCCTCTTCTCCATGCTAAAGGCTGCAGGCTTGAGCGCCTAACCCCCCAACTCTACTGGGTCTATTAATTATTTGCCCTTACAGGCTTAAGTCAATTGTTCTGCTGAAGGCAAACTACTATGAGTTAGAGCCTGTCTGGCTTCGGAACTGTTCAGATGCCCTAGGCACTGAAGTGATGCAGTACGTTCTTGCACGCCAATATTGCAACATACCTGTCATGGAAGCACCAACATGTAAAACGTGCATAAACCACACACACGTCTGATTTTATGAAAATACAATTAATTGGCTACAAATGATTAATGTTGTAAAAATATATTTACAATTAGCATGTGATGGATTCCTTATAAACATTCAGGGTTGCTATAAGTCTCGGCATTACCAATATTAACCTATTTCTGAGGGAGAAATCAGCATTTTAAAAGCTTTTCCCAGGCAGGGTGTTATTCCGAGGGGAGATAAATGGCACAGTTCTTATATAGTGCACAGCACCTCTCTGTAATCTGTCAGGGCAGCCCAACACAGATCCTACCTCCTATCTGCAGCTCATGTCTACGCTGACATAATCCCTCTCTCTCTCTGGCACATTGCTGGTTTGTGCATAAGTGATCAGCACAGTCCACCTGAGTTAGGAGCCCCAGATCTGGGACTGTCAGGGCAAGAGTATTTTACTGCCTCCTGCCATTAGCTGGAATTGACAATGCCTGTGAACCGGTGAAATGTACAGCGTGTGAAATTAACAGCGGGGGGACTGAAGTGCTATGTGGCAGTCATTTAATCTTCAATTTATCAGGTTATGCTGGTTTCCCAAACTTGCCCAGAGATTATGCTAAGAGAGAGAGGGAGAAGGATCTCTCTGGATAAAGGAAGATTATTTCATACTTACCGAAATCTTCCTTTCCTAGACGTACTCCATGTCATCACGTTACGGGATAGCCCCTCCTCCCTGCTCCCATTAGAAGGAACCTCCCCAAGCCTTTAAAAGGCCAACCACACCCACCTACCGGCGTCTTTGTAACAAGCTCTTAAATTACCGGAAAAGAATGGGCGGGTGTGATGACATGGAGTACGTCTAGGAAAGGAAGATTTCGGTAAGTATGAAATAATCTTCCTTTTTCCCTAGCCGTACTCCATGTCATCACGTTATGGGACGTAGCAAGTTAACGTTATCCCATGGGAGGGAATATGCTTTAAGAAGAAACTGTAATAAGGAAAGGAGTATCTCTGACTAGATAGTCCACCATCATGCAAACTCCTTACTTTAATATAGAGAGTCCAGGTGAAAACCCCAGAATAAGTTCACCAGGCTAATAATAGGGCTATAATATAGCCTATACTAAAGAGAAAAAGAGAGAGCGCGAGAGAGAGAGAGATGTTAGCCCACTGAGAGTGAGGAACAAGTTAGCTCACTAACCACCACTTCACCCTCCAGAAGAGAGAGAGAGAGGAAGACAGTCCTGTAAAAAGGTGAATTCAGCAAGCTGAAATACTTACTCTCCTACTCACCAAAAGCATTCATCACATGTATGCCTAATTTCAGTGCACATTGTAAGGTACCTGTAAGAAACACTTGTTAGGAGTAAGAACCCAAAACGGACACAAAATAGGAATGATCTGCTTAGGATATATCCCTATATGTAGGATATCCAATGTACCCTGAGGTACCCAAGTCCAGTACCTAAATATCTTCATATCAGAATGCGTGTTAGTCAGGACTGTTCTAACAGAAAACAGATCCTAAAGATCGGACAAGGGCACCTGAGAAAACAGTTGGGATTAGAATTCCTTACACTGTGTAAGGTCCTATGATGAGGCAGACTCAATTAACTGTAAAGAGTTGAGCAACTACAGTACCTAAGAAAGAACCCCTGTTGGTTGACCCAACCTAGTACTCGGAGAGGTATAACTGAATACCCCTAAGGTTACAGATCCAGTAACCACCGTGCAACTAAAGGACTAATTCCAAGATCTATGGAGGCAGATTATATGCCCTGGATAAATGTTTACAGTCACCCACAAACCTGTGTTCTTTCTACCCATAAGGGACCCATTTCTATGTGGAATCAACTATACTACATATTTAATCGTTGAGGCTGACCTTGGAACTGGAGGAACCCTATGGATGTTCCAGTAAGTGTCAGAAGGGCCTCTGATCTCCTAGAGTCATTCTGGATCATATGTATCAGGAGTGGCACAGGAATGTGAATCCGAGAATAAACTAGGATAATAGGAGTGTTGTATCTGGAGGGGACATTGAGCTCTGTGCAAATGTTTCAGACACAATTTTCAGCAGGTGTAAATGTAATACCTCTAATATAGGGAACAATGTGACAGACATGGTCAAAACAGATAAAAACAATACTTCCAAACCTCCCCTTTGACGCTAGACAAACCTGTAGGACAGATACATAAAATATCCTTAATTCATTCTCAATGAAATTAATGACTGGAAGTGGTAAGAGATTAGACTCTACTGTAATGACTGCAACCGTCCCACTTAAGGGAAGACTCTGATCCTGCTCAGAAGAGCCAAGTACATTCTCGGCCGAAGCAATAGGACAGGTAGCAACTGTAGTATGTCACTGTGAGGAGGAAAGATCCAAAACTGCTGGTGTTCCTAGAGGGCACAGACCTAGAGACGAAAAATAAATTACCGCTCCTAGGATGCCTCCATCTGCTGTCCAATCAGATACCTATCTGGTGTGGAAGAACAGCTGGCCCTGTATTCTAAAAAAGAAAAACCCACTAACTAGGGGATTGAGAAATTGAAGAAAAAAAAAAAAAAAAAATAAATAAATAAAATAAATGGACCCAAAATAAGGGCCTTCTGGACACAGAGCCTTAAGTCACAAAGCCGTCTTGTTTTGTTGATAGTATAAGGTAGTATAAGCAGAATATCCCTATCCTGGGCCAGACTTGAACAGAGGTCATCCCTAAGGACTAACAAGAGACTTTGAGGACTCCTATAGCCTGAAACCCTTGGTTTGAAATATACACCCAGTGGCCTGATACGTATGTGTACCCTGTCTCTATAGACCCCCTGTATTGGCAGATAAAATGTCCCATCTATCCTGACATTAAGAATATCAGTAGAAATAGTATAGGAATAACACTGGGTAGTGGCTCCCCTCTCTAATTTGTAGGAGGCACCAGGGATTCACCCTAGAAAACGGTAGAGATACATCTGGGGATCCTTCAGCCAAGCATAAAGAACTGTATACCTTGTTCTTCCTTAAACCTATGAATATGGAATTTCCACAGGTTGCACCCCTAGAAACTAGCCAGATGTCCTGGCTGCTATAGTGAAATATATGGATGAGGAGTTCAAGTACTGATTGTTCCAGGAATCTGTTGCATAAAAATATAGGTTTATTGAGCCGTTTCTGGTTCCAAAAAAGAACCCATCCCAAGGACACAAATCATATATAGATATCTGTGCAAACATATATACATGCCTTAGTATTAAAATATATGCACCTGCCTATGGCCCTCTTATAGATGCAAACATATATGTTGCTTGGTCGACCAGTTGTATTATGGAGCTTATCCATTCATTGAGCATTTGTTCTGAAGGCAGTCTGCCGGATGTGGGCCATGGTGCAAACATATATTAAAATATGTGATAATAATATGTACCTCGGTTAGTGTCCTAAGCTCCTGGTAGAGCACAGTACCCGACCCCAGAGCTCGAGCTGCGTGGATATCTGGTCCTCCATTCGTTCAGGCAGTGATCGGTGATACAAGGCTGCTGAATCTGGAAAAATTTACCTTAAATGGTCCCAAAAGTAGTACATACCTGTGGTTATTGTTAACCCAGCAATCCTTATGACAGACATGTTTCAGAACTCCTGTAGTGTTTATCAAGACAAAGTTAAGCTTACCTGCCATCGGGAAAAAATATTGCCTAGTGCTTAATTTATTAAGCCCTATTTTATCCCAGGAGCAATGCCATGGAATGAAAAGACCTTCATATGAAGGTACTCATCTGGATTAAACCTGAATGTACCCCAGAAACAATTACAACCCCATGTAATGCATAGTTTAGGTTAGCTGCAGTCAGAGCAAACCTATATCAGACCTACATAGCTACCCAGTCCAGTGATCTACATTTATTAGAGCTACTGGTTCAAGGTGAGCAATACTTAGAGCATATCATACTGCAGAGAATAGGAGCCTACAGATATGATCACGCAACATGTAATACATAAAATATTAGCTACTGTTTAGGGCAAGCGTAAATCTGGTCCTAGCCGTTCCCGGGCCTGTGCTTTACATACCTTAGGGCTACCTATTCTAGGTGAGCCATAGCCAGGGTATATACTGCGGAAGAAAATATAAGCACAGATTCAATCACAGTAACATGAATACATGGTTTATATTAGCTGCTGCTTAGGGCAAGCATATCTCAGGGCCTAGGAACTCAAAAGGCCTGATCCATTAGGGCTACTTGTTCCATGAGAGAAATAGCCAAATCGTAAACTGCAGAAAACATGTAATACATAGTTAGGTTAGCTGCTGCTTATAGCAAGCATGTGTCAGAGCCTAGCAGCAAGACAGATCTGTGCTCTACATCTCGCAGGGCTACATGTTCTTTGTGAGCAATAGCCAGAGCATAAGCTGTATAACAAAATAGTAGCACAGGTACAATCACAGCAACATGAAATACATAGTTAGATTACCTGTTGCTTCGAGCAAGCATGTCTCAGGGCCTAGCAGCCAGCCAGACCTGTGCTCTACATCCTGTAGGGCCACGCTTTACCTGTGAGCAATAGCCAGAGCTTAAGCTGTAGAACCAAATAGGAGCACAGGTACAATCACAGCAATATGAAATACATAGTTAGATTACCTGCTGCTTCGAGCAAGTATGTCTCAGGGCCTAGCAGCCAGCCAGACCTGTGCTCTACATCCTGTAGGGCCATGTTTTACCTGTGAGCAATAGCCAGAGCTTAAGCTGTAGAACAAAATAGGAGCAAAGGCACAATCACAGAAACATGAGGTCCATAGTTTAGCTGCTGCATAGAGCAAGCTTATATCGGGCCCTAGCCTTCAGCCAGACCTTTGCTCGACCTCCATTATGGCTACCTGTTCTATGTGAGTAATAGCCAAAACATAGAATGCCGAACAAAAATAGCGCAATACATATTATGGATTATCTGATGTTTATAGCAAGTATAGCAAGTATCAGAGCCTAGCAGCCCCCCCAGCCCAGGGATCCATATTCAATAGGGCTACTGGTGTCCTATTTGTAAATGGCCTGAATTCGGCACCCAGCCTGACAGTATACAATACTTGTCAGCATAAGAGAGTGTTAGCCCAATTATCTATTTGTATAAGGGCTACTGCTTTCAGGCAGGAAACAATCATAACCAGGCACAGTGCAGATAAGCATATGATTATATAGCATGCAAGCAGTTAGTTAGACTTTAGCACACTGCAGAACAGCATATGGAGACACTTCTTACCTGCTGCTCATTATGCAAGGCTGGAAGCTGACCCCTTAATGCCACAAATTCCAGGACACTATTGTTAACAGGAAAACAGGCCTCAAAAGTTTACTGACAACAGCAGGACTTACCTGAGGCTGCAGCTTCCTTGCTTGCTGAGTTAGAGAGTGGGCGGGGCCATCTCCACTTGCTTTAGCTGGACCTGATTATACTCAGCTGGTGTCTGCACTCAGTGGGGGGCTGATTATACTCAGCTGGGGTCTGCATAGGCAGGGAACCCAAAGCAACTGCGTAGGTTATACTGAGGCAAATTGGATAATTAGTGTTGGTGCTTCCTGCACAGGCCCAAGTTTGCTATAATATGAGGCCTATAGCGAAACTTTTTTTATATTTTTTATTTTTTTATTGTTATTTTAACTACCTCCGCCTTAGGAAAGTCTGTTGAGGAAGGCAGTTGGCCATGACCTGCCCCCATAAAAACAAAAATAAAACAAAAATAAAACAAAGGTAACAGGGGGCAGTAAGGTTCAGGCCCCTAAACTAATTAGCCTAAACTAACTGCCACCTCCCTCGCCCAGCCGTAAAAATGGGGTGTAGGGGCCACATACACCACTGCCGTCGGACGCCCTTGGGGCAGGCCGGGAGGGCACACGGATGGGGGGACAAGCACCTGCCACCCGATGCTCTTGATAGCAATACAGGAAGGCAACTGAAATACAGGCAGACAAGGAGTAGCAAACATTGCACCTCAGTGCCTTACCGGATTCAGGAGCTGAAGTTCAGAAGGCTCCAGGTCTGAGGTAGTGTGCTGGGGGGAAAAAAGGTCCCATGGACCAAAACCCCTGTCCCTAGGACGCCTTTTGGGCAGGCCTAATGCTTTCCTAGGCTTAAAAAGAGAAAAATTTGCTTCTAATGATTGAGGCATTTGTTCAGAGAACAAAGCCAAGAGCATAAGAGAAGGAAAAAAAGACGCCGGTAGGTGGGTGTGGTTGGCCTTTTAAAGGCTTGGGGAGGTTCCTTCTAATGGGAGCAGGGAGGAGGGGCTATCCCGTAACGTGATGACATGGAGTACGGCTAGGGAAATTTAATATTCCCTGACAGGCAAAAGCTTAAAGCAAGAAGGGACCCTGCAAATCAGATTGGGGGAAATTTTCATTCAAAAATGCAGTCATCATGTGCATCGACCCATTCACTCCCAGCTACATGCTCCCCTCACTTGCGCCGATTTGCTCCCATCCAGTCTGTTCTGATGAACTGTGCCTATTGATATTGGAGATCCCTGGAGCTACCCACACATTGGAGAGGCTTTAATTCCAGGTTTCCCATTGTGAGCTTCATCAATAGGAGCCTGAAGAACAGTGGCGTAACTACCGGGGAAGCAGGGGGTGCGATTGGCCACCTCGGGGCCCCCCGGCAGCTCGCGCGCCACTCTATTCTGCAGATTTTCCGGCCGTACGGAGGGGGCGGGCCCGGTTGCACGTCACGCGCCAGGGCCCGCCCCCCTCTAGTTACGCCTCTGATGAAGAATAACACACAGACATTAATCCCAAATATGTAAAAAGGTCATCATACTTGTGTCCAGTGCATCAAAATGTAGAACAAGTCCTCACGTGGCCACAATTACACTGGAATTATAGGGGGGAATGCTGCAGTGTGGGTAAACATGGCAAACTGCATTTGTAAATAAGCCCCAAGGTTGTACAGGTTTGGGATCCATTATCCAGAAACCAATTATTCAGAAAGCTCCAAATTACGGGAGGGCCATCTCCCATAGACTTAATTTTAACCAAATGTTTAAAAATGATTTCCTTTCTCTCTGTAATAATAAAACAGTATCTTGTACTTGACCCAAACCAAGATATAATTAATCCTTATTGGAAGCAAAACCAGCCTGTGTTGTTTATTTAATATTTACATGATTATCTAGTAGACTTAAGGTATGAAGATCCAAATTACAGAAAAGTCCTGGGCATTATGATTGCCTAAAATAACGACTGTGTTATAACTAAAGCTTCCAAAGTTACATAAAGGATTGACTTTTATGCACCTTAGTGCTCTAGCACTGGTGTCTGGGGTCGTAGATTCAGATGTATTATGCTATTGGCTAGACATCTGATGCAAACCCAATCAATAATACCCCCATGCCTACTTCATTGTTCAGATGTCAACTGTTATTCCAGTGGGAGCCTACGTACCATCATGTAATAGCTGCACAAAATGATTATACTGTGTGGGCTCCAGCCATGTCTGCTGGACTCCACGTAAGCAAAAATGTTCTTTCAGTAATGACGACTATCACTGTTTTCATTGTTAAGGCTGATGCTATTTTTGGACTCAAGCAAAGTTGCAGAGACAATACACAAAGTATTGCTTCTAATTCCTGCCTGTGAGAATCAGGGAGCTTGCTGACTTTCACCCCAAAAACATGAAGTAGATCTACATTTTTAGAAATATTATCTGGTGGCTTTACATCCATTTAAACTTTCTCTGATATGCGGTCAAAGGCACTTCACTGGCAACCCATGTGTTCCTCTTCACATAGGATTAGCCACATCAGGGTTTAAATGAATTCTGTTAATTTGGCAAATTTGCAAAAGAGCTGATATTTTAAAAAGCATGGCCAACTAATGCCTAGGAACCGGCATATTGGGTGGTCGAGGGGCAAGCAAGGAAGAACATTAACAAGCAACTGCATTTGAAATTATATCTGCTCATGGACCTTTACATGCTTTTTAACAAATATTTCAGCATTTACTCTAAAACCAAGGACACAAGAGTGTGATGCCTTATATTCCCCAAAGTCAAATATAATGTGATGGACAACACCATTCCTGGGACCCTGAAATCAATACTAAGTGCTGTAAAGAAATCATCAAATGTCCCAAATGCCTAATTTGCACTAGGGGCCAAAGGCGAGTCCTCTGATAAAAGGCCAGAGCACAATGTGCAAGGTGAAAGAGTGGGGAGTTCATTTTTAGAGAGCAGACGGAAGGGAGCCATATATGTTTTCTCCCATCTAGTTCCCAAGGGGAAGAATGTAGAGGCCATATGTACAGTACATGTATCATTCTATAATGCCCAACCAACCGATGAATTAAAATGGAAATATACAGCTATACAACCATCCTTGAGTTGATGTTATTTGCTGTTGTTTTCATTAAATCATGCTAAGCTAAAAGCAGATTTCATTAGAAATTCAACAGTATCAGTACTTCTTGTTGGTCTTTCCAGCTGACGCAATGTCACCCATTCCAATTAGAAGAAAGGAGGTTCTGGCTAAATATTCAGAAGGGTTTTTTTTTTACAGTGAGAGCTGTGAAGATATGGAATTCTCTCCCTGAATCAGTCATACAGGCTGATACATTAGATAGCTTTAAGAAGGGGTTGGATGGCTTTTTAGCAAGTGAGGGAATACAGGGTTATGGAAGATAGCTCATAGTCCAGGGACTAGTCCGATTGCCATGTTGAAGTCAGTAAGGAATTTTCCCCCCTCTGAAGCAAATTGGAGAGACTTCAGAAGGGGTTTTTTTGCCTTCATCTGGATCAACTATGTTACTATCAAGTGAGGGAATACAGACTTATGGAAGATAGCGCATAGTACAAGTTGATCCAGGAATTAGTCCGATTGCCATCTTGGAGTCAGGAAGGAATTTTTCCCCCTCTGAGGCAAATTGGAGAGGCTTCAAATGGGTTTTTTTTTGCCTTCCTCTGAATTAACTAGCAGTTAGGCAGGTTATATAGAGGTTTAAAAGGTTGACCTTGATGGCTGTGTATCTTTTTTCAACCTAACTTACTATGTTACTATGTATGTATGTATGTAAATATACATCTATACAAAAGTATTGCTTCTAATTAAGCACTTCTTGTTGTTTGGAAATCAACAGAGCCGCTGCAGAGCCATACAAGCCTGGTGTGAGTGAGTGGTGAAACTGATATCACTCTTACAAGCTCCATCTTTAGAACAGTTTATTGGCCCTTTACTTTATGGTTTATTCTGCTACCATAACCCTGGCAGTTTTACTCGGTTGATCAAGTTACTTGTCACTTTTACATCCCTCAGGTAAACAGCTCACTGTTACTGAATAACCCACAAAGCCATCATTAGTCAAACAGACAAACAAGACTAACTGATATACTGAAATCTACTGTTCCCTCTGAAAAATAATCATTTATTGTAATACCTCTGTGACTATAGATTAACAAATGGCGTCCAGGAATAGGGTGATCGTGCAGAGTGCTTGCTCAATCTACATCTGTTTCCAGGCATTTAATAACAATCAGCTAATCCTTAATAAAGGCACCTCGTCAAATCGCACCTTATTCATTTTGGATGCAGAACACAAATCACTTTTCACTTTAACATCCTCGTTAATTTACTAATTTTACACAGGAAAAAAAAGAAGAAAAAAAAAAAACTCCTCAGCTCTATAATGAAATCCAGATGCAAAAATTCCATTTTCACTAGGTCATAATTGAAGTTCATTGTGTCTGCCCCCCCCCTTTGTTTTTAATATATGAAGTTGGTATCAAGTTTCCATGTCCATTAAACATTTGCCATAAATATTGAGAGTCCAACTCCCTTTCATTTTTAATCCTCGAAATCATTGTGCCGAGGCACAATTGTGATCTCCAGCCTCTCTAAGAAATACGGCCGCCCGGGTGTAGTTGGAAGTTTTAATGCTGCGCATGTAGTTCTCTATATGTTGCCTTCACTTCTTGACCTGCTGACCCCCTGTCCCATTTACGTGAATTGGAATCAAGTTTCCTATAGCCGGGGTCAATGTTAAATGTAAATGCTGCATATTTATTAAAAAGCATTTCCTGCTATAACTCATTTGCTGTAAGTAGTTGCTGCTTCAAACTAATTAGTCTGAGTTGTTGGAAACTGCTACCTGTCAACAGCTGCCAAAGAGTAACGATATAGGGGGTGGGAAAGAGAGGGAGGTTTTATTTCTGAAAAATATATACCACCCTTTGGGGATTATTAGGGCCTATTATGAGAAACTTAAGTCTAAGTCATCGGAACTAGGGTTTTTCTGTTTTAAATGTAAGGAATGATGTTAAAAAAAAAACAAATATTTTTTTTGATGCTAAAAGGGGATCGCAGTGTTATACCATGTAATGAATAAGACATGCTGGGCCCAGGCAGGAATATTTTTGGGCCCCTAAACCAGAAACAGATTTCCCCTTATAAAACTAAACAGGCCCCTAAAATGTATTTGGCCTTAGTCTACCTTACCGTATTGGAAATGGCAAGCCGATAGGATAAAGAGCACATTGTCCATTTTTTGAGGCAGTTTTTTCTATTTGATATGGTGCAGATTTAAAAAACTACAGTCAAAATAAGTGTCATTGTGACAAATATTATACTCATAATTTCTTAGCAGTTATTGTAATAGAAAGGGTAAATTAATATATTGGAAAATAATTTTATTAGACTTTAGCATTTACTGCAATTAAATATTTGCAAACAGAAGAGAGTAAAGGCTGAACAGGCCCAGGATTACACAATAGGGCATTTTTTCTGCAAATTTGTTATTTTTCTTTATTTTTTGTTCCTCCAACAATTTCTAAAACCTGTATCTTGCCACGTTTTAGTTGGAGAGGTTTTTAATTTTTATGACAGAAGGAAGGGAATATGTGAAATATGTTTGACAACTCAAGTGCTTAGTAGTAGAGACCTCAAGCAATATAGAGACCAGGCAATATATTGGGCACAACGTATCTTTATAGTGGCTATTGATGTAGGCTCAGTACAGCATGTGCAACCTTTTAGCTTCTGATCAACTGGATACATTAGTAGATGCAGTTTAAAGGGCAACTTTGAAAGTATATGTGGTTTTCCTAAGCTAGTGGGAGAAGCATTGCACATTTTAATATTAAAAACAAACACATTAAAAAAAAATTAGAAAGGAGGAGGAAACATATTATTAAGTGCTTTGTTTAAACCATATGTGTTGCCTTATCCACTATAGAGAACAGGTCCCTTCCAGTAAGATAAAAGGCTGCCCAGCCGTGAAGGGGTTATGAGTTTTAATGACTGCCTGTGTATAAAATGCAAATTGTCAACATATTCTCCTTTTTTGCTGCCCCAGTTTGGCAGCATGTATTCCCAAGGTAGAGAAATGATAGGTGATTAGTTATAAGCTGAATGCTGAAGGAGTATACAAGGCGGGAGAGATGGGCTGGGCTGTCCTGCAGAAAGCCTTAGAGATGCAACAGAAAGAACAATTATTGCTCATTTTTTGCAACACCCCAAAAAATAGTTTTTTTTGTGCATGGTAAGTAAAATAGTCTAAGAGTAGAGCACTTCAAATTGTAATCAGGCAAGCCTTCGTTCTATTGCTACATCTTCTGCTAGATGCCTTGATTTCCCAGAGTCTTAAAAATAAATTGAGAAATGTCCCAAGTGTTCCCCATGTTCATTTCAAGTTGGGTTGTACAGAAATTTCAGAAAAGGTTCTATATGGCACATACAGTTGTCTAGGCTAGACAGGGAACACTGAACAATAGCCTCGCTGGTGTGAAGAAGAGGACTGCCAACCGGATGTAACAGGTAAACAAATAGAATCACTGGGAGTGACTGGACTTGCCTTAAAATATCTGTTACATTTCTAGCTCTGTTGCTGATATGTTTCGTATTCATTAGGAGATTCTCAGCAGCTCCCATCACAACAGTAAGACCTGCGCTGGGCTTTTTCCCTGCATGCAAGCAATTTACTGTTCTGTACATGGCATGGTTTCAGTGCTGCAGAATACTCTACAGGCCCCAAGGGAGAGGGGGCAGGCCCTAATATAGTCAATTCTACTGGATTCTGGTAGTTGCACCACTGTTACTACAGCAGTTCGTGCTTATCTTGAGGAACAACAGGAGGAGATATAGGGGGTTATTCAGACGTGTAAACCAAACAAGAGTCTTCAGGGGTCACCATAGTTATTTTTCTGGGAGGACAGCACACATGGCATGGTTTGGGTGGGTGGAGACTTAAGATGGTGGAGCAATATATGGTAGGTGTAAGGTTGTCACATGTCTTGAACTGGACAGTCTGATTTTTCAACAGGATGTAAAGTTCAGAACTGCATGTCCAGATTTCAGAAGTCGGAAAACTTGACATGACTCGGCAATGCAGCCAATCATAGGTCTGCGCATCATAACTCACTGGTTCGTCCCTCAACATCACTGGCCCACCCCTAAATGTGATCATTGCGCCCCTCCCACTTCACCCATTCTGCTCCTGTTGTGTGAAAAGTCACCCATAACCACATAGATCTCTGAGTTACATAGTTTTACAGAGCTGTAGTACCTAAGCTCCATTTCATGTGCACGTTTTCAGCATGAAAGAGAAAAAGCAGAACAAGCTACAACACACTGCCTATTACAAATTTAATTAAAAAAAGTATATTCTGATATATAGTAATATTCCTATTAACCTACCAAGACATGCATAACTGTGGATTTTAAAAGTTTAGCAAGCTTTGCAATATGTTGCTCTCTAAGATGATAGTAACATAGCTAGTTAGGTCGAAAAAACACACGTCCATCAAGTTCAACATTTTAAGTCTGTATATAACCTGCCTAACTGCTATTTGATCCAGATGAAGGCACAAAAACCCTTCTGAAGTCTCTCCAATTTGCTTCAGAGGGGGAAAAATTCCTTACTGACTTCAAGATGGCAATCAGACTAGTCTCTTGACTATGAGCTATCTTCCATAACCCTGTATTCCCTCACTTGCTAAAAAGCCATCCAACCGCTTATTTTAGCTATCTAATATATCAGCCCGTACAACTGATTCAGGGAGAGAATTCCACATCTTCACAGCTCTCACTGTAAAAAACCCTTTCCGAATATTTAGACAGAACCTCCTTTCTTCTAATCAGAATGGGTGCCCTCATGTCAGCTGGAAGGACCTACTGGTAAATAAAGCATTAAAGAGATTATTATATGATTCCCTTATATATTTATACATAGTTATCATATCACCGCTTAAGCGCCTCTTCTCCAGCTTGAACATCCCCAACTTGGCCAGTCTTTCCTCATAGCTGAGATTTTCCATACCTTTTACCAGGTTAGTTGCCTTTCTCTGTAACCTCTCTAATACTGTAGTTTTATACAATACAACAGGAGGCAACAATTGTAATAGCTATACAAAGCAGCAGAATAAGCATGACATTTTTTCTCTTGCTTCATATGAAATGTTATACATTAGATCTGAAGATATAGCCCTCTTAACTCCAAATTGAGATCCGCCTTTAATTTCTCCCCATAAAACTCTGTATTTTCAAAGTCCCACTCAATTAATTCTCTCTTTTTTTGTTTCCTTTTACAGGAGAGCCATTAAACATCAGCTGTTCCACCTTGGATTCCAGATGTTCTGCTATCCACGTGACTAGATTCAGAGAGGGCACCTCGCACAGAGATCTTGGCAGAACAATATGTTGACTTGTAGATTATAGGTATACAATAATGGACACACATAAATTTGACTATGCAAATAAATCTGCTTGCCATAGGACTTTTCTTTTTTAATGTAGTCTCTGATCGGATCCCTATGCAAAGAGCAGTGAATTTCTATACGTTGCTAGGCGCTGCTTGCAGCCACATAAGAAGATAAATCTGTTTTACACACTGGGTTAAACGCATATTTTACTTTATGTTAACCTTTTCTATGTAAATGTAAGTAATGAATGCAGCGGCCTGTGTATATATTTAAGGCATCTTCCAAAATGAATTAGTTAACTAGTATAGCTTAACTACAGTCTCTGGTGCTGCCAGCATCTATGAGTTCTGTAGCTGCGGTGTCTAATTAAAGAAGTAGGGTCATTATACTTCTTTTAATCTATGAAGTTGCTGCAGGCACTGCCTGCATTTTCAACCTTGCATGAGACTCCATTATTTACTATATCAGTGATTACAACTTTCTTTTATAACTTTTCTCTTTATATGTGTTATAATGACCTTACAGGGAACCATTATGTTTGATCTATCAAGGGGAGGGGGTAAAGTGGCCATACACGAGCAGATTAAAGCTGCTGATATAAAATACCTTTAGACCTTATCTGCCAGTGTATGGGGGCTTCCGACAGGTCTCCCTGATATCGATCAGGGAAGTTTAATTTTTCTGACGATCAAGGACCGCATTGGCTAAATGGCATCCATTCTTTATGTTGTAGTCTGATAGTTCAGCCCTAGGACCGAATGTTCGGATTAACCAGGTATCGCCCTGCCATTGGTGGGCATATCGGGGAAAGAGGCAACCTCTGCAAACGAGCGGATCTTATCATGTATGGCCGCCTATAGTAAAAAAAGACAATCTACACACATACAGTAGCTGCTGAGGGCCTATAAGTCTGTAGATGGAAAAGCCATGAAATATAAGAGCACTTGAACTGTCCTACACCATCATCATCATTTATTTATATAGCGCTGTCAAGATACGCAGTGCTTTAACACATTACCAAACATTTAAGTAGAGGGATGGGATATATTATCTGGAATGTTTGGACCTGGTATTTTAAAGGGATTCTGTCATGATTTTTATGATGTACTAGACATTAAGCCCGTTAAATTAACGGGCGTTAGAACATATGTAGTCTGTTGCGCGTCTATCTACGTCGCTAGGAGACGGTCCGTGGGGCACATGCGCAGTAGCAATCCCACGGACACAGGGACTGGACGCAGAGACACTTGAACTTTATTATATAGGATAATAGAATGACTGGCATGCATTTGGGGATAAGTGTAATGGATGAGGGTGGGTACCACTCCCTGTATATAAGGGCTATTGGCACTTTTTATGGTCAAAATTGGAAATTGCCGGCACCAAAAGGAATTCCCCCCAGTTGTCAGTCACGTCCCCTCACCCAGCACTGTGTACCCATATGTGTGTGCCCTCCTGTCTCACTTGAGCTGTGGGATGCCAGCCTGCCCTTTCTGCCGCCCAGCTGTGAGTTGTTGGGGTCGGTATCATAGGAGCCAGCACTGACACTGATCAGCAGCACCGGGAGCAAGAGAAGCGCGGTCACGTGGTTCATTGTGTGGGAATCTGCTCGGAGCCAGTGTGCAGGGTCACGTCTCCCGGCTTTTATGCACCCGATTTATCAAGTGCCGGCATCGGCAGCCAATGAGAAGCGGCTTTCGCGGAACCAATCAAAGCCCATGATCATTCATTAAAATATCCGGAGTCCTCACCAGAACATTTCCCAGCCATTAGGACCAGCTGATTGGGCGCGCTCATTTGCACTCGGGCACAGGGTGGCACCATTAACCTCTCGTGTGCCGGGTGCCTCTGCTCAGGCAGGTAACTGCTTAGTTTGGGCACACGGAGCTGCCCCCCTGCTGCCAATGTCATACACCTCTATATATATTATATACATACAGTATGTAGTCCGTTGCACGTCTATCTACGTCGCTAGGAGACGGTCCGTGGGGCACATGCGCAGTAGCGCAATCCCACGGACACAGGGACTGGACGCAGAGACACTTGAACTTTATTATATAGGATTCTTTATTTCTAAATGACACTGTTTATACTGCAAATAATTCACTCTATAATATAACATTTAATTCCTGAACCAGCAAGTGTATTTTTTTAATTGTAATATTGGTGTGTAGGCAGCCATCTCAGGTCATTTTGCCTGGTCATGTGCTTTCAGAAAGAGCCAGCACTTTAGGATGGAACTGCTTTCTGGTAGGCTGTTGTTTCTCCTACTCAATGTAACTGATTGTGACTCAGTGGGACCTGGCTTTTTCTATTGAGTGCTTTTCTTATATCTACCAGGCAGCTGTTATCTTGTGTTAGGGAGCTGCTATCTCGTTATCTTCCCATTGTTCTATTTGGCTGCTGGGGGGCGGGCGGAGGGGGGTGATATCACTCAACTTGCAGTACAGCAGTAAAGAGTGACTGACTAAAGTTTTTCAGAGCACATGACTTGGGGCAGCAGGGAAACTGACAATGCCTAGCCCCATTTCAGATTTCAAACTTAAATATAAAAAAATCTGTTTGCTCTTTTGAGAAATCGATTTCAGTGCAGAATTCTGCAGAAGCAGCACTATTAACTGATGCGTTTTGAAAAAAACATATTTTCCCATGACAGTATCTCTTTAAGGAATATTTTTGTATTTTGGAGCACCAATCCTTAAATAGGATGTAAACCCAAAAATAAAATGTTGCCTAATGAAAGAAAAGGTAATTCAAAACAACTTATCAATCTTGTTGGCCTTAAAGTTATATATATTTTTAAATAAAATTTGTCTGTCCCTTTTCTCTGCCTGGTGGTTCTGACTTTAAAGGGGTCGTTCACCTTTAAATTAACTGTTAATATGATTTAGGGAGTGATATTCTGAGAAAATTGGCATTTTTTCTATTATTTGTGTTTTTGAGCTATTTAACTTTATATTCAGCAGTTTGCAGTCTCTCCAGTGTACAATTTCAGCAACCACGTTGCTAGGGTGCAAATATCCCTAGCAACCATGCACTAATTTAAATAAGAGACTGGAATATGAATAGCAAAGGGCCTGAATAAAGATGAATAATTTAGATAAAAACTATAAAATATAAATACCAATTGAAAAGTTGCTTAGAATCGTCTATTCTATAACATACTTAAAGTTAACTTAAAGGCGAACCACCCCTTTAAAAAAAATGTTAGCAGTGAAGATGTATGCAAAGCTGACTTCTGCTACATTGTTTCAAGAGGCAGGCACCCAACCTGATAGCAAGTTAGGGTAAGATTTAGGAGAATGCCCGTTTCCTCTTTTAGATACCCTGGAAGCCCAGCCTGAGCATTAGTTTTGGATGGACACCTCAGATTTATCAAATGTCAAATATCGAATTGAGGTGAATTTTTTTTTTTACTCTATTCGAATGTACTCAAAACTCGAATGGGAGGTTATTTATGAAAGCATTCGAACGGCTAAAATTGGATCGAATGGGAAAGATCCGAAAATTAGTTTTGTATTCAAATATGAACGAAACTCAAATCTAATTTTCCGTCAAAAAAACTTGAATGTCAGGAAGGCTATTAACATCTCCAAATGGCTCAACGGACCTCTGCCATTGACTTGTAAATTAATTTGGCAGGTTTTTGGTGGCAAATATTCATATTAAAACGGTTTCCATGGTGAAGGTGTGATAAAGGGGTAATGTCAAACTAAATTATATGCAGTCAAATAAGAAAACTTGAAGCTTGTGAGCATCAGGGCTAAGGCACACTAGGCCACGCAGCAGATGTTCATGGGTTAGATCAAAGCTCTTACTGTACTATACCCCTTAAACATGCCCCATCCAGCTTTCAAATTAAATCAAGTGCAGCAGTGCTTGCATCTGATAAATATTTTAACAAGAAAAGAGATACTTGCCCAGGAACAGTAACACCAAAAAATGGAAGGAATGACAATACAGGTATGGGATCAGTTACCTAGAAACCCGTTATCCAGAAAGCTCTAAAAAATGGAAAGGCTGTCTCCGATAGACTCCATTTTATCCAAGTAATACATTTCATTTTTCTCTGTAATAATAAAACAGTACCTTGTACTTGATACCAACTCAGATATAATTAAAGGGGACCTGTCACCCTAAGAAAAAAATTCAAATTCTTTTCTATCATGTTAGTTGAGCAAAATAAACTTTACTTACACTGTTAATTATTTAAATTTTGTTTCCTTCTGTCTTGGAATTATACAATCATAGCAAGCAGGCAGCAGCCATTTTGAGGACACGGTTATTAAGGGAAATTGTGTATCACCCCAAAATGTATGCACCAGAATGGGGGACCTAATGTCCATGTGCAGTGCCCTACACAATTATAGAGCCTGCGGAGGAAAGGGGGAATATGAGGAGTGCAGTGAAATTAGGAAGTGCTGAATGGAAAGTGAAAGTAATTGACTGCCCCTCCTCTATGCCACGGGCGTAGAGGCGGGCAGGTAATATTTGATTGACAGTTTAGATATTTAAACACCTTTATAACAGGTATGGATGTTTTAATGAAAAAAATTTTGGGGGTTTCATATTTAATTTGCAAAAGACTTTCATTATGCAGCTTTTTATGTGTAGGTGACAGACACTAAAAATTCTATTTCAAAATATTAATCTACATTAAAAGGTCATGTTGATCGTTTTTCGCTGATAGTTCTGCTTTTGTAAGTAATTGTAACTTGAAGTTCCTAAACCTGACTATTTTGCCAACCTGACCGTCCCTTCTCAACCTGTCAGAGTTTCTAATGTTAACATATTCCTGCTGCACAAATATGGCAGCCTCCTCATAGGGAAAAAAGCAACAGGAAAATACTTTTATGGCAAAATTATAAATAGCATTCAAAGATAATGTTATGATAGATATTAAAAAACTTTATTTTTTGGTGTCAGCGTCTCTTTAATCCTTATCGGAAGCAGAATCAGCCTATTAGATTTATTTAATGCTTATATGATTTTCTAGTAGACTTAAGGTATAACGATCCAAATTATGGAAAGATCCATTATCCGGAAAGCCCCAGGTCCCAAGCATTCTGGATAACAGGTCCTATACCTGTCCTGGAAAGAGTAGGGGGAGTAGGGATTTATTCTAATTACAGGTCACTATAAGGCTAGGCTTGTGTTGTAAGTGTTTAAAATATTAACCCCCAAATTTAATAAAAGGCACAAATGTTTTTAAGTGCAGTGACCTATAAAAAACAATAATATGTGTTTTATTTTATAGGACAAGAAAAATAAAAACCATGTTGTGATCATATTCATTTGTCAGCTGCTCCAGGCCAGCGCATGCTTTAGAAGCGCAGTTTTCAGCTAACAGGATGTGAAGACTCATCGTGGTGGTTTTGTGGGCCGGTGGGGACGCCTGTCGCGGGGATGTTTCTCCTTCTGTGTCTCCTATGGCGCACGCAGCGCTCACTTCCAGGTTTTACACATCGCAAGCATCATGATGTCATCACGTTTTGGCACGAACTTTGAATATTTAAAGGAGCTTTGGGCTGGAAATCATTGCCCATTGTTAGTTTAGTGCCTGGGAAGTGATTTGTCTGTTTATATTCCGTTTTTTTGTATCCCTGCCTGTCTGACTCTTCTGAATTCTGCCAATCCTGACCTTTGCCTGCCTGACCATTCTGTGAACTCTGCCTGTATTGACCCGGCCTGCCTGACTACTCTTGAACTCTGCCTACACCGATCCAGGCCTGCCTGACTATTTTTGAACTCTGCCTGCACCGACCCCGGCCTGCCTGACTACTCTGCCTACACCAACCCAGGCCTGCCTAACTATTTTTGAACTCTGCCTACACCAACCCAGGCCTGCCTGACTATTTTTTAATTCTGCCTGCACCGACCCCAGCCCTGGTTACCTACGCTTTATCATTTAATCCTTTAGAACCTGGGGTTGCCTTCCGTCCTAAACCTTGGAAACGAACGTGCCCATTTGCTCGTTTAGAACACTTGCTTTGCTCCTCTCAAATTATGACCTGGTGGCATCTGAGTAGCTGAGGGCTCCTCCAGAGGCCAAAAGCGGCTGCTATAGGCGGAAGATTGAACTGTGACCAGGGAGCCTAGTTGAACTTGTTCTGAATTTAGGGAGCTGTACGTGACACAGGAGCACTGGTCCAGGGCATCAGGTAAGCAATTATAATCACTGGGAGCACCTAAAATTTGGCCCACACCCAAGTAATTATTGCATTTCTTATCCTTTAAAAAAGTGACTGGTTTCTTCTACCTGCTGATTACTTACTATAGATTATCAAACATGCTTGTTTTATTTCATGACCCTCTCACACCTTTAATTTCTTTAGACGAGGGAAATCAAAACAAAAGCTGTTGCTGGACCCCGCACCGGATGCACCAAATCCAGGTTTCGGCCAGGATTTGGCCTTTTTTGGCAGCTGAAATATGTTAAGTATGTAAATATAACAACAGAGACAATATGGAAATATATACAGTAGATGAGGAAAAAAAAACATATTTGAGATTTGCAAGTTGTAGTTCAAGCACAACCCCTAGTAATATAAAGAATCATACTGTAATGTAGGTGATGTCTTTACCCTGTGCCCCATGTTTTTGTTTAAGCTGATACTCCATTCGATAGCATCCAACCAACTGGCAAGCCAAATGCAGAGCTATTACAAGACCCAAAGGGCTGCAAATTCCCTGCAAATGAAATTCTCCACAAATCATGAAAAGAAGTGCTTTTTAGTGAACTACAGTGCACCCTTAATCTACCGCCTGCTTAAAACACGGCACAAAGCTAGCATTATAAAGAGGGTGACATTTAACTACACTGATCTAATTTAATGCACATTTGTCAAGAGAATTTGCAATAAGTGAGAGTGGCCCTATAAAGGGTGGTGGTATAAAAAGGAAGCACTATGTTAAGACAAGCACTTATATATTTTATGCTTTAAAGAGGGGGAAATATACCATATTTATAAGGTCACTTCATCTCCACTAATTTAAAATTTAAAGTATACGTGTGGGTGCAGAACACTCCTGTATATGTGTAATTCAACCATATAAGTAGGGTACTAGCATATTTATTGCTTGGATAAGACCTATTCATGAATCTATTAACCTCCAGATGGTGATGTTTCATTGAAGATTATAGACAATGTTTCAGAGGAGGAGCGCAAAGAGGCAGGTCCCACTCATTTTGCAGAGAAAGAATGTTCTATTAACACAATATGCTGCACCCTCTATGTAATTTTCTAATTAAAATAAAACCAAAGATAAACCCTTATGGCTATAGCCTGTATTTTCCCTGCACATGTGTACACTTCAGTCAATGTAACAAAAAGCCAAGGAAGGTGGCGGCAATCAGCTCCTATGGAAATACTCTGGCTAGTGCTGTTTTAGCAAACAGGAGCACAGGCATAGGATATCAGGTAAGCATTTATAATTATAGGGGTGCCTATTATTTGGAACATCCCATTGATTATACCTTTACTTTTCCTTTAATCATAGGGCAATAAAATCCCTAAATGTATAAGACTTGACCAGGGGCGTTTTGGGTCCCCTTGCCGCCATGAGGTGGCCTTTCTTATGCCGCCCCCCTCGCACCAGGCGCATGCTATGTTGAGCGTCGGAGCAGGTGTAGGAGGGGCTGCATTGCTAGTGCATAAGGGGCCATTGTACTATCTGCACTGAACCGAAACTCTGATTTTAAAATCTGAATTTCGGCTTCTAAAATTACCAATAATGGCTTTTTTGTCACCCTGGTAACTTTCGGGCTGCTACCGCCTGAGGCGAGTTCATGGCAGCAGCGTCCCTGGGCCTGACTACTTTGAGATCTCTAAGCATCTTCTCATTTTTCTTTGCATTGGTATATGTAGACTCCACATTTTCTAAAACAAAATACTGGTCTCCTTATTCCTCTTCCCTCTGGTATCAGAAGTCATTATTACAGATAAACCAGTAAAATACTGGTCAAGTAGCATCCCTTACTATAAGCAATGTTCAGCATGTGAATAATTGTACAATATGGCACACTGGAAGCATTTGGGGCTTTCACAGAATGCATTTTGGCACATTCCAATATGCTTCCCTATCACATTTCACATTTTTTCTTGGTGATTCAGTCCTGTAAGCCAGCTTCCTAGTAAAATACCAAGTTATATTGAACAATGAAAAAATATTATTGATGGTCAGATGTGAAAACAACCGGAGCATTTAGAGGGAAAATAGAAGAAGAGTGGCGCTGGTATGGAACAACAGGAATGAAATGAAATAGCTGAGTTTTGGTTACATTTCATATTAAAAGGAATATAAAATTTGATTTTGTACATTACATATTGTTCTGCCATATGTGAGTTAGAGAAAGGGTTCTTAGCTAATGGTTTGTAATGTGTGACTTGCTGATTGCCCCGGTGTGACAACTGATGTACAGAAAATTGCAGCTAAGGCCAGTAGGGGGAGAAATAAGGCTTAACTGGATATGTTATGATGCATTCAGACACACTCTAACTAAGTGAGAGGGTTAAAAAGCATACGCTTCCTTCAAATAGAGATATTGGCTAGAAAAATCAGTATGCAGTTGGAGAAAGGTAGTAATGCATTAAAAAAACTCATACAAATACAGTGTGATAGATTTAGTAATGACTGATATATTTATTAAGGTAAATATACTGCTTTTTTGTAAACAAAAAATATATGTACCTTCCACCTTGGAACACAAATGTAAAAAAATACACTTACACCTTGAAACACAAATACAGTAGAACCCCCATTATACGTTTTTCAGGGGACCAGGAAAAAATCTGGTAAAATCCAGGAAAATGTAAAATCAGGGAAATGTGTTAAAGTAACTTTTTCTTCAATCACTGAAAGGATAAAAGCACAGAAGATGATTTTTCCTTTGAGATACAATATTTACTGTGTTAATAACAAGGGTTAAACATTGCAGCGTTATTGTTACACTATGTGGGGGGGGCATGTGCAAGGTCTCTCTGTCAGTCACATACACAACCTAAAGCAATAAGTGATTGGTGCAGGACTGTATAAGGGGCAGACTAATTTGAATTGACCATTTACAGGCAGAACCATGGAAAATTATACATCTGATTAGTATTTTAAAACCTCTTTATTTCACAAATAATAATTTTAATTGAGGGAAAAAGCATTTTTTTTCCGGCCCCTTTACTTACCCCTCGGTGCAGATTCTGTCCAGCGGAGTTCACCGTCGCCATCTTCAGCCTCAAGTCTTCTCCTGGGGCTTCGCCAATTTCTGTGAGTTGCAGTGCATGTGCAGTTGTTGCTAAACAGAAAATTGTTTCAACTGTGCACAGGCCCGGATTTCCATAGTGGGCGTCCCTAGGCTCGCTGCCGTTTTCTTGCCCCTGTCCCCTCCACTTTATTCGCACTAATTCTCATCACCAGGACAGGATGAAGTTTGGTGCAGGGGAAGTTTTAAAAATGATTGTATCTCCTGTGCATCCCCAGTGTTTCTGAACCAATGTGGATGTGGTTGGGCAGCATGCTGCCCCCTAAAATTCTGCCTAGGCCTGGGCATTGTTACCCTTTCCACAAATCGAGGCCTGACTGCGCATGTGACAATATGACACTTCCTGAAGACTACCGAAGAGAAAAAGATGGCACCCGGAACTCCGCTGGACAGAATCTGCATCGAGGGGTAAGTAAAGACTTAGGGCATTTGCACAGGGTAGCAGCTAGGCTGGGGAAGAGGAGGAGGGGGGTCTATGTAGGGTAGGGGTTTTTTTAACTTTAGGGTTTGCTTGTCCTAGCCGGACCGGACTGAGAGTGGCCCTGGCATTTCAAGTACACAGAGGCCCAATCAGCCCACACAGAGGCCCAAACAGTCCCCACCAGCCCACTAAATACTGACTTTCTATGGAACCATATAGCAGCCCCTCAGCACCCACAGATTGCCAGTCAGAGCCTCAGCCTAATAACAGCAGGGCCTGTAGAAAACTGCTGACTTAACTAAAGTAACTGAACTCCATTTAGCAAAACCCGCCTTTCTTCGTGAAAAACAACTTTTCTCATTGTTTGGCTTCTCAGAGTCTCACGGAGAAACAAGGCGAGAAACGGCTGCCCCTTTCTCTTCACTCACAGCAACAGCATCCCTCAATCTCCCGCCCTGCCCGCTGCCATGGAAACCAGAGGAGGACCAGCCCACCAATCCCGGCCCTCTAAAGAAAAATTACCTTCAGAGTAATGAACATTAAAATTCGCGAATCATGAGAGTTTTAGACCGGCAGAAAGGCTACGCGGCAACCTACCTTGCTCTCACCTCCACCGACTCACAGTGATAGGAAGAAGAGCAAAGTTCAGCAAGACCATTGGCTACCTGTCACACCTCGCATAACAACGGCGGCAAGGTGCGTTGCAGCGCTAGCCCTAGCAACCGCGAAACCTAGCCATCTCTTTGAGGCGAAGAGGGGGGAAGATGCGAGCGTAGCCCCGCCCCTTACACCTCCCCCTTTCCTTTCCCGGGGCCCAGCACACGAGTAGGAGGAGCCTGCCTCCATTATTTATATTTTGTCTCCCTTTTTATTTCCTCCCCTCCTTCAAAGTCTAACACGTCCGCAGTGAGTGAGTGGCGTTGGCAGCCTGTCAATCCGTCACCGGGGCGGCAAGAGCGAAAAAGCGGGTGAAGCAGCCGGAGCCATAAATCCCGCCCGGGAGTCCCGGCACCGGCCCCTCCATCTATCTCTTCCCCTCAGCCGCCGAGGAGGGAAAAAAACTTTTTTTTGATTGCTGCTCTGAGACATCATCATCATCATCATCATCCCCACACCGGGCACCTTAACCATTTCTAGCACCTTCTTATTACTCCCATTAATTCCTCACGCTGCTGCTTCTCCCCCACCCGTGGGCACTAGTTTCATTAAGATTTTATTGACCTATATTTGTGCTGAGGTGAAATTGTTTTTTGTTTTTTTTTTACATAAATTTGTATTTGATTTTTACGACTCCCTCATTGATTTGATTTTTGGACACGACCCTGCAAAGGAGCTACAATCAGTCACTGATTATTTATTTCTCTTAGAAAGGAGAATACTACTGGAGCAACCGGAGATTGGCAGTGATCTGACGGAGAACACCGTGAAGGACTGAAGAATTGAAAAACCCTGGTCCGATAAAAAAACCCCAAAAACATAAGGGATCAATCAATGACCATTGTGGACGGCGCTGAGGGTAAAAAACCCCCAGGAAACCCTTTCCTGAAGTTGATCTTTTATTTTGGGGCAAAATAATCAGAATTTTGATTCATTTATCTTCTGGCAAAATGCACGGATGGGTTAAGTACTGAATAGAAACTTTTTTGTTTGAAAAATAATATTAGTAAAGTGATTCTTATAGACACAACAGGAACTGCTGCGAAGGAACATGTGTCAGTACCAATAGTGACGTAGAGGTTTGTGCTACATTTTTACATCTTTTGCAGCAGAGTATTCTTATTTTTTCTGATTTGGAATGCATGTTTGGAATAAAGAAGTGAAATAAAGACTGAATTTGAAGAACTCTGAAGTATGTGCTCACTTGCTAGACGTTTGAGAACTTACACCATGTGAAAGGAATAAAAACAAATCATGCCGTTTGTGCCGTCGTTTTGGAGTAAACTGACCTGCCATTAGCTGAAGATTAAAATTAAAGTTCTGATACATGAAGATCTTGAGTTTTATTTGCAACTTGTAATATGCCCTCTTTTCGCATCTACCTTTTTTAGCCGAATTCCGTGGAATAAAAACTGGCAGCAGAGAAAAGAAGAAACTTGACCTCTTCAGAAAGATCATTTTTTAAAACACAAGTTAAAGGCGATTGCACCTGTGATTAATTTTTACAAAAACCCTCATGTTGTGGTTTTGATATTTGGATGGCATTTTGCATGTTGGGATGAAATACTACCACAGACCTTGATTTTAAACAACTCTATCCTTAGAGACTGGGTATCTGTTTGGATTCTGACATTGTTGATGTGTGGGGCAGTAACCCCACCACGGTGCTGCCATTGGCTGTGAGGTCTCCTTGCAGTCTGTGTTGTCATTGATTAGGCTGCAGAGAAGAGTATGGACGAACAGACCAGGATGATGCAGACTTTGGCTGGAGTGGCCATGGGTGGCCACTCGGTTCCAGGAGGAATGACTTTACCTCCTCCGCATAGTCATGATGTGGGTGATGGTGATGGCAGGAAGCAGGACATTGGAGACATCCTGCACCAGATCATGACCATAACTGATCAAAGCTTGGACGAGGCACAAGCAAAGTTGGTTTCCATTGCAATAAAAATACACACATCACCCCATTCCCTCCCAACACATCACAGCAGCACATCACTCCAGTTCGTCTTGCATTGAACAACTACTTCCTACAAGCAGTTTGTCAAATAAGTCAGCACATGTTTGGGTAAAGATGAGCACTGCTTGAGATGCTGCTAGAAGCTGCTTGCATGGGGGTGAATGATACCCACGGTAGCAAACTGATATAAACAGAGCTCGCAGCTATAACCAGGCTCTTGTTTATTTGTATTTAGAGATGCTCCCCTGGTGCCTGTAAATGTAGCTTCTTGGATCCCTCCAGTCCTTTCTGATTCTGCCAGTGGGATTGAAGCTGTCCCTATATATATATATATATATATATATATATATATATATATGGGAAAACAATGATTATAAATAAATGCAGTTAGGGAAATTACTAGGCTTTTACTGGCCTCGGTATTTCCTATAAATACTCCTTTAAGGTTTATTCATTTCACAACAAAAAAGGCATCATATTTTCTGGTTCTAATCCATATATTTTTTATTAATTACAGATCTACTTTCAGGGCCACATATATATATTCAAGCACCTTTAAAAGGGAGAATTATAAATTAGCATGTGTATATGTGTACACGCACATTGAGGAAAATGCTGTTTATGGAATTATTTGCTACCCAGCTGCTGCCTAGTTCCTGACAACATTTGTGTGTGTACACACACACACACACAGAGATATATATATATATATATATATATATATATATATATATATATACACACGTATACAGATTTGATGTTATTAGTACAGTGCACATTCATTTTATGAATACATTCCCCATCTCCAAAAATAAATTTACAAATATATATTGTGTTTTTTTTTGTTGCATGCTAGTTTGATGGATGTTTTATGATATATTTAGGAAAACAAAAAAAATCAAGAGTGAAAAATGTATAGATGTGATAAAGTTGGCTCTTTTTAATAAATCACTTGAAGTGGCTAGAAGCAGCTTGTTGCAGACAAGGACTGATTTATGTTTTGAATAATAGCAAGCTAATTTGACATGTGAGTAAACATTAACTATTGTAAACCCTTCATAGTAAAAGCACCACATCCAAAGTGTCAATCAGTTTTTGCAACTGTAGCAGGTGTGACTTAGTTTTCCCCAAACTGGAAAATGTTGATGCCAATTAATAGACTGCAAATGGCAAACTATCAGCTGTTTTTTATAGGGCAGAGAAATCATTGTATATAAAATGCAATTATTGTTTCTTGAAGTGGTAATGTCACATAAATGGAAAATAATAGAGGCAGATTCCTCATTATTTATAGCTAAGTGAAATGTATAATTTTTGGTTATCTTTAACATATATTCACACACAGTGTCTATCTCTAGTTGTACAGCACTACAGAATATATGGTTGCCTTATAAGTAATGTATAGTGGGGAAATGTAGTAATATTTTTATATCTGATTCTTTTACAGAAAACATGCACTAAACTGCCATAGGATGAAACCAGCCCTCTTCAGTGTCTTATGTGAAATCAAAGAGAAAACAGGTAGGGTTTGTGCGTCTTCTGTTATCTGTATTTTAAACCATGACCTTTCATATGTATAAGTACTCTTTCTGACTGGTCTTTTGTAAATGGGCCGAGCCGTAGAAGTGGTCTTCCTTTGTAAACCCATGCAAAATAATAAAGTATTGTGTGTTCATGTATTAGGTAGCTGTTGCATTTACAGATCTAACACTTGGTAGATAATAGAATGAGAAAATCTTTCACCATGGTCATGGTTTGTTTAAAACAATGCAAATATTACAATTAGGGCCTTCATGGAAGCCCAGAAGCTTAAAACTGTTCATAAAGGAAAGTTGTTTAAATCAATTTGTTTCTACACAAACTAAGCAATTTTGTATGCTTATTGTAGTACAGGTATGGGTTTAATTATCCAGAAACCTGTTATTCCATTTTCCACAGACCTTTTAAGACAAACTGTTTTCTCTGTAAGAATAAAACCAAACCTTTTAAACTTACATAATGTTTTTTTGGTGGCAAAACAACCCTATTTTTTCAATATTTAATCTTTATAAAAATTAAGATTCTTTATCTAAAAACCCACAGGTCCCCAGCATTCCAGATAATAGATCCCACACCTGTAATAGGGATCCAAATAGTGGGTCCAATTATTGTACTTTTAATTTTATATTTAAGCAAGAATGATAAATGTCATTGTGAGACAGATATAGTTCATCTCTCTCTTACATATACATATATATGTTATTTAAATATTGATATAGCGCACTGATGTTTAAATATGTCGAGCATAAATTATTCCAGCCATTAATGGGTGGAGGGTAGATTGGTAAATATTGTTATATCAACAGTTGTATATTGTTTCTGTAAGGCAGGGAAATACTGATAGTTATGCAGACATTTCTAAAATACATTCGTGAGCAGCTTTGCCAAATTCATCTCACTTTCTGTTGTTTATTAATATTTAACCAAGCCATGTATAATACATTTTTTATATCGAATATATATATATATATATATATATATATATATATATATATATATATATATATATATATATATATATATACACGCACACCCATATATTTAAATTATCCAAGGATTTCAATTCAAGAGTGTCGTATCACTAGAACCTATTAAGGGTGTCAGTTTCAGCGTTGAGCTTGTCAGTGATACATTGTAACAAATCAAACGACTACAATATATATATTAATTGCTGGCATACTTAATCAATCACCGTCAATTTCTTTAAGCAGAGAAGGGGCATTTAAACCCCCCAAATCTATCTCTCTAATTGCAGATTTCCTTTGAAATTAAAAGAATTTGCCCAATCTTCTCGGTGGACCATACTTACACCCCACACCATATTGCATGAGATGCTTAAAAAACCTAACGTATTTATGTATGTTTGCTATTCTCCCTGAAGGCTTTCTGGATCCTTTAGGAAATCTTGTGTAAATTCCCTTTCTGTTACACATGATACAAAATATTACAATGTGAATTTTATCTGAAGAATGTATGGCTTTTGTAATTGAAATACATATAGTTTTATTCAGAATGTGAAATCAGAAAGGGGAGAAGCATGGAAGAGGTTAGTAAAGAAGGTAGCCCTCCATGGACAGGGTAATGTTTATCTGCACAAATGCCAAGTCAATTTCTATCTGCTAGGAGTGAAGACTAGAGTGTTAAAGCATAACATGTAAAGCAATAGCCATGCTTGTTATATGATCATTTAAATACATGTTTAGTATTATGTTTATAACCCAATGCTGAAACTGGAGTCATTTTAAATACTATGTTTTCATGTCAATATATAATATTATCCATGCACACAAGAGATGTATCTTACTGTCCGATTGCGGAACAACTGCTCAGTAACAATGGAAGCAGCTGTTCCTATACTTATATACAATGCTGAATTTGAGTGTTTGTTCTTTTTCTCAGCGGTAGCAATCTGTATAATGTCACAGAGGAGGGCTGATTTGTGCCTTAATACTAACATTGAAAGTGTACATTATTGCACAGCTTTAAATTGAAAGAGTAATGAAATGCTCTTTGTCTGCGAGTGAAATCATTGTCTGAAAGCATATCCTATTCACAGTGTATCCACTAAAACAACGGATTAGAGCAAGTCTATTTTCCCCCCATCCTCATTGAAAATTATTTCATTATTGTGATTAAACTACCAATTTGTAATCAGATCGGAGCAAATGTTTTATGTAATGCAAAAAAAAAAATATATATATATATTTTATCCCTGGGAATTCTCTTTCTACAGTGTAAAGTAAAATGCCATTTGCAGTAATGCATTGTAAAATGATTTTAAAGGATTTTACACAAGTTTGTTTCTTTGTGCTTTGCAGATCACAACCACAAGGTAGCAGGCTTTTGTATGTTTACCCTTACATTATTTTTACCCTAAAATATGACTTATGGAATTTATATGACTTATGGAGATTACTGGTATTAACCATCCAGGAAATCACTTTTTTGCGTGCTTTGGTTCATTTTTTACATCAAGTTTTTTGCCCCATGTATATGAGGAATTACCTTTTTTTTAATCAAATAAGCAGACTTTGGATTCCAGCTAGCCACAGGCATAAAAATCAATACACATAAAAATATGACTGTGTATGTATGTGTTTTTCTTGCCTTTTGTCATTGAGTGTGAGCCTAAATGTAAGTTCCTATCCCCTAGTGAATATACCCTGGCAAAACCTAAGATTACTTCATTAGTATTTGTGAACTGAGAAAATTAGAAATATTTGTTAGCATGTCATATGAGACCTAAAAGCCTCATTGATCTTAGCAAACGCAAGATTGTTTTATGTGTTATGTTACCTTTTTTTGAGAAATAATATGAGAATCATTGATAAACTGTAAAGAGTGCACCTATTGAGTGACATGCAAAATGGAGACTTTTAAGGTCTTGAAAGGTTATGTTGTTTTTCCAGTACGCTCCGATTGCAAGTATTTTAGGTAAACACATTTTCATGTTCTCAAAGAAAGTTAATGTTTTATTTCTGAAGTTAGAAGTGGGAACCTAGGTGTAAATTGTCAGCAGAAACCAGCACTGACAGCTGCCAGTCATCTCTAAATATACGGTCAGTTAGGAGCAAAGAGCTTAAATGACATTCATTTAGTAATAATGTCTAATGGCATACATGATGGTTTGCCAGATTTGTGGCCTTTTGCGAGTCTTACAAGCAGGACAGACTTGGGAAGATCATAAAATGTAATGAACTTCTTCACTGAGCGTAGTGTCGCAGGGGAAGCTTGAAAAACCGTCTCGGGCTACTAGAAAGATTTTTATATGCCTAAGGAGAGTAGCTAGATACGCACACTGAATATTTTACAAATAGAAAACTACATACCGTATGTGCTGGTACAATAGCATGTAAGGCTTAACACTGCAACACCAAGCCTTTTTGTAGGTTTAAAAGAGAAATACTGATTTAGTTTGAACAGCAGAAGAATATTGATGATAATTTCTTAAATGATTGCTGGAAATTATGTAGAGGCATAGGATCTATTACCTGTAAACAAGTTATCCACATAGCTCTGATATAAAGCATTGCCATAGTTTAAATAATCAATTAATTATTAGTTTTTCACTGATACTGTGTAATTTTCTATAATAATACAGTGATGTGTGTTTGATACTAACAAGGCTAGAATAAATCCATGTTGATAACAAAGCAATCCAATTGACTTACTATAACACTTAAATATATTTAGTGGCATTAAGGCATGGTATTTAGTAATGCAGAAAAACCTGTTTTGGAAAACGAAGTTCGAAGCATTCAGTATAATAAATCTATACTCATACTGTGTTTTAAAGTGTACCTTGCATGAGTGATTAAATGAGTTAAAAATCATATGCCTGTTGGAAGTGTCATGTGTAACTGTATATTATTATTATTATTTTGTATCAATATATTCTATTTTATAACATTAGTTGCATTTAAATATAATGTTGTTAGGGTGGCTGACGTTGGGATCAGATACAAATAGGATGTGACTTGGCTACAAATATGTGAACACAGAAGGACACCATGCCTACAAGAGGGCAAGGTGTTAATATGTCAAATGTTTAAAGTAATAATAGTACAGTTAAAAACTGGCAATGGCTTTTGACATTGGATAGTAAGTTTTGTCTTTCCTATACCTCTATGCTGATTTAGTAGAATCAGGATTACAGAAATGTGTGTGTGATATCCCTCATTAATAATTACAGTTGACTGCCTGCCTTATAATAAAACATTTTCTCTAAGCTGAATGCCAGTGCAAACAGAAGCATGTATTATGTGACATGTACAGTAAGCAGGATGGCTCTGCTTAAAGACAGATTAAAATTAAGATATTAACTGGAAAGACTTGTGTATAGCAATTTTTGCCTTGTCATTAAATTATTATTTTTTTTTTTTTTTTTAAATATAGACATTGCTTCTATAGTGAAAGTACTTGCTTTAGAAGAGTTCCTGTGTCATGTTTGCTGATCATGTTAACTGTTTTTGTCAGTGAACCTGAACATTGCACGAGTAGCTTGTGAAGCCCCGAGATTAACAGCCAAAAACTTTCTACACGTTTATAAGGTTTCATCTCTGCTCCTTCTATAAGGATTGCATCACATTTTGAAAACAAATGCTGTATATTAATATAATCTAGGCCAGTTTCCGGCATTGGCATGCCAGACTGCTTAAAGAAGAACTAAACCCCCTTGCAAATAAAAACCCCACCCGGTTTTTTCCAGGTTTCCCGCGGGCCAGTCCGACCCTGTTCCCAGCAACGTAACTAGAGGGGACGGGTCCTGGCTGCCGGGGGGCCCTGGCCCAATCGCACCCCTTGCTCCCCCAGTAGTTACACCAATGCCTGTTCCTGTTAGAACTATTGTATATGGTTCATATCTATTTATGTTGTGCTTAGCTTGCCAGTTGCATTTAGTAGAACTTAGTTATGAATTGCACCAAAAAGAGTATTTCTCTCGTATTTAGCTGATATGCTTTTTTGTCTAATATCATTTGTATGTTGGCAATAAGAAGAAAATATAGTATAATTATTGCAGGTTTGAGACTAGAGAATATTTGATCTTTATTACTTTTTGCACGTTGAAATCCATTTTATGAGGACTGCATGAAAAGTCATATATCTTGATGGCCCAATAAAATTTATTGCATCTTTTAAAAAATAGAATGTTTGAATAGTAGGACTAGATATACTTCATCTTAAGTTTTCAAAGCATACCTATAGTGAATTTTAATAAGATTAACTCAAAGTTATGGTCATAAAAAGAGCTTCAAAGCAATATTGCCAACTGTTTAGCTTTACTTCTTTACTATTGGCAATGCAGAATGAAGAAGAAGAAATCCTGAATATTGTTTGTTTATAATGAGCTATAATGGTAAAACAGAAGAATTACAAAGCAATTGAGAAAATGTATTTTCTATTTAAAGAATGTTTAGTGATGTGAGTTACTTTAATTTTAATTTTCTTTCTTACATTAAAATATAGTTTTTACATCATGACTGTACAATTATAACATTATTTACAAAACATTCTAAGTACTTTAACTAGTGTTCCGTTCATATCCAAAACCCGATAGCTTGTCTTAAGTAGCATGGACAGCTGTTACCTTCATACTATGCCTATGTGCTTATTTTTATTTGTTATATACTTCTTCATATAGAAAACCTTGTATATAGCATTATGTATTGTTGCTATATTGTGGCTTTACGAAGATTCAGGTTCTGAAGCAGGGAGGCCTTAGTTGATTCCAAAATGCAGTATATCTTTAAGTGAATTTGATTCCAAATACATGAATACATGTGGGGTAGGAAACTTGCTCTATTAAAAAAGCTTTGTAAGATGATTATGATAAGTTGATTTGCATGCTTCCATATTTGAAGAAAACCCCTCAGAAGTATAATTAACTAGATCATTTTCTTGTAAACTTGGAAGGGTGAAACTTAGTAGAAGGGGGTATGAATCAAACATACAGGTTACATATAAATAATGAGCTATACAAGAGAAAAACAGAGCAATGCAGTAAAAACAATTGTTGCAACTGTTTGTGTGAAACCTTCTTCTCCAGTTGCTGGGAACATATTTATTTATTTGCAGTGTTCATCTCTCCTCCCTCTTTTACCACTACAAGCAGAAAGATGTATTTGTTTAATCTCCAGATTTATTTAAAACCAACCTTTTACCAAGGTGATCAGCAAGATTGCCACTATCTTAACAAAGCATGCCTTTCTTCACCACATGCTGGCCTGGTGTCATTTTTACTTTTTCTGGCCTCTTTGGTCGTGACTGATGAATGTGGTAAATTCACATCAATATTTAATATAAATAATTAAACTTTCTGTCAAAGCTCAATGTTTCCGTATCTGGAAGTGGAGCAAATTCATAGGCATCTCTGATAAATGGCAATTAAAACACCCACACAAATTCTAGCACATATTTCAGTGTTAGAGTGCTTTCTCTGGCTTCTGTCCAGCTACCTTATGACATATTGCTGAAGTGAAAATTAAAACAATAAAACAAAAAGCCAATGAAACAAAATGAATACTTGGAGCTCTATCACATGATTGTAGACAAGAGTAGATTGGCAAATTAAGTCTGTATGGACATCTCTCTTGAAATCACAGATGTTCGTCCCAGAGAGCAATGAGATTAGCTGCATGGTGAATATAATGTGTTTTGTCCATCCCTTGTTGAGCTTTGGGTGCATTCATGGCCTGTAGCAGAGCAATGAAGGAGTTTAATATCACTTGTACAGGTATGAGACCTGCTATCCAGAATGCTCGGGACCTGGGGTTTTCCAGATGACGGATCTTTCCATAATTTGGATCTTCATTCCTTAAATCTACTAAAAAATCATGTAAACATTAAATAAACCCAATAGGCTGGTTCTTCGTCCAATAAGGATTAATTATATCTTAATTTGGATCAAGTACAAGCTATTGTTTTATTATTACAGAGAAAAGGGAAATCATTTTAAAAATTTGGATTATTTGAATAAAATGGAGTCTATGGAAGATAGTCATTATGTAATTCAGAGTTTTCTGGATAATGGGTTTTCGGATAATGGATCCTATACCTGTATCGATAAAAATAAGTGAGCTTTATCTCAGTGAAGGCACAGGGTGTTTTTTTCTTTTATCCTTTGTTTTGACTGGTCAGGTCCATTCCAACCAAGTACTCAGATTTGCTAGTTAATATTATGACGTGTACACACTAGAATTACTAGTAATTAGCCCATCCATTTGTCGCCCAGTATCATGGCAGTTCCTGAAAAGTTTCAGAAGCATGCCAAATAGCTGTAATTATGTATTTTTGTAATTTTTATAGAATGCAGTGGTCTCCCTGGATAGATAACATGATCTGCTGATATACTTGTGACAGATCCAGTTGTGAGTGACACTGCAGCTTATTCCTTCCATTAAGACCTACTTGTTTAAGCCTTTGGCCAAAACAACACATCTGCAGCATGCCTATGAATGGCCAAAACAGACTATTTCTGAAAGTATCTTTGCATTGGCCACATCAGATTTAAGAGCTTTGAAGTTAAACACTTCTAGAGTACACATACACATATTAGATAACTGCTTTTTAATGATTTCTATATTTGTTCCTTCCCTGATTGATGGGGCAAAATTAATTGTTGCCTTTGTTGTTCAGCGTGGTCATCAGAGTAAACACCCTTTACTTTCCTACATTAACAGGAGAAGGTGTATTAGGACATAAAGATGGCTGTAGCCCTTTTAATGAAGAACTACCTAGCATCATAGGATCAAATGCATTATGAGGCATTTCTAAATAAAACTTGACACTGCTTGGGGATACTGCTCATAGACATACGGTAATGTCCTTGGTCTTGGTTGTCCAACTGGTCATCCACTGTACCACATTTGTGGGTGTTGGGTTATAATATCCTAATATGATATATCCTGTGGGTGATGGGGGGGATATATTGAAGAACTATATACAACCTGTGGATCTCCATCTGAACATTCCTGACAAACAGCTAATGCTCACTGTAAACAAACATACTCCAACTAAATGGTAGGAGAAAGGAGTCTGTATTGGACTCCACATTTAAAGTGATACTGACACTAAAAAATGAATTTTAGCATATGAATGTACATTAAGGGGCCGATTCACGAAGGGTCGAATATCGAGGGTTAATTAACCCTCGATATTCGACTGGGAATTAAAATCGTACGACTTCGAATATCGAAGTCGAACGATTTTGCGCAAATCCTGCGATCGATCGAAGGATTTTTCGTTCGATCGAACGATTAAATCCTTCGAATCGAAGGATTTTAATCCAACGATCGAACGAAAATCCTTCGATCAAAAAATCACAGGCAAGCCTATGGGAACCTTCCCCGTAGGCTAACATTGACTTCGGTAGCTTTTAGCTGCCGAAGTAGGGGGTCGAAGTTTTTTTTAAAGGGACAGTACTTTGACTGAATGGTCGAATAGTCGAACGTTTTTTACTTCGAATCGTTCGAATCGTTCGAATTCGATCGAATTTAACCAATTCGATGGTCGAAGTACCCAAAAAATACTTCGAAATTCGAATTTTTTTTTATTCTAATCCTTCACCCGAAATTCGTGAATCGGCCCCTAAATGTTACCTATAGGTCATGTTGATCATTTTTTGCTCAGAGGTTTGTTTTTGTATATAATTGTTAGCTGAAGTTCCTAAGCCTGACTCTCTGACTCTCTGACACTTTGACTTTGCCAACCTGACTGTCCCATCTCAGCCTGTTAGTTACAGTTTCTAATGCTAACGGACTCCTGCTGCACAAATATGGCAGCCCCCTCATACAGGAACATGGGGGATCAGACAGGTAATGTAAAAGCATCATGCAAATACTTTATGGCAAAGTTAGAAGTAGCTTGCAAAGCCAATATTATAATAGATGTAAAAAAAAGTTTAATTTCAGGTGTCAGTCTGGCACAGTGGTAGAACCAGCTTTGAGTTCAAAACCTTTGTGGGTTTCAGGATTCATAGTGGGAATCTGGAACTATTGCCAATTGCATACATGTTTTTGCCACTTTGAGCATGTTTTAGGTAGGATATTGTATCATTTGGTTAACATAGACTAAGAGCCGGTGGGTGACTTTGCTTCCTTATATAAATGTCATTCAGCATTCTTTATCTTTTTAAATGCATATATTTTGCTCTTAATTTACACTTGTGTACAGGGTCGCCATCAGGGGGGGGACAGGGGGAAGAGTTGTAGGGGGCCCGAGGGTAAGGGGGGCCCGGCCATGCCACACTTACTTGATTAGCCGGGCCCCCCATCTTTGTGAGAGCTGCTGACTTTGGGAAGGCATGGACGTTTAAGGGGCCCTGGCCACCAATTTTCTTATAATGTGGGGGGGGACCCTGGCCACCAATTTTGGCCACCGATTTTTTTTTCTCATGTGGGGTCCTAGCCACCAATATTTTTTAATGGGGGGGGCCCTGGCCACAAATGTTTTTTTATGGGGGACCCTGAGCACCAATATCTTTTTATTTTTTATTAACATGTGGGAACCCTAGCCACCAATATTTTTTTTGTTTTTTTTACTGTGTGGGGTGGGAAAGGCGGACCTGTAGGTGGGGTTTGCGGTGGGCGCAGCCCAGGGGGCCCAGCGATTTCTGATGGCGGTCCTGCTTGTGTATAATAAAGTAAGCCACATATCAATAGTGGCAGCAATGTTAATATGATTTTTGTGTTCCGTTAAATTAAATTTGTACACAAATGACATCTAAAGTGTATAAGAAATGTCTGATATTTAGAAAAGTTTGAACAATATAGTTTATCTGAGATAAGTTTTATTTTGTGTGAATGTGTCCAATGTGAATATGAATGTTAGTGTTCATAAATGTTTATATTTCTTGCTTAATGACCTTTAATATAGGTAATACAGGTAGTTGGGCATCTGCGCAGTGACCTTCTGGAGGGCTCCTTGCTGCCACTTCTTGTTGAAGAAAAAAATGAAATGAATTATCATCCAAGTTTATTTTTTCATTAATATTTGCAGAAGTGTCCAGCACAATTCTACAAGTGCAACCGATTAAGGTCCCCTTGACCAAAGCAATATGCTGTGTCTGATCCTGAAGCTGATATTTGGCTCCATTATGCAAAAAATAGCTGATATAACTAAAGAGAGTCCATTGAAGGACAATTTAAGGGGCTGGACTAGATAAGCAAGGCAAGCTGGATTTTTTTGCATGGGATACTGTCACTTTGTATAAATATTTCAAGTGACCATTATGGCTGTTTATTCATCGGGAGACCTGCTTAGAGGACACAAGGGCATTCATTTGCTATTTGAAGAAAGGATTTTTTTTACAGTGAGATATGGAATATTCTTCCTTAAGTGGTTGTACTGGCAGCTATATTAGTTTTAAAAATGCTTTGGATGGCTTGTTAGCATAGTAGGAAAACACAGGCATGATCCAGAAACTGGCCAGGTTGCCATTTCGTTTTCTTTTCACCATTCTATGGTAAAACTATTACAATTGGAAGCAGATTTTTATTTATTGGAATTTTTAAGGCTGATAGACATATCTTTTCTCAGGCAGTTCCTGCTTTACTGCACTGATAATCATAATAAATATGGGATAATCGTTCATACCACATCTGTTGTTCGCTTTGTAAGAGGGTGGCAAGAGGTATGTCCAATGAGAATCAGATTTGACTGTTTTTTGTGATTTTTGCATTCGGAGTTTGGTAAATAACCCCCATAGTTGATGCATTTCTTATCTTTCTCCCTGCTGAGCAGAATCTCTGGGTTTCATTACAGGCAGTTGAATTGATACAATAGTTGCTAATACTCCAGAGATGCTGCTGAGAAATGTAGCAACTAAATGTTGCAAAATTGTAACAGTTCAGAGTCTGCACCTGAATTACTGAGCTGCCAGACTGAAACACCAGAGACACGAACATTCAACTTTAAACTTAGATTTTGGAAAAACAGTAAAAAATAAATAATGGAAAGTAATTGAAAAAAGTCTTTATTTCTGGGGAACAATCTAAAAACAACTGAAATTAACCCTTTAAGTGCCAGCAGAATTTCACATTTTGGTTACGCGAAATGCCAGCCGTTTTTGAAACATTTTGTGCTCTCTCACTTTAGGGGCATTTTCTGAGGGGAAACCTATAGTTTACCTAGGAAAACTATACATTGTTTTTTTCGGTAGAAACTGGGCTTTCTAAATCTGCCTGAGTTTTCATGTATTTACACCTGTGCAAAAAAATTTATAGTGCTAAATACCAAAAAAAAAATGAAAAATTACCATTTTTCATCGTATATCAATTTATACCAGAAAAATATTTCATTTTACGGATGAAAATCCAACTGATTTGGAAAGCCTTATGTCTCTCGAACGTGCCAATACCAGATATGTATAGTTTTAGGGAGATTTAGGATTTCTGTACAGCAAAAACTCCCGGCAGTATATTACCAAATTTTGAAAGCACTAAGGCAGAAAACGGCATGCTTTAGGTTCCAAGGCAAAAAATCCTGAAACCGTAGGTTTACCCCAGAAAACCATACATTTTTGAAAAGTACACATTCTGCCGATTACAAAATGGGTAACTATGTCTCTCTACTCCCAACTACCAAACATAAAAGCTTGTCTGAACATAGCGGTTTTTCAACAAAAAATTCAAAATTCTGAAAAATCATTTCAAAGGTTTTATTTTGCTGCTCCGCATATCCCAAACTATATTAGGTACCAAGAAAAAGCACCTGAAATATGATTGCCAGGGGTCCACTGAACAATTTGATACCCATTATGCATAGGCTTACCAAAGTATCTGGCATTTAGAGACACCAATATGTAGTTAGCACATCCAAATTGTTCAGGACTTTACTTCAGCTACTGAGAAATCAACACATTGACTGCATTTTTTGTGGGGTAAAAACACAGAAATATATGTTTACCCCCCAAACCCATATATTTTTGGAAAGTACACATTCTACTGAATCTAAAATGGGTACCCATGCCTTTCTGCTCCAAACTACTGAGTCGCAAGGCTTTCCCAAAGTTGTCGGTTTTGGTGAAATATCTGAAAATTGCCTCAAAGCTTCAACTTCCCAGCACCATATCACCCATGTGTCATTACGTACTAAGAAAAAGCACCCTAAATATGATTGCCAGGGTTCCTCCGAACAGTTTGGTGGCCATTGTTCATAAGTTTACCAAAGTATCTGGCATTTAGAGTCCCCAAAATGAAGTTAGCGCATACAAACAGTCCCGTGGGTAACTTCAGCTAATGAAAAATCAACACATTGACTGCATTTTTGTGGGGTAAAAACACAGAAATATATGTTTACCCCCCAAACCCATACATTTTTGGAAAGTACACATTCTACCGAATCTAAAATGGGTACCAATGCCTTATTGCTCCAAACTACTGAATCGCAAGGCTTTCCCAAAGTTGTCGGTTTTGGTGAAATATCTGAAAATTGCCTCAAAGCTTCAACTTCCCAGCACCATATCACCCATGTGTCATTACGTGCTAAGAAAAAGCACCCTAAATATGATTGCCAGGGTTCCTCCAAACAGTTTGGTGGCCATTGTTCATAGGTTTACCAAAGTATCTGGCATTTAGAGGCCCCAAAATGAAGTTAGCGCATACAAACAGTCCCGTGGGTAACTTCAGCTAATGAAAAATCAACACATTGACTGCATTTTTGTGGGGTAAAAACACAGAAATATATGTTTACCCCCCAAACCCATACATTTTTGGAAAGTACACATTCTACTGAATCTAAAATGGGTACCCATGCCTTATTGCTCCAAACTACTGAGTCGCAAGGCTTTCCCAAAGTTGTCGGTTTTGGTGAAATATCTGAAAATTGCCTCAAAGCTTCAACTTCCTAGCACCATATCACCCATGTGTCATTACGTACTAAGAAAAAGCACCCTAAATATGATTGCCAGGGTTCCTCCGAACAGTTTGGTGGCCATTGTTCATAGGTTTACCAAAGTATCTGGCATTTAGAGGCCCCAAAATGAAGTTAGCGCATACAAACAGTCCCGTGGGTAACTTCAGCTAATGAAAAATCAACACATTGACTGCATTTTTGTGGGGTAAAAACACAGAAATATATGTTTACCCCCCAAACCCATACATTTTTGGAAAGTACACATTCTACCGAATCTAAAATGGGTACCCATGCCTTATTGCTCCAAACTACTGAGTCGCAAGGCTTTCCCAAAGTTGTCGGTTTTGGTGAAATATCTGAAAATTGCCTCAAAGCTTCAACTTCCCAGCACCATATCACCCATGTGTCATTACGTGCTAAGAAAAAGCACCCTAAATATGATTGCCAGGGTTCCTCCAAACAGTTTGGTGGCCATTGTTCATAGGTTTACCAAAGTATCTGGCATTTAGAGGCCCCAAAATGAAGTTAGCGCATACAAACAGTCCCGTGGGTAACTTCAGCTAATGAAAAATCAACACATTGACTGCATTTTTGTGGGGTAAAAACACAGAAATATATGTTTACCCCCCAAACCCATACATTTTTGGAAAGTACACATTCTACTGAATCTAAAATGGGTACCCATGCCTTATTGCTCCAAACTACTGAGTCGCAAGGCTTTCCCAAAGTTGTCGGTTTTGGTGAAATATCTAAAAATTGCCTCAAAGCTTCAACTTCCCAGCACCATATCACCCATGTGTCATTACGTGCTAATAAAAAGCACCCTAAATATGATTGCCAGGGTTCCTCCGAACATTTTGGTGGCCATTGTTCATAAGTTTACCAAAGTATATGGCATTTATAGGCCCCAAAATGAAGTTAGCACATACAAATTGTCCGGTGGGTAACTTCAGCTAATGAAAAATCAACACATTGACTGCATTTTTGTGGGGTAAAAACACAGAAATATATGTTTACCCCCAACCCCATATATTTTTGGAAAGTACACATTCTACAGAATCTAAAATGGGTACCCATGCCTTTCTGCTCCAAACTACTGAGTCGCAAGGCTTTGCCAAATTTGGCGGTTTTGGTGAAATATCTGGAAATTGCCTCAAAGCTTCAACTTTCCAGCATCGTATTGTCCATGTATCATTACCAGCATAAAGCATCCTAAATATAAACATATGGGTCTACTAAACAGTTTGATGCCCAATGTGCATAGATATACCAAACTATGTGGCGCACAGAGACCCCCAAATGACAATATGTATAGACATTTTCACGGCTGACGCGCTGGCTGCTGCAATATAACCACCCGGTGTGTGTATTATGCAACATTAGACCACCTAACAGTACAGAGACCCCAGAAAACCATATATTTTCAGAAAGTAAACATTCTGACGAATCCAATATGGGTAAATAAGTGTTTCTACTGCAAACTGCCAAACTGCAAAGCAATGCTGAACATAACGGTTTTTATCAAATTTCTGAAAATCGTCACAAAGCTTGAATTCTACCCCATTATATGCCCCACATTTCGTAACTTATCAGCATAAAACATCCTAAATATGAACGCCAGGGGTCTACTGAACACTTTGATGCCCAATATGCATAGATATACCAAACTATGTGGCGCACAGAGACCCCCAAATGACAATAGTGTATATACATTTTCACGGCTGACGCGCTGGCTGCTGCAATATGAGCACCTGGTGTGTGTATTATGCGACATTAGACCCCCCTAACAGTACAGAGACCCCAGAAAACCATATATTTTCAGAAAGTACACATTCTGACGAATCCAATATGGGTAAATAAGTGTTTCTACTGCAAACTGCCAAACTGCAAAGCAATGCTGAACGTAACGGTTTTTATCAAATTTCTGAAAATCGTCACAAAGCTTGAATTCTACCGCATTATATGCCCCACATTTCGTAACGTATCAGCATAAAACATCCTAAATATGAACACCAGGGGTCTACTGAACACTTTAAAGCCCAATATGCATAGATATACCAAACTATGTGGCGCACAGAGACCCCCAATTGACAATAGTGTATATACATTTTCACGGCTGACCTGCTGGCTGCTGCAATATGAGCACCTGGTGTGTGTATTATGTGACATTAGACCCCCCTAACAGTACAGAGACCCAAGAAAACCATATATTTTCAGAAAGTACACATTCTGACGAATCCAATATGGGTAAATAAGTGTTTCTACTGCAAACTGCCAAACTGCAAAGCAATGCTGAACGTAAGGGTTTTTATCAAATTTCTGAAAATCGTCACAAAGCTTGAATTCTACCGCATTATATGCCCCACATTTCGTAACGTATCAGCATAAAACATCCTAAATATGAACACCAGGGGTCTACTGAACACTTTGATGCCCAATATGCATAGATATACCAAACTATGTGGCGCACAGAGACCCCCAAATGGATATAAAGTAGATAAAATTTACAAGGCAAAACAAAATAAGGCAGTAAAGAGTGAAATGCAAAAAAATCCAATAAAACCACAAAAACCAATGTTTTTTTTCCAGACTAGTGTTATCGGCCGTCAGAATCACAGTTTGAATATTTTAGCTGGGCCAAACAGGTTATACGGCTAGAAACAAGTGAACACAACATACGCAGAGCTGAAAATGCAATAAAATGGCTAAAAATTCAATAAAATGGCTAAAAATGCACCAAAATACCCAAAATTGCAATATAATCACCGAAATAACATAAAAAAGATATTGCACAGTACGGTTAGCGAATACGCTATTCGTAATGGCAATAAAACATTTTTTTCAGCCAAAAAAAGAGACGATGCGATAAGAAAAAAAAAAAAAGCCACAATGCCATGTATGTGCGTGTGCGTGTGTACAAATGGTAAATTACATGTTATGTGCGCGTGTGTGCGTGTGCACGTGTGTGTAAGTGCAGTGAGTGTAAGTGACCCCCCAATCCCCAAAAATGTATGTGTAAGTGTGTGTAAGTGTGAATCTAAGTGTGTATTACTGTAATAAGTGTGTGTTGGTGTGTTTGTGTGTGTAATTGTTGCACTAACCTGAAAAAATCGCTGGAGACTGTTGCAGGCGATCAGGAAGAGCCCCTGGAAGACATCTGCCTCGTGGTTCCTGTCGGTGTGCTGTGGGGGCGGAGATCGTCGATCCGGTGCAGGCTGCAGCAGCAGGACACGTAAGTAACACGTGCCTGCTGCTGTTTTTGGGCCCCTGGGCGATCGTGCCCCAGGGGCCACTCGATCCCCTGCTCTGCTCGTTGCCTAGGGGCAGGGGATCGAGCAGGAACGGAGCGAGCGGCTCTAACAGCCGCTCCTCCGCTTCTGAACCCGGAAGTGCTGCAGAACGTAGAATCTACGTTCTGTGGCATTTCAAGTACCTTTGCCACAGAACGTAGATTCTACGTTCTGTGGCACTTAAAGGGTTAAAAAGTGTTTGGAAGGTGAACAACCCCTTTAAAGTTTGTTTTGCAAGTGGTGTTTTAGTACCTTGAAATGTCACACAAATTTAATACTGCTTTTCCTGCAGGCTCACTCCTATTATCAGGCCCGGATTTGTGGAAAGGCCACCTAGGCCCGGGCCTAGGGCGGCAGGATTTTAGGGGGGCGGCATGCTGCCCAACCACACCCACATTGATTAAAAAACACTGGGGATGTGTAGGAGATACAATAATTTTTAAGATTTCCAGTGCGCCAATCCCCATTGCTCCAGTCCAGATAATGAAAATTTGCACGAAGAAAGGGGACAGGGGCGACGAACGACGGTGGGCCTAGGGGCGCCCACTATGTAAATCCGGCCCTGCCTATTATACTACTTTTCGGCTGTTTGGGATATAAAAAAAATTCCAGTTGCTTAATGAGTAGATATTTTACATTTATTTAAGCACATATGCTAGAGAGTTAGATCTAATTAAGACCCCTAGGAATCTTGGAAAATGGTCCGCCTTATCATGACAGCATTTCTGTAGTGCATCTAAATGCCCATCCTTTTATCAAATGTGCCCATTTAGCTTTACTCGTATGCTGCTATTAAATGAGCATTTAATTTTTCTGTGAGTGCTGTTCTGCACTTTTCTACTTGTCTCAAGGCTATAAATAAGGACTCACATTTATCAATTAATTATACAATTGTTCTCTAAAAAAAATTATGTCTGCGTTTAGTTTTAGTTTGGTGAAGGAAGACATCAACTTGCTATCTGTGTCTGACATGTTGATCACTTTTAAAACCAATTTTTTTTGTGTGGCCTTATTTAGCTTTTGAAACATATCAAATAAAGAGGCAAAACTGCCTTTTGTAGCCTTGACCTTTACCTGGGAAAATGGTCTCATAAGATTTAACAAAGTTATCAGATTGGAAAAGGCTGATAGAGGATTGTGAATGTGCTGTGGTGTATTATTATAATAGTTATATAAGACTTTCTCTTACTTTCAAGTAATTCATTTCCATTGTATGTGAAATAATTCTATTTCTTTTGTTTTGCAAAGGTTAATTGCAGATGTTCTTTGTTTACACGTTTGATTGGCACAGCATAACAACAGACATTCCATTTGGAAAGTGAGGAAACAAAAAAAAAAATAGGTGATTGACAGAGATAGGACAGAGAGTGTACAGTATATTGCCAAGGATCTCTATCATTAAAAGGGGCTTTGTGACCAGATAATGTTCAATGTATGTAACGTGTAACATTTGCTTGGTGCTTATTATATTCAACTTTGGGATGTGCCTTGTATGATCCTTTAACTAAATTTAAATTAAATTTGTAGGTTACATTTTTTTTTACAGATTTAAAAGAGATCTAGAGAAGATTTAGCTACACTGTAGACGTGCTTCCCCAGTGTCGTGTGGACAGAAATGTCTTGATTTGAACTCTCATCTTGTCTACCATATAAGACAATGTACAACATGAGCTGCATACTCAAAAATTCTAACCTTTTCTCCTCCTAAGCTTTTTAAAATAGGTGGAATATGTAAAAGATTCACCAACCACCAAGAATGGGTAGTCCACACCTGTCACTCACTCAACAATACTTCTTTTACTGGGTACAGGTATGGCACCTGTTATCCTGAATGATCAGGACCAGTAGTTTTTCTGGATAACTTTCCATAATTTGGATCTTCATACCTTAAGTCTACTAGAAAATCATGTAAACATTAAATAAACACAATTGGCTGGTTTTGCTTCCAATAAGGATTAACTATATCTCAGTTGGGATCAAGTACAAGTTACAGTCTTTCCGTAATTCTGAGCTTTCTGGATACCAGGTTTTTGTATAACGGATCCCATACCTGTACGTGCAAACCAATATCAGCACATTAAATTTGTAACAAGTGCATTGTTGCAATTGTGCTCATCCATCCTGAAAGTCTCACATTTAATGATCATGATTATCTTTTTTTTATAAAAATGTTTGGGACCTGTTTTTACCATTTACCATGTATTTACCATGTACCATGTATTTTCGGATTAAATACAAGGTACAGTTGTAAGGAAAAAAAGAAATCAGTTTTAAAATGTTTCATTATTTAATTAAAACTGAATCTCTGGGAGATGGCCTTCCCGTAATTTGGCATTATCTGCACAATGGGTTTCTGGATAACGGACACCATACCTGTAGTTGTTTTTGATAATGTATGACAGTACTTGTTTATATGTGGTTATGTTTTGATTGCTAATCGATTTTATACATAACTGTTCAGGTATGGGATCTGTTATCCAGAAACCCGTTATCCAGTTCTAAATGACAGAAAGACCATCTCCCATAGACTTCATTATAATCAAATAATCCAAATGTTTGAAAATGATTTCCCTTTTCTCTGTAATAATAAAACAGTACCTTGTGCTTGTTCCAAACTAAGATATTATTAATCCTTATTAGAAGAAAAAATAGATTATTAAGTTTATTTAACATTTCCATGATTTTCTAGCAGACTTAAGGTATGAAGATTCAAATTACAGAAAGACCCATTATCCGGAAAACCCCAGGTCCCAATCATTCTGGATAGCTAGGTCCCATACCCGTATGACTTAGAATTGACCAATTTCAATGGTTATTCCAATTAATATGTCAATAATTATAAATCAAGTTTTTAAGAAAATTGATTTCTAATACAAGCCACATAATAAATTAAGCAACTCATCAGACAAGAACATTTGGGGTAACATTGCACAAAAGAAAAATCACTAAAATGCAATTAGACCATCTTCTGACAAAGAAGGACAGGAAGCTCACAAAACACATAGATGATCTATTAGTCTGACTGAATTTCTTACCACAATACCAGCAAGCAGAACAAGAACAAGAAATTTAGAGCAATGAACTGGATGATGTAATATTGTATGTGATACAGTAGTACAGTATGTAATATATTAGTGACTTATACACTTATATTGTAGGCTTGTGAGAATACGGTCAACCCCCTTTTTATTGATTGTTGACTAAATGTAATATGATCCCAATTTTTTTACATAGCAAGTGTACATCATACACCATAGACAGTGATCTATGTTTGACCCTATTCTACACATTCAAAAGGCTTTTGTGACCAACGTAGAGAGTAGTGAGTTTATAAAATGTGTGACTGGTCCTAAATGAAATATTTTTTTCTTTGTTTTATACAGGGATGGGATCCTTTATACGGAAACCCGTTATCCAGAAAGCTCCAAATTACAGAAAGGCCGTCTCCCATAGAATTCATTTTATCCAAATTTTTAAAAATGATTTCTTTTTTCTCTGTAATAATAAAACAGTAGCTTGTATCCAAACTACCATAAGATATAATTAATTATTGTCAAAAGCAAAACCAGCATATTGGGTTTATTTAATTTTTACATGATTTTCTAGGAGACTTAAGGTATAAAGTTCCAAATTACAGAAAGATCTGGAAAACCCCAAGTCCCAAGCATTCTGAATAACAGGTCCCATACCTGTACCACAAAATGAGGAGACTAGAAAGTAAACTTTCTCAATAACAATAGAACCACACTATTCAAAAAAGTTTCTGTACACCTTTAAAGTAACTTTTATTATGTTAAAGAACAACCAATTCTAAGCAACTTTTAAATTGGTTTTCATCATTTATTTTTATAGTTTTATAGTTATTTGTCTTTTTGTTCTGATTCTTTGCAGCTTTCAAATGGGCGTCGCTGTCCGCTTCTAAAAAAACAAATGCTCTGTAAGGCTACAAATGTATTGTTATTGTTACTTTTTATGACTGATCCTTCTATTCAGACTCCCTCCTATTCATATTCCAGTTTCTTATTCAAATAAATGCATGGTTGCTAGGGTAATTTGTGCCCTAGTTACCAGATTGCTTAAAATGCAAATTGAAGAGCTGCTGCATAAAAAGCTAAATAACTCAAAAGCCTTCAATAATAAAAAATTAAAACAAATTGCAAATTATCTCAGAATATCACTCTCTACGTCGTACTAAAGTTATCTCAAAGGTGAACAACCCCTTTAACAGAAATAAGTCAAAACGGCTTGACCAATTTTATAATATGATCATCCATAAATCACAGGTATGGGAACTGTTATCTGGAAACCCATTATCCAGAAAGCTCCGAATTATGGAAAGACAGTCTTCCATAGATTCCATTTTATCCAAATAATCCAATTTTTTAAAAATGATTTCTCTTTTCTCTGTAATAATAAATCAGTAGCTTGTACTTGATCCAAACTAAGATATAATGAATCATTATTGGAAACAAAACCAGCCTGTTGGGTTTTATTCGATGTTTAAATGATTTTCTAGTAGAAATAAGGTATAAAGATGCAAATTACAGAAAGATCCATTATCTGGAAAACCCCTGGTCCTGAGCATACTAGATAACAGGTCCCATATCTGTATACAGTGTCTGACTGGCCCACCGGGATACAGGAAAACTCCCGGTGGGCCCAAGTGTCAGTGGGCATTCATGCTGGTAAACTTTTGGCTTATTTAATGGCCATTCCCTATTTATATGAGAACAAACTGGCTAAATAGGTAGAATAATAGATTATAGTATGTAAAGAAAAGTGACTAGGAGAGGTTGAGTGAGGAGAGGAAGAAAATAGTACAGTGGGTGGGCCCCTGTCTAAAAACTTTTGGTAGGCCCCTGGTTTAAGGTTTTTTGGTGGGCCCCTGGTGTCCCAGTCCGACACTGTCTGTATATAATCATGATTAAATCTCTAAAAATATCTTTCTTTTACCATACATAAGCCATTAATAATCTAAAAACAATATCAAATAGTGCTTACTGATGTCATAAGTTGAATCGGGCATTTCATAATATCTCTTGTGTCACCTAATTCATTATTCGAGTATATTATTGCATTTCTGCCATGAAATAAACAGGCATTAAAAGTATGAAATACATTGGCTGTGTAGCTTTATGTGGTCGAGTCTGTACAGTGACATTCAATATGCTGGATTTTTTCAGTTCACTAGCAGCTGGAAGGTTATAGGTTAATCACAATGGCTACAGTAACAGCAACACAAATACTATAGGTACAGGGATCTCTTAACCCAGGTTGTTTTGACCTGGGGTTTTCTAGATAAATAATCTTTCTGTAATTTGGATCACACCTTAAGTCTGCTACAAAATTATTTAAACATGGAATTAACCCATTTAATTCCCTCCAATATGGATCCACACAGCTTATTTACCATCAAGTACAAAGTACAGATATGTTATTACAGGGAAAAAAGAAATAATAAAACAATTAACTAATTGCTTTTAATGGAGTCTATGGATAACTAATTTCTAGATAAGGCTTCCTATACATGTATATTATATGCAGGTATGGGATCAGTTATCCGGAAACCTGTTATCCAGAAAGTTCTGAATTATGGAAAGGCCATCTCCCATAGATTCCATTTTGTCCAAATTTTAAAAAATGATTTCCTTATTCTCTATAATAATGAAATAGTAGCTTGTACTTGATCCCAACTGAGATATAATTAATCCTTATTGGAAGCAAAACCAGCCTATGGGGTTTCCAGTAGACTTAAGGAATGAAGATCCAAATTACGGAAAGATCCATTATCCGGAAAACCCCAGGTCCCAAGCATTCTGGATAACAGGTCCCATACCTGTACAGGCTTGCATGTGAATCGCTTTGCGATTGCCCATAGAGGGACAACCTGAATATCACATTGATAGATCTGCAGGACATGTTCGTAATGCGTTTCTTGTGTGATCACGGGTAAATCAAAATGATCACAACAAACAATACTGCTCTGCAAAATAATAGTGCCTTAGATAAGCCAACAGCATCTTCTTTATTCAAATGCATCACACATGCAGATAAGTTTGGCAATTATCATTTCCTTTTCTTTTCTTCCACTGTCTTGGTGAACAGTAGTAAAACAGTGTGCGGTAAAAGTGTTTAGAAAGAGAGATAAATAAGTTGAACAGTTTTGCAATGCAAAGTGGTTGGTGGTATGTGTATTTTTTTTTCTCTGAGCCTTTCTTGGCTTCATCTAAACCGCTATTGTGAGCCCCAAACAGATTTTCCCATTGCTAATGTCCTAGAAGTATTAATTCACTTTGAAATGCTAATTAGAGGGCATTATGCAAGAAATGAGATTAAGTGGCAGCGTGAAGCCATTTGCCTGTCAGTAAATTGAGAGTTTTAGCATCAAGAAGAGCTTTGTTTTTTTTCTTCCCCTTTTCATTTCCCTCTATTTTTGCATATAAATAAAATTGATTGAAAGCACTCAAGAAGCGTCAAGAACTGTGCGGGGGTCCTTGCATATTTCTTTTCATGACATATTCCTTGAATACGTGTTAAGGGTGCATGCTAAACTATCCGTGGATGAGGTTAATTTATAGCAACAGGCTACGGATCTGGTATCCAGAAACCCGATATCCAGAAAGCTCCAGATTACAGAAAGACTGTATCCCATAGACTCCATTTTATCCAAATAATCCAATTTTCTTGGTAATAATAAAACAGTAGCTTGTACTTGATCCATAGATATAATTAATCCTTATTGGAAGCAAAAACAGTCTATTTGGGTTTATTCAATGTTTACATGATTTTCTAGTTGACTTAATGTATGACGATCCAAATTACAAAAATATCAGTTATCTGGAAAGCCCCAGGTCCTGAGCATTCTGTATAACAGGTCCCATACCTGTAGTTAAAGCTAAATTAAACATTGAAGTATGGCATTGGGCAGAATGTTGCATGTGAGTGGTAGCAACCTTTTCTGGAAAAAAATCCAGCATTTCTATCTTTTTATAGTTCTCTCTTAATAATTTTTCCTGGTCAGGTGGAAACCCTGAAGAAGGTATGCAGCAATGTCTAAGCACTCATTCCTAGTATGTGCTGATGATTTTTCGTGAACAGTCTATGGAAATACAAGTTACAAGTGAAACATAGGAGGTTAGTTACTAAAACTCAGCTTCTTCTCACTTCTCACTTTTAAAGGGGTGATTCACCTTTGAGATAACTTTTAGTATGATGTAGAGAGTGATTTTGAGACAGTTTGCATTTGCTTTTCATTTTTAATTATTTGTGGTTTTTGACTTATTTAGCTTTTTATTCAGCAGCTATTCAATTTGCATTTTAAGCAATCTGGTTGCTAGGGTGCAAATTCCTCTAGCAACCATGCATTGATTTGAATAAGAGACTGGAATATGAATAGGAGAGGCCTGAATAGAAAGATGAGTAATAAAAATTAGCAACAGCAATACATTTGTAGCTTTACAGAGCATTTGATTTTTAGAAGGAGTCAGCGACGCCCATTTGAAAGCTGCAAAGAGTCAGAAGAAAAGGCAAATAACTATAAAGCTATAAAAAATAAATAATGAAAACCAACTGAAAACTTGCATAGCATTGGCCGTTCTATAACACACTAAGGGGCCGATTCACTAAATTCGAGTGAATTCGAGTGAATGATTCGAATTAAAAAAACTTCGAATTTCGAAGTGTTTTTTGGGCTACTTCGACCATCGAATGGGCTACTTCGACCTTCGACTACGACTATCGAAGGATTCGAACTAAAAATCGTTCGACTATTCGACCATTCGATAGTCGAAGTACTGTCTCTTTAAAAAAAAATTCGACCCCCTAGTTCGGCAGATAAAAGCTACCGAAGTCAATGTTAGCCTATGGGGAAGGTCCCCATAGGCTTGCCTAAGTTTTTTTGATCGAAGGATATTCCTTAGATCATTGGATTAAAATCCTTCGAATCGTTCGATTCGAAGGATTTAATCGTTCGAGCGAATGAATAATCCTTCGATCGTTCGATCGAATTTTCTGCGCAAAATCCTTCGACTTCGATATTCGAAGTCGAAGGATTTCAATTCCTAGTCGAATATCGAGGGTTAATTAACCCTTGATATTCGACCCTTGGTGAATCAGCCCCCATAAGTTGCCTTAAATGTGAACCACCCCTTTTAAAAAAAAAAAAATGACCCTAGCAACCATGCATTGACTTGAATAAGAGACTGGAATGTGGATAGGAGAGAACAAAAACATAACTTTACAATAGCAATACATTTGTAGCCTTCGGGAGCATTTAATTTTTACATGGGGTCGGTGACTCCCATTTTGAAGTTAGCAAAAAGGTAAGGCAAATAACACAAAAACTATAGGTTATAAATAATGAAGACCAGTTGCAAAATTGCTGGCAATTTGACATTTTATAACATACTAAAAGTTACCCCAAACGTGAACCACCCCTTAAAAATATTGATCAGGCTGGAACATCACGTTATGTCCACCCTGGTAACCACGATTGTTTATAGTCACCCTCCTACTAGGATGGGAAAGCTTGCAAGGATTAATTTCTTTGGTGACTTTTTTATTAGATGGAGTTTAATGCAGTTTATTTACAGTCAGTAGCCATGCAAAAAAAGAACTCCGAATGCAAAAATCACAAAAAATTAGTTTTTTTTTTTTTACTTTTAAAAAATCACAAATTTTTTGGAATTTATTAAACCCCGAGGATGGAAAAGTCAGAATCTGAAAATCCGGCATCTCAGACCTGTCGAGGTTACATATAAAGCTGGCCATAGACGCAAAGATCTGATCGTACGAATCGAGGATTCGTACGATTTTCGGAACGTGTGTGGAGAGTCCCGACATTTTTCGTCCGGCAGAGATCGGTCGTTTGGTCGATCGGACAGGTTAGAAAATTTCTGTCGGCTGCCGATACTATCTCTGCGTGTATTGCCGATCGTACGATTTTCAGTGGGAGACTGTCACTAGCTTTGGTTGGACATAGATATCGTACGATTGCTGTCAGGGGCAGAACATTGCTGATCTGTTCTTTAACTGATCTTTGCATCTATGGCCAGCTTAAGTCAGTGGGAGAAGTCCCAATTATTTTTTGATGTGCATTGGGTTTCGTGCAATACCCCGAAGAAATTGAGGAAAAAAAATGTGAAAATCAGATGAAAAATACGAAAAAATAGTGAAAATCTGATTTTTTTTTTCCTCGCAAAGCAAATTTTTGGGAAAATGTAATAATAAAGAGTTTGTAGTTGAAAATATTGAGATAGATTTGGACTTTGATAAATAACCCCCTAAAAGTTAAATATGCCCAGAAGTCTCTGTAGTGGTTCACAAATTGTAATTATGACTTCCAAATGTGAGGTGGAGATTTAATAAATTCAGTAGGAACTGGTACTTTAGAGCTGTGTCCTCTGTCTTCTGCAGGTATTTGCTGCCCCATAGAAATGTTAGTGCTGTAATCCTGTTGGTATGTTGCACCTGACATGGCTGCACAGTGACCTGTGCAGATTGTTAGATCACTGTGCCACTGATATACAGTTATGGGACCTGTTATCCAGAATGTTCGGGACCTAGGAGAATGGATCTTTCCATAAGTCTACTAGAAAATCATGTAAACATTTAATAAACTCAATAGGCTGGTTCTGCTTCCAATAAGGATTAATTATAACTTATTTGGGATCAAGTACAAGGTACTGTTTTATTACTATAGGAAATCATTTTTAAAATGTTTGGATAAAATGGAGTCTATGGGAGACGGCCTGTCACGGATACGCTTCTTCCGGCTGACTTTAGGTGTGGAGTGATCAGGGGTCACTAACTCAATTTCTCACACACCTTGCACACAGGTTAGACTAACGCAAAAGCACCCCACAGACCAACCAACACCCAGAAAATTCCTTTGCTGCCACATCTATCATTCACAGGCAATAGAAACCTAATGTGACTATTCTCACAATACTCACAATACACCAATGCATTAAACACTCTCTCACTATAGTCAGTGTTAGTTCCTACTGATTGAACCAGTACTCCAGCACACCAAGGGGCACATTTACTTAGCTCGAGTGAAGGATTAGAATGAAAATTACTTCGAATTTCGAAGTTTTTTTTGGCTACTTCGACCGAGACTTCGAATCGAGCTAAAAATCATTCGACTATTCGACCATTCGATAGCCGAAGTACTGTCTCTTTAAAAAAAGCTTTGACTACCTACTTCGCCACCTAAAACCTACCGAGCACCAATGTTAGCCTATGGGGACCTTCCCCATAGGCTTTCTAAGTAATTTCTGATCGAAGGAAAATCGTTCGATCGATGGATTAAAATCCTTCGAATCGTTCGATTGGAAGGATTTAATCGTTCGATCGAACAATTTTTCCTTCGATCGTTCGATCGAAGTAAATCCTTCGACTTCGATATTCGAAGTTGAAGGATTTTACTTTGACGGTCGAATATCGAGGGTTAATTAACCCTTGATATTCGACCCATAGTAAATGTGCCTCCAAGGGTTAATCAGCATACAAACAGACTAGCATTTCCATTCAGCATGCAGAGGGCTAAGGCTCACAGGTATACACTTTCAGGCTAGGTTCATTTAGAGCACCAAAGACAAACTTATTAAGTTATATATATTTAATATTATAAAAGGTATAACAGTGCAATTAAAAAAATATCAATAATACAATTACAAACAGTTTATAAAATAAAAGGGAAACCATGGAAACGTATATTATTACAGATTGCTTTTCGATTCTTGAGCTGTGTAGTAGAAAAGCTACTTGTCTCACAAAGTGCTAGTGTTTCAGCTCTTCTCTACTGCTATCAATAATAGCCATTCTGTCAGGAGTCTGACTGTGGTCAGCACTAATGCAAATATTTGTTGGATGACCATGTGTTACAAGCTTCAGTCTCATGGTGTAAATATGTGTTAATTTGCTCTGTAAGTATATGCCAGGGAAGTCTCATTCATCCAGGGCAACAATTATCTAAGTGACCATTTTCAGACTTCTGCCACTTTCAGATTTAGGAAGGCTGCTACTGACTGAGCACTGGTATTGTCAACATGCAAGCATCATATGATCCAGTCACTGAATAACAGGAAAAAAGAAGAGTATTTCACAAGCATAGAACAAAGTTTTATTGAAAGTAACATTTACTATAATTCTTTTAATTTTGCTTGTCTATTTTTGTTCTCTTTTGTGTATTCTTTTTACTTCTTCACTCATAAGTTATATAAATAAGCATTGATGGCAACTGGCATAACAATTAACATGCTCCAACAATATTTTAGCAGGTTAATTGTAAATTTAACAAAACGGGGGAGAGAGAATTTAAATTGTACATCCGACTTGTTAATTAGGCATGACAGAAACAGTGAGTAGCTGTGGGTAGGCACCCGCTGCCAGGAGCTGTTTGAAATGTGAAAATGAAGGACTGATTTTAGCCGTTTCCTTTTTTTTAACTGTAACTTACTGTCTTTAATAATATTTTGCAATCAACATGTAGGCAAGTCTAGGGAAATGCTGTAAATGGCATCATAGAATTAAGCCAGGCATTGTTGTGATTGTTATTTTTCCTGCAGTGCATAGAACTGCCTTTCTCATTTTATTTATTTTTTTGGGTTTTTTCTCTTTAAAGGAAAAGGAAAGGCTTGGTGCTTGGGGGTGCCAAATGTTAGGCACCACCAAGTGATTGTATTGACATACCTGAAACCCCCAGATGGTGCTCTTAGCAGCAGAAAACTGCACCAGCCCGGGGTTATACCAGTAAGCACCACGGAACGATCTTCTTCTGTCTTCCTCTGTCTTCACATGGCTGCACATGCGCAGTTGAACGAAAAGCCAAACTTTAACTAAAAAGTCGGCTATTTCGTTCAACTGTGCATGCGTTTGCCCCAGGAAATTTGAAGAAAGAAGATACACCCAGCACAATTGAGATGTGTACAGATGTGCTCAATTGTACTTGTGTTTTGATTGGATTTCTATTGACTCTGCTGTAAAAACCCTGCAGCTACCACTAGCATCAAGGTGGTGGTAGCTCCATGGTTTCCCTGTATCAGTTAGCATACTTTCTCACGATTCACAACAACAGGTGGAACAAAAGCGGTGGCACAGAGCAGCTTGTAATGCAAGTGCCTTTAATAAATGGCAACACTTTGCACAATGACTGCACCATTTTGTAACACAAACCAGTCCTTCGTTTTTGCCCAACTTCTCTTTTTCCCCTGTTAACCCTATATAGCGTTTTTTTGTTCAAACTTATACTAAATTATTGACTAATAATTAAATACATTCATTATGTCTTTTTCAACACTAGTGGTGCTGTCTCTTTATATTTTATTGGTGGCTGCACTGGGTTTAGTTGTAATAACAAAGACATAGCCTGGAGCTGATTATGCAACCCATTATGAACTTCAAATGTGCAAACTCTAAACAAAGCTGTAACAAGACCATCAAACTTCCAAGATACGGAAAACATGCCCATTACCTATATAGAAAACTAATTGCAGATGCTAGACATAATTGATAAAGAACCAGATTTGTTGTGGCTAGAATTCAAGGATGCTCTCGGAGATGAATTTGAGAAACCATGGTCAGAAGATAAACTAAAGTGGAGGACACACAGGAAATATCACAGAAGATAATAGAAAATGATAGAAGAACGATGAACACTTTTTTAAATAACACAATATGCAGGGATAAGGACCAACATCGTTTATAAAGGTCCTAAAGACAAAATGATGACAAAATGTCTGGAAAAGCACTCAATGGCCAACAGATTTGAAGAGGTCAGCATTCATGCCTGTACAAAACAAATGTGTTCTGAAAGAATGTTCAATTTCCCATACATACAAGCTGGATTTTGGAAGGATTTAAGGAGAAGTGATAATGCTGAAGCACATAATGTAATATAAATTCCAAGGACTGCAGGAAAGAAGTCTTGACTTGTGTTCTTGACTGCAGTAAAGATTTTGCTTGTGTTGATCATTGTGGAATAGCCTCAAGAACATGGGTGTATCCAACTATCTAATTTTTCTCAAGAGAAACCCCTATGCTGAGGAAGAAGCCATAGTCTGGTCCTAGATTGGAACAGGGGGTTGCAAAAGCATGGATTAAAAGTACCATAGTAATTCAATTCTTTGTTACGAACATATAAAAAGAAGAGCTGAAGTTATAAAAAAGCAAGAGTGGACCCAGGAAGATAATAAGTGAAAGAATAACATGGGACTTGAGATATATATGATTAAAACAAAGGTTATGACAAGAAGGAAAACATCCATCTTGAGAGTTGATAGTGGAGGTACAGTAAAAGTAGACAACTTGGATTAATTACTAGCAGCAAATGCAGCCATATTTGAATTTTTTCGGTACCTGATAGAACAAGCATGAGAGATCCAAAAAAGATCTTCAAATATACTAATGTGTCTATAAACAGAATGATCAGCATTATCCAAGCTATGTTCTTTCTATGTTCTGGCTGTGGAAACAGATCAAAAAAGGATTGATGCCTGCGAACTTTGGTGTTAGAAAAGACTTTTCAGAATAATGTGGATGGAAAGGAAAACAAATACGGATTATTAATCCGATCAAGCCTGACCTTCTACTTGAAGCACATATGGCCAGAATAAAGCTGTCTTAGTTTGGACATATGAGAAGACCCAATTTGTTGAAAAAGAAAAGTTTTATTTGTAAGAAAAAAAAGTATGCCCAGCAACAAGATGGATAGATTAATTCATACCAATCTTGAACATACCATTAAGAAGCCTGAAGGCATAAAAAGAATAGATTTTCTTGAGAACCCCTGGTCACCTTGAGTTGAAATCTGCTTCACAACACAATAAGTTATTTGTATTTAAACAGTCTAAATCCCTTGCAGCATCTGACTTTAGAAACTCCCAGACCACATATGTTTTGGTAAACGTCACTGTTCCTTCATGATCTCCCTCTTACCAGCCATATTTTTCTACTGTATTAATGTTTTAAGTTTTAGTGAAGTGAATAATTTTGTTTTTTGCTATCTAATTGCAAAATATATTGTTGCATTTTGTAATGTGCCTGTGCAAAACAAACAAAATAATTTTGACAAAAATATTGTGATTTATTCTCAGTTTTTTAAAATGCCCCCTATTATTAGTTTTTTAAACACGGTATCCTTCAAAGTAAAAGTACATGTATGGGATCTTTTTTCCGGAAACCTATTATCCAGAAAGCTCCAAATTATGGGAAGGCCATCTCCCATGGATTCCATTATACTCCTATTATAATCAAATAATTCAATTTTTAAAAATTATGTCCTTTTTCCTCTGTAATAATAAAACAGTACCTTCTAATTGATCCCAGCTAACATATAAATATTCCTTACTGGAGTCAAAACAATCCAAATGAGTTTATATAATTTTTAAAATATTTTGTAGTGAATGGAGATCCAAATATGGAAATACTTATTTGGAAAAGCCCAGGACTCAAGCATTCTGAATAACAGGTCCCATACCTGTATAGAATGATACAAGGGAAAACTGCCCATTCTGCTTCTGTTTGTCCAGAAATATACTGCAAATCAAGGCATTTTAACCTGTTTGTTGATGTATTAGTTTCAGATTATTCATAATAAAAACAATAAAAGCATAGCTGGCAGTTTTACAATTTACATTTTGCTGTGATATGTCAACATCCCCTCTCCATTTCTGAAAACTTGCCATCAATAACTTTGTCAGCCACTGTGGAAGCTTCTCATTTTAATCCACCCACTTCTATGTTTAATAACACGCTTCTTTTTTTCCCCCTCTCCACTAAAATAGGTAAAATATTATAACTTTTCTGAATATCATTTGAATAGACAACAATGTTCCATAGCAATGAATACCTTCCCTCAGTTTTAACACAATTAAATTTACTACTGCATATTATTCAATATCTGTTCACTTATGTACATTGTGATTACAGGTATTGTATTTTTCAATAGGAGTAAAACAAGAGATGTTTCTCATTATATTGACACATTGTAAGCTCTGCTTGTCCAATAAAAATAAACATTTTGCTTGATAGTCACAGTGTTTCATTCTCAAAGCATGAGCATAGTTCATATGTATAAAAATTCATTTTTACAGGGCCGATAACACTAAGAGATGAATATTTTTTAAATTTACATGTCATGCAAAACAGTAGAAATAATGTGAAGAAAGCCATGGTTTGCCTCAACATTTTCAATGGTGAATGTTTGTTTATACAGGTATGGGACCTGTTTTCCAGATAAAGAATCTTTCTGTAATTTGGATCTTCATACCTTAGGTCTACTAGAAAATCATGTAAACATTAAATAAACCCAATGGGCTGGTTTTACTTCCAATATGAATTAATAATATCTTAGCTTAGATTAAGTATAACGTACTGTTACCTACAGACGCTTTAGAATTTCATTCTATAATCAGCAGGATATATATACACACACATATAATAAGGATTAAGTATATCTTAGTTTGGATTAAATAATATTACAGAGAAAAAGGAAATATTTTTTTCAAAATTGGATTATTTGACTATAATGGAGTCTATGGGAAATGGCCTTTTTGTAATTCGGAGCTTTCTAGATAATTGGTTTCCGGATAAAGGATTCAATGCCTGTATAGTGATTTATGTATACTCTATTATCAATGGGAGCTCAATCATTGTACAGGTAAAAGGCTGCGGTCCAAATGCTTTAGTACATGTAATGGACCTTTAAAACTGACATCATATAAGGATATCAGAAATCAATGATCTTTTAAAGGCTTAAACCAGCAGGCCAAATGCTTACAGACAGGTCATTATACTCTGATCTGGCTTATGAAATCCTCCTGTTCTTAAGTAGGGGAACATGGAAGCTATGTTAAAATAGCACAGGGTGGACTTTAATTAGACATGGGAGGAAAAAATAGAAGCCTGTGATTAAAAAAAAGGAGAACTAAACCCTAAAATAAATATGTCTAAAAATGCCATATTTTATATTCTGAACTTATTGCGCAAGCCTAAAGTTTCAGCCTCTCAATAGCAGCAATGATACAGGACTTCAAACTTGTCACAGGGAGTCACCATCTTGGAAAGTGTCTGCGACACTCACTGGCCCAGTGGGCTCTGTTGAGAAGATACACTTAGGCGTTGTTACAAATTATCAAGCAGAAAACGAGGTTGTCCTGTAATATAAGCTGATACTACAGGGCTGATTATTAAATTCTGATGCTAGTTGCACTGGTTTTTGTGTTGCCATGTAGTAATTATCTGTATTAATTACTAATCAGCCTTATGTGACATTTCTATTCTATGTGTACTGTATATTGTGAGTTGGTCCCTAAGCTCAGTAAGTGACAGCAGCACAGAGCATATGCAGTGAATCAGCAGAAAAGAAGATGTGGAGCTACTGGGGCATCTTTGGAGACACAAATCTTTACTGCTAAAGGGCTGTGGTTGCCTTGGGCTGGTACCGAAGTCCAAAACATAATGTACAACTTTTCTAGCCTACTAAGGCTACATTTTTGTTGGTAGTATGTCATGGCCACACTACACAGATTATGAAGGTACAATCAGCAATGCTGGTTTTCAGTTTGCTTGATTTAACATTTGCATCCTATATTTTAAGCCATTCAATAGTGATCACCCTTTGGGAGAATATTGAGCGTTATTAGCTTAAAGAGGGTCAGAGTCTGCTTGTAACACAAAGTACTCTCTCTCTTTAATGACATTGCTATTTATAGATCCCCCATTTCATTAGCTGCCGAGTTTCAGGGAAGAGGATTCCTCCTGGGGAATGGGATACCAGAAGTTCATTTTCTCTCCGATACACATTAAAGCCTAGGAAGGACCAGCATGCAGCCTTCATCTCTGTATTTATCTAGGACACAGGTTGACATCTGGAGGAGGCTGGTATGCCTAAATATATTTGTCGCATCATTCTTCGTGTGTTCCATATAGCAGATTAAATGTAACAACCCAGTTTAACCTGTACTTTGAAGCAAGGCTTTAACAACAGAGGGGTTAATTGTCTGACACTGGGTTGTCTTCCATGTTTTTTCTTTTGCTGAGGTTCTTTGACTAATGGAATTATTAATACAGTTTGTAAGCAAATTAGCATATGTTCAAACAACTTCCATACTGCCCCGATAAAAATGCAAAGCACAAATATAATCATTGTATTATGTGCATGTATTGTTTGTGTGTGTAAATAATATGGAATCAATACTGTGGATATGTATATATATATATATATATATATATATATATATATATATATATATATATATATATATATATATATATATATACAGTATATATACATATATATATATATATATATATATATATATATATATATATATATATATATATATATATATATATATATATATATATATATATATATACTGTATATATATATATATATATATATATATGTGTAATACTGTGCACATTTTAATTTTTGTTTTATTTACACAGATGTCATTTCTTATGCCTCTCTTTTTGAAAAGTTTTCTTTAGAAATATTTTAATATTTCAGGAGAATATATACTTAGTTGTGCTTGACTGTATTAGAAATGACTGCCGAATGCTTCCTGGGAAGGTATTTATAGTATTTTCTTTGCCATATTTGCATTCCAGAAATTAAGTCCCCCACGCCAGTACTCGACATGCCTTTCATACATTAGAATGATAAATTGAGAGTAGAAATGGGGAAAAGACTGCAATGCAATGAAAATTTAATCAGCGTCTTCTGCTGCTTTAATAAGGCAAATAATTCTTATTGGTTGCTGCGTTAAGATTTCTAATATTTAATTCATAACAAACCTTGCATTATTTCACAGCAGCCTGAACAGCTACTTTGCTGTCTGCCAAAAGGAGACATAACAACTTAAAAGCAGATGTAAATGCCTATGTACTAGAGGGATTTAATCTAGGCATGAAATAAATATGTCCTCAAACCATTTGACCAGCCTGTCCAGAATATTTCCCAATGACCAGTTCACAGTTATAGCACATAAAAAACAAATCGTTTTTAGTGTGGCTACAGGGCATCTATCTATCAGTATGGATGTTTGTATTTATCTATCTATGTGGGCAAGAGAGATCTAGCCTGTTTTATAGAATGCTCCATGAAACTGGCAGTGCCATTCCCAATTGTAGCTAAACAATAATTTCTTTAATGTCACATATTAATGTCAGCATATTGTTTTCTGTATCTGTTTTTAGAAAGTTTAATCAAGCAGTAAGTGTATGCATTGTATTATAAAGCACTGCGTATCTTGACAGCGCTATATAAATAAATGATGATGATGATTAAGATCTGCAGTATTGTGAGAGCTGTGATCCATGTCTGTTTATACTCTTAAAGGAACAGTAACACCAATAAATGAAATTGTTTTAAAGTAATAAAAATATAATGTAGTGTTGTGCTGCACTGGTAAAACTGGTGTGTTTGCTTCACAAGCTCTACTATAGTTTATATAAACAAGCTGCTGTGTATCCATGTGCTTGGTAATTTGTTGCATTACATTGGGAGAGGCGCCAACCCCTCCAATCAGCACTAGGCAGTTCCATTTCTGGAGCGGCTGGGGTAAAGAGGAATATTGCTTTCTATAGCAATGGGGGCAGCCATTCAAGTTGGAAAAAGGAGAAAAGGCACAGGATACACAGCAGATAACAGATAAGCTCTGTAGTATACAATGGGATTCTTTATCACTTATCTGTTATCTACTGTGTATCCTGTGCTTGAATGGCTGCCCCCATGGCTACACAGCATCTTGTTTATATAATCAATTGTTGCGTTTCAGAAGCAAACGCGCCAGTTTTACCAGTGCAGAGCAACACTACATTATATTTTCATTCCTTCCTTCTCGTTTCCATCTGAAAGAGTTAACAGAGTCCAAACAACACAAGTCAAGCAAAACATATATATCCAGTGTAATCTATTCTATGAAGCAGTTTGTTATTAAGTACACGTTAGTACCGGTTTATCTGTTTCTCTGGATACTCTGACATAGCTAGGATAGAACAAGCAGATATCTGAGCTCTTGGTGCCTATGGATACATAGGAATTCTGACTAAGGATGGATATACATTGATACTAAAAGCTAGCAGTCAGAACAAACTTGGTCCCACCACCGTAAAAAAATGAAAACACTTAACCACTCTAATTAGCATCATTTTAGCCAAAATAAGAGAATTGCCGTGAGCCCTTGAGACCGCGCCATCCACCCTCCCTTCACCCTGACAGTCTCCGGCCCGTGTTTGGCATGACAGGAATTAATACATGCAGGCTGAAAGAAAGCAGTGATTAATGTCAGGTAGAAAGGGATGCTCACTTGCTTCCCCCCTCTCTCTCTCTTTCTCTATGCTTTGATCAGGATTGAGAAGTGGAAAAGGCTGATTTCCTTCCAAGCAAAAAGCAGAGGTCACGTGGAGTACATTAAAGTCAATTTCTCCTTACCTTCACTATTCAATAATATGTTTAACCCCTTCCTTGGCGATCCGTATACTGACTGCAGAGTGCTTGATATGAACAACAGAACTGACCAGCTATGTGTTACATTAACATTTCCATTTAATATACTTACATATTTTTAAAGAAGTAAAATCTTTACCTTCTCACCTTCTCTCTCTCTCTTTTTATTGTGCCTTTCTATTTAATTGATGGAGCACATCAGAAAATATATATAAAATATATAAATACATTATCTGCAGCAGTTACCTGTTTGAAAACACTACTATTGTTTCAAATGGTGTGTATATGGCTGAAAATGTCATTTGTTCTCTTTCAGTTTCTGGTTAGAGCCACAATCTTAAGCATTACAGAGCTATGTGCAGATGTCTTCCTTTATCTCTTGTATGGCAACACTTGTGATATTACATTGAGAGTCTCCCCTTCCTTTTGTATCCAGTAGGCATAGGAAGTTCATTTAGGTAATGTAATGATGATAATGTAATTTTCAAACTTTAATTATTAACATTAAAGGGGTTATTTTTTAGAGTTAGAGTTTTTTTTTTACTATGAAATCCAAATTTTTAGTGAAAAAAAAAACCTCAAATTTTTTTGAGATTTATTATACCTTGAGGATGCAAAAAGTCCTAAAATACTCCGTCTTCAACCTGCCGAGGTCCTGAAGAAGTCAATGCCAGAGGTCCTATTTGCAATTTGAAGGTATTATTATCTGCGCTGGGTTTTGTACGATAATCTGAACATTTTCAACAGATTTACCAAAAATTCTGTATAATTAAGCAGTGGTTGCTACTTTGCATAACCAGGTAACAAAGGTGCAGGGTCGGACTGGGAGGCTCAGGCTCACCAGGACTACTATCTAGGGCCCCCTCCGACCCCTACTGTGACGTGCCCCCCTACTATGCCGCGTCGAGCGCGCATGTGTGTAGGCGCTGCTAGGCGATCCTCAGTGAATAGGTGCCGCACGCATGTGCAGATTAAGATTAAGGGTCGGGCCCATCAGGTCCAACACTACAAAGGTGTGTAGATATATAGTTATGTGTGTGTGTACAGTATATAACAGAAGCATGAATTCAAAGTCAGACTATACAAGTACAAAGGTAGTAGAGTATTTTTGCTAACCACCTGCAATACATTCCTTATCATGCTTCCTGTATCTTTTTTGTAGTCTATCTACTGAAAATAAATTATAATAAACTCATTTCTTGGTGTTTCCTGCCTTAAGACATATCCTGGGCTTTTATACCCCAGTGAAACATGAGCGAAGAGCCTGTCAGTAGTAGTGCATGACAAAATAGATTATTAATGAAGATCTGATCTCCAGAACTCTATTAATTTATGTCTGCCTGTCGCATCTCACAGATATATCAGCCTCCTCACTCAGGGAAAAAAAGATCTGCCAACATTTTTACTTTGTTTTAAAGTTCTTTCTAAGATAAAGGATTTGTTAGTAAGCGTTACAGGCACTTTAGCTGAATAGAGTTTTCCCCAGTTTTGTACGTAATACATTGAAAGCCATTTTGCCAGAAGGCAAGTTAATCTATTTATTGCCTAACAGAAACTTGTTCCAATGTATTGTTAGACATTTTCAAATACAGGTATGGGATCCGTTAACCGGAAATCGTTATCCAGAAAGCTCCGAATTATGGAAAGGCCATCTCACATAGACTCCATTTTAGCCAATTAATGGAATTTTTTTTAAAAATGATTTCCTTTTTCTCTGTAGTAATACTTGATCCCAACTAAGATATAATTAATCCTTATTGGAAGCAGAACATGCCTATTGGGTTTATTTAATATTAACATGAATTTTTGGTAGACTTAAGATATGAAGATCCGTTATCCGGAATGCCCCAGGTCCCGTGCATTCTGGATAAGATGTCTCATACCTGTATATGCCATTTTAATCATTTTAAAGCACTGTGGGCGTTTGGGTATGTACCTTTATACAGATAAATAAGTAAATATGTTATACACACTTGTATACTTGTCCACAAAAAAAGGCATGATGTATGGTTCAGTTTATTTTCATTTACATAAAAGTGGTAGTGCCTATAGTATTGCAATGCACCCATACGCAATCCCGGCCCTTGCTACAAGCATTTTTCCAAGATACAGGGTTATAGCCTTCTTTCAGATGTAAGAATGAAAAATGAACAGCTCTGTTTTTAGGAAGTAGAGTCAGAGTGCTCCGTTCCTTCAAATCACCTCCAATAAATGCATTGAACTGACACCCCCCAACTCTATCTGTCCCCCTCCTCCCAGACACACAGATGCATTTTCGATGCGGACAGCTATATTTTTCACCGAGCTTTGCTCTTAGAGATTTCTACTCCCTGCCAGACACAAGACACCAAGTATATTTCCTAAAGTCGGGGAGTTTTAAAAGAGCAGAAGATGTATGATATTAATGGTTATAGTGACTATGGAAATATCCAATGTGGTTTAACCCTTTGGATCTCTAACACTTGGTTAGCCTTTAAATACTACTAGGATTTTATCGGATCCTTTTTTGTTAAATATTGGCTGATCTCTGGTAAGAAAAGAGATGGCTAAAGAGAAATGTACATTCGTAAAATTGATAGAAAGCATGTAATGTAAAAATAATATTTGTGTAATTAGGAATACAGGTATGGGACCTGTTATCCAGAATGCTTGGGACCTGGGGCTTTCCAGATAATGGCTCTTTTCATAATTTGGATCTTCAAATCTAAAAAATCACGTAAACATTGAATAAATCCAATAGACTGATTCTGCTTCCGATAAGGATTAATTATAATTTAGTTTGGATCAAGTACACAATACTGTTTTATTATTACAGAGCAATGGATAGGAAATCATGTTTAAAAATTTGCATTATTTGGATCAAATGGAGTTTATGGGAGATGGCCTTTCCGTAATTTGGAGCTTTCTGGATAGCGGGTTTCCAGATAAAGTGTGCATTAACCTGACAAATTATGGATATTTGAGAATGCAGCAGAACAATGATAATAAGCCGTGCATGCGTGTGTGGAGCGCCGTGTCCATGCATGCGCAGCACGCAGGGTCCGCACATGTGCTATGCCAGGGAGTCTGAGGTCTGGAGGGGGTCCCTGAGGACTGCCGGGAGGGCCCTTCCTTTGCAGCCCCGGTGGGCCTGCAAGGCTCCAGTCTGACCCTGAGCAAGAGTACAGCTGAGGGCACAGAAAAGAGAACATAGACAATTACTTAGCTGTATGACTCTTCTCTTACTTTGTAAGTCTGCACATTAATGACAGTTTGCTAAACAGCTTGGCCATTCAGCCCCTGGAAAACACAGCTCTTGGCATGAAGCTGGGAGGAGAATTGAGTCCCATTTAGTCGATGGGAGGCTAACTCTCCTCCAGCATGAAGTAAAGGCCATTGCATGTGTAGCAGGCAGCAAAGGTATCGTATCTTTGGTTAAAAAGAAGCGGCTGGTGTTCTCCAAGAATTTATTTCCTCCACTGGTCGTGCCAACCAGATTTTTGCATGCATGCATGAATATTCTGAAGAGAGCTGGGACTGAAAGCATACCGTGGCAGCACAGAGATGCAAGTTTGGCCAGCTCCTTCTCGAGGAAGAAAAATTGTTGGCAGTGCAAACAAATCATTTCTATTTGCCAGTGCTTTCACCATCACATGCAACAGTGAGAGGAACAAAAGATAAAATAGCCCAATCAATCTGTTTAGCAACATATGCTTTATACAGGGATTTGGATGTGAAGGTTTTGAGGTGGCAGATAAAGCTCTGTTATGTCAGATTCTAATTTTATGGCCCACAGCATGTTACTGTAATTGGAATGTAGATGGGTTATGGATATGGGCTTGCAGTCGGCCTAACTACAGGCTGTTATCAAAAATAAAAAGGGCTCTTTTGTAAATGGGATACAAAAGACTTTAAAGATGCACAAAAATCCTACCTGATATAATATAGGGCCTTCAGTAAACATACTGTACTTTCCTACTCGGTTGATATCAAGTTGCAATTGTTATTTTCATAGTACGCTATGCTCGTTCTTTTTGACTGATCCCCCTAAATAAGTCGAACTTTAGCTTTGCAATCATAGATAAGGCTGAGCTTTAAAGCAAACCAAATAAATATTTATTAGAAAGCGAAAATTCCTCCTGGCGAACTTTCATGCCTAAGGTCAATCTCACTTATTCAAAATTTATAGTTTTAGAATGCTTTAGCCCTAAGGTTAGGTAAGGTTAATGACCTAACACCTGTTGTGAGTAGAATAAATGGAGTTGATTTCCTCCCTAACCTTTTTGCATATTGCAAGTAAGCAGTGCCATCTCTGGGGCTGCCGCCTGATGTCAACCCCTATCTTCCACTCTATCCGTAAAACTTTAGCGGATCAAAGTGGGTGGGCAAATCACTAATGCAGAGAGTGCTATTGCACTCGTTGATTCAGTGGAGCTGAATTTTCTGTTTAAAAAACATAAATTTGGCTCTTAAAGTTACCAGAGGGGTAACTTTCATTTATTGTAGCACATTTTTAGCACACCCATTTTATGACCACACCCCCTAATTACCATGTCCATTTTACAAAATTTGACAGGTTATGAACACATTTTTAACTGGTAGTTTTATGGCCATGTTTTATGTGTTATTACAGTTTTCCAAATGAAGGTGAAATTGCCCTTTAAACTGTTAGACTGTTCTCCCAAGAGACTTGTTTATCCTATTAGTTACATTTGTATTTTTGCTTAACTTAAATTGCTACAAATATATCAGAGTGCAGACACTGAATGTTCTGGGCTCTTTGCCAAAAAGCATCTTAGTTTAATTACATTTCAGAAACGTTGTATATTATTCTGGGGTCAGTGCAGGAGATCAAAGAGAAGCTCAGGACTATTTAATAAAAATCCGGGACTGTCGGCTGAGCTTTCAATATTGGGACTATCCCACAGAAAAGGGGACAGTTGGAGGAATGGCGTATTTTAGCGACACAATGATGGGCATATCACATTGCCATCCAAGTTTTTTTCATCCAATGGCAATTGAAGACCCCAGGTTTATCTTCTCTGTTGGCTTGCTTATATTTTCAGGTGTGGTCCTACTTGGTCAGCTTGTTGTTGTCAGCATATTGTTTTGTGTCAGCTTTTTAAACTTCTCCATCTGAGGTTATTTTCCTCTCCCAAAAGTAGATTTTTCTTTTGTGCTGCAGAATTGCTTTTTTATTTCCCCTTTAGTATTATGTGCATGAGGATGGTGATTTCCCAAATTCACATTCCCAAATTCACATTCAGGAATATTTTTGTGCAGTGTTTCAACTAATTTCTGGACCTACAGAAAATGACTTTCAGGGTCAAAGCAATTTATGTGAATTGCTTCAGAGATCTATGGTAGTCAGAGAATGATGATGGAATGACCAGACATACAATGATTTATGAACAATTCCACCTCTACCTTTATGCATAGAGGAAGTGTGCAAACACGAAACGCGTCAGACCTAAAGTTGAAAAAGGAGAAAAGGCACAGGATACACAGCTGATAACAGATAAGCTCTGTAGTATACAATGGGATTCTTCAGAATTTATCTATTATCCACTGTGTATCCTGTACTTGAATGGCTGCCCCATGGCCCTTTAAGACACTTTCAGTTTTTGGTGTTACTGTTCCTTTAAGTTCTGACAGTTTAATCTCAAACAAAAAAAACAACTAATGCTAAAGTTGTATGCCATGTTCATAAGTTAGCTTTGCCTTCTTCTTTTATGAAATAGAGAATAAATTATGAAACCATAATAGACTGGTTTTAGGGACTGGATGTGATGACCAAATTGTATTTATGAGGTTGTCACTTAACAGCAGTTCTCAATATCCTAGAGTAGCTGCTTGTTGGAGGATGATTGTAATTTAGTAACACAGCCTGACTTTGCCATCCACGCTTTGGTAAACACCAGGGGAATCCGTTTTGAAGCAGATGCCCATTATCTATTATGGGACGGCTGCATACGTACATGAAGCACAGCACAAGAATGCAGCATCCACACACACATCTTTCTGCAGAGTAGCAAAGGACATTTGTCTTTGCGAATTGTGGTGAGATTTTAAAGAGCGGAGTTGACAAGAGACATTTGCTGACATGGAATATTTTGTTCACTTCTGACTCTGGAATAAGTGCTACTTCTGTCAACGTGATTGATTTATATTTGTTTGAGGCCACTCTGCTCTGTACTGGGTGCGCTTGCTTTTCCTTCTCTTTGGTGTTGATCACAATGGCTGTGTATCATACTGCAGATCTGCAATCTTTTGCCTTGATGGTACAGGTATGGAATCTGTTATCCGGAAACCCGTTATCCAGAAAGCTCTGAATTACAGAAAGTCAATCTCCAATAGATTCCATTTTATCCAAATAATACAATTTTTTAAATATGATTTACTTTTTCTGTGTTAGTACCTTGTACTTGATCCCAACCCAAATATATAATTAATCCTTATTGGAAGCAAAAACAGTCTTTTGGGTTTATTTAATATTTATATAATAATAATATTTTTTTGCAGCCAGTGCTGCACTATGGAACTACTTTTAGGCAGGCTATTGTTTCTCCCACTCAATGAAACTGCAGGAGTCACAGTGCGACATGGATTTTTACCATTGAGTGCTGTTCTTATATCTACCAGGGAGCTGTTATCTGGTATCTGGTTATCTGGGTGAGGGGTGATATCACTTCAACTTGCAGTGCAGCAGTAAAGAGTGACTGGAGTTTATCAGAGCACAAGTCACATGACTGGGGGCACCTGGGAGACTGACAATGTCTGACAATGTCTAGCCCAGGGATCCCCAACCTTTTGAACCCGTGAGCAACATTCAGAAGTAAAAGGAGTTGGGGAGCAACACTAGCATGAAAAATGTTCTTGGGGTGCCAAATAAGGGCTGTGATTGGCCATGTGGTAGCCCCTATGTGGATTGTCAACCTTCATTGAGGCTCTGTTTGGCAATGCACCTGGTATTTATGCAGCCAAAACTTCTCCTCCAGGTCACCAAGCCTGGAATTCGAAAAAAAAGCACCTTCTTTAAGGCCACTGGGAGCAACATCCAAGGGGTTGGAGAGCAACATGTTGCTCACGAGCTACTGGTTGGGGACCACTGGTCTAGCCCCATGTCAGCTTTCAAAATTAAATATTAAAAAATCAGTTTGGTCTTTTGAAAAATTTCAGTGCCTAAGTATGCTGGAGCAGCACTATTAACGGACGTTTTGAAAAAAAACATGTTTTCCCATGACAGTTTCCCTTTAAAGAGCTGAGTAATCTAAAAATGTTCTGCTGAATTAATAATTCCTATGATGGTTATGGTATATGGTGCAAGAATTGAGTCTTATGCATGGATAGAATTTTATTCATACATTTGTTGAAGGCAGAGCTTACAAAATGGGGAAATATTTAAGGAAATCATAGTGATTACAAAAGTAAAATGAATAAGTAAGTAATAAGTAAAATGAATAAAATTTAAAGGGCACCTGTTTCCAAAAAATATCCCCAACCAAAGGTGCAAGCTTATAGAGCCAGCACTCTGGTTCGGGGTAACTGTGGTTTAAAAAAAAAAAATTACCCCCGCCAGCGCTAGACAACCTGCACTGGGTGGGAGCTCCTGGTTCGAGCGGCCATGTTGGGGCATGCACATAATGAACGAATGGCGCAACTTGTTCATTATGCACATGTGTCAAAAGCGAGTTATGTGCATGATCTATGACCAACATGGTCGCATGCATTGGGATTTCCCTCCTGGTACAGGTGCCCTAGAGCTAGTTTAAAAATAACTACTGTTACCTCCAACCTGAGTGCGGTTTGGGATAATATTTTTTTGGCAACAGGTGCCCATTAAGTGTGAAACAAAATAGATGACAATCTCAACTGATCAATTGATTTATTTCTGTGCTTTCACATGAGGCATGTGTGGGGCTAGGTTTTGTAGGGAATCATGCTATTTGATGATGCTTCAAAAGTTTTTATATATTTGTTCTTACAAAGCAAATATCCAGATTTCCAGACTTAAGGTTTACAGTGATTAAACTTGCATATAAATCAACACAGCAAAACATTTAAATGTGGGAAAGCATACTATTATATTTAGACCTCTATCTGTTGAGAGGCACTTTTTTCAGCATCTTCAGAACTGGAAACATATGACAACCAGAAACGAAACAAATATATAAATGGGTATTCATTCATAAAACCATGTAATTGTATTCCAAATGTAAACAGGATGCATGGTCATTTCTGCAGACATACACATTGCTACAATCTGTTATTCTGTGGCATATGGGCTATACAGCTGATATGACCACAGCCAACCACAATGTTAGATAGCTATAACAATTTACACAACCACATAAATCAACACTTGTAAGCAGATTAAATGTCTTACAGCCACAGATAATCACACAACCGCTGTCATGCTGCCAACACATTCACATAGCCTCACAGCACAGTAGCACACTAATCTATCCAAACAAATGGATCCTTGCTTAAATTATACTCCCAATAAATTAATCTGTAGGTAGTATTCTCTTCATTGAATGCCAAATTATATTCTTCTGCTGGGACTTCTTCCTTATTTTTTGTTACACCAAATGATATTCCACTTGCACATTAAGTATAGGTATGGGATCCATTATCTGGAAACCCATTATCCAGAAAGCTCCAAATTACGGAATTTATCCAAATAATTCAAATGTAAAAAATGAAGGTAAAACAGTTCCTTGTATATGATCCAAACTAAGATATATCTAATCTTTAATGAAAGCAAAACCAGCCTATTGGGTTTATTTAATGTTTTCATGCATTTCTAATAGATTTAAAGTATGAAGATCCAAATTATGGAAGGATCCATTATCCGGAAAACCCCATGTCCTGAGCAATCTGGATAACAGGAAAAATTGTGTAATCCAAGACTAATCTGGAACCCAAATGGTGCCTTTTCTTGAACTCAAATGAGTTAGGGTTAGACAGTCGCTAGTCACAAATTTAGGTAGTAGGGATGCACTGAATCCACTATTATGGATTTGGCCGAATACCGAACCGAATCCGAACCCTAATTTACATATGCAAATTAGGGGTGGGAAGGGGAAAACATTTTTTACTTGTTTTGTGTCAAAAAGTCACGCGATTTCCCTCTCCGCCCTAATTTGCATATGCAAATTAGGATTTGGTTCGGCTGGACAGAAGGATTCAGACAAATCTGAATCCTGCTGAAAAAGGCCGAATCCCGAACCGAATCCTGGATTTGGTGCATCCCTATTAGATAGTATATCCAGAGATTAAGAGCCCTTGCTGCATGAGAGCTTGCTAAATAATACAACATTTTCAGTAAAATATGCAAATGCAATGGATAAAGGTTTGCTGTAAACTTGTACGGTCAGCTTCGTTTGCTTATGAGCCTGATATCCAAATTATTAAATGGGAGAGTAGCTACCTGACATTAATATGCATTTAGCCTGGTCCTGTGGACTCATCATCTGACTCACAGGAGATTGAACCAATGATGTATTTTCTTATTGATCAACTGAAATTCATGTGACCGTGCCTAGAAATTTCCATAAAATATACAGTTAGGTCCATAAATCTTTGGACTGAGACAACTTTTTTCTAATTTTGGTTCTGTACATTACCACAATAAATTTTAAAGAAACAACTCAGATGCAGTTGAACTGCAGACCTTCAGCTTTAATTCAGTGGGTTGAACAAAAAGATTGCATAAAAATGGGAGGAACTAGAGCCTTTTTTTAACACAATCACTTCATTTCAAGGGCTCAAAAGTAATTGGACAAATTAAAAAACTGAAAATAAAATGTTCATTTTATACTTACGGTAGTTGAAAACCCTTTGCTGGCAGTTACAGCCAATGAGTTCAAGACTCATGGACATCACAGATTCTGGGTTTCCTCCTTTTTAATGCTCTGCTAGGCCTTTACTGCAGTGGCTTTCAGTTGCTGTTTGTGGCCAATTGCATGCTCAATTGGGTTCAGATCAGGTGACTGACTTGGCCATTCAAGAATATTCCACTTCTTTGCTTTAATAAACTCCTGGGTTGCTTTGGCTGTATGTTTTGGGTCATTATGAAACGCCTCCCAATCAATTTGACTTCATTTAGCTGGATTTGAGCAGACTGTATGTCTCTGAACACCTAAAGGTACAATTATTCAGTCTTGCATCTTAGGAATCTGCTATTGAAGATTTTAATTGTTTACCGAAAAAAAAATAACCCTGGAGAGATCCTTAAGTTTTGTAGCCTGTTATAAAATTAAGGATGGCAAAGAAAAATATATTTTACAAACTGGCATCTGAGGTGGAGGTAATAATCATAAGAATGATCTGAAGATGTACTACCTCAATCCATGGGGAATTCATTTACATTTCACACTGACCCTACTGCCCATTAATGGTTTGGAAAGTTGCTCATTAGAGCATTCACTAGTTAACAAGCTTACACCTGAAAGTCTAATATTCAGGTTACCTTACAGAGGGAAGCTCAGCTTTTGTTTTATAACTTCGTCTAATTAAGGGCCATAATAGCTTAATCTTTCAAGCTTTGTGATTCTGTGTGAAGTCTGACTCTGGTGAATATTTTTTTTTATATAAGCTATTTAGCTATGGTGGGATATACACATGCATTTGTTTGCCCCTTGTATGACATTTGAAAAGGATTCCACAGGGCAAAGTTAATGTTAAAGGGATCCTGTCATCGGACAACATGTTTTTTTCAAAACGCATCAGTTAATAGTGCTACTCCAGCAGAATTCTGCACTGAAATCCATTTCTCAAAAGAGCAAACAGATTTTTTTATATTCAATTTTGAAATCTGACATGGGGCTAGACATTTTGTCAATTTCCCAGCTGCCCCAAGTCATGTGACTTGTGCCTGTTCTTTAGGAGAGAAATGCTTTCTGGCAGGCTGCTGTTTTTCCTTCTCAATGTAACTGCTCCAGCAGAATTCTGCTGGAGCAGCACTATTAACTGATTCATTTTGAATTTTTTTTTCCCCATGACAGTATCCCTTTAAGTATAAAATCCTTTTTGTAGTTACAATAGATATTTTGTGTTCGTTTATACTAGCCAATACAGTGGATTAAATCCCTTGACTGGGGTTCCAGAGGGTAAAGTGGATTATTAATATCATGCGATATCCCTGCTTCCCCTACCTGACTGCCCATTCAGAGGTGATGTCAGGTTGTGATGGGGCCCAGACATAATCTTTAGGGATGGTGGGAATGCAACATATAACATAAACATATGTAGGCTTAAGTCACTGTTAGTATTCAGGATGCAACAACACTACTATCTTCGTATTTGGCTGCATCCTATATCTGTCATGAAGGATGTGGGTGAACCCCAAACTAAATCCACACCCTAATTTGCATATGCAAATGACTACACGTGAAAAAAGATCCACAGTATACTTTTTTCTGTGACAAAAAGTCACATGATATTAAGGAATCGGAATCAGTTTGACCAGGCATTTGAATTTGGCTGTATCCCACTGAATCCTGACCTGAATCCTGGATCTAGTGCATCCCTAGTTTGTACTTTCTCTGTTTATAGTGTGCTTCTAAAACGAAATACTAATACAAGGTGCTAGAGTGCCAGCAGAATGCTACTTGTTCTGCAGTTATTGGAGACTTAGGGGCAAATTTACTAAAGGGCGAAGTGGCTAACGCTGGCGAAATTTCTACTATTCTTACTAAAGGGTGCGGGCGTAATTACGCTAGCGAAGGAGATAGACTCTGGTGCAACTTCGCACTCTAACGCCAGGGCAATTTTCGCTCTGGCGAAAGAGCGTTACTACGCAAATTCTAGTTCAAGTTTTTGATTTTACTGACCGTTACCTCTATCGCCAGACTTGCTTTCGCCACCTCAGACCAGGCCAAGTGCAATGGAGTAGATAGGATTTACTTGAAATTTTTTTGAAAATTTTTCTAAGTCCCAAAAAAACGCTGGCATATTTTCCTTTGTACAGGGTGATAGGCTGAAAAAGGTAGAATTTTTTTTTTTGGGTTACCCTCCTTCCCCCCCCTACATTTGATAACATATGGCACCTAATATATACTGTGGGCATATGTGTAGGGCATTATAACAACTCTATATAATTTTATTAAGGTTCCCTGGCCTTGTGTAGTGTAATGTATTTGCTGCAGCATATACAGCCATTGTACTTTAACTGCACGCGGTATGCAAATTAGCCAACGCTAGTGTAACTTCGAACTGCTGACCGTATTTTCGCTGGCGCAACTTCGCAAGTGTTCGGTACCCTGTGCGCAAACTTCGGATCTTTGTGAATTAGCATTGTCCAGGCAAATTTACACCTGGCGAAGTGTTGCGATGTGCGCAAAGCCAGTGCTTGCGGATTTTCAAAGGTAAGTACATTTACCACTTACTGATTTACACTGGACTTATAAAGTAGAATTTGAGAGACATTAGAAAGTTATTGCTTTCTCTAGTAAAAATCTAAGGCCATGTAGGATGCATAGCACTGCCCTTGCTTGTTCTCCAGAGATCATAGCACAGTATGTGCATTTGTTGCTGCAAAGGTCAACCATTCTAATAACAATTCTCAGATAAAGAGGCTAGATCAAAGTACTTGTACAGAGTTTGAAACATTGAGAGCATTCAAAGCATCAAATGGAGTAATTTTATTCCCTTTGTGTTTGGAATACTATTTATTTTATGCACTATTTTGTAATATAAAACAAAGCATTTGGTCTGGATAAGAACCATAAAAATCATTTGGAGGGTCATATTCTGCAAAAAATGTACCAGGACTCATGTCAGAAAAAAACACACAGGTTTGTGAATTGGCTAAATGATCATTTTTTTCTTAGCTATGCCAGGAATCGGCTCAGAAAGATGCCATTTTGAATCTTGTAATCACTAGCATTCAATAAAGCTCCAACACTTGTGTAGGTGCATAATGATCATCAGATTATTTCTGTTTATTCCTCCTAAAGCAAAGCCTCTATGGTTTAATAGAATTCTTTTCATTGAGATTGCAAAGTGAATTTATAAGGCAATCAAGTTAGCTGGGTCATCTAAGTACAAGACCAAGCTGACGCAAAGGCTTCAGACAAACACAGTTGCTTTGCTGAGAAGAATAAACCAATCCCTAAATTAATCTAAATCGGGTGTTGGCACATTTCTCCATATTTTTTGGGAGTGTCCTTGTCTCATACATTATTGGCCAACAATCCTCCAGATGTGCCCTCAGGTTCTAGGTAGAGTGGTATCAGACTTCCCAGTTCAGGTCCTTTTTTTTTAGTATGGGGACGCTACAGACTGTGTCCCAGGCACCATTCTGGAAATGCATTTACTTAATACTTCAAAAATCCTTATTCCCAGATCGCGGAAGTCTTCCACTCTCCCCACTCCCAGGGAATGTATAAATAATGTAATGTCCAGGGGACATGCGGAACTGGAAGAGACGTCACATTTGTCTGGAACCGGCACCAAATCGTCGCCACAAAAAAAAAACTGGAAGAACAAGGGAGGGTGGGAGGGTTTCAATTCCACACCTTTGTTAGATAACCAGCCAAGGAATCGAGGACTTTTTCCCCGCAACTCGACCACTTTGCGGGTATTCCGCAGATACCGTGGGTTCCCGAACCGATGCAGGACTCTGTCATGAGCAATTATGAGCAATATATAATTCCACATAAAAGATTAGAGACAGTACTACACATTTACCAGCCATTTGTATCAGGTAAATAAAAATTTACCAGCAATGGTTTACTAATGTTCCACCTGTGTATCACGCCAATCCTTTCCCCACTCAACTCTTCTAATTTCTACTTGATTGGGTCAGATCTGTCTCGCACTACTCTGCCTGTGTCATTGTGCTGCCCCTTTTAGACTGTCCTCTTTACATTATAGCCTCACCTCTCACTCAAAGGGCCAACATTTTGTTCCACACAAAGTGTGAATGATAAAGATACTTTAAAAATGACTTGTCATTAGCAAAGTGTTTTAGATGTTCATAGGGTTACCCCCTAATATTTTACCAGTACAGAGTAGCAATCCCTAGATATTCCCTTTCCTTCTTTTCCGTCTCCAAAAATGTACTTGAACTAATTACTTAGTATTATAAATGTTCGAAAAGGAATTACATATTTTAGTTCTTAAAAATGTATTACAACTACATGAATTGTTGCTAAGGCAGCCCCTTTACACACAGAACAAAAGCTAGAGACAGAAGGGATATGTAATGGGGGGAGGGAGGCGAGAAATAATCTTCCAAAACACAGCACATTATGGATATATTTGACAACATTAGCAATGTAAACTACAGATTGAGCGTATAAAAAAATAACTAGCAGGGAGAGGATTTTACAGTAATGCCAAGAAAAGTAGCTTCTGTGATTTTCATGAGCAGTCATCAGTTATGGTGTAGCAAGTTCACAAATCAGAAATGATATCTTCAGGCATTGCTGTCAAGTACTATTCAAATAACACCAGCCTCGCTTGTGAATAACAGCAGACATTTTGAATTAATTAATCAGAGGAGATAGCCCGATCCCTCTTCTCATTAGTCTGCAGGTTGGGAACAGGGAGATGTATGAGATGACAATGATAGCCCTGTCTTTAATGGTGATTTATGAAGGTTCAGGATTGAGTGAGGTTTCTGGATGAAATTAACCTGTGTTAATTTTCCTAAGTGAAGAACCCATGCCAGAAGAGGAATTTTCATGTCTGCTTACCTCTACGTAACAGCTGTAAAATGCTGTGTTTTCTAAATGGTGGTTGTCTTAGTCTTCATTAGAAAGCATTGCTGCTTAAAGTCGTGAAACCTTCATGGGTGCACATTACCAGATACATTGCCACCTATGATTTTTCGTAGATCCTGGGGTGGTTCCATAGTGCCCAATGTATAATGTATGTAGCTAATGTTTGTAGAAGCCAGTGTGGTTTGTGTTTTTTTGTTTGTGTTTTTTGTATGAGGCATTGCACTTGCATATAACATTCAGCACTAGAGTTTTGGAGGAGGGAAAAGCCAAAGAAAGGGAACTTGGCGTTAGACGATAAGGAAAGTAATTCTGATTTTTGGTCTAACGCTTTAATCCTCCATTAGTATGGTGCATGGCTCATTGCATCAGTGCTTTCTGCACTAGCAGAGTCGATTTTCCAGTTTAAAAAAATGTTACCCTTTGTAACTGGCCACTCACTGCCGCATGAGGCAAGGTTCTGACTTTTTGTTAATAGCAGGAGCATCCCTAATGGCACCCCATTTATTTCTGTGATAAGTCTCTGCACATTCTGGCTTCTGCAGTTTAAAGGGCAATCACTTGATCTGTGAGTATATATATGCAGGTGCAGGCAATAACCATAGAAATAGAGGTGCCATTACCTTAAAGGGATACTGTCATTTTATATTTAATTTTGAAATCTGACAGGGGGCTAGACAGCCTGTTGGTTTCCCAGGTGCCCCCAGTCACGTGACTTGTGCTCTGATAAACTTAATTTACTCTTTACTGCTGCACTTGGTTGGAGTGATAGCACTCTCTCCCCCCCCCCCCAGCAGCCCATCAGCAGAACAATGGGAAGGTAACCAGACGACAGCTCCCTGGTAGATATAAGAACAGCACTCAATAGTAAAAACCCATGTCCCACTGCGACTCAGTTACATTGAGTAGGAGAAACAATAGCCCATCAGAAAGCAGTTTCATAGTGCAGCTCTGGCTCTTTCTGAAAGCGCATGACCAGCCAAAATGATCTGAGATGGTGCCTACAGACCAATATTACAACTAAGATAAAATATACTTGTTAGGTAAGGAATTCAATTTTACACGGTAGAGTGAATTATTTGCAGTGTAAATAGTGTAATTTAGAAATAAAAACTGCACCATAAAAATCAAAACAGAATCCCTTTAAAGGAATAGTAACATCAAAAAATGAAAGTGTTTTAAAGGAATTAAAATATAATGTACTGTTGCCCTGCACTGGTAAAACTGGTGTGTTTGCTTCAGGAAGTCTACTATTGTTTATAAACCCCCTGGTAACTTCCTACAACTCCCACTTGTTGGCCTAATAAAACAGAACCTGCCAGGTGTGGGGTACAGGAAAGAACTTTTCACTTGACCAGTATTCTATTCTATACATTACTGTACAGCATATACTACACAATATTATACACCAGTACTTTCTATGCATTGTTTGTGCAGTAAATTGAAATCATAAAAAAATACATTTGCATGTGTCTTGTGGAATAGAACTAAGAAAACTTGGCTTCTAGCATTGGAATGTTTCTTGGATGTGTGGGAAGAGCATCTTGACACTGCAGTTTCAGATCTTTTTTTTTTTTCTTTTTGTACAAGCTTATCTTTGCAACTGTCAATTGCTGCTGTAAACCTTTACTACCAGCCGTTAACTGGCTCTGCTTTAATTATAGGCAAATTCCTCATTCTGTCCTAAGAGGAAGTTCCAGCAGTTCTATATTTACAGCCCATAACAGAGTTACTAACCCACTGATACAGATGTCAGCTTCATAAAGAAGCCAGCGAGAGCACACGGCCAGATCTGTGTATGCTCTCCGAAGGTCAACAGGGGAGATTACAAGAGAATGAGCTTGCTTGTTCACATCAGTGCTCAAGGTTACAAGGGACTGGTCTGCCTCACTCCACACATGAACTGAAAACCGTACAAATCGATGATTCATACAATTGGATCTTTGCGTCTATGGCCAGCTTTAGCTGTGGCTTTTGTGTGTGTGTGTGCAATGTGGTAATGTGAATAATATATTTGTGAAAAGTATAGGTAGAAGGGTAAATACATGCTTGGAGATCCCTTCATGATTTTAACTGAATGCCCTTGCCAATTTTATATATTAAAGGAATACTAGTTTTTTTTTTCAAAACACATCAGTTAATAGTGCTGCTCCAGCAGAATTCTGCACTGAAATCTGTTTCTTAAAAGAGAAAACATATTTTTTTATATTTAATTTTGAAATCTGACATGGGGTTAGACATATTGTCAGTTTCCCAGCTGATCCAAGTCATGTGACTTGTGCTCTGATAAACTTCAGTCACTCTTTACTACTGTACTGCAAGTTGGAGTGATGTCATGCCCCCCAGCAGCCTAACAGAACGGAGGTAACGAGATAGCAACTCCCTAACACTAGATAACAGCTTCCTCGTAGATATAAGAACAGCACATATTTATTTACATTGAGTAGGAGAAACAACAGCCTGCCAGTAAGCAGTTCCATCCTAAAGTACTGGCTCTTTCTGAAAGCACATGACCATGCAAAATGACCTGAAATGGCGCCTACACACCAGTATTACAAACACACTTGCTGGTTCAGGAATTAAATTTGATATGGTAGAGTGAATAATTTGTAGTGTAAACAGTGTGATTTAGAAATAAAAAATACATCATAAAAATCATGACAGAATCCCTTTAATTTTGTTTTGCATTAAATAAATGTTTTTTTGTATTAAATAATATTCTCTTTGAAGACTAAGGGTTTTATTTATTAAATTCCAAATGCTAAATGCTATTTAGTGGGGAAGAGAAACTTTTCCTTCTTTTCAAGATACATTATACACTGAAAATGCAAAAAGTCAGAATCCAAAAATACTCCATCTTCAAGTTGTCGAGGTACTGTAGAAGTCAATGGAAGAGGTCCTTTTTGCAATTTGAAGATATTATGGTCTGCACTGGGTTTGGTATGATAATGCAGAAAAAAAATCAGATTTTTCGGGCATCAAATCCAAAAAAATTCAGGTTTTTCACGCAACCGTCCAAAAAAGTTTTGCTATTTGTGCGACAAAGACCCTGATTGTTACTGAAATGTCCCGACTTTCTCTTTGATCTCCTTTACTGAACAGCAACGAAAAGATACAAAGTTTCTAAAAATGAATTGGCTATTATCAGAAAGCCCAGAATATGTGGCAGGTGCTCTTAGATACTTTTGTAACTATTTAGGATAAGCAAAGAAGCAGGTCTCTTGGGGAAACTGTGACTAGCCTTCATTAGCAAGACTGTAAAAACACATACAAACCACAGAAATGTGTTCAAACTTTTCATAACCTGACAAGTTTTGTAAAATTAACATAGTAATTAGGGGGTGTGGCCACAAAAATGGGCATGGTAAAAAAAAAAAGAAGCTATTTATAAAATGTTGGGAGGAATGCTTTTGAATGAGTGACAACGACTTCCAGATCTATCCTGCAGATTTCCAAGATTCTTCTGTATTGGTTCTATTTCTGTCTTGCTGCCTCAGATGTATTTGCAAAATGTACTTTATGAGCTATGGCTTTACACTTCACTTTATATTAAGCGAAAAGTCTTATTGTTTTATTTTGGCATCTGAATATTTTTCTCTCCGTACTGTGAGGGGCCTCTTCAGTACTCCATATGTATTATGAGAAAGCAAATATGTTTTGCGGGTGATAGCAATTGGCAAATCATTCAAATAGTACAGGTTTTATGGCTGGGAAAAAACATTACAAGAATTTGAATGTGCCCATTCATTCCTAAAGAATGATTCTTAAACTGCAGGCAGAATGCACAGGTGTTACTGAGTAAGCCGCTCATTGCGATGCATCCAACATATGCTCTGTATTATTCCCATTATTAATTGAGGTAATAACATGTAATAGTCATCCGATGAGATACAAATGGTTGCCATTCAGTAGAATGCTCAGACAGCTCAGCAATTACCCAGACAGCTCACAGTCAGAAAAATCTGTTCAATTCTAAGATTTTCTGGATGCTTTAGTGACAGTAACACCTTTTCTAGGGCTAAAGTCTGCTCACAGCATCTTTGCTTTGATTTACCTACGTAGCTTTTTAATTCTTCTTACAGGACCGCGGATCACCTTTTTTAACATGAGGTAACCCATTGTTTACTTTGCACACTTGAACAGTCACCTGATAGTGGTAAGCAGGGCCGCCATCAGAAATCGCAGGGCCCCATACGAAAAAAATTCCTGGGCCCCCTGGGCTGCGCCTACCTGAGACTACCTACAGGTCTGCCCTCCCCACCCCACAGGTCCACCCCCCACCACACACTAAAAAAATACAAAAAAAAACCATTGGTGGCTATGGTTCCCACATGTTAATAAAAAAAATAAAAAAAATATTGGTGGTCAGGGCCCCCCCATTGAAATATAACATTTGTCATCATGGCCCCCCCATTAAAAAAAAACATTTGTGGTTAGGGCCCCCCATTAAAAAATATTGGTGGCTAGAAACCCACATGGGGGAAAAAATGGTGGCCAGGGCCCCCCTTAAACGTCCATGTAAAAAAATGCCCCCCCAGAAGTTTAAAAAAATTGGTGCCCAGGGCCCCACCACACAACAGGGACCACAATGGGTTACCTTTAGGGGGGCCTGTCATGTTACACTTACTTCATTAGTGTGGCCCACCTGCTGTCAGTGAGCTGCCAACTACAGAAGGGAGGAGGGGAGCACAGGTGGCTGCATCTTCTTCCAGTGACAGCTTTTTCTTTCCTTGTGGGTCACAGAATTTCAAGTCCTGGTAAAGCTGCATGGTGATTGGATGAGCTGGAGTAGAAGTTCAAACCTCAGCTATCCAATCCCTGAGCAGCTCAACTGGGACTTAAACTCAGTGACCAATAAGGGAAAGTAATGGACAAAAAATACCTCCCCTTGTGCTCCCATCCTGCCTTCCTGAAGTCAGCAGTTCTCAGAAAGCAGGGGGGGCCGGCCTAATCAAGAAAGTGCAGCGTGGCCGGGCCCCCCTTACCCTCGGGCCCCCTACAACTCTCCCCTCTGTCCCCCCCTGATGGCTGCCCTGCTGGTAAGCATTGATTCAATTGAGTGCTTTTGTCAAGGGAGGAAAGTCAAAGTTTTGTTTGGGGATCAATAGAAGTTTTTCAGTCACATTAAGCTGCAACCGATGAATAGGGGTGTTTAACTCCCTGCTACATGTATAGGACCTGTTATCCAGAATGCCCAGGACCTGGGGTTTTCTGGATAATGAATATTTACGTAATATGGGTCTTCATACCTTAAGTCTACTAAAAAATCCTGTAAACATTAAAAAAAAATGGTTTTACCTCGAATAATAATTAATTATATCTTAGTTTGGATCAAGTACAAGGTACTGTTTTATTATAACAAAGAACAAGGAAATAATTTTTAGATTTTTTTGGATTATTTGATTATAATGAAATATATGGGGGCAGGCTTTCTGTAATTTGGAGCTTTCTGGATTGCGGGTTTCCAGATAACAGATCCCATACCTGTATCTTCTGCTTATCAAGGCAACTAAGACCCTATGCTGGTATTGCTACTTTTGCCACTATTACACAGTTATACTATTTCTATGCAAACAATCTCCTCCTAGGGCACTACATTTTTATCTGTGGCTGGAACAAAAATGCGTGCACAATATGCTACCATGGTTGTTAGTTGTGAACATGCGTGTGCAATGTACATGCGATTATGTGCATAACTAAGGTTTTCCTGAAATCTTGCAGCACTGGAGGCATGGTTTTTTATTCAATATCTCCCACATAAACCCCTTATTGGCGGCAAAACAATCCTTTTGGATTTATTTAATGTTTACATGATTTTTAGCAGACTTGAGATATTGTTATCCATATTACAGAAATATCTGAAAAACCTCAGGTCAAGAGTATTTTGGATAATTTATCCTATAACTGTACTACATCATACTAAATATTGAACCCCTTTAGACTGCACATTTTCTGTAGTTAACACAATGCGTCCTAATCGTTTTTTGTTTTTTTTATTGATGTGTTGGTGTGATATTTTTTAAGACTGAACAGGAGTTCTGACGGGCAGTGCAGTCTTTGTTGGCTCCCAGGGAAATGAACAAACCATTGCTTACTTTATTGAATAGAACAGCCCCATAAATCCTTGCTGTGATTCAGTACTAGTCTGGCCTGCAAAGGAACGATATGCAGAGCCTCATCTGTGCAAGCTACTATGTTGTAATGGCGTGAGCCAGACCTTTCTTCTTGGTATTACTATTAGGAAATTACACACAGAGCTAACATGGAAAATGCTTTTTCTACAAATCAAGGCAATATAAATATTATTGATGCTGATTTCTCAGAATAGCTGGTCTTTTTAGTAAGGAATAGTTTAGTCCTTTGCAACAACATTTACTTGAATAAGTGGTGAAATTACATTGCATCTCAATCTCCAGGGGCTTCCTACCATCGAAGATAAATGTATATTAAAAGCTTTGTCAGAATATTCTGTACAATGTGTTGGGATAGCAAATATTTAGGCTAACAAAGCCTCAATTGGTTATAGAAATTAGTAACGGTATACAATTTATTATATGGAGTAAGTGGTCATGGGTGATCCTGCTGCCTCCCTCTCCTGCTCCGTGCTTTAACATGAGCTTCGGAGTGGGTCATAGGGGGCAGCACCGCTACTGAAATGAGCTCAATAGTGCTGTCTGCACTAGCAGAGCGAAATTCCATGTTAAACCCAGGAAATGCGTCTCTTAAAGGGGCTGTTCACCTTCCAAAACACTTTTTCAGTTCAGTTGTTTTCAGATTGTTCCTCAGAAATAGACTTTTTTCAATTACGTTCCATTATTTATTTTTTATTTTTCAAATTCTCAGTTTAAAATGTAATGTTCCTGTCTTTGGTGTTTGAGTTTGGCAGATCAATAATTCAGGTGCAGACTCTAAACTGTTACAATTTTGCAACATTTAGTTGATACATTTCTCAACAGGATTTCTGGAATATTAGCAACAATTGTATCAATTCCAATAGCTGCCTGTAATGGAATTCAGGAATTTTGCTCAGAAGGGCAAAAATAAGAAATGTATCAATTTAGAACAGTTTACAGGGTCGGCGACTCCCCTCCCAGAGCTGCATTAGTAGGTGAAAAATAACACTTTACACTTAAATAATAGAAAAACGGTCACACATAGAAAATAGTACTATTAATTGGAAAATTCTTTATTTCTGGTGAAAAGAGGTGGCTTTTTGCCACAACATGCATTTATGCTAAATTAGTTTCTATCAATTGCAAGGTACTATTTTATTATTACAAAGAAAAGGTAATTTGAAAAATGTAAGAATTGTAATTGTTGCTTAAATAAAAACCTCTGAAAAATCGTATTTTGTTATTTTAAAGCTTTCTGAGTGTGTAGCTGGATAATAAATACCATACTTGTATGATGTTTTATATGTAGCAGGTCAGACTGAAATTCAAAAATAGACCCTGGCATTCCAAGTAAAGAGAAGCCCAAACAGCCCCCACAAGCCCAATACATATTGTTTGTCCATGGCATCTTACAGCAGCCCATCTGGCCATGATCCACAGATTTCCCAACCGGGCCTGATAGTTTATTAGTCATGGCAACTTTTATAGACTTTCATTTACTCTGTAAGCTGTGTACAATTTTTAAAGGTACTGTGCAAATGTGCCACACTCAACAATTTAATAAATTGGGGGCTTGAAAAACAGTTCTCTGTTGGAGGAACCCAGCTTCCATCCTCCGGCTGTCAACATAGCTTTAAAATTCCAAAGAGAGCAATATCCATAGTGTTGACACATTGGAGATACCACCTACATATTGCATTAACACTTAGATGGTGGCACAAGGATTGAGAGAGCTGTTGAGTTAAACAACACATTTAGCAGTATTAAACGGAAATAGCTAAAATTGCAAAATTGCAATGCTCTGCAAGTTAAAGGGGAGGTAAAGCTTAACTAAAGACGTTGGCTATAAATGTTATACACTATGTTTTGTGCCAGCCCAAGGCAACCACAGTCCTTTAGCAGGGAAGATCAGTGTCTCTGAATATGCCCCAGTAGCTCCCCATATTCTTTTCTGCTGATTCACTGCATATGCTCAACAGCTGCTCAGAGCCCACTCTGCATGTGAGTGTCGCAGACACTTTCCAAGATGATGACCCCCTATGATGAAGTCCTGGATCATTGCTGCTATTGAGAAGCTGAAATTTTAGGCTGGTGCAATAAGTTTAGTATATAAAATATGGCATTTTAGCCATATTATTTTTTAGGGTTTAGCTCCTTTAACATTATATTTTTGTTGTTTTATTGATTTGATTATTATTTGAATATTACTTGAGTATCTTTCCTAAGTGAGGGAGGAAACTGGAGTAGCTGGCAGAAATCTACACAGGCACAGGTAAAACTCCTTGCAGAATGACTGCGATCAAACGTAGCAAGCCTGCAACATTAACCATTAAACACTGCTATGCTCCGATTAAAGAAAAAGGGTTCTCATTGTTGCCCCAACACAACAGTTATATTCTGCCCTGAACAAATACCCTTCCTGTACGGGCAAAATGCTTCATTTAGTAAATAATGAGTCCTCAGAGATTTTGGGTCCACAGATCAGCTTTGGGCGACAGTTAATTGCAGGCAGCACAGGCAGCTGCTTTAAATGAGATCCCAGTACGACTTAATGTTCAGTAACAGCAACCTACACTTATTAGCTACCAATTCAAACTGCTCTTGTGTTCTACGTCCAAGTAACACAAATTGCTTTGTTCCTTTATGCCTCACCTTAAGGGGTTTAGAGGAAGATGCAGCATTATTGAAGCTGCTAGGAAGATGGGCAAAGACATTCAGGCTAAATGAGGGAGAAGTGTTTGTGTTAGTTTACCAAGGAATAAAAAAAAAAAAAAAACAGTATTTTCCTTAAGGTCAGAAATCCCAAAGCCTTAAACCTTATTTTGGTTGCACATTTGCCATATATGCAGGAAAACAGCTGTACATTAAGAAACATTCAAAGCCCACAGCCTGTACTTAATGAACGTTTGCCGCAGGTAAAAAATGGGATGAGACTGTAATAACTCTAATAAAGATTTGAGAACTGCTGGCAGCCTGGAGCACTTCCTTAGCACTGATTCTGTCCGATTTCAACTCTTTCAAGTCATCAGTAGCACTTAGCCTACTCATGGTCCAAGCTCGAAGGCAGCCTCTGGCAAGCTCTTTTATCTCCTTGTGTTTCTATTTACTGAAGTCTAAGGGGGTCGTCATAAAAAGACCATTTGCCAGCATCTTTCCTTCTGACCACTGTATGCTCTTTTCTCTTGCCAGGTACTGCCTGCCAAGGAATCTATTGAAGATTGCAATGCAGTTTAGCTCGGAAAATATTATAAAGTGTTTGTTTTTTTGCTTATCAATATTATATAGATGATGCAGTTATTTACTAGGGATGCACCGAATCCAGGATTCGGTTCGGGATTCGGCCTTTTTCAGCAGGATTCGGCCGAATCCTTCTACCCGGCCAATCCGAATCCTAATTTGCATATGCAAATTAGGGGCGGGGAGGGAAATTGCGTGACTTTTTGTCAGAGAACAAGGAAGTAAAAAATGTTTTCCCCTTCCGCCCCTAATTTGCATATGCAAATTAGGGTTCAGATTCGGTTCGGTATTCGGCCGAATCTTTCATGAAGGATTCGGGGGTTCGGCCGAATCCAAAAAAGTGGATTCGGTGCATCCCTATTATTTACAAAGTAAACAGCATTGATGGCTTTTCACCTTCATGTTTTTTAATAGGAATGTGTTAGAAATGTCAGTTCTGTTAAGATTATTCAGAAGACTTTTTAATAAGGGGTTATAAACTTTTTTCGTGTGATCACAAAAATTGGTAAAGTATATTGTTGTATATAGGCTTCGAAGGTCTGTGTCTTGTGGATAGGTATGTGGATAGGTTTTATGGGTTTCAGTCTGGTTCATGCACGGGTGCTTTTCCCTTTTGATCCCCAATCAGTACATGTGGCAGTTGGAACAGGGAAAGGGTGGTTGGAAGTCTGATGCCTAGGGTAGCACTGGACCCAAACTATTTTTGATAAAATATATATGTAGCATGGTTGCTGTCAGCAATATTACATAACAGTGGTAGGCACACTGCCATCAACAAAAATTCATTCTTCTTATTATAACAGAGGAAAAAGTAAATGAGTAAAACATTGTTTCGGTAGGGCAGTATAGGAAATGGTATTTCTAATTTCTGGGTAAAGGTTTTCTGGATTTTATATAGAAAATATCTATTATTCTAAAACCAATAAAGCTAAGAACACCACATTACAATTTCTCATAGAGTCCTAATTAAGCAAACATTTATATAGTCCCTCTGGAAAACATGAGGTCCTACTTAGTTTTGGGTGGATCTGACCTGGTTCTCGAAATTCGCCAAATGCATTTTTCTTTTTTGACGTGGAACAATTTGTGTCACCCAATGGAGTTGTAGCAGCTATAGTAAATTAAGTGCACCTTACTCTACTATGGCTTCACTCCTAGTACATATGCTCCGGATGAGACCTTAAATCTTAGGGAGTGAGCCTTCGCATCGAGGTGGAAGCAGGGTGTAGTGCAACTGTAACAGTAATCAGGGTGCAAAGAATTGGGCGCCAGTGGTTCTTCTAACTTAACCAAATAACAGATTTATTGAGCACAGTATACAATCCTCAGTGGAGTGTACATAGATCAGAACATTGCAGATTCATACAATACATTGAATAGGCAGTACTCACAACACCTTTGGTCAGTATGATTCTCCTCAGAGATAGGAACAATACATGCAGCTTTGAGGAGGTACACCCAGCTTTCAGCCTTTTCCCTAAGTGGAACCTGAGGGGAATCTATCTACCCTAGGTCTGTACACTTAGTCCCTACTTCTGGGCAATGAGTACTACAATCCTCGTAGGAGCCTCAGACTGCTCAGCTAAATAAACTGACTGATTATCACTCCTAGAGTGATCTATAAGGGTGAGTATCCTATTCTTACTAGACCTGACCTGTCTAGGTTCCACTCGAGCTCTGCCTCCTGCACAGGCTAGAGCCAGCACAAGATGGACCCTGAAAGTATGGCTTCAGAGCCTTTTATACTCTAGCACAGTGCCATCTGCTGGTCACTGTGGGAAACAACAAGAGTCAACAGTACCCATCCCAACTGTATTTTAGGACCCAATTAGCTGTCCATAACATGGAGGGACTGCCTGACAATAATACTAGGGGTGGCTATTCTACACATCCCTACAGAGTCTATGGGTGTTTTCTCATTATTAATCTCAAGTATTCTTGATAATAGATCTCATACCTGTATATGGCAGTTTAACCCTTCTTTACAGATATATAAGCATATAAACTTTTCCTATTAAAAATGTTTTGTTTTGTTTTTTTTCGATTTTTTTAACATTCCATTTGGACACTGCTGCAGGGGAGTACAAGATATCTCTACCCTCTCCATATTCTTGTACCAAAGTGTATTCATTTCTTATGACTATAACAACTGTTGATATATTACCTTTAACTGCATATCAATACTTTGAGAAGGGTTATGAATTTGCTGCACAGATAAATGCTGTTACCAGAGCTCATTAAACCCACGTACATAGAGTCCAGCTTGTATATCAATTTATCAACATTTATTTAATAATGTTCCCTAGGTATAAATCTGCTTTGACCATAAAATTGTACAGACACAGCTAACTTAACTCATAGAATGGATTATTTTAACAAAAAAATGACTAGTTGAAATGTTTATCTGCAAAAAGTTAGTATGCTTAGATCGCTAAATATAAAAATAAATAGCTAGTGCTTGGTCTAACCCATGCTGTGGCATTTACCAGCTGCTAGAAGCACCCTACTAGTGCCAGCGCTCTATCTAACCCACAATCTGGAGTTGACCAGCTGCTATAAACGATAAAAGCCAATATTTGTACACAAAGAGAAAGATGAAAATTGCCAGTGCACGGGTTGCCATTAAAAATAATTATTCCAAAAAATGAGGTGTTAGTACTACATCTTGGCCAAAATATTTAAGCTCACGTGCCACATAAAGGCCCCTCATAGTATAGGAGTCCTACACTGTCCATTAGCATATTAAGTATGTAGTGCATTTAAAAACAAGTCCCCCAGCAAACTGTGTGACTAAGTAGTAAGACTAACAGGGAACTTACCCTTAACTCAGAGGCTCTAGTGAGCCCAAGCCCATTAACATACACCTGTAAATTTGGCTACAATTTGTACACAAAACAAATAAAGAAATTGCCAGAGATCGGTCTAACCTACCATGTGGCGCTGACCACTTCTAGAAGCCATCTTGTGCCAGCACTTGGGGTTTGGAATAATGGAGCATGGCTTAGGTGGATGAGGGATGTGGTCATATGCGCTCTGGTCCAGGTACCAACTGGCATTCAAAATAGACCCAGGTATTTCAAGTATGCAGAGGCCCGTGCAGCACCCCCACCAGCCCAATAAATAGCAACTGTCTATGGCATCTTACAGCAGCCAATCTGACATTGCCAAATATTACCAGCATGGTCTTTTTTTCTTCCTTTGGGGGTCCCTGCTAGCTTAATTTTCTGATTGCGGAAAATTTAAGGATGATGTTCTGCCTGCATGTTTTTTGGTAAATTGATAGGGCCCATGTTTGAATCATACTCATACCCCTGAGTAAAAATGCAGAAGTGTTTAAATTCCTATAAGATTTTTAGATTTCTATAAATGCTGTCCAAAAGCTTTATTATATTATTATCTTCCTTAAATGTTTGACTATCTATGGAGATTTAAACACCAGACAGTAATGTATCTGTGCTTAATACTTCATTCCATCAAACATTTCCCAACCACCCACGTAATACTGATGTGAATCTGGTCAAGTTGGATAGACCCAGTGTCCTGCCAATTATATTACTGTAGTGGACAACGTCAGAGGCACTTCTTACTGATGTATAATATGAAAGCATAATTTTGTTATGGGTTAGTGGACTACACACACCCCCAGTACATTGCTTTTTTACGTTTTTAATTCTTCAGGTTGTAAAAAGGACTTCCCTTACCTCATCAAGGTTACAGATAACTAAAATATATTTCAAGGAATGGCCTTTAGCCTTATATTTCACTCTATCTGAACTTTATTAAGTACCAAAGGCTCTCCTATGGGTGACAGCTCCACAGTTTCGAGAAGCAACAACAGGCCCTTATGATTAAAAGGCCAAGCAAAGAAAGGGTAGGGACAATGCGTGTGATAAAAAATTCTTTCCATTGTTTTTAGATCGGGTCAGTGACCAGAATTTGAAAGCTGGAAAGAGTTGAAGAAGGCAAATAATTAAAAAACTATAAAAAAAATAGTGAAGTCCATTTGAAAAGTGACTCAAAATTGGCTATTCTATAACAAACTAAAAGTTAACATAAAGGTGAACCACCCCTTTAAGCCCTTATAGTGTCTATTCATGATCAGATTTAAGATGCTGATTCATGTCCTTTAGACTGAGCCAACAGCTTATCCACACATGGATGGGCGTATCTGAGTGATATTGGCCCAGTTTGAAAATTCTGTTGATGATACATCAACACATTAGTCCCATCCTTGTCTAATGATAATAATGGATGATCCAATTTGGCCAAGAATATGGGTCCAGATCCAGTCATTTGGCAATCTCTGAGTGGGGTGCAAAGATTGGTATCTTCTTGTTGTACCTAGAGCTAAAGCAGATATACACAGAGATTCTCTACCCTGACACCTAGGCACAGCCACCAACCCATTTCATGGGTTGCTTTGGTATTTATGGAATGGTGCTCCACACTACAGAATGACCCAATACTTGGACCAACCCACATCCCAAGCATTCTGGATAAAATAACCCTTACCTATATCACTTTTTAAGGCTTCAGGCAAAATTAGACAAGTTAAAAAATGCAGGGAAGAGAATTCTGGAAACTGAAGGTCTCAACGTCTGGACAGCAATGAATTTCCTACACTTAATTAAGGTCAGGATCACTCAATATATAGACAGAGTTTTTGCTTAGAATTGGTTATTTTCAAAGACGGTAGAATAGATGACTTACAAATTTTTTATATACTTTTTTAAACTTTATATAATCTTTAATGAAATAATCCACTTAAGCAGAGTTGAAATATAAAAAAAGTTAGCAAAGCTTTGACAGTCGCCACTCTTTCTAGACTAAGCAATAGTTTAGTAAAAGTAAAGGAAATTATTTTCTTGGTAGTAATGAAGTTTGCGAAAAAGAAAAGTACTGTAGCAATTTTTATTAACAGTGACAATAGGAGAAGCTGTCTGGAAAGAGAAATAAATGGCTTGGAACTTGCTGCAAGTTTGAGAAGCCTCCTGCCAGGGAGCGGAATTTGGGAAGTGGAAGAACAGACATAGAGAGAAAAGAAAGTGTTGTCTTTGTTTTCACTTCTACACATGACATATCAGCAGCTTGAAGGACACAACTTATTCTAGAACAGTGGATTGGCACCGCTTGTCAACGCTTTGTAATGATGTTAAGTCAGCAGTATGTAGGATTTGGGATGCCACAATGTTTCAGTGTCTCCTGGGATGCATGTTTTAACTGTGCCACTTCACCAACTCCTCACTGAATCATTAAAAACTAAAAGTCTGTGTTTCTTCACTAAACCTGTAGCATCTGGCAGCTGAAAAAGTGCAGCAGAAACGAGCAACATGGTGCAGAGCATGGGAGAAATTTCATATTGTGACAACATATCAAAATAAATTGCTGTCAACAGACCCAAACACAGAGTGCTGTGATTTTATCTGACGTGTGAAGGGCTGAGACAGGCTGTCTTGACAAGTATTCCTGGAGCACCTGATACATACACAAGACAGTGATGTAAATCTGATTTGCCTGATACGAGTGTGCAGATATAGTTACAGCTGTAGGATATATCCCTATTCTCTTATTATTCTCACACACGATGGCCTTTGATTCCATCTCTAGTTTCCTTGGGTTACAACTGTTGGCCAAAAGTATCACTATAGCCACAAACCATGTTAATCATATTTTTTAAACTCAAACTAATTTAAACGACCCGAAAACTCGAATCGAATTATAGAATTATAAAAAACTTATATAAAATTTAAAGCACTTGATTCAAGCTTTTTTCTCTGAAAAAAACTTGAATGTCATGAAGGCTACAAACATCCCCAAATTGATCTCTGGATTTCTCCCATTGACTTATACAGTAATTTGACAGGTTTTAGGTGTCAAATTCGAGTTCTTAAAGGGCCAGAATATGTTAAATCTTCAAATTAAAACTCAAATCGAGTTTGGATAAATAACCATTCGAAATTGAGAGTTAATAAATCCGCCCCATAGAGTGTTAGGGTGCAAGCTAAAGAACTTTTATTATAGAATGTCCTGATGTTTTGTTGGAATTTGCACAAACCTCTTTAAAAAGCATTGTATATGTTTGCAGTCATTTGAGCCAAGCAAAATAGTTCCTTTTAGGAATTTGCAATTAGAATGTCTTTTAATGCAAAGTATAGTTAGTGGAATATTATTCTATGACCCATAAACATTGCATATTTAATCTTATTTGAAGCTGTCTGGAGCATTACATTTTGTACAGATATGGGATCTGCTATCTGAAAACCCATTATCCAGAAAGCCCCAAATTACAGAAAGCTCGTCTCTCATTGACTCCAGTAAAATCAAATAAATAAACAAAAAATTTCAAAATGATTTTCTTTTTCTCTGTAATAATAAAACAACATAAGATATAATTAAGCCTTATTGGAAGCAAACCCAGCCTATTGGGTTTATTTAATGTTTACATGATTTTCTAGTAGACTTAAGGTATGAAGATCCAAATTATGGAAAGATCACTGATCCGGAAAACCACAGGTCCCGAGCATTATGGATAACAGGCCCTATACCTGTACTAAAACCTGACTCGTTTAGATCATGTTCAAATATTTTTTGAATTGATTGTTTAAACCAAGATAATAAATATCAAACATTTTTAATATGGCACCTGCACTTCTTACAGGGAAGTTGTGTGCACAAAATATTAGTTCTGGGTATATTATGCAGAATTGTGGCTTCTCACACAGCCCCCATAAAATAATATTTTGCTTTGCCTATCTTCAGTCCCCAGAGATATAACATGGGAACAGACTTTTCATTGCAGAATTAGCATGCATAGCATCTTACTGGATCTTAATATGGCACAAAAATGCAGGAGTAGAATTTCTCGGATTACTAGTTTTGCATATGTAAGCATATATACTTCACTGTTACTTTCGTTAATTTAAGGATATAAATGAGTAATAATGCACAATGACACAAAAGAATATTTTTACTTGCGATTGTGCTTTTCCACTGGATTTCTTTATTTGGAATACAGTTCTGCAAGAAATTCTGTTAATAAGATAAATGGATTTACCTAATCAGTTATATACAAGATGCAAAGCAGAGCATTCTTTATCAAATAAACTAAATGAACTGTATTTAATGCTAAGTATACTAGACCGTAAGCAAAAAAATGTATGTTATGGAAATGAGAGTTGTGCTGAATGTATATACACCTCTGGAATAAAATGACCAAGTATGTATGTGTGCCCAAATACCATTTGGAAACCTAATTAAAATTCTGCATTTCACCAAGAAAAAAATTATATCCAGGCAAGGGACCTGTTATCCGGAACACTTGGGACCTGGGGCTTTATGGATGATGGATATTTCCTTAATTTGGATCTTTATACCTTAAGTCTACTAGAAAATCATTTAAACATTAAATAAACCCAATAGGCCAGTTCTGCCTCCAATAAGAATCCATTATATCTTAGTTTGGATCAAGTACAAGGTACTGTTTTATTATTGCAGAGAAAAAGGAAATCATTTTTAAAAATTTGGATTATTTGGATAAAATGGAGTCTATAGCAGATGTCCTTTCCATAATTCAGAGCTTTCTGGATAACGGGTTTCCAGATAACAGATCCCATGCCTGTATATAAATAATAACATTAAAATTGTGTCACCTGCTTTCAAGCCACGTGGCTTAATACTTGGCTTTCCCTGTTGGAAGTGGCAGCAGACTGGTAGGATCTTTTGACTACTGCTGATTAATCAATCGATTAATCAGTAGTGGTCAAAGTGCTATGGGCCATTAGCATTGGCTGGGCAGTAGTTTAATCCAATAGTTTCTATTCTATTAACGGGGTGGTTCACCTTACGTTATCTTTTAGTATGTTCTAGAATGGCCAGTTATAAGCAACTTTTTAATTGGTCTTCACTATTTATTGTTTTATAGTTATTTGCCTTTTCTTTGGCTAACTCTTTCCAGCTTTTCAATTTTTTTTTTAAATCGTTTTTATTGTTTTCAACAAACATGTCAAATACAGAAATAAAAATAAAATCAAAGTTCTTATCAAGAATTTGTGGGTAATATCAATAAGCATTTGTTTTCCTTCCAACAGTCTGACAAGCATATAAATCACAATACCACTATTTCAATCAGTTGTAAGTTTTAAAGGACGTGTTACATGTTAGCTGGTTTAGGGGTTACGGATCATATGCACTGGAGAGTCCAACCAAGGTTGCCATACAAGTTCAAATTTGCCCGGGTTTTCCCTTGTATATATACCAGTTGGGCTATCGTAAGGTGTTCCTGTCAGATTCTTCCACATTACGGTAGTGGGGGATTCCCCTCAGCTTTTTGATTTTAATTTGGACCTTAGCAACCTGATTGCTAAAATTGCAGACTGTGGAGCTGCAGAATAAAATGCTAAATAACCCAAAAAGCACAAATAAAAAATTAAAACCAATTGTAAATTGGCTCAGAATTTCACTTTCTATTATGTGCTTTTTACATGTATTTACACTGTGTATGCTACATGTACTGTATACAGGATTAATCTGAATCCTATGACAGAAATGGTATTAAACTATTTTTAACAAACCACAAGCAGACAAGATCAATCCACGGCAAATAACAAGCTGTTTTTAAAATAATACTTACATAGAACATCAATTCTATTCATTTGCAGAGCTGCCATGTTGCTAAATATCTGCTGAACAAACTGAAGTCCTAAAAAAAATAAAAAAAGTAGTGCTGTTGTCCTTTGAAAAATGTTTACATTTGTCTATCAACATAATATTTAGGTGCAGATTTATTAAGGGTTGAATAGTAAATATGAATTTTTGAATAGTTTTTTGGTGTCAGAATTCACAAATACAAATTTTAATCCCCCAATTCGAACGTAAATTTGAATGTGAGATTTATCACACCTCAAATATTCGCCACCTATAACCTGCCTAGTTCAAATCAATGGCAGAGGTCTGTTGGACCATTTGAATATGTTAATTGCCTTCCCGACATTTGAGTTTTTTCGGAGGGAAAACTTGATTCAAATTCTATTAGAATTTTCTGCTCTGGACTATTCGATCGAATATTAGACATTAGAATTTTTTCATATATAACTTCCCATACGAGTTGTGCATAGGCAGATGTATCAAGGGTCAAATATCAAGGGTTAATTAACCCTCGATATTCAACTGGCGAATTAAAATCCTTCGAATATCGAAGTTGAAGGATTTTGCGCAATTCCTTCGATCGAACGATTCAAAGGATTTTAATCCATCGATCGAAGGATTATGTAATCCATCGATCGAAAGTGTTAGCAAGCCTATGGGGACCTTCCCCATAGGCTAACATTGACCTCGGTAGGTTTTAGGTGACGAACTAGGGGGGTCGAAGAAATTTTTAAAGAGACAGTACACCGATTATCGAATAGTCGAACGATTTGTAGATTCGAAGGTCGAAGTAGCCCATTCGATGGTCGAAGTAGCCATGTTCGACCATTCGAAATTCAAACTATTTTACCTCTATTCCTTCACTCGAACTTAGTGAATGGGCCCCTTAAACTCCCATTTTACTTTTTCAGGGGACCAGAAAAAATTATGTAAAATCCAGGAAAATGTAAAATCAGGGAAATGTATTATGCATAATATATAGGTGGGACCACAAAACAACAATGTAAAATGAGGGGAAACTTAAAATCAGGGGATGTAATGAGGGTTCTATTGTATATTCAAATTTATTACAGTAAAAAAAATTCACAGAAATTCGACCTCTGATAAATATTCCCATAACTGTTAATATGTTTTGATGCAATTATGTAGTTAAAACGTTATCTATAAATGCTGATGTGCTGAAAGTGGACAACCTTACCATATTGCACATTAAGCTATTAGTTAGGGATTTAATTTTTGGGAAAAAATGCTTACAATATTCTACCCATTATTTGAAAACAACACATTTGTTTTGCATTTTATGTTTAGGAAATAGGAGAAATTTCTGTTAAAAACGCCAGTCGCCTTTTTTTTCCGGTATTGTTATTTTATCCCTTAAAGGCTGCTAATGAGAAATAGAGGCTCATTATGATTTTAAGGATGAGAAAGGAATGCTTTTAATTAATGATATGTAAATGCTCTTGAATTGATTATGTTAGAATATCAAGAGAGATGGGTAGAAGCTGTGGTGTAATATATTTTAATTAAGAATTAATTAAAAATGATGGCAATTTCATAAAGCCTTGCAGAAAATGGTAGGAATTTACTTTCTGTCAGGAGTAAATTAGCTTGTGATTAAATAAAAGGACCCGGCATTAATAGCAGAGTTATTTTTACATTACGCTATGAAGAATTACATAGTTTCTTTGAAATATGTAATCAAACAATGAACATTTAATTTTTTTTGTATTTAATGATACACTGACCATTTTTTTTGCATTTTGAACTGAAATCTTATTTGTTTTACTCCCATCACCGAGAGGAAGTACAAAACATTGCTAATTGCATATTCATTGAAAAGTTACCTTTAACAATACAGTATCATTAGATTTCTAGTCTTTATTTTGGTGCCCTCATAGACAAAAATATGTACATGTCGGGACAAACCTATATGAAAACCCTATATAAACAATCCAAAACACCCTAAAGCCTTACAGTCTAGAGCAAGTAATGAAAGAGTTCATATTTCTCCTACTAACAGAAAGCAATACATAAATGGTACATAATAATAATGTAAACATTAAGGGGCAGATTTATCAAAGATGGAATTTGAAGTTATGTGAATTTTTTAAAACTGGAATAAATTTGAATGTACTCACAACTTGGATGGAGTTTATTTATGAAAAAACTTGAAAGTTTAATTTTCAATCGAACACAAACAACCTGAAAATTTTAATCAAATTTGAATCAAGCTTTCCTCTGAAAAAAAAAAACCCTTGAATTTCAGGAAGGCGATTAACATCTTCAAATGGTTCTAGGACCTCTGCCATTGGCTTGTACATGAACTTGGCAGGTTTTAGGTGGCTTCTGATCAGGTACACGCAACGTTTCTGGCCTAATCTCAGCCCTTTATCAAGATGAGAGTTTGATAAAGGGCCTATAAAGGGCTGATAAAGGCCTAATCTCGGCCCTTTATCAAGCTCTCATTTTGATAAAGGGCCGCGATTAGGCCAGAAACGTTGCGTGTAATGGATCAGAAGCCAAATGTTGCAATAAAGGCTTTTTATTTAAAAATACTTATGTAGCAGTGCTGTGTTACACATTGGAAGTTTACTCTTGAAGTGGAAAGTGGACCATGATACACGGGCACTGATAATTACTTAAAGTGGATGCTGGTGAGTGCTGACTGAATTAGAATTGTCCCTGATCATCCCAAGTCAGCTGCTTGTCTTGATCTTTGCTTGTATTTTGACTACTCTTTTGGATTCTCCTCTGTACTCTGATGCTGTTGTTTTTTGACCCAGCCTGTGACCCCGACTACGTCTTGTCTCTTTATTCAGTACTGCTGTGTCTGATTGGTATTGACCCAGCATGTCCCTTGACAACACTCCTTGTTCCCTGTTCCTCCTGTAAATGTTGGTTCTTTTGCCTGCCCAGAACTCTCTCCTTGGTCCTCTTGCATTAAGATCTGGTTATAGCCAGAAGAGTCTGTCAAGACCGGGACCTTGAGGTTTGTTCTGGGTTTAAGATACCATATGTTAAAGTTTTGTTTCAGAGGCAGAATAGATGGACTCCATTTTAGGCAGATTTGTCCCTTTGGTGTTGGTATTGCATTCAGTTAGTTGGTACATGACTCTATTTGTTCTGTCAGTTACGAGTAGATAGGGTGAAGGTATGTGGCTGAAGAGGCCATGGGTGGGGAGGTCCTTATAAAACCTGCTGCTATATAAGATGCAATGTAGTCTATCTTTTATTGTTTGTTTTTATCATCCTTACTAATTATATTTATTTAGAATTTAGCTATGTAGTTATGTAATGACTCTCCTCCAATTCAAATGAAGATTGTCTTAAATGACTCACTTCCCTCCATTCCACCCTCAGATCCCCTGTGGCCCAACCTTCCAATTGTGGAATGTGTTGTCTAAAGAAACATTTCTTGCTCTCCATACGCAACATGAATTCAGCAGCACTTAAACCAAAATGGGAGGCAAAAACTATCTCCAAAATGGCTCTAAATTGATTTCATACCCATCAGGGCATCAGGGTTCATTCTCTTTAAGTATTCCATTCCTCACCATGATGCCACCTAATTGCTTTCTGAATAATTTCAGTCTTTCTGCATGGACTGTTGTGTTCACGCGCCCAACCACACTTTGGTGTGTGCGGAGGAGGTGAATTGGATTCTAGTCCTTTAAATAAGCGATTTGTCAATTTGCTGTTCTATATCTATTTTATTCTAAATAGACTTAAAAACATTTAATTTCCAAAAAAAAAAAAAGTTTCAACTCCCATGCCCAGCTGGAAATATTTTCTATTTGTATAAACAAAACTGCTGACTACAGTTCAGATCCATTCATTATCTGCTTAGTGTCTGCCGTTATATAATGTTTAAAATGCGTTAGCTATGGGTTATTGCTTTTTTGCATCATTAAGGCACTATGCTTTTGGAAAGTGTTTAATCGCAAAGTGATTAGTGCTAAAACATAACAGTGATATTTAAACATACTGTATATGCCTGGTAGTTTAAGGAAATTAATAACTGTATTTCTGATGTTGAAGTATATAAGCTAAATCTCAGGTAATAAAGGAAAGTATATCTATATTACTGTTGAATACTAAACATTTCCAAAGTAATGTATCCGTATGGTTTTCGTGGTGCAGGCTGAACCTGTTTGCAAGTTAAGCACAAGCTTTTCCTCATGCTGTTCTGCATCATATGCGCTTTACTTTGCCCTTTCAGGGACCCACATACTTAATTAGCCATCAGATGCTCATGTGAAGGGTTAAACCAAAGGCAAATTATATATGCTACCTGTCAGCTAGCACTTGTCATACACCCATCAGCCGGAAAACATTAAATGAGTCGGAAAACATTAGCTAGATATGACAGCCGCAGCTTTTAAACCATTTTAATGTGTCTGTTACCACTCAAACCACAATGGCCATACAAGGACTGAAGGTCTCACTGACTGCTGGGCAGCTATTTGTTTTTTTTTATTTTATTTTTTTATTAAGAAGTGAAAATGTTTTTTTAGGAGGTCAAACTGTAGGGTTTGCCCACTTAACAGTCAAGTAAGCTATTGTTCTTTTGTTATTAAATCACAACAGGTGAGCCAGTGGAATAACTAGATGTTACTGGGCCCCACAGCAAAATAATTTGAGGGGCCCCCAAACTCTCCAGAAGTTGTCCTGTTTTATCAATATATATTAAAATTACTTATTAATTAGAGACGTATATACCTCTTGGGCCCCCCTGCAGCAGGGTCTGCTTCCTATGTAGTTATGCCCCTGAGGTGAGCATGTAGAAGCATTTCAGTGTTTTCGAACGGTCTTATATGGTCATTTGGAGCATTCAGAAAGTCAGGGATTAACCTATATATATTATTTTAGTAGAACCTATAGAAATGCCATAGCTGGACAAGCTTAGTGTATCTGATTCTATTTTCTCTCAATAAATGCCATATCAGAAGCATGGAAATGATTTGTCCTCTTCTTTGTGCTACTTGACATTAAAGAACCCGCAGAAAAGATTCAGTAACAAAGAGGAACATTTCTTGCTTGGCGAAGTGTACATTGTAATTATACAGTTTTTAAACCGTAGGACCCCCTGGCTGCCTCCCCCCAGCTGTGCGCCAGTCACTTCACACCCCTGCCGACTCCCCGTGCCTTCCTAGGAATTGTTTCTCACACCACCCTCTGTGTTACAATCTGCCAGAGCAGATATAATTGCTGGGTAGCTCCTTTTTTCCCTGTCTCTTATTCTAAGCCAGTTAAAGTAAGAGCTGACACTGCCCTATGAATCTTCTGTTGTAGAAAAACCTCCACTTTTAACCCACTCTTGTCAGGGCATTCTACACTCTCAATGCAAGGTGTTAGGGCAGCCAGAAAACAACCTTATTCATTTATTCATTTCATTGACGGCGCTTAACAAAAAAACACTCCGAATATCCTTTGCATGTCACTACATATATTTAAACAAATATCCACTGCTAACAGGTCCAAGCAAAGCAATAAATGATTTGCCTTGAGCCGTATTATAGTATAAATACCAGGGATGCAAAGAATCAAGTGAAGCATAGCACTACCATAAAAAGCTTATAATGTATTCAAAGAGGTGATTTAAAGGATAATTCAACCTGTAATAGAAAAAAAATCTTCCCCCTACCCTGGGTAGACCCCCCCCCTCCTTCCCCAAGCCTACCTGCCCCCCCCCAGGCAAATGCCCCTCCCCTCTGTGCAGATTCTGGCCTTGGAGTTCACGGGCACTATCTTCTTTCTCCGGTCTTTTTCGGAAGTTTCAGGGCATGCGCAGTTGGTGTAAATTTCTGGTCCCTAACCGATGCGAATGCGCTGTAAGTCACAAAAATTTCAGAGAAATTTTCGTGATTTTCGGCGCATGCTCAGTTGTTTGGGATCGGAAATTTCCTCCAACTGCATATGCGACTAAAATGCTGTCAAGACACGAAGATTACCAGAGAAGAAGAAGATTCTGCTGTGAACTCCAAGACCAGAATCTGCACAGAGGGGTGAGTAAAAAAATTATGGGCATTTCCCTGCGGGGGGGGGGGGAGCAGGTGGGCTGGGGGGAGGGGGTATACCCAGGGTAGGGGGGAGGGTTTTTTTTTATTAGAGGGTGAATTCTCCTTTAAGTAAGCTTTATCAGAAAGGTCTACTTTAATACAACAGTAAATCCTCAAAGTAATGCTGCTCTGTCAAAAGAAACACAGCATTTCTTTCCTTCTATTGTTTACACATGGACTTCTGTATCAGACTTCCTGTTTTCAGCAAAAACCTCCAGGCTTGAGCATGCTCAGTTTACTCCTCTCTTCCTCCCTTCTCTTCCTCCCTTTTCCCCCTCCCTCCTCCCCTTCCTGCTGTAACCTGAGCCCAGAGCTATGAGTGAGCAGGGAGAGACTCAGGAAAGAAGTAATATCACAACAAGCTAATATGGCAGCTGCTATCCTAAACAAACAAAGAGAGCTTCTAGAGCTGTTTACTCAGGTATGGTAAAGCATTCTACAGAATAAATATATTGTTATAGCTTGCACTATTGTGGCTAATCTATTGGCAATAAACTGCTTCTGTAGTTTTCCTTCCCCATATATTGGCGGGTAATAATGTGTAACAGTAAACCCTTCTTGTACCTTGGTCTCAGATACTATCACAGAAGAGAAGGAGGTGATATTTTTAAGAATCTGGTGGGACTTTTTTTTTTTTGAAGTGAGATAGGTGTATTCATAGCTGCTAGAAAATTATTTAAACAGAATAACACTGCTAAATAAATGGGTTAATTTATGTTAATTGTATCATAGTTGTGAAAACAAATCTAGTAGTATATGTAACAGCCAAATTATTACTCTGACAGATAGAATGGACAAGTCTCTCCCCTTGTCTTTAAAAATACTTATCGGTCCATATTGTGTGATTTTATGTTTTATGTGTTTTCATCTACATAATATATTGTTGTAAACAACAGAAAAGTCTATCCCTTCAGTTTGAAGAATAATTGTTCCATGTCAGACTCTTGTTTATCTGGCGATTGTCATAAAACAAGATTAGCTGCTTTTGAGAAGGATGGGACAGAGAAACAAGTTTTATAATTGTTATTTTAGCTTGTTAGTACAGGTATAGGACCTGTTATCCAGAATGCTCTGGACCTGGGGTTTTCCGGATAACGGATCTTTCTGTAATTTGGGTCTTCATGCCTTAAGTTTACTAGAAATTCATTTAAACATTAAATAAACCCAATAGGCTGGGTTTGCTTCCTATAAGAATCAATTATATCTTAGTTTGGATCAAGTACAATCTACTGTTTTATTATTACAGAGAAAAAGGAAATAATTTTTAAAAATTTGGATTATTTGGATAAAATGGAGTCTATGGGAGACAGCCATTCTGTAATTCCGAGCTTTCTGGATATCGGGTTTCCGGATAAGGGATCCTATACCTGTAGTATGAATGACTATATCTCTGAGAAAAAGATTGAATATACTTTATTAAACTTTACCATATGGATTATCTTTCAGTATAACCCCAAATTGTTGGTCTAGTTTAAATCCATTGGTTGCAGTGCAAGCAATTATCCATAAAATAATGTCACAGGGGCCCATTTACTAAGGGTCAAAGTGAATTTGAAGTGAATTTTCAAATTCAAAAACTTTGAATTTTGAAGTAATTTTTGGGTACTTCGACCATCGAATAGGCCAAATTCGATTCGAAACTTTAACTATTCGACCATTCGAAAATGGAAGTACTGTCTCTTTTTATAAACTTCGAATTTGACACTTAGCCTATGGGGACCTCCTAGAACCCATAGCCAATAGTTGGCTACGTTTTGTTTTTTTTTAAAAAAAAATCTATCGATCGAGCAATTAAATCGTACGAAACGTTAGAACAGCTAAATTCAAATAAAAAAAACTTTAACTATCGATTTTTTTCATTTCGATGTTCGAATTTCGACGTTTTAGCACTTCGAAATTCGACCCTTAGTAAATGTGTCCCACAATGTCTGATATTAAAAAGGTTGGTCCCCTTCCAAACACTTATTTGAGTTGTTTTCAGATTGTTCTCCATAAACAAAGACTTTTGCTTTCCATCTTTTATTCTTTACTGTTTTGCCAAAAAGTTTAAAGTTGAATGTTCCTGTCTCGGGGGCTTCAGTCTGGCAGCTCAGTGATCTAGGAGCAAATTCTGAACTGTTACAATTTGCTACATTTAGTTGATACACTTAGTTGATACATTTTTCAGCGGTATATATGGAATACTAGCAACTATTGTATCAATTCTAACAACTGCCTTTAAAGGGCACCAATCATAACTAAAATCATTTATTAAGTATATGCACTATGTGAAAGTTCAAGATTCCGAAATCCGATTTTTAAAATAGAATTGTTTGTTTAATGTAAATCATCAGCTCACTATACCTCCTGCAAGATACTAAAAGAAGGCATTCTGGGTTGAATACTCGAGGCAGTGCTACAATCTGAGCATGCTCCTGAAATGTGCATGTTATGGTCACTGTTATAGTCACAGTATGAAAGAACCCATTTCACAAAGTAAGGGATTTTTTAAAACCATCAGTTTTTTTCCAAAAAACTATATATGTGTGTAGGTTGTACTGGTCAGATTGTTAATATGTGTTTGATTGTGGCTATGATAGGTGCCCTATAATGAAACTCAGGGATTCTGCTCAATTAAATATTAATTTAAATCGTTAAAGTGCTGGCGACCCCCCCCCTCCCCAGAGCTGCTTTAGAAGGATACTTTATACTTCAATATCAGAAAAACTGTCACAAATAGAAAATAGAAAGTAGTTGGAAAAAGTTTAAAGATATATAAAGATATGGTAAATGATCAAAGTTGTCTTCCTTTGTCTGTGCTTATTAGTGGTGCTTGCGAAGCAAAGCATCACTACTGTTATCTTGCAAACTTATTTTTATTCTTCTTCCGTATGAAAGTTTGGCGCGTAAATAGTCCCGCACCGTTTGTCCTAGACCCATGAATGAGGTGTCAAATCGTGCGGCTTAATCGGGAATGGGGTGGTATGACTTTTCTAAGGGGTGGGTGGTTAATTGCCCCTTGCGGGGGCAATTAACAACCCCAAAAAGTCCCATAGATTAACATTGAGGCCAACGTTTGACGGATTCTAGCGCAGAGAGGGAATCTTGTAGAAACGTTAAATTTACCACATTTGAAGAGGTTTGCGACCTGTGTCAGATGATACCCCACACGAGGGTATAAGTTTTACCCCCGGGGCAGGAGAGGTCCCCAAATTTGCCCCATTGACTTATAATGGGGAATTTATCGAATAATTCGTTTGTCGCAGACCCATGAATGAGGTGTCAAACCGTTCAGCTTATTCGGGAATGGGGTGTTGTGACTTTTCTGTCCTATTTTGGGGACCCAAAAAAGTGAGCGGAGCCGCAAACAAACAATCAGATTTTCCCTATTGACTTCAATGAGAAAATGTAAACAGCTGTAATTCTCACAGTAATAAAGCCAGAGCTCCCAAACTTGGCACCGTGGGTCACTGGGTGACTGCAGCCAAAATTTATAAAAAGTGGGCGGAGTCTACAACAGCCAATCAAATTTCAGCCATTCAATTAAATAGGAAAATTTTAAACTGCTGCCGCTCTTAGACGGTTAATGGCAGCCTCCTCAAAGTTGGCACAGTTGGTCACTGGGGGACTGGGATTAAAATTAAGAAAAGTGGGTGGAGCCAAAACCAACCAATCAGATTTCTTTGATTGGTTTTAATGGGAAAAATTAAGAAGGCTGCCATTCTCTCAGTATTGATGTCAGGGACCTTGAATATCACAAATGTGGTCGCTGGGGGTTTCCACTTCAAGTGTAGAAAAAGTGGGCGGAGCCACCAACAACCAATCAAATTTCATTCATTGATTTTCAATAGAAAAAAATAGAAATGCTGCCATTTTTACACATTAAATGACAGCATTCCCAAACTTTGGTATGTTAGTCACTGAGTGACTGTGGTTCACAATTAGAAAAAAAGGGGCGGGGCAACAACAGCCAATCAGATTTCAGCCTTTGACCTTAATGAAAAATGATAAACTGCTGCTATTATCACGGTTTAAATGCTAGGTGTACCAAACTTGGCTCAATTACTCACTGGGTGACTACGGTCAAAATTTAGGAAAAGTGGGTGGAGCCAAAAACAGCCAATCAGTTTATGTAAAATTTTTGATTACTGCTGTTCTCACAGTATCAAAGCCAGAGCTCCCAAACTTGGCACCGTGGGTCACTGGGTGACTGCGGCTAAAATTTACAAAAAGTGGGTGGAGTCTACAACAGCCAATCAAATTTCAGCCATTCAGTTAAATAGGAATTTTTTTAACTGCTGCCGCTCTTAGACGTTAATGGCAGGGTCCTCAAAGTTGGCACAGTTGGTCACTGGGGGACTGGGATTAAAATTAAGAAAAGTGGGTGGAGCCAAAACCAACCAATCAGATTTCTTTGATTGGTTTTAATGGGAAAAATTAAGAAGGCTGCCATTCTCTCAGTATTGATGTCAGGGACCTTGAATATCACAATGTGTATTACATTAACACTGTTCACTATTGTGCTTATATTATTGTACTATGTTTCTATATTAATATTTCTATAATATTTTGTGTATTATTTGTCTTTATGTAATGTAAAATTACCGCTGTTCTCACAGTTTTAAAACCAGAGGCCCCAAACTTGGCACTGACCATGACTAGGTAACTGGGGTTAAAATTCAGCAAAATGGGCGGAGCTTAAGACAGCCAATCAAATTTTACCTAACGCTATTCAATGGGAATATTTAAATTCCTGTCATTCTTACACTGTTAATGTAAGAGTGCTCAAACTTGGTCCATTTGGTGACTGGGTTGCAAATTTTTAAAAGTGGGCGGAGCCAAAAATAGCCAGTTTGTTTGGATTGATTTCAATGGTAAAATTTGGTTGGCTTTAAATTTCACCGGTTTAATCCGGATTCTACCGACTTTGTGTACTCTCTAGGCACCAGGGGCGACTGGGCAAGACACCCAACATATATGGGGGGCCTGAGTTTTGCCACGGCAAGCACCACTCACATTTTCTTCAGGAAATGTACCTCTCTAGTTGTTTCTCAGATCCTGTTAATGTATTATATTTCCACTTCTGTGTAATGTAATGTGCCGGCACTTTATCAATTAAAGCGGGTAATATGTGTTCACTTGGGACATTCAATGAGTTAAGTATAATGGGCACAGCAAGTGGCATAGCATTCTCCAGGTGCCCACCACCAGGAATCCGTTGCAATATATCACTGTCAGATAGGAACCCCCCTACACCTCACCATATCCCCATCAGGTGCCTGGGCGGCACTCACTGCAGCAGCTGAACAGTCCTGACACACTGTCCCTGGTGGAGGACTGAGGTGAGGCACGGTTGGAAGGCCGAAAGATTGGCGTCACTGTCTGCTGCCTCCTTACACAGGGAAACCTGATTAAAACTGAAAGGAGGAATTTATGGATAGCTGCCAACATGGGTGAAAATAATCCTAGATAGTGGAGTCTGTATACTAGGCTAGCACACCAAACTGTACATATTATCAATCACTCAACTTAGGCTTTCATTACTTCATGACTCTCTTTTTGTATTAAATGGTTGTTTTGCCATTTTCATAGGCCACAATAATTATTATATCTTTAGAATGCAGCGATTGGGATGTTTATATATCTATATGTGTGTGTGTGTGTGTGCTTGGAAAGGTTTGGTAGTGAATAAGTGTTTTTACTATACTGATCTCTTTTTTGCCTTAAGTGAGAAGGAAAGTCTTATTCCACTCGGGGTGCCAAATATTAGGCCCCCCAAGTGATTGTATTTACTTACCTGACATCCCAGGCCAGTGCTCCTATCAGCAGAAAACTGCACCAGCCCTGGATTCTTCCAGCGAGCACCAGGAAGCGATACTCTTCTGGCATCTTCATTCTTCTCACAGCTGTACATGCGCATTAGAGTGAAAAAGCCGAACTTTAACGAAAAAGTCATCTATTTCATTCTACTGCGCATGTGTTTGCCCCTGGAAATTTGAAGAAGGAAAATGCTGGAAGAGGATCATTCCATGGTGCTCGCTGGAAGATCCCCAGACCAGTAAAGTTTTCTGCTGATAGGAGCACTGGCCCGGGGGTGTCAGGTAAGTATATATAATCACTTGGGAGTGCCTAACATTTGGCACCAAGTGGAATAAGACTTTCCTTCTCCTTTAAGTTTATCACACTTTCAGATAGATACACACACTTTGTTTAATTTATGTTTTTATATTAAGGGGGTTATTTACTCCGAATGCCAAAAACTCACAAAATTCGAATTTTTCAAAATTTATTATACCTTGAGGATGGAAAAGTCTGGATCCGAAAACCCGGCATCTCAGACCTACTGAGGTTGTATATAAGTCAATGGGATAGGTCTCTAACCTATTTGGAATTTTCTGTGGTCTGCACTGGAATTAGTACAAAAATCGACTATTTATGACTTTTCAGGCAAAAATCCAAAAAATCGGGCTTTTCAGGAAAAAGCCAGAAATAATCAAGCAATTCGGGCAAAACCTCCGAAAAAATTATACAATTCCGATATTCGCTTGATTTTTCTGGGTTTGTCCCTGATCAGAATAAATTGTGCTTTTTTAATAAAAAATAAGATCCAATTGTGGATTCTAGATTGGTCTGACTTTTTTAATTTAAATAGAAAAATAATATCTGCAGCGTTCCAGTATAACTTTCTGCTACTAAAATCTTTTTCTTTTATATGACCTACTGAATGGTTAACTTAACTTTTAGTATTTTATAGAATAGCTAGTTCAAAGCAATTTTTCAGTTGGCCTACATTTTTCTTTTTTTTATTATTTGCCTTCTTTTGATTCTTTCCAGCTTTCAATCAGAGATCACTGATACGATCTAAAAAAACAAATGTTCTGTAAGGCTTATTGTCATTGCTACTGTCATTACTCATGTTTGTGTTCAGGCCCTCTCCTATTCATATTCCAGTCTCTTATTCAAATCAGTGCATGGTTTCTAGGCTAGTTAGTTTGGACTCTAGCAACCAGATTGCTGAAACTGCAAACTGGAGAGCTGCTGAATAAAAAAACTAAATAACTCAAAAACCACAAATAATAAAAAATGAAAGCCAACTGCAAATTGTCTCAGAATATCACTCTCTACATTATACTAAAAGTTAAAGGTAAATAACCCCTTTAGCTAAATATTTTAGGTTATTAAGCTCACTGAAACAAGTTTTTTGACCATATGTTTGCATTTAGTAACTAAATATTTGAATGAACTTAACTCTCTAGAGTGCAAGTATTTGTAGTGTCTGGTACTCTGGAAGACCTTGACATTCCATAAGCACACTGAGGATTAATTAATGACTGCTTTTAAGGTTGAGTTTACTAAATGTACTTTTTCTGGGAATACATAGGCAAATCTGTACATTTGCCCTCTTTAGCTACTGTATATAATAAATGTGTGAAATTAAGACCAGTTTTGTTCATGTTATAATGCTAGTTTATATAGTGCAATAGGCACATGTTCCTCTGAAAACAGTATTTTCTGCTGGGCACATACCCAATACCCATATAAACACAGGTAATTAAGTGTGCATTTTAATTGGCAGCAAATTTACCTGTGCGCATATTACTGGACCTGAGTGGGTTGCCTGTAGGGATGCATGATCTGGCCAACTACCAACCCCCAAAAGATGTGTCTGTATACCTGAACCATAATTTGCATCATCAAATGTAGTCATCTGGGAACAAAAATTTTGCCACGTTTAGTTTTCTAGATTCTTGAGCTTTAAAGTTATACAACTTTTACAATTCTCTAATAAATGTTTAGTAGTCCAGTAATAACCAGCCTTTTGTTGAAGGGGCCTTCAATAGATATTTGTTCAAAGACGTATGACGTTCCATATATATATATATATATATATATATATATATATATATATATATATATACAATTCCACTTGTATTGGTTAGTAACAGCAAAAATAGACAGCACTCACCAATATTATGCAAAAGCTTGTATTAAAGTGAAAAAAGCATATACATCACCATGTACACATTATGTAGTGACGTTTTGAGCCAATATAGGCTCTTTCTCAAGCCATGTGAACAATGGTTTGAGAAAGAGCCTATATTGGCTCGAAACGTCACTACATAATGTGTACATGGTGATGTCTATGCTTTTTTCCCTTTAATACAAGCTTTTGCATAATATTGGTGAGTGCTGTCTATTTTTGCATTTTATATATATATAGACAGACAAATACAAGATTCCTCTGCACTCAACCCATTATCAATGTATTTAAGACAGAGACATTTTGTGCATACTGCTACTGAAAAATGCCTTACCCTTTAAACAAAACATGGATTGTTTGTCCATATATTGCAATATATTTAAGCTGGCCAACTACGTCAAAGTCATCCCATATCTGGCCAGTCCTATGCTCAATTTTTATCTGATTCATTAAGAATTCTATGGTTTCATTATACATTTTATAAAAGGGACGAATACGTTTTACCTGCAACTTACTAGCTGCTTTCAAAGTAAAACTCCCAAACTTGGCTGCCCTTTTATTAGACACCAGTGGGATCACCTAACTATAGTTGGAGAGGGTATATATATATATATATATATATATATATATATATTAGGGATGCCCTGAATCCAGGATTCGGTTCGGGATTCGGCCAGGATTCTGCCTTTTCCAGCAGGATTTGGATTTGGCCGAATCCTTCTGCCCCCCCCCCCCCGGAAATTTGCTCTTAAAGTACCAGGAGCAGCATTTTTGCTGCCCCTGGTACCTAGTGGGGCGCTGCCGCCTGAGGCGACAGCCTCAACTCGCCTCATTGGTGGAGCACCCCTGCTTTTTGTCACAAAACAAGGAGATAAAAAATGTTTTCCCCTTCCCATCCCTAAATTGCATATGCAAATTTGAATTTGGTTCGGTATTCGGCCGAATCTTTCGCAAAGGTTTCGGGGGTTCAGCCGAATCCAAAATAGTGGATTCGGTGCATCCCTAATATGTATATATATTAGAGAGAGTACAGATAAAACTGAGCAAACAGAGCTTAAATGTAAAAGTACAAGTCACAGTGGGTCAGTCCATTTCAGCCGATTCGGGGGGATTTAGTCGACTGCCAACTAATCGCCTCTTCTTTGGGGCGACTAAACTCCCCCAACCGCTTCCTCTTGTCCTGCGCCGGTTGTAATGAGAAGTCGCCTGCGTTATGACACACATGACGCTTCGTTTTCCGAAGTCGCCCGAAGTTGCCTTGTGAGGAAACTTCTGGCGTCTTTGGAAAACGCTGCGCCTTGTGTGCTTTAGCGAATCCCCGAATCTCCTTGTGTGAACTAACCCTAAAAAGGGCTATGCATGAGATTACAGGACAGTTTAGTGTTATCAGTGACTAGAGTTAAAAATAAATGACACACACCACAAAGCAGTGCCCCTGTGTGTATTGTGTAATGTTTATTTGTTGCATTGACACTTTATACTATATAGTTGTATAGGTTTGTTTTGAGAAGCGTGATGCAGTGTTACATTTTTTCTATTTTGAAACTTATGCTCAGATTTTATTTACATCTAATTATGTAGATAATGAGGTAATAAAATGTGTTTACAGTGGAAAAAGAATTATATATGTGATATAAACTGGCATTGTATCAAGTATAGGTCTTTTCCACTCCACTGTGCAGTGCAGTCACCATTCTGTGTGACATGTAACAATGTGTGTGCTATTGTTGGGATTAAAGTCAACATTTTGTACTCATGGATTTTCTTCTGCTCCATTGAATGAACAATGGAATTCCCTTGAGCTGAGATTGCTCATTATTCTATTTGTACATACAGATGCAGTGCGTTGTGATTTATGTCTACTTACTGTACTTGACTAATAAGGTTGGAAAAAGGGAAAATTTTCCAATCCCCAAAGCCACCTATGATTTCCAATACGTATACTAAGGTAAACCCTCTCATTATGCTGATTTTTACATGTGCTTGTATGCTCAACCTAGTTAGAACTGGGGACTAATTTATTTTTGTGTGCATACTTGTTCAGATGTGCCATTTCCCATATATATATATATATATATATATATATATATATATATATATATATATATATACTTCCCCAAACTCACAGCACTCACGATACGTGGATTAACCTTGCCTGGGTGCATGCCACGATGTTTCAACATGTAGTCCTCCCAAAAAGCAGCGGCACTCACAGGACTTATTCAAAATACAAATACTTTTATTTAGAAACTAACGTTTCGGCTGTGACGCAGTCAACTTTGTCAAAGGCTGGGGCACAGCCGAAACATTAGTTTCTAAATAAAAGTATTTATATTTTGGATAAGTCCTGTGAGTGCGGCTGCTTTTTGGGAGGAATATATATATATATATATATATATATATACAGTATATATATAATACACAAAAGCCATGAATATCTTGTAAATTATATCCTTATAAACGGAAGTTATAAACAGTGAGTTCTGATGTCACATGACTCACTGAAACTTGTGTATTATAATAAATAAAGTACCCCCAGTTGCAAAATATGAGGATATTAGAAGTTACCTCGGAGTTCCATGACCTGCCCTGAATAAAAATACTTGGCCTTCGGCCTTGTGTTTTTTATATGGTCATGAACCTCCTCAGTAACTTATAATATGCTTATATTTTACAAGAGGGGGAACTTTATTCACTATATATACACACAGTGTTGATAAGGCTTTCTGGGGTACTGGGATTTTTACTGGATGGTGCTGGAATTAATGGAATTAACTTTTCCCTTTCTGGAGCACAGAGCATATATTATTTTCCACCTTTTCCAGGTTCATTTATTCCCAACAGTGGGAAAGATAGGAAAAAGTTAATTTAGGAGTCTGTGACTGGGTCATGGAACTAGACAAAAGCCAATTTTATTACCACAGTACATCGTCCAGGGCGAACAATCAGAGCGATCAGATTGATTTAAACATGGGGTTGCTAGTGTTTTTCTCAGCAAAAAGAAAAAGATTTAGGCTCTGGCTGGTGGGCCCTTGACATCAGCTTTTTTTGTGGGGCCTTGGTTCCCCTAATCTGACACTAGAGAAAATCCTAAATTCTCACAAGCCATGCTTCCAAATGTATCTGCTGGTCCAACCACTTCAGGGAGAGAATTCCACAGTTTTACATCTCTTGATGTAAAAAAAAAACAGTTTCCAGATTTGAAGATGGAACCTCATCTCTTCTCATCTGAATAGATGCCCTTGTCTGCTGGAAGGACCTAGTAGCAAATGAAGCATCAGAGAGTTTATTTTATATATATATATATATATATATATATATATATATATATATATATATATATATATATATAGAGTGTGAACTGCCTGTACAACACATGTAACGGTATAGGGTGCCTGGGTGCAAAGCTGGAACTAGTGTATACAAAGGCACAATGGAAGCTTGCACTCACAGGTCTTAAGGGTCCCTAGCCTTTCTCAAAGTGAACTAAACAAACTACAGCAACCATTTTACATCACCAGTGGCGGGAAGAGGGTAGGGGTGACGTGTAGAGGGTAGGGTCAGTGATGTTGCATGACGTCTCCCCCCATATGAATACATTGTTATATTTTTGCAAGTGATCTGAACAGTGACGGTGGCCGTGCATACATACATGAGTGCCTAGGAATGGGGTGGGGGCTTGGGGACAGAGACACAGGAGAAAATGCTCAACCCTGCTTACTGTATAATGTGCATAATTACAGAATTCTGTGTAGTGTGCAGCTCTAATTTATAATCATGTCCTATTGATATGCAAGGACATCTTAAACCAACATAATAGTGACAGTATGCTGTACATCTCATTCTGTGGCTATAGAAGGCAAAGGCATGCATTTTTACACCTTTGCTCTTTTACCCCTTCTATTCTCCCTCTGTATATCGCTCTTGTTTCATCATGCTTTTTATTTATTAATAAATTACAGAGCAGCTCAGTGAAGAACAAGAAGATAAAAAAACAAAAGATTTTTTTTTAGTAGCCAGCACTGAGTCTCCATGACAACACCCCCCCCCACACACATCTTCCTTCCGAGAAATATCACATTAGGGCCCAGAGAAGTTTTGAAACCCTAAGTAATGGAACACGTTAGCAACTATGCCATCTACGACTCTTTTTGCGGCCACGGTGTATAGAGGTCGTGCACTGAGTTCAGTGAAGGGAGCTAGGACGCCAAATGATGCTGAGCGTGCGTCTGGGATATGAGAGGAAAAGAATTACAAGAAGAGTGCAGACCTGCTGAGGCAATTACAGCTTAATGGGGTCATTTGGAAGGCAATTGCTAGGGGTTAATGTAGTATGGAGAGATGAGGTGAGATTGAAGTGAAATTTGGGGGCTGTAAATATTTTAAGATAAGAGATCAGAGAATTTCCTTGAGCCAGGACACAGATGAAAATATTCAGAATAAAGCAGGCAGCGATGCAGGAAAGGGTGAGCCAAGCAAGGTTGGTGGGGGTGGAGAGAGGCACAACAGTCAAGTATGTTGTGCAAATCAGGGGGGGTAGAAAGAGAACATGCAGAGGAAAGCGCAAGATAGGTATGGGCTTTACGCTCACTGTTAGGAGCAGATTGATCAAAATGTGAGATTAGAGCTTGCCACAGAAAAATTCACCCACTTTCTATTCACTCCTTTTTGATTTTTAGAATCGTATATCTATTGTTGAGCTACATTGATAAATGCAAATTTTAAAAATCCCATAAAAAAGTGTGTTTTTCTGCTCTAATCTCACATTTTGATAAATCTGCCCCTAAGTGTTGAGTTAGGATACACAGCAAAGGCCACATACTATATATTATCCTATACATAATATAAAAACATAGATACATTTTAATAAACCCTTATTTCATGAATGTAAAATGTGGGGCTTTTTACAGAGAACTGACACTTTTTTTGGCTCAACCACAAACATGAATATGAATACAATTGAATATTTTGATGGAAATATATCCGGCATTTGGCAAAACCTAATGTGAATCCTTAGCATGCAGGGTTTCTTGTCTACATATAAGATAACAATAAATCGCAGATTCTACTTTTGTAGGTGGATTTAAGGATACACAAAAGGAATCTGTTGGCTTTCCTCTGAAATTTTCCACAAGAACAACAACAAAAAAGAAATGGCATTGTTTGATTATGGACTCTGAGGCTTTTGATCTCATCACACTTCCAAGCATCATAGAAAAGCAAAAAAGCTGTCAAAATATTATATGCAGATCAGCTAGTGTTTCCTGAATGGTTATTTGGTAGCATGTGTGTGACGAGCTTTACATGGAATCTTTAACTGGTAATCATTCAGAAGTTTCATTCATAAGCTATTCTACTACAAATACATGTATGGTAGCACAGGGTTTAAAAGCAACGTTATTTTCATGATCTATTACCTTTTAAAGTGATACTGTCATGGGGAACAGTGCTACTCCAGCAGACTTCTGCACTGAAATCCAATTCTCAAAAGACTAAACAGATTTTTTTTTGCATTCAGTTTTGAAAGTGGGACTTGGCTTTTACTATTGTGTCTTAGATCTACCAGGGAGCTGTTGTCTTGTGTTAGTGAGCTGCTATCTGGTTACCTTCCCATAGTTCTTTTGTTAGGCTGCTGGGAGGGAAAGGGAGAGGGGTGATATCACTCCAACTTGCAGAACAGTAGTAAAGAGTAACTGAAGTTTATCAGAGCACAAGTCACATGACTGTGGGCAGCTGGGAAACTGACAAAATGTCTAGCCCCATGTCAGATTTCAAAAATGTAATATAAAAAAATCTGTTTGCTCTTTTGAAAAATGGATTTCAGTGCAGAATTCTGCTAAAGCAGCACTATTAACTGATGCATTTTGGGAATAAAGCATGTTTTCCCATGACAGTATCCCTTTAACTATGAATTGTGTGCTATGAAGCTGAACCTGTTTGCATTGGTTGCGATTCCTTTTACTCTAGACCTAACAAATTCAGCAATGCAATTTGTTTTCATGAGACAATGGTAACTGTGTTTCTCATCCTAATAAAAAGGTGAAACATGTGACAGAGAAAGAATGTTTTCCTTTTGGTAAAACAGAATCAAATGCATGTCAGGAAAAAGCCATGAGACACCAAAGGAAGCCTAGAAATTATGACTTAAAACGTCTGAAGGGTTGGAATTCATTGCTGCCCACGTCCGTTCTGTTGTAAGGTAGAAAAATCAATGATGCAATCTTTTCCCTCTCTCCTTGTCCGAGCCCTAATTGAAATGGAAAATCAGATGAACGGCCAGCAGATAATTGTTTTATCAATACTGCCTGCCTGCCTTGGAAGGGTCTGCCTGAAATGATCGTGAGCCAGAGGTATGACGGGGACAAAATGTGAAATTGAATGGGGAGGAGGTCATAAATCAACTGTGACAAGGAAGAGTGACCGGTGTGTGTGCAGCTGCTGGGATGGACGTGGTCTGCTGCGTGGGCTGCCTTAACCCTCCAGGGAATACAGGTGTTCAGAATTTTATTTCAGGCTTGCTAATTACAGGGGTGCTTAGAAAGTAGCTAGAATGACATTAAGTTGGCACACAGAAATTTAATTTCAAGTCATATTGCATCAGTGCCTGAGTTTTGCATGTGTCTTTTGGGAAGGAATAACGGGATTGAGTTGTGGAAGATGTTATAGAGTAAGTAATGCAATAAATTAACTTAAGAAGTACAGGGAACATTTTATGATGTTTGTTAAAGGTGCAGCCACAGAGGGTGTGTAGATGAGAGGAATTATAGGGTGCTGTTTTCTGAGCTGTTAAGGGATAAGGATATATGGAGTCCTACTGGAGTACTTAAGAGTGATTATAGCTAGTGTTTATACAATATTTAGTATATAGCAATTATAGAGGAGTTCTATGGTGGTGTAGCTACAGCTGTGAGGAGCAGTTTAACGATTAATTAGATGAGTTACTGCAAGTAGTTAAAATATTTGGTTGTAAAAAGAGTGGAGCTGTTATAGAGAAGTAGGAATATGAATGATGGCAGATAGTTATCACACCAGATCATCACACCGTGCAACATTGCTGCATCCAGTCCAGCACTCCCTCTCTTAATGGCAATGAAATCCTCCATTTCTGAGGGACAGTTGTATATAACCTCTTGTGTCTGAGAGCGGATGGGGATGCTAAGATAACACGCTTGCTACAAGTGTGATGTAACTCGTTGTGAGCAGCAAATGCCATGCTGTTGATCTATATCCCCTTCTGACATTATCTAGCAGCCGGAGCATCAAAGTGAATCTGCAGTCACATGGAGATGCCGGTTTGGTGCCGATAGACCAACCAACTGACATTAAGTTGATGCTGCGAAGGATGGAGCATCCCATAATGTTTTAAACACATGAAGTTTCTTCCCCCTGTCTCCATCTTGCCTGCAACCGGCTGCCATATGCAAGAGGGGAAAGTATTCCCCTCAAATTGGGTTTTATATTAGTTTAGATATGTGAATCAGGCGTTCAGCCCTTTTGTGGTTGAAATAAGACATTCCAACCACAGCATTACTGTCACTGTATGAAGTACAGTACATATTGTTTATCCTAGAGTGGTCCTTATTGTTTCTCTGTCTCCTGCCCTACTCAGTGCTGCCTGTGTGTGCCATACTCTGCCTGCTCTATGCTGCTTCTGTGTGCTTTATTCTGCTTGCCCTACACTGCTTGTAGTACGTGAACCTGGTGGGGGTTTGTTAGCATTTGTTGTTTTGGAGTTCCTATGGTCAATGGCATAACTAGAGTGTGGTGGGCCCCCGTGCAAAACAATCTTCAGAGGGGCCCAGCCCACTCCGAACCCCGTCCTTCAGCCCACTTCTGGCCTCTGTCCACTCCCTGCACCTGCCCTCTCCTCGCCCTTACTTAAAAGAATATATCAGCAGGAGTTTATAGGTTCCTAAGGAATTGGAATTTCTGCTACTATTATTTAAAGCTGTATTTTTTTTAAAAAAAAAATAGCTTAGATGTAAGTGATTATAGACATTGGCATATATGTTTACATATATGGCTTCATGTTTACATATATATAGAATTTCTTTTTTATACTATACTGGTATATGGACAGCTATAACATCCTTCTTTGTTTATGTAAGCTACATGTATATATTTTTTTGCTTTCTTATTGCTTTGGTGTAATAGCAAACACAATGAGCTTTGAAAATCATACAGCTAAAAACACTTAGAGAAAATCATCATTTTAAATCCTGGTAAAGTCTTTTCCCATCCTGCTCCCTGCTTGGCGCAGGGAATTGACAAAAATATGAAATTGATTTGGTTGAAGAGTGTTAAAGAGCCGAGAGCCAAATGCCATAGCAATGAATGGCCACCGAGCTGGGAAAATCGATGTGGAGGTCACATTGGGGCTGGGCAGAAGGCTGTGTTCCTGGAAGAGATCAGTCTGCACGGCCTTGGAGAGTCATCAGCAGGAAAGCCTGAGAGGTTTATTGAAGGCGGATACAAGAGAGCTGACAGCGTGTATATATATATATATATATATATATATATATATATATATATATATATATATATATATATATATACAATGTGATAGGGTTATGAGCAAACTACAGATCAGAATGCTGGGAAATATTAAAAAGTATTAGAAATATATGTGTGTGTATTTGCTGATTGTATGTTATGCTGAGTCTAACTGGGCCAAGAAAAACTTTGTCCATATAATCGTATTGTGCAACTGTCTCAAAGATTTTAAGCCATGACCTGCAAAACAAAAAGTAAATTTACACACATACTCACACAATCCCTTTTTGAAGAATACTTTGAAGTGAAAAAAATCCAAATTATGTATATATAATATATATATAATAAAGCAGTAGTTTGTACTTGATCCCAACTAAAATACAATTAATCATTATTGGAAGCAAAACTAGCCTGTTGGGTCTATTTGATGTTTACATGATTTTCTAGTAGACTTAAGGTATGAAGATCCAAATTATGGAAAGATCCAGTATCTGGAAAACCTCAGGCCTTGAACATTCTGGATAACAGGTCCCATACCTGTATGCTATGCTAGGAAGCCTACTTTGAAGAGGAAAAAAAAATATATACAGGTATACGATCTGTTTTCCAGAATGTTCGGCACCTGGGGGTTTCCGGATAAGGGTTCTTTCCGTAATTTGGATCTTCATGTCTACTAGAAAATCATGTAAGCATTAAATAAACTCAATAAACTGGTTCTGCTTCCAGTACAGATTAATTATATCTTAGTCGGGATCAAGTACAAGTTACTGTTCTGTTATTACAGAGAATAATCATTTTAAATATTTGGATTTTTTGTTTAAAATGGAGTCTATGGGAGATGGCCTTTCTGTAATTCAGAACTTTCTGGATAATGGGTTTCTGGCTAATGCATCCTATACTTGTACTATTAAAAACAAGTCATCATAGGGGTGAAAAAAAGCTCAGAATTATGGGAAGGTTATCTCCCATAGACTCAATTATATTAATTTAATCCAATTTTTAAAAAACTATTTCCTTTTTATCTGTAAAGCAGTACCCAACTACAATATAATTAATCCTTATTGGAAGCAAAACTATTTGGGTTTATTTAATGTTTACATGATTTTCTAGTAGACTTTAAGAGATACTGACACCAGAAAATTTACTTTTTTAATATCATAACATTATCTTTGAATGCTATGTATAATTTTGCCATAAAAATATCTGCCTGAGGCTCTTACATTACCTTTCTTACCCCCTTTTTTCCGTTTGAGAGGGGCTGCCATATTTATGCACATTAGAAACATTTGTTAACATTAGAAACTCTGACAAGTTGAGAAGGGACAGTCAGGTTGACAAAACAGTCAGGTTTAGGAACTTCAAGTAACAATTACTATTTTGAAATAACATTTTTAGTGTCAGTATCACTTTAAGGTATGAATATCCAAATTATGAAAAGATCCATCGTCTGGTCCAGTACAAGTGCAAGGTACTGTTTTATGATCACTGAGAAAAAGGAAATCATTAAAATATTTTTGCATTATTTCTAATTCTCTTTTTGTGCACTACATTGTCTCTTAACATCAACATTTTTATTTTGCTTCTTTTCCCGAAGAAAAATTGCCTCGTTAGCGTTAAATTCCCAAGTGCTGCATCATAGCATTCCATGAAAATTACCTGATTGAAAGAAAATAGAAGGGGAAGGGAAAAACTACAGCAGAAACTTCTGTTAATGGACGGTATTGTAAAATGCCCCCTATGTTGTCGAGAGTGTGTTTGGAGAGCTGCCGCCATATGTTCCTTGGGTCTTTTCACTGGGATTATGCCATCATTATTGCTGATAAAAGCGGTTTACTGCCTTGGCAAAGAATTCCTGCTCTGAGCCATTCTGGAAATTGGCATACTGTTTATAGAAAAGTTCATTTATTGCCAGATGCCGCAATCCAGGGCTTTTGTTCTGTGTTCAATTCCTAGCGTCATGGGGTATCCTTACATTCTTTTTTACTTTTATTAATAACTTAATAGATTTTATACTTCATACAATATGCCACAATATACTATTGTAGATTTCAGGGCTTGTATATAAAATCTTATGTTGTTATAATACATTTATGAGGTTATTTAAAGAAAGGCAATAAGTTTGCCCAGGGGCAGTAACCTATAGCAACCAATCAGCAGGTAGAATTTCCTGGTCTCATGTTTAAAAGCAAACATCTTATTGGCTGCTACTGGTTATTGCTCCTTTTCAAACTTAGTGCCTTTTATCACATGTGGGGGTAAATCCTTTATGTGCTGTTATTTAGCTGGGTGGAATGAATATAAATAGTTTGTACTTTCCACTTCCTGATGCAGGAGTGTAAATCTGGCCATAGATGCAAAGATCCGATCGTTCGAATCCTCGAACGATTGGACTTATCGGACTTCCCCATCTCCCAACCTGCCATTAAGCTTTCAGATCAAATAAAGTAGTAAATGAACAGATCAGCCGAAGTTCTGCCCCTACAGCAATCGTACGAAAGTTATGTCCGACAAAAACTAGTGACAGTCTCCCACTGAAGATCGTCAGATCGGCAATACACGCAGAGATATTATTGGCAGCCGACAGAAATCTTCTAACCTGTCCAATATTATCGGCATGGCACGACAGATGTCGGGACACTGCACACATAATCCAAAAATCGTACGAATCAAGGATTCCTACAGTCGGATCTTTGCGTCTATGGCCAATTTAACTATAGAGGTAGCAAACCCTGCGGCTGCAAGGAGGCCCAGGAAGTATAGGGGCCTCATAAGGCCCTTATTCATATACATTTCCAATTAATATTAGTTTTTTTATTTGGGGGCCTAAAAATAATTTGCTGTGGGGCCCCATTAATATCTAGTTACCCCACTGTCCTGGTGTGTACAAGAATGTGGAATATGTGTGCAAGATCTAGTCTTGATTTATATGATAGTAGAGGTTTATTGGACTATAATGATAGCGTTTGTTTGTGTTTCACTTGTTGAGTTGACTCCGGAAACTCAACAATTAAAAACATATACCTTAGTGTTGGGCACTAGGACTTTTTTGTTTACTGTAAATTTCATGTAAAATATTTGACTTCCATGTACTTCCCTTAGTTGTCATTTTCCTGGCATTTAATAAGCATTATTTGAATGTAGAAACAACTTGTCACATTCACAGCACACTAGGGTCAATTGTGTTTTTGGAGAATGTGAAGAAACTGGAGAACCTGGAGGAAACCCCCATACAGACATGAATAAAGCATGCAAACTAGTGATGTGTGGGGTTGACCCGAAATCTGTGGTGACCCCTGGATTCACAATCAGTTGGATGGATTTGGATTAAAATTTGGCCAACCATTTCAGTTTAGGGTTGGGTGTGGGTCAGACTGGGAAAGTACACTCCATGCTCCCAAAGGTGCATAAGTAATTGACTGAGAATGCTGTTGTTGTAGAGCAGTGATCCACAACCAGTAGCTCGTGAGCAACATGTTGCTCTCCAACCCCTTGGTTGTTGCTCCCAGTGGTCTCAAAGCAGGTGCTTATTTTTGAATTCCAGGCTTGGAGACCATATAGGTGTCAGACTTTATAAATCAGTTACATTACATACAATTGTGTTTAAAGGCTCACTATCTCTTGCAGTTCCTTGTTTGTTGCTGGGGGCAGCCAGGAAAGGAGAAAGGTTAATGCTTAGAACTCCTACCAGTTGACCTTACTTCTAAGTAGCACAGTAAAGCTGGCCATAGAAGTGCAGATTTACCTTCATATCGGACGAATGATCGTTCGTGCCATTTCCCGACCTGCCACTAAACATGCAGATCAAAAAAAGTAGTAAGAGAACAGATCAGACGATGTACTGCCCCTGACAGCATTTGTATGAAATTTATGTCTGACAAAAGCTGGTGACAGTCTCCCATTCATATCACCAGATCGGCATGCAGAGATATTATCGGTAGCTGATAAATTTTCTAAATTTTGACGACCGATCGCCATGGCATGAAAAATGTCGGGACACTCCATACACGGCTCGAAAATCATACAAAACGGAGATTTGTACGATCAAATCTTTACGTCTAAGGCCAGCTTAAGTCATCAATCATGTGGTTTTTGTGTCCAGCTCTGGCCGTAGGCCAGCAATGGCCATCAATACTCTCTTAGAGGACTTCACTTAACTTCACTTTTAGATACTTTTCATGGCATATAAATGTAATGCAAAAAGGCCCTTGCCTTAGGAATGTAAGTTTAAGAGCATAGTTATCGACATTCACACAAAACACTTAAGGTGGTCATACACAAACCAATATTATTGTACAAAAAAATTTTTGGATGGTATTCAGTGCGAGTTTGTCGGTAGATGACCCGACTAATATTGGCAGAAGGCTTGGATATCGTTTGACTCGTCGATCGGCCCGGGCCAGGCAGAAAATGTTGATTGGGTGACTTTGAAGGCACCCGAATATCAGCCACTGTTTAGTACTGAATCATCAAATACAGGTAAAATTTTTGTTTCTATCTGCATATCTGACGATTCAGGTCTTTGTTTGTGTGTTAAAATGAACCATCTTTTCCAGGAAAGATTGTAATTGTTACGTCTATGGCCACCTTTACTTGTAGCTTTCAAATGAGTAAACATTTTCCTCTGCACGTTACTTATATAATGGTTATTGTTGCAATCAATTCTGTATACAGAGTGACAACGTTATAACTAGCAATTGAAACGAGGCATTATGGAGTATCTGCATTGGTAGACTAATTATACATGATTCCTGCCATTTATGCTATGTATTTCTGCTTCATAAATACATTATAGTGTATGGCACCATTAAACCCAACATTTTAGCCCTTTAAATAATCTGATAAACCTTATGCTTCTGGTCAGATTTATATTAAATTGATGATGTCATACAAAGTATTCTAAGGCATCATTAACTAGGGTTGCAGTGTTAAAAAATGACCATATCTGTACTCAAGTAGCTCCTCATAAATGAAACGTGCTTGTTCCCCCCTTATAAAAATTGATTTTAGATAGTGGACTCTGCATTATTGAGGCATAAGTCAAAGTATCTCAGGGCTATTATTATATTATGACACAGGTATGTGACTGAATGCCCTGGACCAGATGATGAATCTTTCCGTAATTTGGATCTACATACCTTAAGTCTACTAGAAAATCATGTAAATACTATATAAACCAAATAGTCTGGTTTTGCATCCAATAAGGATTAATGATATTTTAGCTGGGTACTGTTTTACAGAGAAAAAGGAGATACTGGTAGTTTTTACATATTGGATTAAATCAATATAAATTAATCTATGGGAGATAGCCTTCCGATAATTCAGAATTTTTCTAATCGACCCTATGATTAAGGGGTGTTCCATAAACGTGTTAGGCGTCCATTACACAGCAGCCACTTGTTTTTAATAGTACAGGTATGGGATCCGTTATCTGGAAACCCAATCACTGAATTACGGAAAGGCTGTCTCCCATAGACTTTATTTTATCCACATAATCCAAATATTTAAAAATGATTATTGGAAGCAAATCCAGCCTATTGAGTTTATGTAATATTTACATGATTCTCTAGTAGACTTAAGGTATGAAGATCAAAATTACGGAAAGATCCATTATCCAGAAAACCCCAGGTCCCAAACATTCTGGATAACAGGTCCCATGCCTGTAGTATATTTTTGTGATTTTTACTTTATGAGACAGTTTGCCTAGAAACGTATCTTCTTTTTTCGTTGGTATTGGTTTCCGGATAACGGATCCTATACCTGTACAAATAAAGAGATTTAGAGAAAGAAATTCGTTCAGAGTTAAACAAATACCAACTTCTCTGAATCCTTCCTGGTCCACTTTCACTTGTAGTGTTTTCATGGCATTTGTACTTTTTTGGGGTTATGATAGTCCCTTAAGTAAAAGTCACTTCTAGTCAAGGAATAAAACGTAACTATTTGCTTTGTCTCCTTATGTGCCAATTGGCCTTGCAAAAGCACTCTAGGCTCTTTCTGAAGCAATCGCTTAAATCCTCAGACCCACTGTGGACATTTGCAGTATCCGTTCAATTAATAATTTGCATAATTAACAAACATTGCAGCTTGCAGTTGGCATTCAGTGATGAAGTAATGAAGGCATGGGGCTGCCCCCGCAGGCCACCATCCGCTAACACAGGGAAGCAGTCATTTGCGCTGGGAGTGACAGGCCAGTCTGGGCAAACCCTGTTTGGCAGCTTTAATCTGTGACAAACTGCTCTTAAAGCCGTAACAGTGTTTCTGTCACTTACCCAGTTTGATGTCACCGTTAGACACAATAAATCAATAGTGTCAGAATTCTGTGATGTTTACAGCGAGCACGCTTTATTATTTCATACGCTTCAGGCCGCAGACATCTGCAAATTGTCACAGACAGGGCCAAGCAGAGTGGCTTTGTAAAATTTGCTGAGTAATCTGCAGTTTAGTGTGGCAAGACCGTTTCTGGAAGACTCTGTTTTTTAATATAGTGTGGAATTTAAAGAACCATTTTTGGCACTCCCCGGTGCGCACATATAGATAAACACCTTGTTCAACCCTGCTGGCAAGAAGCATATTTCTTTAGGTGAACGGCTAATGGATTTTACCAGGTACCTTAAAAGGACTTTTTTTTTTGCACTATAGAAAGCAGAATTAAACATAGTACCTTTAGCTCAAAAGCTGGAGGTTTAATGTTCCCTATATGCTTCCAGAGGTGATCCTTATTTGCCAGACCCTCGACACCCCATATTGACCTGGCACCACACACTACCTCCTCTTCTCTGTTCTTCCCAGGTACATTATAAGGGGAAGTTGCCCTACTGAGCTAGCTTTGGTTTAAAAATCCAGCGCCTTTTTACTCAGGGCAGCTATTTGTCTCCTAATTCAATTTCCCACCTCTTCTTCATATAAGAAAACTTTTGCAGGGGTGTAACTACAGAGAAAGTAGACCCTGTGGTTGCAGGGGGCCCCAGGAGATATAGGGCCCCATGAGATCCTAATTCACAGGTCTGGACTGGAATTCAAAAATAGGCTCTGGCATTTCAAGGGCCCAAATAGCCCCCCACCAGCCCACTATATAGTGACTGTCTATGGCATCTTACAGCAGCCCTTCTGGCATTTGCCAGGACCCGCAGATTGCCAGTCCAGCCCCATATCACCCAACTGTCCCGTTTTGAGCGAGACAGTGCCGCTTTTGACAGCTCAACCCGCTGTCACGGATTTGTACTAAGTCCTGAGTTTCTCTTTCATCTGCTCCATTGAACAGCCAGAAACAGATACAACGTTTTTAACTAAATTGGGTCTTGGCAGACAGCCCAGAATAGATACTTAACATGCTTTTGTAACAGTTTGATAAGATAAGAACGAAGATTCATAGCTTAATGGGCAATTCACCTTCATTTGCAAAACTGTAATAACATATAAAAAACCACAGAAATTTGTTCAAACTTTCTTAACCTGCCAAATTATATAAAATGAACATGGTTATTAGGAGGTGTGGCCACAAAATGGGCATGGTCACATATTTTGTGTCCCTCTTTTTGTTTCCTAAATGTTGGGAGGTATGCGGGCCTGCTAATTCATATACAATTTCAATAAATAGAGGGAGTCCCTGGGTTATGTCTGAGATAAGGTCTGGAGGTTTGTCCTTAAGTTGAATTTGTATGTAAGTTGAAACATATACATTTACTTATTAAATGCAACAAGACAGATATGTCTGTCTTAGTATAGTATTTATTTTTAACTTTCTGTGCTTTGCGTAGACAACACACACACGAGAGGGGATTCGAGCAGGTGGTTTTTTAAAGCTAAATGCTAATAAAAGTCGAGCAAACCATAGTATTTACTGTAATAGCCCCGTCTGTAAGTGTGAGTTGTATGTAAGTCTGGTGTATGTAACTCGAGGACTGCCTGTACTGCTAAAACAGGCCAACCTCTAGACATTTTGGTGGCCTGTAGAATAATTTGCTATGGGGCCTTATAATATCTAGTTACACCACTGGTCTTTTGTAGTCCTCTCTGAACATAAACCAGTGAACCAGTGGAATAATTAAGGTGGGGTCTGGTTATTAAAGTTCTATTATCCATACCCTTTTCAATTTTAAATTTTACATAGGAGTTGATGCTATGTTACTGTACCTACACAGCTGTCACAGACTTTTATGTTAACACTCCATCCTTTAGTGCTTGCCTCTAAATAGTCTGTTGTAACTCACTGCATATTAGCGTTTACATGAATGGCCAGACGTCATTAGGTGACAAATATCAGCCATCTATAGTAGAATATCAACAAATTACTTAGAATACTAATTCGGCAGAGCTTCTGCAACAATAGAGTCTTGGGAGGGAGCAGATTAGGGAACTGTAGAATGGAGGGGGACACAGTTTCACCCCCCTTTATCATTTTATAATGATGTATAAGATGACATCTGAAGCTCAGAATCAAACATGCTGTGTCCACACAAGGGGTCAACTCAGAACCTTGGTTGATGATGCCCCAAGCTTCCCTCACTACCCAATCTACACTCAGAAGACAAAGAAGAAAAGCCTAGATAATTAGGCCAAGCTGATCGGCAGGAGGTAGCCAGTCTCTCTCAGGCTGCCTCTTGTATATTCATGACCCAAGGTGATTGATGGAAGGACAGCGATTGTTGACGCTGTCATTTGCAAGTGGAGAGGTAGGGACGAGAGGCTGAGATGCAACTAAAAAGGGCCTTGCCACCTCCTCATTTGAATTCTGCAGAGTGTGTCACACATTTACAACAGGACATCTGCTAATATTGGATAAATTGGGGGTTAACCCCTTCAACGCAGAAGATAAGACCACAGTGAAAACAACCCCAACTTTTTTGCTACCCCTTTTGTATTACAGGATTGACAGAATTCGATTTAAATCTGATCTTCCGCTTTAATATAGGCTGGGGGAATCCGATAAACAACACACTGGGTCCTCCCAGTAGGCTGTTAAAAAGTCCAATTTGTAAAATCATTTCAGACAGCTAACATATACATATATAAAACATAACATATTTTACAATTTTCATTTCTTTAATTGGCATGAGAATAGCCTTTTTTGTGTGTTATGTAGCGTTTAATATAATTTCTTATTAAATCACTTTATTTTTATTTTCTAATATTTTATTACTCGTTTTATTGCACTGTGAATTTCTATAGTGACCCTGAAAATCCTGCATAAGATCCACTGACATTCTAGTCAATCTTTCTATATCCACAGGGGTAAAAGTGTCAGGCTGGACTATGGTATTATGCTGTACTGGGACTGTATAAGAAACTTGACATCAAACGTATGATACTTTTATACCAGTGGTCCATTGATTCTTTTTGACTTCAGGATATAATTGTTTTGAAGATTGTTTATTTGCAGTGCTGCTTATAAATTAGGGGTTATTGCTGGGACTGAACTTGTGAATAAAAATGCAATGAAAGGTGCTGTAATTTATCAGTCCAGTATTAATAATTTACCGTGATATTAATTCCCACCCCCAAAAATCTTTTTAATACATTGTGTACCCACCCACTACTGAACGAATGAATCTGCATTGCACTAAATTAATCTGGTCAAAAATTTGGTAATCTAATAGAACACACATGTTTTAAACAATGGCATAACTAGAGTGCGCCGGGCCCCCATACACCCTCTCCCCCGGCCCAAATCTGCCGACTCAGTCCCGATTTGTTTATATGTTTACTTACTTAATATGATGGTGCCTATACATCTAGTTAACATAAAATATATACAGGTATGGGATTAGTGCTTGAATTTAGATCAAAAAGTGGAGGGATGGTATGTGTAATAGAAGAAAAACCGTCACTCAGAGCTCAATGCATGCGGGCAAAGCCCTGCGTGTTTATTACAACGTAACGTTTCGGGGGCCCGCCCCCAAAACGTTACGTTGTAATAAACACGCAGGGCTTTGCCCGCATGCATTGAGCTCTGAGTGACGGTTTTTCTTCTATTACGCTTACTGCAATTGAGGGTTGCCGATCCCTTACAACTGTGCACCGGGCCAGCTTATGCTTGAGAGGCCAGGGTGTGCTGGTGGGTTCTGGAATTTGGGATGGTATGTGTGGCACACAACGTGAGCTGCAGCAACATTTTAGCCAAGCCCACAAATATAAGCCATGCCCAGTCCACCATCATCATAAGCCTTGCCCACCAATAGTTTCTAATATTGGTCACTTTAAGTCAAAAACGTTTTGCTATTTCCATGTTTATTAACACAACAACTTAGTCCAACAGCAATCAACAGGTCACAACACTAAGTTGGAAAACATTTCATGAGCAATGGCTTTATTTTTTCATACATCCCTGGTTGTATAAATGTGATATGTTTATTGCTGGTGGACTGTGTTGGATTTGCTAGTGCAGCATCACCAGTGCCATTTGCAACTCAAATACTGAGCCATTATGCTAGTTATTGAGCTTAGGGACTGACACAGTATATACAGTATACATAGAATCTAAATGTCACACTATAAGGCTGATTAGTAGGAAAAAGGTCTCTTGTCACTTTGATACATTGCCCTGATTTTTGACGATTGCTGCCAAATTTCCATATACTACTAAAAAATTACACATAGGTCTGCTCTCCGGTATCTTTGCTTTGGGGTATTCCACATTAAAAGCACAAGTGCCAGAAGGAGCAAATACCCTTTTGTACTCTTGACTAGGGTGTAACTATACTGGAAGCAAAGGTTTCAAGGGCTGAGGGACCTAGAATGTTTAGGGGGTTCCAGTAACTTCTAGTGGCAATTCCTTTGACACCCTTACACACGTCACCACCACTCCGGGCTTGTTGGACTTCAAAAATATAGCTTGGGTGCCACCCAATTGTGAGAGTTGAAGTTAAAGGATAGTTATTAGTAATTAGTGGCGCTGGTTGGACAATTTAGCTGACCTGCAACCCAACCTATACACCCACCCCAGTAAGTCCCCTACCCAGACCTTGTACCTAAACCCAGTGTCGGACAGGGTACTTGGGGCCCCACCAGAGAACCTCAGCTCCAGGGCCCACCAAATGTATAACTCACCTAACCCACCCTGGCCTAGGTCTCTCTCACTTGCCAAAGCATTTTTTAAAATTCTGGCCTACCTTTCCACTGCTTATGTCTCTGATCTTTCCAGATTTTCTTTTCCTTTTTTCTCTAGATTTTTTTCTTCTTCTCTACTTTCACTTTTTTCCTGTCAGCTTCTCTGTGTCTCTCCTTGCCTCCTTTCTGTCCTTCCTTGCTACCACCATATTCCTCATTCTTCTTGTGAATTTCCTGATGTGCCTTCCCTTTCTCTTGGCCGGGTTATCTTTTAGATTTTTATGTATGGTTTCTTTCCCCAGTTTCCAACATGGAATGCTTTTATTTCCCCATATGCCCCATGTCTCTTTTCCTATTTCTTTCTGCATATCTGCCATTGTTTCCTCTGTCTTTTCTTTCCATGTGCCATGCACCCCTTCCTCCCTACCCCCCCCACGTACGAATCTTTCCAATTATTGATGTCCATTTTGCTCCTGTAATCTAGCCCCACCTGCCAGTCTGTTCTATTTTACCCCTCCCAAACTCCCCCAATGTTCCTTGCATGTCTCATTTATAGTTCCAGCAGCTACTCATAACCTGTCACCATAATGACCGTACCTTTTCTCACTGGACATGCACCTGATTTGATGTGTGGCAATACCAGCCATAGATCAAGCAGAGGAAGCATCCATAGGCAGAGTTTTCATTCAGGGAGCAAGGAGGGTGTGAATTTGCACACATGCATTTTAACACAGCCACGCACTAACTATGTAACAATGTAGCTGACTCCAGGCTCCTGGTTCTGGTTTCAGCCGTGGTTACTGCGGCTAAGAGCGGGGACAGGAGGTTGGCGGTTCAGGTAGGAGGCAGAAACTGGGCTATTTAAATGGACATGCCTGGGTGGTGGGGCCTATCAGGATGGGGGCCTACCAGATTTTTTTCCTGGTATGCTGGTGGGCCAGTTCGACCCTGTGTGGAGAAGTTGGAGGGGCATAGTAGGCACTTGGACTCACAGTGCCAGGCCTCTTACACTCATCTATTGCATTAAGGCCAGGCAGGAGGTTTACGCTTAGTATCTGTCAGGGGGAATCAGGGAGATATTCACTATCATCTTATCCATCGAAGTGCGCCACCCCCTCACTGCCTTGGTAGGCTCCAGAAAAAGGAAATCGAACCTGAGTGGGGCAGAGCATGAGCGCCTGCAGATTACTGAAAAGTACAGGTGCATGTGCAGACTAATCCTCCCATGCTCTGTGCTGCCAGGAAAAAAAAACCTACAAGAAGAAAAAGCTCCGGTATTCTGTCCCTTACCATCCCGCCAGAGGGGATGCAAATTGGTGACAAAAAAAGAAGTGGTGGGATGCCATCCTGCCAAATCCCACCCCAATTCCAGCACTGTATGGGACCCATTACCCAGAAAGCTATGAAGACCATCTTCCATAGACTCCATTTTAATCAAAGAATGTAAAATTTAATTAAAAATTCTGAAAAATGATTTCCCTTTTCTCTGTAATAATAAAACAGTAGCTTCTACTCAATCCCACCTAAGATATAATTAATCCTTATTGGGAGCAAACAATGCCATTGGGACTAATTAATATTTAAATAATATTCTAGTAGATTTAAGATTTGGTGATCCAAATTAAGGAAAGATCCCATATCCAACTCCAGGTCCAAGCATTCTGACTGGTATATCTATATAATCTTATGTAAAATATATTAATATATAGTATGTTTTTTTTAACACCCCATCCTTTTGTTTCAACTTTCACCCCCTGTCCTCTTTCTTTCCACTGCCTTATGCACATTTTTTCCCACTTCAGCCTTACCATTTATGGCCACGCTCCAGAAATAACACCCCTGACTGCCATTTTTGCATTTACACCAATTAACACAAAAACTCTTAATTACCAAGATCAAGGGAGTTCCCCGTCCATAAATAGGAAGTGACACAGCAGCTGCCAGCACTGAGTCAAGGTGACAGTGAATGGAAACGTATCAATTAGATGACAGTCCCAGGGATACACAAGTGTGAACAAAGGGGGGGGGTGTGCGAGGCAACGGGCCATGCTAGCCAGAGAGCTGTAGGCAGTTAGAAAGTGACAACCTCGTGTTCAGACAAAGATGAAATGCTGCTTCACATTTTATGTCGCTGGATATTTTTCATACGTACAGATGTAATATGTTTTATTACGGAAATCATATTTTTTACGAGAAGCTCTCTCTGCATTCCCCAGCATTTTACTCTTAGATGAGATTATATTGTGCCAGATTTTTTTCTGAACTGTTTTATTAACAGCAACCAAGTTGCAGGTTCAGTTTCACTTTACAATATCTAAAAAGCACACATCATATTTGTGGCATTTGTATATAGGTACGGGATTCGTTTCCGGGAACACATTACCCAGAAAGATCTGAATTACTGAAAGGCTGTCTCCCATAGACTCCATTTTATCTAAATAATCTGAATTTTGTTTTTCTCTGGAATAATAATACAGTAACATGTACTTAATCCAAACTAAGATATAATTATTCCTTATTCAAAGCAAAACCAGCCTATTGGGTTTATTTAATGTTTACATGGTTTTCTAGTAGATGTAAGGCATGAGGAGCCATTGTAATAAGATAAGATTCTTTATTTGCATGGTTATACAGGTACAACATGCAGTGAAATGCATTCTGATCCACTTTTTTAGACTGTGCCAAATGAAAACATACTAGTTAACTACTACAATTAAGTACAAACGGATTACCATAAAAATAAGAATTTTAAGAAAAAAATTTAAATCAAGTATAGCAGTAGAGCAGATGCAGTGCAAGATGAACCATGTTATTTACAGTGATTAGCTTTTTAAAGCCAGCTGCAAGTAGAACAATGACTGCAAGAATCTGATTGGTTGCCATTAGTTATTGCCCATGGGCAAATTTGCCCAGTTTTGATAAATGACCCCCAGTGTGTCACATAGATCAAGTAGGTGAGACAGTGAGAAAAAGAAGGGGGTGGGAGTTTATGGGTAAGGTGGCATGAACCATGTTATGTACATAATTGACAGTGTGAAGATTGTATAAAAGGTATAAAAAAACCAGTGCAATATGACAGTATAAAAAAAAGTGTAATACTGTATTGTGGTGACGTAGTGTGAAACCCCCGATAGAAGGTATTTGACACTGCTTCATGGAGAAAGTGAAATGCACGTCAGGCATGTCTAGTTTTTGCCTTGTGCAGTTTTTTTTACTTTGAGTGTGCAAGAATGCTGAGGCCTTTTTGTAACTACAGGTACAGGACCAGTTATCCAGAATGTTCGGGACCTGGGGTTTTTCTGGATAATGGATCTTTCTGTAATTTGGATCTTCCTTTAAGTTTACTAAAAAATTATGTAAACTTTAAACAAACCCAATAGGCTGGTTTTGCTTCCAATAAGGAGTAATTATATCTAAGTTTGGATCAAGTACACATTATGGTTTTATTATTACAGAGAAAAAGGAAATAATTTTTTAAAAATGTAAATACTTGATTATAATTGAGCCCATGGGAAACTGCCTTTCCCTAATTTAGAGCTTTTTGGATAACGAGTTTTCCGATAACTGACACTTAGGTCTGGACACTTTTGGTTATGAACCATTTTGTGACCGCAACTTTGGCAAATAGATAGGAGTGGGTGGGTTGTTAGCACGCCAGGGTGCAATTGTGCAGTCCTAAGACCGTGAGCTCCCTTCCCCTTTCCCCATGTTTTGGTTGCAGTACTTTGATGTCTACACAGAGGTTTATATGGAGACGCATTGAGTGTTTTGTGAGTGCCTCCAAAGTACTTTGTTAATTCCAAAATATATGGCTCCCCAACTCTAACATTACGGCCATGTACATTTTTTAGACACCTGGAATAGTGCAAACTATTTTTTATGTGATTGGTGCTTAGTTGAGTTCCAGCACCTGCTCAGTTGGTACACACATGGTGATCCCTCTGTTAAGGTGGGTCTTTCCTTACCATCATTTGTGTGTTGTTTCAATAAGGAGATCTAAATCACACTTTTTGCATATCTTGTTTAATAAGTGACTAACCCTGAATTAGTAACCCTTACCTTGCATGGTGTTTTAAACAAGCCAATACTTTTAAATGCTTCTCATATTAGGGTTTGTTTTATTTAAAGCATTCTATTAGACAGTTGGACATTTAAGCAGGGCAGTCAGGGGTAAAATTGGGGAGGAGGGTTGTCACTGTTGGGGACAGTCTATAATACGGTTCAGCATAGCACAGGGGTAACGTATAACATGCTCATTAAAAACATGGGTTTCTGTTTTCTGACATTCTGCTTTTCAGTTTTATATACCATGCTACTATCTAAGGGAGGTATATACTTAAAGGGGTGGTTCACCTTTAAGGTAACTTTTATTATGTTATAGAACGGCCAATTCTAAGCAACTTTTTATTGGTTTTCATTATTTTTTATAGTTTTATAGTTATTTGCCTTTTTCTTTTGACTCTTTGTAGCTTTCAAATGGGCGTTGCTGACTCCCTTCTAAAATTTAACAAATCCTCTGTAAGGCTACAAAATGTATTGTTATTGTTACTTTTTATTACTGATCCTTCTACTCAGGCCCTCTCCTTTTCATATTCCAGACTCTTATTCAAATAAATGCATGGTTGCTAGGGTAATTTGGACCCTACTTACCAAATTGCTTAAGATGCAAATTGAAGAGCTGCTGAATAAAAAGCTAAATAACTCAAAAAGTTCAATAATAAAAAATGAAAACCAAATTCAAATTGTCTCAGAATATCACTCTCCACATCATACTAAAAGTTATCTCAAAGGTGAACAACCCCTTTAAACTTGACCTTTTCTCATTATAATAATAATAATAAAAAAAAAAATCGACCAAACTCTCATTAATTTACAAAGTGAAATAGTCAATTGTGGAAAAAACTTGCGAACCATTAAACTTTTTCGATTTGATGCTCAAATCGTGAAACTTTTTCTCAGCTGTTGCCCGAAAAATTCTACTTTTTCAGATCACCAAAAGAAAACCAGCCCCAAACCCTGGAAGATCATGAAGGCAAGAAAAATCTTTAAATTGTTACATTGACATGATTTTAACAGGTTTTAACTGGGGTATTTTTTTGCTCGGATTTTTCGCAGCTTTGGAGCATAATAAATCTCCAAAAAGGTTTTTTTTTCTCTCTAAAAATTAGTTTTTCCCTTTTGGAAATTCGACCAGAAAAGTTGAGGTTAATAAATAGGCCCCTAAATGTTCTGGGTCAATGTGCTTGGGACAGCAGGTTCAATGTACCGTATATACTCGAGTATAAGCCGTCCCGAGTATAAGCCGAGGTACCTAATTTTACCTCCAAAAACCCTCGGCTTGACTCGAGTATAAGCCAAGGGTGAGAAATGCAGCAGCTTCTGGTAAGTTTCAATCAAAAAATTGGGGGTTTCTGCTCCCATTGGAGGTGCCGGCGTCTCGTTTTTGGATGCCGGTGACCATTCTTGGACACCGGCGAATATTCTTGGAGACTATTCTTGGACGCCGGCGACTATTATTGGACGCCGGCGACTATTCTTGGATGCCGGCGACTATTCTTAGACGCCGGCGACTGTTTTTGCGCTTGACCCGAGTATAAGCCGAGGTAGCGTTTTTCAGCATATTTTGGGGGCTGAAAAACTCAGCTTATACTCGGGTCAAGCGCAAAAACGGTCGCCGGCGTCTAAGAATAGTCGCCGGCATCCAAGAATAGTCGCCGGCGTCCAATAATAGTCACCGGCGTCCAAGAATAGTCTCCAAGAATATTCGCCGGTGTCCAAGAATGGTCACCGGCATCCAAAAACGAGACGCCGGCACCTCCAATGGGAGCAGAAACCCTCAATTTTTTGATTGAAACTTACCAGAAGCTGCTGCATTTCTCATATATACGGTAAGTTCCACTAGGGCCCACATATAGTCTTGTCTTCCCGGGAACAGGACAAACCCTGCTAAATTCCCCTGGACACAAAATTCACCAGACCCCCTACAGAAGTCCTGGCTACTCCCCCAATGATGGCGAGCGGTTTTAATATATGCAAAATGTTTTCTGATTTAAGTAACAAGATCTATTGAATATCAGATTGTTAGATGAAAGCTTTTAAAAGCTACATTAGCATTTATTTTTAAAAACAAAACTTGCCAATTAAACCATTTTTTTATCTGATATTCATGAAATAGGGTTATTCTACCCTAAAATAATCTTCAAATAGTTCTAAGGAGAATGTGAAAGGGAACATTGGATTAGATGGTGGCACTATCCCATAAAATTCTTCTAGTTATTAAAGAATAAAAAACATAAATCAAGGTGTGTGAGGAATTGCAGTTGTACCTGGGATATTTTTTGGATGAGAATTATAGCTGTTTTTGTTAGCTCCAGTCCTCCAGCAATCCGTCCTCCCGCCCGGAGCATCTCAGTGTGTTTATACATGGCTTGTATGGCAGCCTTCATAAGACATTTACCCCATGATTTGCGATGAGCTTATGTGTGAATAATTAATGGCAATTAATCCTTAATTACAGTAATTAGGCAAGTCACAGGAAATTAAGCTGCAGCTGGAGAAGACCATGCCTGCATAGCGAGGGCTGAGGGGCTGTGTGAATTTGCCTTTCACTGACAAGCAATACCGAGGATGAGGGTTTAGCGGTCCCTCCCGGCAGGCTGATATAGAAGAAAAAAAGTGTAAGCCCTTGGTACAGGAGAGGATAGAGGGTTAAAAAAATACCATGAGCACTTAGAGTTCAGAAGGTTGGTTAAAGAGCACAAGCATAGTGTTGCCATAAAGTTGTAAGTCTACACATGATGCTATAGTTGGTTAAGTCATCAGTTTCCAGACCTTCCAAAAATAAGTGAATGTTTTTAGAAATTCCACCCATTGATTAAAGGGGTAGTTCACCTTAAAGTTAACTTTTAATTTGTGATAGAATAACCAATTCTAAATAACTTTTCAATTGGACCTCATTTTTTATTTTGTTTTGTTTTTTATTTATTTGCCTTCTTTTACAGACTCTTTCCAACTTTCAAATAGCGGTCACTGACCCCATCTAAAAAACAAATGCTTGCTAAGGCTACAAACCTATTGTTGCTACACTGCTACATATTATTACTCATCTTTCTAATCAGACCACTCCTTTTCATATTACATTATCTTGAACAAATCAGTGCATGGCTTCTAGGTTAATTTGGACCCTAGCAACCAGACTGCTTAAATGGCAAACTGGAGAGCTGTTGAATAAAAAGCCGAATAACTCAAAAACCACAAATAATAACAAATGAAAACCAATTGCAAAAAGTCTCAGAATATCACTCTCTACATCATACTAGAAGTTAACTAGAAGTTAACCTTAAGAGCAGCACAGTTGCTTATTATTTATTTATTTCATCAATAATAATAGGAAAAGAGAATTCATTAGTGGCTCACTGGTTAGCATTGCCTGCTTGCAGTGATTTGGTACAGTTTTCCATTCCAGCTTGGGCACTATTTTCAAGGAGTATATATGTTCTCTCCTTGTCTGCATGGGTTTTCTCCTGCGACTCCAGTTTTCTCCCTATGTCCAAAAACACACTGGCAGCTCTTTGACCCTGCTGTGTGTGAATGTAGAGATTGTTGTAGTCACTGCTGAATACTGTGCACTCACTAAGCACTGCTGTGACGCGTGCAGAATGGTTCCAGATCTATAACATTCACTAAGATATGGAGATGTAATGCTCTCAGCATTCCAGCTGAATTAATAGGTTAGTGGATGTTGTAGTTTTCCAATGTCAAGAGTGCAAACAGTGATGGCAGCCATTAATTCAGAGCTAACATTTTACACATCACTGTTGCCTGTATATAAATAGAAATGAAACATATATACCACCACCAGAGGTGGATTAAGGACATGTGAAGCCCCTAGGTTACACTTTCCACAGGGCCTGGCCTACCATGTTTTTTTCGGTACAGTCTGCGCCACATTTTTTTAAAAAGCCAACTGCCATGTAAATACACAATTTCAAGCTTATGCAATGGCACATGACGCTAGCGTATTTACATGTCGGTCAACTTTTTTAAAGGACCAGTAATATCAAAAAATTAAATTGTTTTAAAGTAATAAAAATATAATGCAGTGTTGACCTGCACTGGTAAAACTGCAGTCTTTGCTTCAGAAACACTACTATTGTTTATATAAATAAGCTGCTGTGTAGTAATGGGGGCAGCCATTCAAAGGAGAAAAAGCTCAAGTTACACAGCAGATAACAGATAAGCTCTGTAGAACATAATGTTATCTGTTGTCCATTGCTTATCCTGTGCCATTTAGCCTTTTTTCAATTTCCGCCATTGCTACAAAGCAGCTTGTTTATATGAACTATAGTAGTGGTTCTGAAGCAGACAGATCAGTTTTACCAGTGCAGGGCACCAGTACATGATATTTTCTTTACTTTAAAACACTTTCATTTTTTGGTGTTACTGGTCCTTTAAAAACCGTGACGCAGAGCCGAGACCCTGAATGGCCACTGGCACCTGCTGCTAGATAGATGGCTTGATATTGATAGACACGCCCTATTCGGAGAGATTAGTCGGCTGCCAACAAATGTCCCTGAACTGCCTCCCCTGCCTTCCTGTTGGCTAGAATAAAAATCGGCGGCGGGATGGCACTCGGAGCGTTTCGTTTTCCAAAGTCGCCCGAAGTTTCCTCGTGAGGCCATCTCGCGCTGATTTTCATTCTAGCCAACGGGAAGGCAGAGGAAGCAGATTGGGGACATTAGTCGCCCGAAGAAGGGGAGATTTGTCGCCGGGCTACTAATCTCCCTGAATTGCAGCGTGTCTCTGCCCTTTATCTTTAAAAAAAATAGCAGGTACGCAGCTGGGAGTGGGACCAATGCTGAGCCCAGCAGTGGTGCACAGCACAGCCAGCGGTACCTGGCAGATTCAGCCTGTTTAGGCCTGGCTGAATTTTTTAACTGATCTTTTAAAAAAAAGATTTCTCTGTCCTGCAGGCTAGGCTGCAAAGCACTGCTGGACCGGGTGCTGCTGTCTGCTCCCCATGCCTTGCAGTTTTCTAGCTGGCTGGGAGACGATTTAGGCAGGATTCAGGCAAGATATATCTAGATTTAGGCAAGAAGTGGATTCGATTGAGTGTCTTCTGCCGGAGACTCGGACTGCAAGTGCACGCTCAACTCTACAAAGCCGCATGAGTGATGCATCTGTTTCGGCGCACAACAGTGACATCACTGGTGCTTGCCAATTGCCAAAGTTAGTCTGGCTTTAAAGAGATTTGCACGCACATGACTTATAGACATACAGCACCCGGGCGCATTGCCTAAATTTCTCTAAGCCAGCAGCAGCATCGGCAAGCACCAGGCAGCTACAGTGGGCAGTTAAAGAAAAAAAAATTTGCAAAAAACCCCCCATGTGCCTGACCACTATGGGCCCCTAGGCTAGCCTATGTGTTAATCTGCCCCTGACCACCACCACACACCTTTATTTTTAAAGCAACACAAAGGGGGCTATTTTATGATCTCTGATTTGATGCCTGAGAAGTCAGAAGTCGGAAAAGCCTGAAATGATCGGATTATCGTACGAAACCCATGATATCAGATTATACCTTCAAAGTGCAACCAGGACCTCTGCCATTGACTTCTACAGGACCATGACAGGTTGAAGATGGAGTATTTTCTGATTCTGACTGTTTGCAGCCTCAGGGTATAATAAATCTCGAGAAATTCAAGGTTTTTTTCCCACTAAAAATTTAAATTTTATAGTAGAAAAACTCGAATTTTTGGAGCTTTTACCATTCAAACTTTAATAACCCCCTATATTGCAAGCTCTTTAGCACTCATGGTTATCCTCACAATAGAGCATCATTATTAGGATTAAATAAGAAGAAATTCTATGGGGACCAAAACGCAATGACATCTGGGGCTGAATGTAGATGGAAAACATTTCAAACCCAGCTTGCCAGATTGAAGGGCATGGATCAATTTTTAATTTACTTGTACGTACAGATAACTCATTTAAAAGAGAAATGTTCCAGATAGAAAAAAAAGAAAAGGAAGAACTCAAGGGGGAGAGAAAGAGATAAGGATCAAGAACCAGAAATGGAACAAGAAATTGAGAGTAGAGGATAGATGGGAGAGAGACTAGGGAAGGTTAATTGCTTCCTTACCTTCCTATTAAAATCACACAATTCTCCTAACAGTATCTGATTTTATAAGTGATTTTTCAACCCCCTCCTCCATCTCTCTGCCCTAGCAAACAAGCTACACATTCATTTTAATATGTTGAATTGGTTTGCTAACAAGGTGACAATTTGAAACGGACACCCCACTGTGCCACAAACACTGCAAAGATTGTTGCCTATTTACCCCGCCAAGGCAGTTATTTAGAAGCAAGGCCGGCCCTCCCTGGAAACACTTTAAAGTGGTGTAATTTTATTTAGGATAATGAGGATTTATAACCATTTACCATACAAGAACCTGCCTTTAAACGGCTGGCCAAATAAGATGTTTAGCTTTGCTGAACTGAGTACAGGATTAGAATGGCACTAAGGAGACGCAGCATTAATAACTGCATAGTCTGCACATTACCAAAAGGCAAATAATTCAGCCTACATCTTTCTCACTCTCTCTTTTAATCAGCATGGCTCTGCAACCCCTTCTCTGAAGAGCAATGTGCTTGTGTTCCTCAAGGAAGAAATTGGGCAAATTCAAAGGGGGTTATTTATCTGTCTGAATGCCACTTTAAAATCCGAATTTTTAGTGGGGAAAAAAAACCTCTATTTTTTCTGAAATTATTAAACCCAGAGGATGTTAAAACCAACTCAGACTGCCGAGTTCATGTAGAAGTCAATGGGAGAAGTCCCGAAGATATCCTGATCTCCACTGGATTTCGTGCAATAATCTGAAGTTTTTGTGGTTTTGTGGTTTTAAGGCAAGAATCTGAAAAAATTGGAGTTTTCGGGCATCACATTTGAAATATTTGTATTATTTAAATTTTTTCATGATTTTATCGAGTTTTTTTCCTGCACAGACAATTTTAGGGGAAATGTATTGATAAATAAGGGGAAAAAATCCATGTGGATTTGGAGTATTTTTCCAAAAATTATGAGAAATTTTCAGATTTAGATAAATAATCCCCTAAATTTGTTGCTTTATCCAGAAACATGTTATGCAGATATTTTGAATTATGGAAAGGCCATCTCTCATAGGCGCAAATTCGCTAAGCGCCGAACGCTAGCGTTAATTCACTAGCGTTTGGCATTTTCGCTACTGCGCAAATTCACTAACGAACGCTGGCGTATTTTCGCTAGTGTTACTTCGCATCCTTACGCCAGGCGAATTTTCGCTAGCGATGTAACTACGCAAATTCACTAACTTACGCAGTGTACTGAACGCTACATTTTACGCTAGACTTCCTTCGCCACCTCAGACCTGGCGAATCGCAATAGAGTAGATAGGGATTGTTTCCAAAAAGTCAATTTTTTTTTCTAAGTCCCAAAAAACGCTGGCGTGTTTTCTACATGATGGGTGATAGGCTGAAAAAGATCGAAAATTTTTTGGGGCTCCCCTTCCTCCCCCCTACATTTCCTGACTCATGGCAACTTACCTAGACAGTGGGCACATGTGTAGGGCAAAATAAAATTTATATTTGCTGATTTGAAGGTTTTCTAGGCATTTGTAGTGCAGATACGTGTTCCTCCATTGAAATTTGAATTTCGCGCCGTATGCAAATTAGCCTTCGCTAGCGTAACTTCGCTTTATATAGCAAATCAACGCTAGCGCAACTTCGCAACCTTACGCTACCCCTGTGCGCAACTTCGGATTTTAGTGAATTTGCGGAGCACTGGCGAAACTACACCTGGCGAAGTGCGGCGAAGTTGCGCCTGGCGCAACTTCGCATCTTAGTGAATTTGCCCCATAGACTCCATTTTACCCAAATAATCAAAATTTTTTAAAAATATTTCCTTTTCTTTTGTAATAATAAAACAGTACCTTGTTCCAAACTAAGATATAATGAATGTTTATATGAAGCAAAACCAGCCTATTTGGTTTATTTATTATACATGATTTTCTAATAGAAAATCATTAGAGGCAATTTCGAGCGACAGTAGAAAAAAGATCGCCGCGTGTGTTTTTACGCCGCGATTCCCCATAGACGCCAGCGCAAAAGTTTCCCCAGCGATTGCGGATTAAAAGTCGCGGCGAAAAGTCGCCGCGAGTCAAATCGCGGCGCTATCGCCTAGTGTGGCCTTAGCCTAATGCTACAGACAGGTAGAAGTTTCTGTTAACCTCAGAAATGCCTAGTTAGTACTTCAGTTCTCTGTGCTTCCAGGCCGTCTTATTATGGGCTGTAGAGAGGTAATATTAAAGCTTTATGTGACTCTTGCAGCCTCCTGCCTCCGCTCACAAGGTCAGTGTATTTGCTGGTTTAATAGCTGCCCATCAAGAATAAAATCAATGAGCTGCCTCACGTAGCATCTCCTGGGATTCTCTCCTATTCCACTACCAGCACGCCAGTCTCACTTCTGTAAGGGATTTTATGTGTATAGTTTTTATATCACAAGAATGGAGAAATGGGGAGGTGCTCTTCTGGAGGTCTCTGGTTTATAAAAAAAAATCATGTACAACATATCTAAAGGTGCTTTTTCTCCCTTGGCCTTTGTTATAGTGTGCCATAAAGACAGAACTGCTAGAAAATGCAAACGTCCTATGGCAGAGATGGCTAACCTGTAGCTGCCCAGCTGCTTGAGGGTCATTATTATGCTATTGCTCGAGGTCTGGGGAAGTTTATGTGTTCCAGGGGTTGCAATGGTTCAACATATTACAGATACCTGTATAAGTAATTAGTTTTGGTATTTTGCCTTTATAGTCTCCATCTCTTCTTTGGTCAAGACGCACCCCTTAAGGGTTTGATTTTTTGCAGTTCCCGTAATCATCCCTGTGTTATTTTTTACGCTATTATCGCTAATTATAGGAAAAGGTGGACAGATTAGTTGCTCAGTTGCCTTTCAACATTGGGGTTCTAGGTCTGAATTCATCTGGGGCCCCACTTGTAAGTAATATATATATAGTCTTAGTGAGCTTCCTCGGGTTACTCTGGTTTCTTCCTACACTCCATACAACATCCAGGAAGATTTATTGGTTCAGTAATGTATGCAAAGGTGCACTTGTGTAGGATTTTTTGGGGCACAATCATCAAAGGCAAAGCAGATTTTGGTTTAGAACTAGGTATGCGCCATGTCTTAAAGACTATTTTTTATTGTAGGGGTACAGTATACTTCGTTCCGGGGCGCCATGGAGAGCCACTTTAAAGGAATAGTTCAGTGTGAAAATAAAAACTGTGTAAATAGATAGGCTGTGCAAAATAAAAAATGTTTCTAATATAGTTAGTTAGCCAAAAATGTAATATATAAAGGCTGGAGTTAACAGATGTCTAATAAAACAGCCAGAATCCAACTTCCTGCTTTTCAGCTCCATAACTCTGAGTTAGTCAGCGACTTGAAGGGGGGCCACATGGTACATTTCTGTTCAGTGAGTTTGTAATTGACCCTCAGCATTCAGCTCAGATTCAAAAGCAACAGAAATGACCCATGTGGCCCCCCCCTCAAGTCTCTGATTGGTTACTGTCTGGTAGCCAGGGCAACCAGTCAGTGTAAACAAAGAGAGTTGAAAAGCAGGAAGTAGTGATCTGACTGACTTGTTGTACATGAAATCACTCCAGCCTTTATACATTACATTTTTGGCTAACTAACTATATTAGAAACATTTTTTATATTGCACAGCCTATCTATTTACCCAGTTTTTATTTTTACACTGAACAATTCCTTTAAAGGAAAACTATACCCCCAAAATGAATACTTAAGCAACAGATAGTTTATATCAAATTGAATGACATATTAAAGAATCTTACCAAACTTGAATATATATTTACATAAATATTGCCCTTTTACATCTCTTGCCTTGAACCACCACTTCGTGACTCTATCTGTGCTGCCTCAGAGATCACCTGACCAGAAATACTACAACACTAACTGTAACAGGAAGAAGTGAGGAAGCAAAAGGCAGAACTCTGTCTGTTAATTGGCTCATGTGACCTTACATGTGGTTTGTATGTGTACACAGTGGATCTTACGATCTCAGGGGGCGGCCCTTATTTTTTAAAATGGCAATTTTCTATTTATGATTACCCAATGGCACATACTACTAAAAAAGTATATTATTATGATAATGGTTCATTTACATGAAGCAGGGTTTTACACATGAACTCTTTTACTCAATATCTTTTAATAGAGACCTACATTGTTTGGGGGGTATAGTTTTCCTTTAAACAGCACATGTTCCGGGTAACAACTATTGTTCCATCTATAGTATTTAGCCTCCTTGTTCTTATACAAATAGGGAATGGCCATGAAATAGCCAAATGATTAGCAGCATGAGGCCCCACCGACACCTGGACCCATCGGGGGGTTTTCCTGGTATCCCAGTGGGCCAGTATGACAATGAGCACAGCAACCCATTTTTGTGATCAGACACATGGGTTCAATACCCAATGCAGATGGTTGATTTATTTTCTTGCTCTGTTTCTGTTGCTCAGATTCAGCCCAATTTAATGAACACCCATTTAGGAATTTTCTGCAGGATGAAAATGAGGTAACAGTGATAAAGTGGACAGAGAGGTCAAGTTATAACCCCTTTACTGCCACAGGGGGCATTAAAAAATGTATCCCCCAGCCTATCTTATTTAAAATAAACGTAATTAGGAAATCAGTATTATAACCAAAATAAAAACTATAGCTAACGAAATTAAACTGACAAAAAAAAATGTATGCACAAAGAAACACAGGAAATTGAGGTAATAATTGTCACTATGATTGCTAGAAACTAAACGGTCTCTCTGCCCTCCCAAACCATCTGACAGAGTCATATGGCTGTTATTAAACTAATCTTATTAAATGGAACTATGCTGAAAGAATAGTTTGTAATAGCAGCCATGTAACCCTTTCACTGCCAGCTGAAACACCAAAGAGCTTGTTAGCCGAAGATGGACACAAGCAAAATGCTAATAGTTGTTGTATAACGGTAATAGGAACAACCGGCACATGTTAAGAGCCCAGTGTTCACAGGTGCAAGAAAACCTAGTGCACAGTGTTTAGGGGCAGCTTTTATGTGATTTGGTTTTTTGCTGAAAAAAAAAATCACAAATTTGAAAAAAAATCTAAATTTGAATGTGGATAAATCTGCTACTCTGAAGTATCCTCTAGCACTCCTTCCTTGCGAGTCAAGATTGACTGAAGGAGTGTAGGAGGGGATGCACATACTTGAGATGATTGACCAATAGTAAGCAGAGTCTCCTGGCCGATAATAATAGTAAGTTCCGCAGCTAAGTGATACCTTTCTGTAGAGACTGGCGTTGCAACTGGAGATCTTAATCATAGGGTACCTAATGCCACAAGATGCAACAAGAATAATGGTCTTTTTATTTATTTAATAGAGGGTAATTTAGGACCTTTGCTTGCAACCTCATACATAAGATAGTGTTGCTGTCACACACATATATTTATGTGAATGTCCTAAATGTCTTGCTTCCATTGCTGGTAATTTGCTAGACAAATAAGATTGAGTGGAGCATGGTCGTATCTAGTGTCGGACTGGGGGGCCCAGGGCCCACTGGGACTGCTGTCCAGGGCCCCCCGGCCCCCCTACTGTGACGCGCTGGCTCGGCATACATACATGAAGGAGCCGCTCCGGGCACAAGCGTGAACGGCGTCACTCGCATTTTTTTTGTCATATCCCAATATCGGGAGAGGGGGTCTAGCCCAGTTTTTTTTCCCGGTGTCTCGGCGGGCCAGTCCGACCCTGGTTATATCTAATCAGGACACTTGGGCACAATGTTCCTTGTCTACCCAAAGGCTGCACAAACTCTGCTTAATGTCTTGCCTCGCTCCTTTCTGCACTATTCTAAGGGGAATATTAAAGTTAGAATAAGTTACAAAGTTAATTTGAGTAGAAAAAAAATATGGAGTTTTACAAACTGTACGTCTCTGCTATTAGTGTAAAATGTTTTTTGTAGAATTGTTTTTTTATTCAAAAAACTGAGAGGACACTGTTATCTGGATAATGGATATTTCCATAATTTGAATCTTCATACCTTAAAGGGATACTGTCATGGCAAAAAAAAAAATTTCCAAAATGAATCAGTTAATAGTGCTGCTCCAGCAGAATTCAGCACTGAAATCCATTTCTCAAAAGAGCTAACAGATTTTTTTATATTCAATTTTGAAATCTGATATGGGGCTAGATATTTTGTCAATTTCCCAGCTGCCCCAAGTCAGGTGACTTGTGCTCTGATAAACTTCAGTCACTCTTTACTGCTGTACTGCAAGTTGGACTGATATCATCCCCCTCCCTTTCCCCCCAGCAGCCAAACACAAGAACAATGGGAAGGTAACCAGATAGCAGCTCCCTAACACAAGATAACAGCTGCCTGGTAGATCTAAGAACAACACTCAATAGTAAAAACCCATGTCTCACTGAGACACATTCAGTTACATTGAGAAGGAAAAACAGCAGCCTGCCAGAAAGCATTTCTCTCCTAAAGTGCAGTCACAAGTCACATGACCAGGGGCACCTGGAAAATTGACAAAATGTCTAGCCCCATGTCAGATTTCAAAATTGAATATAAAAAAATCTGTTTGCTCTTTTGAGAAATGGATTTCAGTGCAGAATTTTGCTGGAGTAGCACTATTAACTGATGCGTTTTTAAAAAAACATGTTTTTCCATGACAGTATCCCTTTAAGTTTGCTAAAAGATCATGTAAACAATAAATAAACCCAATATGCTGGTTTTGCTTCCAACAAGGATTAATTATATCTTAGTTGGGCTCAAGTACAAGGTATTGTTTTATTATTACAGAGAAAAAGGAAATCATTTTAAAAAACTTGCATAATTTGGATAAAATGGAGTGTATGGGAGACAACTTTTCGGTAATTCAGAGCTATCTGGATAACAGGTTTCCAGATAATGGGTCCCATACCTGTACATCTCAAGCTCCAATATATTTACTACTCTTTACTCGGCTATATCCAGTTTGCCCAAACCAAATGCTGTGTTAACCCTTAAAAAAGACCAGTGTGCGTGTTATTTAATATTGCTTCTAAAAGCAGAACATTAAATAAACTGAGCCCCAAAATACAGTGATTGGTTTCTTCTATTTCATCCACTGCTCACCATCTAAATCTCCATGCTATATTAGTACTGACACCAAAGCCATGTAACAGTTTGCATTGATAGCATCTGTACAATGCTGTATAATAAAATTCTAGTCGCAGCCTCCCAAGATAAACTTACACTGGGTCTTATTACAATGTAGGTGGCCTGAAGGAGAATTCTCTGTATTCTTTGCTTTTGGTATAAAATATGCACTGGGGTTTCTTATTTCATCTCCAATCTGTGTTATTCGGTAAGAATGCAGCAGTGCCCAGGGTCCTCTTTAATATTTAATTCAACAAGTTTTTAATCTATCATTATGCTGTGATGAAGTAAGCATCAAGTGTCGCTGAAAAAGATTAAATTATACTTGGAAATAGGAATTGAAATGATTTAAAGCTGGGGCTGGAGTATTTTCTTTACACAAGTAATAACAGATAGATGTGTGTTCATTTATTTATACATTTACAAATAGGTTTCTGCTTATGTGTGTGGTGTCTGTGTGTGTATATATACATATATCTATCTATCTATCTATCTATCTATCTATCTATCTATCTATCTATCTATCTATCTATCTATCTATCTATCTATCTATCTATCTATCTATCTATATATATATATATAAACTGTGTGTACTTCTTAGTATATGATCCCCATTTATTAGCCTTAATTTTTAATGTAGTGCTCCTACAACAGCTCCTTAGCTTTGCCTGCTTCTTAAAGGGGTAATTTATTTTTATGTTGCCATTGTAGGGCAGATTGTTCAAATCTACCCTAGAAACCAGACAGTTATTTGAATGAGAGACTGGAAGATGAATAGAAAAGGGCCTGAGTAGAAAGATAGATAGAGGTATGGAACCTATTATCCAGAATGCTCAGAACCTGAGGCTCTCTGGATAAAGGATCTTTCCGTAATTTAGATCTTCATACCATTGTGTACTAGAAAATCATTTAAACATTAAATAAGCCCAATAGACTGGTTTCACCTCCAACAAGGATTAATTACATCTTATCTGGATAATGGGTTTCCGGATAACAGATCCCATGTATTAAAAAATTACAATAACAGTGAAATTGTAGCCTCACAAAGCAACAGCTGAAAACTGAAAAAGAGCAGTTTTAACATGGCTATGCTACCCCTTTAATCCACCTGTACAATGAATCAAATTTAATATATATATATATATATATATATATATATATATATATATATATATATATATACATACATACATACATACAAGTGTGGAACCTGTTATCCAGAATGCTCAGAACCTGGGGTTATCCAGATAATAGATATTTCCACAATATGGATCTTCATACCTTAAAGGGCACCTACTGGCTAAATATATTATCCATAAATAATCCGAATTTTAAAAAGATATTTCCCTTTTCTTTGTAATACTTAAACAGTACCTTGTATTTGGTCCAAATAAAGATATAATCAGTCCTATTAGGGTTATTTAACGTTTACAAGATTTTCTTGGAGACTTAAAGACCACCTGTTGGCGAAATATATTACCCCCAACCAAAGGCGCAGGCTAGTAGAGCCCGCACTCCACTTGGGGGTAACAATGTTTTTTTTTCTTAATTGCCCCCTATGTCAGCTCTAGGATACGTGCACCGGGAGCTCCCTAAGTTAGTCAGAGCACATGCTCTGACGTCATGCACATAAGGAGCAAGTTTTTGCTCATTATGCATGGCCACTCGAACAGGGAGCTCCCACGTTGTTGGCCTAGTGCTGACGAGGGGCAATTTTTCATGGAAAAAATAACTCAAATTTTTTAAGATTTATTATACTCCGAGGATGGAAAAAGTCATAATCCAAAATTCCAGCATCTCAGACCTACCGAGTGTGTATTTGAAAGTTTTTGTGTTCTGGCTTTTTGGGTATAGTTCTGATTTTAACTGTTTTTTTTTCATGTTTGTTCTCAATCCAATTAAGTTGTGAGTTTTTAACAATAATAAGGTCCAATCATGGATTCTAATTTGGTCTGACTTTCTTTTTAATTAAAATACTCAGAAAAATGTAAATTTTGATGAATAAGTCCCTAAATAACCCTAACAGGACTAATTATATCGTTATCCAGCAGAGTTCATAGCAGGCATTTTCCGGCTCTTCGGTAATCTTCGGAATGCGATCGGCTTTTCAGCAATTTTTGTGACTTTCGGCACATGCGCAGTTGTCGTGAAACAGAAAATTGCTCCATCTGCGCATGAGCCTATACAGCACTTACTTCCCGAGGATTACCGAAAAGAAGAAGATGGCTGCCGTGACCTTCACTGGATAGAATCTGCAGCGAAGGGTAAGTAAAGACTTAGGGGCAGCTAGGCTGGGGGGAGGAGGGAGGGTGGGAGGTCTATGTAGGGTAGGGTTTTTTTTTACTTTGTGGTTGAATTCTTCTTTAAGGTATGAAGATCCAAATTACGGAAAGATCAGTCATATATATATATATATATATATATATATATATATATATATATATATCTATTTAAGCAAAATGTACTCATTACTGGTGGAAGAAGGGGGGTGTAATTTTTATAATTTGACATTAAAAGTACAAAAAGTAAAAAAAATAAATATCTTGTCATGTGTCTGATTTATGAATCACAAGAAAATAAAATAAAGCATGAAATGCCTGCACCATAGCGGCAGTATCGCACATTCCTTTATCCTAATCTCTATGCCGGGCACTGGGAGATACTAGCAGATAAGTAGTCCCACTGCCCGTTTAATAACATCTCCACTTATACATATACACCTCTGTAGCAGACAGGTTTCCTGCTGCCAACGCACTCTGCTGATCGGGCAAAGTAAATGCACTGCTGTGTACAGAAATAAATAAACCCGAGCGGCTGAGTCAATAAGCAGGCTGAGTTCTGTGCCTACAGCAATGGCGGACAGCTCATTTTGTAGATGTGCGAGTTTTGTTTACATTTATAATGCAGCTTTATTTAATGCTGACAGATATAGCTTGTGGCAAATGATAGTCAGAATGTATGAGCAGTCATAATGCTTCTGTCTTCTTATAGTGCAGCGATGAAAATAAGCACTTCACCTCTGTTTTTATTGAGCAAAAGATAGCAGACAGCTATGCCACGCAAGGCTATTTATTGAGTTGTTTTACTGGCTCTGAACATGCCGCTTTATAGCCGTTGTGAAAATGGACTTTTGCTGGTGTGAGCGAAAGGAAATAGCTTGGCAGTGTGGAAGAGCTGTAAAATAATATCTCTATAAATTATTATTATTTATTTTAGTTTAGGGGTTTTTTTCACTTCAGCTGGAAAATGTCATTTGAGCAACGCTGCTGCAGAGAAGGGGAGATTCTTTATATACTGGTGATATTAAAATTAAAAAAAACACTGTCTTTGTATGCATACAAATGTGGGTTGGTTTTGCTTCCAATAAGGAATAATTATATTTTACAATGGCTCAAGTACAAAGTACTGTTTTATTAATATTACAGAGAAAAAGGAAATCATTTTTAAAAATTTGGATTATTTGCATACAATAGAGTGTGTGGAAGATGGCTATTCCGTAATTCTGAACTTTCTGGATAACAGGTTTCCGGATAACGGATCCCATACCTGTATTGTGTTTATCATTAGATACACATTCACAGATTTCTCTGTTATTTAGGAGATTTGCACAAAAAAAAATATTTTTTTAGGTCTTTTTTTTCTATTTTATTAGTGAACCGGTAGGGTAATGTATACAGTATGTTTACTCTTTTTGTTCCCTTTTTGTTGCATAGACATGCTCTGTAGAGTTATTCAGTGCAAAGATGCTGTACTTATTTATTCTTACATATACAGTGTCTTGCAAAATAGTGTGAAGCATGGCTGGGCCTCACCTTAGACACTAAATCCTGGAAAGCAATTTTTTATAAAATTTGGGGGGATCTGGCCAATTTTTCTTTTTACTTGCAGGGGAGCCCCTGATCACCAATGGCTTTTTATAACTTGTGGGGGGGGGCAGGCCATCAATTTCTTTTTACTTCCAGGGGGGTCCCTGATCACCAATGTTTAATTTTAAAAAAAAAACTTTTATGGGGGGCCCTGGTCGCAAATGTTTTTTTTTAACTTGTAAGGGGGCCCTGATCACCAATTATTTTTTTTTAACTTGTAGGGGTTTCTGATCACCAATTTTTTTAAAACATTTTTATGGGGGGCCCTGGCACCGCAGTTTTTTTAACTTGGGGCCTGACCATCAATAGTTTTTTATAACGTGTATGTGTGGGGGGGGGTTACCTTTTTTAGCACTGACGTCTATGTGGTCTTTTAACTGTAGTGTGGAGTGGGCGGGATCTGGGGTGGGGCTTCGGGGCCGGGGTGGGTGTGGCCCTGGGGGCCCTGAACATTTTGTTGTACAGGGCCCCCTGAGCCACCCTGGAGCCACCTTTTGGGGTAATTACAGCTGCAAGTTGCTTTGGATGTCTCTATGAGCTTGCCACTGGTATTGTTGCCCATACCTCAAGGCAAAACTGCTCCAGCATCTTCATGTTGACTCGGACCAGTCCCTGTTGCTGGAAAACATCCCCACAGCATGATGTTGCCACCACCATGTTTCACTGTAGTGATAGTGTTCTTGGGGTGATGGGATGTGTTGGGTTTGCGCCAGACATAGCATTTTCCTTGGTGGCCGAAAGCATCTTCCTCCATACATTTGGCAATGCCTTTTGGCAAACTCAAAACGTGTCTTCTTATTTTTAGCTTTAAGTAATTACTTTTTTCTTGCCATTCTTCCTTAAAGCCCAGCTCTATGGATTGTATGGCTTATTGTGTTCCTATGGACAGATACTCCAGTCTCTGCTGTGAAACTCTGCAACTCCTTCAGGGTTACCTTTGGTATCTGTGCTCCCTCTCTGATTAATTCCCTCCTTGCCGGTCTGTGAGTTTTGGTGGGGGCCCTCTCTTGGCAGGTTTGTTGTGGTACCATTGTTGTAGTACCATGTCAGAAAAGGTGTGTTTATACTGACAGATCATGTGACACTTAGATTGCACACAGATGCACAGAAGGGATCAAGTAGTGGTTAGGGCAACTTGACAGGTTTGTGACTTCACAACCTCTAGTACATGCAACATCGATAAATGTAATTATAAATGCAGACACGTGAAAATATTTTTTACAAAATTCACTTTTTTTTTCACTATTCACAATACTAGTGAATAGCCAAACCACTGTTTTTTTTCACTACCTCTACCTGTTATATATGTAAATATTTCACAATCACGTATCATGTATGGTCTGAATTGTTTTAATTCACTATATGAACATATGATATCAGGATGCTGATTACTATATACTGGTCCCATCAATAATGCTACACAAAATTTCACGTCTGGAACAAGCCATTGGACTCAAATTTTCAGAGAAAAAAATACACTATAACCAGCAGGCACAGCATTTGCTCCTTCCTCCCTTAAATAAGGGCCCGGATTGGCACAGAATGAATGACATCACTAATTGAATCCAGTGTTGGACTGGGACACCAGGAGCCCACACAAAAACCTTAGACCAGGGGCCCACCAAAAGACCTTAGATCAGGGTCCCACTCTCAGTACTATTATAATTCCTCTCCTCACGCAACCTCTACTCTCCTAGTCTCTTTTCTTTACATACTATAATCTATTATTCCATCTATTTAGAAATAGGTAATGGCCATGAAATATGCCAAATATTTTGAAGCAGGAGGGCCCACTGACACCTGGGCCTTCCTGGTATCCCTGTGGGCCAGTCCAACACTGATTGAATCCACTTCCCTTACTCTGCTACACCTACTAGTACATTATTTGCCAAAAACAGTGATTGGTCAAGTTAGCGATGTTGGACTGCTGTTATTCTGAACACAACTGTAGCTGCTCAAATGCCAAACTGGAGATCTGCTGGACAAAAAGTTAAACAATAAAATAATAAATCATTCAAAAACTACAGATAATAACAAAATGCAGACCATTTGTAGACTATTATAATATCAATCTCTAAAGGGGTTGTTCACCTTCCAAGCACTTTTTTCATTTCAGTTGTTTTCAGATTATTCACCATAACCAAGATTTTTATCAATTGCTTTTCATCATTTATTTTTTACAGTTTAAAGTTTAATGTTCGTGTCTCTGGTGTTTCAGTCTGGCAGCTTGGTGATCCAGGAGCATCTGAACTGTTACAATTTGCTACATTTAATCGATACAATTAGTTGATACATTTCCTAGTAGTATCTGTGGAAACTCAGGGATTCTGCTCAGCAGGGACAAAGATAACAAATGTATCAACTAAATGTATCAAGTTAGAACAGCTGAAGCATTGGTCGACTCCCCCCCCCTTCCCAAAGCTGCTTTACACTTAAATATTAGAAAAACAGTCACAAATAGAAACTAGAAAGTAGAATGGAAAGTCTTTATTTCTGGTGAACTAGCTGAAACCGACTGAACTGAAAAAAAGTGTTTGAAGGTGAACAACCCCTTTAATACTTTATCTGGAAATAGTCATTAAAATACTGACTACACAAATCATCACTTAAAGGACAAGGAAAGTCTAAAATAGAATAAGGCTACAAATGCTGTATTTTGTATGCTAAACATAAGCATGAACTTACTGCACCACAAAGCCTAATCAAACAAATGATTTATGCTTTCAAAGTTGGCCACAGGGGGCTGTCATCTTGTAACTTTGTTAAACATCTTTGCCTGACCCTGACCCTGCACATGCTCAGTGTGGTCTGGGCTGCTTAGGGATCGTCATTAACAATGCTGCTTGAATTCTGCATGGCTGGTAAGTAAGGCGGGGGGGCTCCCCCTGCTGTTCATAAGTATGATTGTTTCCCTGCTCAGCAGTTAGGGACCGTCTGACAATTCCTATCCACAGTAGTAAATGAAGGGAGAATTTCACTGCATACAGTCAGGTTTCTTATAAAAATGGTACACATTTTTTAATTAAAGTATATTGGAGATAGGTTTCTTTTTCATTAAAGAAAGTAAAAATGGGATTTTATTTTTTTGCCTTTCCTTGTCCTTTAAGCTGGCCATAAAGCGTGGTAGAATTAAACTGCTCATTTAGCTTTTTGAGACTAAGTTTGGGCCCTCGCTGGCAGACATCTGGCCAAAAATATCAGACAGCCTTGCTAAACCAACAGATAATTAATATGTATAGCCAGCTGTACCCATAACAAAATATAGCCTGGACTCTCAAACTGCCAGGACTCTCAAAATATAGAGGGATCAGTGCCTTAAAGGAGAACTATCCCCCAATAATAAAAAATCCTACCCACTACCCTACATAGTCTCCTCATCCTGCTTCCCCCCGCATAGGTGATTACCCCTGAAAGTGCCCCATATTCATTACTCATGTATAGGTGCAGAGTAAGATCAGTGGAGCTCATGGGCACCATCTTCCGGCTCTTCTGTATTCTTCGGGAAGTGAATGCTATATTGGCGTATGCACAGTTGGAGCAGTCTTCTGGTTCGTAGCAACTTCGCATGCGCCAAAAGTGCCGGAAATTAAAAACAGTTATCCAAGAATCACCAAATTATGACCAAATTAAGGCCATCTCACGGTCTATTTTAAGCAAATTAACATTTTTACATACAATTTCCTTTTTTTCTCTGTAATAATAAAACAGTAGCTTGTACTTGATAGTTTCTAGGTTGCATGAATCCATATTGGTTGCAAAACAATCCTGTTGGGTAAAGGATTTTGTATCCAAATTACAGAAAGACCCCCTAATCCATTGAACCCCAGATCCCATAGCTGTAATCGCTTCTTCTTGTTCTTTCATTCTTTCTCTCCATTGTGTTTGTTGTGTACACATGTGTTTATCATTACATTTTTTTTTTATAATGCACAATCCTTGTTCGCTGAGCTGACAATCTGTTGAATGACTGCTATGTCACTACATGCTTGTGTCATACAAAGAAGCCACAACATCCACAGAAAAGACTTGTGATGATCATTTCCTCTCAACTGCACTTAAGCAATAATTTATTGTTTAAATACAGTGCAAGTTGTAACAAAACGCTGTCAAGAGCCATCACACTCATTAACCTAGCAACTAATTAGCTTCCCCCTGCTTGAAGCCTGACACGTTTTGCAGTGTGAACCTATCACTGTAATGTCAGTTTAGGAGTGCAGGAGGAGGAGGGAGGGGTGTAGGAGGCGCCCCTTAGAAATCTGAGAGAGGAGGACTTACGTGAAAAGGTTCCCCTCCTAAACAAATGTTAGTATCGTTAATACTCTCAGCTGTAATTAAACTGGCAACGCTTAATTACTGCAATTAGCACATTAACCATTTCATTTACAGTTTCTATTAAGGATAAGTGATCTCAAGCTTTGAGTTGGTTCTACGATGGCACACATTGGTTTGCCCCATAATAGCTGCATTATGTTTGTTACAAAGACAACAACATTGAATCTGGAATTGATGGCAAGTGATTCCCCTAAAGGGGTGGTTCACCTTTAAGTTAACTTTTAGTATGTTATAGAATGGCCAATTCTAAGCAACTTTTCAATTGGTCTATTACTTTGTTTTTTATAGTTTTTGAATGTTTGCCTTCTTCTTCTGACTCTTTTCAGCTTTCAAATGGGGTCACTGACCCCATCTATAAATAAATGCTCTGTAAGGCTACCATTCTTATTGCTATTTTTTATAACTCATCTTTCTATATAGGCCTCTCCTATTTATATTTCAGTCTCTTATTTAAATCAGTGCATGGTTGCTAGGGTAATTTTGACCCTAGAAATCAAATTGCTGAAAGTGCAAACTGGAAAGCTGCTGAATAAAAAGCTAAATAACTCAAAAACCACAGATTATAAAAAATGAAAACCAATTGTCTCAAAATATCACTCTCTACATCATACTAAAAGTTAACTCAGAGGTGAACAAACCCCTTTAACATTTCCTACTTTATAAGGAGAGCGTTAATAACATGGAAGGTGCCAAATAAATTCTATATGGGGCTATACACACAGTGGGAAAGGACTGCTAGAACAGTGAAGGGGTAAAAAAACACTTTTAGCAGTTTTATATGATGGTAAAATTGTAATACCCTTAAAGTGAGTTCCTGACCCACCCACATAAACCACAACCCGTCCATTGTGTCATGCTCCGTCCCTTTCATTGGCATGACACCCACTTACATTATGGCTTCATCCCATTTAAATAGGTGGCATCTCTAGTTGCATTGTATTTGCTGAGCAATGTAAGGTGCTCCATAAACAAGGTTGGATGCACATTAAACTGGAAACAATTGGAGGCCCGCTAAGCAGGACAGAGTAGGATGCATTCAACCCCCAAAACACAAGTTGGCATTCCTTTGCCTGCTGCATGTGCCAGGAACCCTGCCGACACAATTGTTCCTGGTATCGTTATCAATTTTTCCTGTCCCTTTTCCGGACTGGGGATTGGTGCCAGCATCACAGGGGTAGAGTATGACATGGCGATCGGCGTCAATCAGACCCGGGCAGCCTGGTCAAATCCGGACGGTCGGCAACCCTAGATCCTGGTGCAGGCACGACAGAAGGCTATTGCCAACTTTTCTCGACCTGCTATTTTATTAGGCTGATTTTCAGCCCTGAGTGGTGTTAGCCTTTTATTAAGCCATTCCTTATTCAAATAACTCACTGACACCAAGAGAACTGGGACTCCTTTATAAACACTGGGCAAATTTGCACATGGGCAGTAAACCATGGCAACCAATCAGATGATTGATTTCACTGTTCAACCTGCAGTTGGCAGAAAAGCTAATCACTGATTGGTCGCAATTGGTTACAAATTTGTCCACTGTTTCTTAATGAACCCCAGTCTTTTTAGCAGCAGATTAATACCAGTTAGAAAAATTATCGGCTCTATCCCCAAAGTAAATGGAAATAAATCAATCAATAAATAAAGTGAATAAATTCACTTAGTAGCTCACCCAGCACAGAGCCAGACCCAGGTGTAAAAACCCTGGGTCTCTCGTTTGTAGGGTGTAACTTCAACCAGTGTACGGCACAAACAGTATAAATCTCAGCAATCTTGTACAGTATGCATAGAAACTCACCGAAGAGGCTTGATGGCCCGGGTGCAGCGCCCCGAACCCGTAGCTGGGGGAGTAACTCAATGTAGTCAGCGAAGAAGCACGCACTCCAAGGGCCAATTTCTGTGATTAAAAGCTTTTATTCAAACAGCTAAAACAATAGAACCTTACGCGTTTCGTATCCGAGGATACTATGCCTATGCCTATGAATAAGTATCCTCGGATACGAAACGCGTAAGGTTCTATTGTTTTAGCTGTTTGAATAAAAGCTTTTAATCACAGAAATTGGCCCTTGGAGTGTGTGCTTCTTCGCTGACTAGATTAATACCAGTATGATGTTTTATATTCATTCTTTCCTGTTACAGTTTGGATTCAGAATCCAAACTATTTTTTTAGCTTCTAAATATGTTTCCTTTCCTCCACCGGTAGATAAAAATAACCTAGAACATCTGATTAAAAAGATGTAGCTGCACAGGGCAAACTGTTGCACAGATATAAACTCATACACTTAATCCTCAGTGCAAAATATTAGCTCTAATTTACATAACAGCCTCATCTCCAATGCGGATAGTAAAGACAAATATAACCCAGGGCAAGTTTAATTTCAGATTGTGATTTTACATAATGTTTTATTCATAGTATTATATCAAAAGTCCACTGCAATCAAGTTAAGCTCTAAACTTGAACCATTATGTCAATTTCAATTCCGCGGGACACAATTAATTTATTCTGTCCTGGTTTTTCTTAAAGGGGGTTGAATCCATATCCCTCCTAAAGAATTTATGCTGCTTGACCTGGTTTGAAATTTTCAGCATCTCTGGACGTCTAATTAACATGTTAACCAAAGACTGGTGTGGATCTTCTTGCACAACTGGGGCCTGGGGGGTAAATAAATGGTTGTTCAGTGGTACATTTGCATGTTTCTCTCAGGCTCTGAATAACGAATTACCTTGAAGACTGTTACAAGACTTTTTTCATCTCAAGCTTTAACCAAACCAGGCCACAACAATGTATACTAATCTATATAGGATGTATCTAACTATAGTTTGTGTGTTTTGTTGTCTTTTTGCATAGCCAAAAGCTTTCCTACAAAATTCCCATCTGATAAAATATAATATGTGTGAGATTTTGAGTAGCAATAAAAAAAATTAGACGCTGGCCATACACCTAAATATCTGTATATTGGCATGGTATTTTAGTGAGTTTGGAGGGGGTCTGATGGGGTGCCGAGTTAGCAGTGGCTTTAGCATCACTTACAGGTATGAGATCTGTTATTCGGAAACCCATTTTCCCAAAAGCTCAGAATTACATAAAGGCCATCTTCCATAGACTTTTTTTAATTAAATAATTCTAATTATTAAAAATGATTTCCTTTTTCTCTGTTGGAATAAAATAGTACCTTTTTACTTCCCAATTAAGCAGGTCTGAGATGCTGGATTTTTGGATTCAAACTTTTTCCATCCTCGGGGTAAAATAACCCACAAATAATTTGAGGTTTTTTTTCACAAAAAATGTGGATTTTATAATTAAATAAACTGGAAACATCAAGCCGCGGGTCTCACATAAGTGATTATAATCACTGTGGGGTGCCTAATATTTTGACAACCCACAGCGATTATACCTTTCCATCACCTTTTAAAGGAGTAGGAAAGATGTTTTTGCTTGGGGGTGCCAAAAGTTAGGCACCCCCAAGTGATTGTATCTACTTATCTGACACCCCGGGTCGGTGCTCCTATCAGTAGAAAACTGCATCGCCCAGGTTTAGTCCAGTGAATACAATGGATCGATTGCCTTCCTGTTGTACGCATGCACAGAAGAACAAAATACCTGGCTTTTTTCGTTAAAGTTCGGTTTCTCCTTTAAGGACTGTTTGTAGAGCAGAATTAGCAGTGAGTATATATCATGGACAGGAATATTTATGGTGAAATGTCTTATAAAATTACAAGTGAATGTCTTTTTCTAACACTAAGGAGCCCATTTACTTAGATCGAGTGAAGGAATAGAGGAAAAAAAACTTTGAATTTCGAATGTTTTTTTGGGCTACTTCGACCTTCGACTTCGAATCGAACTAAAAATCATTCGACTATTCTACCATTCGATAGTCAAAGTACTGTGTCTTTAAAAAAAAAAACTTCGACCCCCTAGTTCGCCACCTAAAAGCTACCAGGGTCAATGTTAGCCTATGGGGAAGGTCCCCATAGGCTTAGCTATCTTTTTTTGGTCTAACAAAATCGTTCGATCGATGGATTAAAATCCTTCAAATCGAACAATTCGAAGGATTTAATCGAACGAACGAATAGCGCTAAATCCTTCGACTTCAATATTCGAAGTTGAAGGATTTAACTTCGAAGTCGAATATCGAGGGTTAATTAACCCTCGATATTCGACCATAAGTAAATTTGCCCCTAAGGACCTTATTTATCAAAATCATAATTATTTTAATTAAAAAGGTCCAACCAAACTAGAATCCACGTTGGACCTTATTTATTATCAATAAAATCACAATTTAATCAGATTGAGGACAAAAGAAACAAACAAAAAAATTGAGCGAAAATCCAAATCGTACTAATTTCCGTGAAATGCATGATTTTTTGCTGGCTTTTTCCACAAAAGCATAAATTTTTTGAATTTTTGCCCGAAAAGTCCATAATAGTTGCATTTTCAGTCTAATTCCATCGCAGACCACAGAAAATTCCAAACAAATTAGGGACTTCTCCCATTGACTTATATACCTCATCAGTAGGTCTGAGATGCTGGATTTTCAGATTCCGACTTTTTTCATCCTTGGGGTATAATAAATCTTGAAAAATTTAGTTTTTTCCCACTTAAAAATCTGATTTTATCGTAAAAAAGGCATCTGTTTTTGGACTTTAATAAATAACCCCTAATACTTCATGCTAATTTTTCCCCAATAAGACTTTCTTTTGCCTTGTACCTAAAAAATACAGCCTCTGCATTTGTTCTGGATCAGTGCTCATTACTGAGACCTTCAGCATGAAATTGTCCAATCAGTCCCCAAAAAGGTCACTGCCATCCATCTGCTTAAGTTCCATCTGACCAGAGCTTAACTGTATTCATTTACAAGGTGAGCTCCATTCTCGAAGCCTTCCTTCATTGATCCATGATGTGAAATGCAGAACTTTAAAGGCCAGAGCGAGACATACACATATACACATACATATATGTTTTATATATTTGTTAAATATATGTTTTTATGTGGGTTTTCATTGAAGGAATTTTAACCTGCTACTATCACTTGCTCTAGCAATGGATGTAACTTTACTTGCTGTGGAGGATGATGGGTCTGGCTATCAATCCAACCATCTGTCTAAAAGCAGTATATAATCTGTCTGTCTGTATATCTACATATCTGTCTAGCCATCTATATGCCCATTATTTAACTGTAGGGACAAGCATCTTATATATCATTAGTTGAGTCTTCTCTGGGACATGGTATTGATTTGTGTGCTGTCTCCAACAGAATTGTTTTTTTTATTAATTTGCCCTTTTATAATATTAATCTTAAATAAATAGATCCTACTTTTTTTTGGAAAATTCATAGAAGCTTTAGATATTTATGGGGTTATTTATTAAAATCCGAATGCCAAAGACTTGAAAAATTCAAGTTTTTCTTTTACTATAAAATCTGAATTTTTAGTGGAAAACAAGCTTCAATTTTTCAATATGTATTGATTTTCACGATGTTGCCTAGTTTTTTTCCTTATGGGGGAACGGGAAAATATATTGATAAATAAACCTGTGTGGTTTTGGTTGGAGTATATTTCAGAAAATATGGTTTTCGGTCAAAGAATCGAAAAATTTGTACGATTCCAATGTTACATGATTTTTTGGAGTTTTTTCCAGCACAGGAAATGTTCAGGGAAAATATATTGATAAATAGGGGGAAATAACCCACACAGATTTGCTCGGAGTATATTTAAGAAAATAATGAGATATTTTCTGATTTTGATAAATAACCCCCCATTGTGTATAATGACAGTACATCATTTATTAGTCTCTATTGGGACTATAACAATTTTTATCCTTTTTTTCCCTCTATTTATTGACATCTATATCAACCGTTACATTTTTACGCTTAAAGATGTTTTCACTCCAGTGTTTAAAATGGTCTTGTGATTTTTCATTATGAAAAACGTTTGTCTGTATGCTTTGTATTGCTCTTGAAGCAAAAGCCTTGTGTATGAAATGCTAAACACATGTAGAAATGGGCAACATGGACCAAGCAGCACTAAACCTCTTCTCTACTGATCAAAACAAATAATAATGGCAAGCCACGCTCTTCAAGGAATTGCTCCTGTAACATTTAAAAGACTTTTTATTGAAGGGAAATCAGAAGTGGCCTGTCTTCCTCAAGGGCTTTTTCCAACTCAACATAGGAAAGAACATTAACAAGAGTAGGGTAAAAGTTGGCTGGTACATCATGTGGCCATCATTACTGTCAATCATTGGCAGCAAGTCTACATGCTGTACAACATTCATTGTCCCTTCCTTATTTTAGGTGCCCTGGGAAACCAGCGCATGTTCCTACCTTGAAGGGCGTAGTATTTATTGTATCAATACTAACAGCTGCCTTTAATGAAAGTCAAGGATTCAGCTTAGCAGGGCTAAAGATAACAAATGCAGTGGCGTAACTATACTAGGGATGCACCGAATCCACTATTTTGGATTCGGCCAAACCCCTGAATCCTTTGTGAAAGATTCGGTCAAATACCAAACCAAATCCGAACCCTAATTTGTCTATGCAAATTAGAGGTGGGAAGGGGAAAACATTTTTACTTCCTTGTTTTGTGACAAAAAGTCACACGATTTTCCTCCCCACCCCTAATTTGCATATGTAAATTAGGATTCAGATTCGGTTTGGCCAGGCAGAAGGATTCGGCCGAATCCTGCTGAAAAAGGCCGTATCCTGGCCGAATCCTGAACCGAATCCTGGATTCAGTGCATCCCTAAACAAAATGTTACTGGGCCCCACAGCAAATTAATTTTACGGCCCCCAACATATCCAGAGAGTGTAATGTTTTACCAATATATGTTAAAATTGCTCATTAATTAGGGCCTCCAGGGGCCCCCTATACCTACTGTGCCCCCCTGCAGCCGTAGGGTCGCCTTTCTCTGTAGTTAGGCCCTTAAACAAATGTATCAACTATATATATATATCAATTTAGAACAGTTAAAAAGTCTGAAAAATGAAACTTTACTCTTTAATATTAAATAAACGGTCACAAATAGAAATTACAAAGTAATTGAAAAATTTCTTTATTTTCTGCGAACAGAAACCAACTGAACTGAAAAAACTTTTTGAAGGTGAATGACCATTTTAAGTCTACTAGAAAATCATGCAAACATTAAATAAACCCAATAGGCTGGTTTTGCCTCCAATAAGGATAATATTATATCTTAGGTTGGATCAAGTATAAGGTTGTGTTTTATTATTACAGAGAAAAAGGAAATATTTTTAAAAGAATGTTAATACAATGGAGTCTATGGGAGACTAACTTTCTGTTATTTGGAGCTTTCTGGATAACAAGTTTTCTTATAATGGATCCGCTACATGTAAAAGCAAACTATGGAAGATGTACAGTAAATAAGTTATATCACAATTTACCCATACAAAACCACTGATTAATAACCTTAGTATTCGTATAAATCCTGCAATAAGAGATGAGGTGACTTCAGAGCACCCCTAACAATGTAGGTGAGAGATTCCTCCATATCCACATATAGGGGGTTATTTACTAAACTCTGGTCAGGCTTCTTTGGGCAAAACTCAAATGTTTTCTGTTTTTTTTTTTTTTTAATACTTGAATTTTTTAAGATTTATTATAGCCCAATTCTGCTAAAAGACTGAATCCAAAAAATAAGCCTATGGCAGAGATCCCTATCCTATTTAGAAGTTTATGTGGTCTGTGCTGGAATTAGCCAGAAAATCTGAAAAATTTATCCGAAAAAGCCAAATAAAAACAAGCAATTTTCGTTTATCGCTCGATTTTATCAAGTTTTTACCCAAACGGATTACATCTAGCTTCTAGTCAGACTTTTTTAATTTAAAAAATCTGAAAATTTTGGATTTTGATAAATAATCCCCATACTGTACATCGTACTGAAAACTCATACTAAGTTATATGAACCTTCGGCAGAACTATTCACTTTAAAATACTGTGCAAGAGGTAATGTTAGCAGCTTCTTAAAGCCATTAAAATGATATTATGTGCAACTATACCTCAGGTCTCTAAAATGCATCGATTTAACAAGTTGTCTAAAATAAATTCTATTGGAATTTTATTGGGATAAGTTCAAGCAATCCTCCCAGAAAAGAGCAGGTGGCATGCATATAATATGATAATTATTACAGCACTGACTTCGCTTATGCCGGACGCATATCTGTTAATGTGTTAACGACCCGTTAATTACTTTATGTGTGGAAAAAAAGCTAAATTCCCTGGGGCACATTTGCTGGTGTGTCAGCATTAACAAAACACGTGTATATAACAGACTGCAAGCCTGAACAGAAAATAAACACAATGAATATTGTAAACATAAATTAAAAATTAAATTAGACTAGCGAGTGGGTATATTTCTCTGGCACAGTTGATAAGCAGTTTTCAATGCCAGTGTGAAGTGTGTCTGCTTTCCGCTTTATTTTCACAGGGAGCATATATACATTAAGGGATTAGCTTTATGTTGGAGACAAATGAATGGCTTTATACTGAATATCTTACAGTAAGTTATGGGCTATTAAGCCTTTTGTTTTACCATAGAGATATATGGGATTCTTTTTGTCATGGGATTCTGTTCAGTGTCCATGGGCATAGAGGCGGGGCAGACAATTACTTTCACTTTCCATTCAGCACTTCCTGGATGTCACTGCTCTCCCCACATCCCACGTTCTCTTTACCATTTAATAGTGTAGCCAGGGCATGGGGATGGACATCGGGAACCCCATTCTGGTGCACAAACAAGATTCTGAGATGATGCAAGGCTTTCCTTAAAAACAGTGTCCACAAAATGGCTGCTGCCTACTTGCTATCATTTTGAATTCCCAGACTGAAGGAAACAAGATTCAAATCATTTAAACAGTGTAATTAAAGTTCACTTTGCTTGACTAATGTGATAAAATAGGATTTTGAATAATTTTTTTGGGTGACGGGTCCCCTTTAATGTTTAAATGATTTAAGGTACAGTATGAAGATCCAAATTAAAGAAAGACCCCTTATCTTTAAAATCTGAGGTCCCTTGAATAACAGGTCCCATACCTGTATATGGAAATGTATTTCACCGTCCAGGTGTAGGACCTGTTATCCAGAATGCTCTGGGCCTGGGCTTTTCCGGACATTGGACCTTTGTGTAATTTGCATTTTCATTTAAATATTAAATAAACCCAGTAGGGTGGCTTTGCTTCCAATAAGGATTATATCTTCGATTGGATCAAGTACAAGGTACTGTTTTATTATTCATAGGAAAAAGGAAATCAATTTTTAAAAATCTGGATTATTGGGGTAAAATGGTTTTCTGGATAATGGATTTCATATGTATCCCATACCTGTAGTAAGAACGTGGCTGAATGCTATTTGTGACAAAATGATCATTCTTGCATTGCACCAAAAACGTTGTAATTGGAGGGCTACAATTTAACTTCTAGGGGTTATTTATGAAAGTCCGATTTTTTTTCTAGTCGGACTAAGGGTAGGACTACATGAACGATTTCGAATGATTTTTATCGCATGGCGCCGCAGCGTTGGTTCGACGCAACACAACTGTCGGATGCAGACACATCGCACAGTGTCTGCATCCGACAGTCGTGTCACGTCGGATCAATGCTGCGACACCATGCGACAATTCATTCACTTACCTTATTTTAGTTTTGTCGCAGCGCATCGGATACTACCCTAAAGGGGAAAAACACAATTTATCCATAGAAAAAAAACCTAGATTTTTTCATGATTTATTAAACTCCAATGGTGTTAAAAGTCTGAATAAAGTATTATTCCAATTCAGACCTGACGAATTCATGTAGAAGTCAATGGCAGATGCCCCATTGATATCCTGATCTGTACTGGGTTTCGTTCAATAATCTGAAGGTTTTTTGATATTCGGGCCAGAAAATTTACAGTTTCGGGCATCAAATCCGAAAAAATTCGGTGACAAATCCGAAAATTTTTTACGATTGAGATTTTTTTTTCCCTCACAAGAAATTTTCATAAAAATGTATTCATAAATAGAGGTGGAAAGTCTGTGTGGATTTGGTCGGAGTAACTTTCAGAAAATAGTGAGAACTTTTGGGATTTTGATAAATAACCCCCCAAATATTGAAAGAAATTTTCATAAAAATGTATTCATAAATAGAGGTGGAAAGTCTGTGTGGATTTGGTCGGAGTAACTTTCAGAAAATAGTGAGAACTTTTGGGATTTTGATAAATAACCCCCCAAATATTGAAAGAAATTCACAACATCTGGGATGCCCAAGACTGATATTTTAAAATGATGTTGGCTTGAAAGGCAACGTGGAGAGTTTTTTGACCTTGTCCCTTTACACAGTCTCCAACTGAACTTTTAGGGGCCGATTCACTCAGCTCGGGTGAAGGGTTCGAATGAAAAATACTTCGAATTTCGAAGTATTTTTTGGGTACTTCGACCATCGAATTGGTTAAATTCGTTCGAATTCGATCGAAGTCGAACGAAATCGAACGATTCGAAGTAAAAATCGTTCGACTATTCGACCATTCGATAGTCGAAGTACTTGCCCTTTAAAAAAAACTTCGACCCCCTACTTCGGCAGATAAAACCTACCGAAGTCAATGTTAGCCTATGGGGAAGGTCCCCATAGGCTTGCTAAGCTTTTTTTGATCGAAGGATTTTCCTTCGATCGTTTGATTAAAATCCTTCGAATCGAACGATTCGAAGGATTCAATCGTTCGATCGAACGAAAAATCCTTCGATCATTCGATCGCAGGATTTGCGCTAAATCCTTCGACTTCGATATTCGAAGTCGAAGGATTTCAATTCGAGGGTCGAATTTCGAAGTATTTTTAACTTCGAAATTCGACCCTTCGTGAATCGGCCCCTTAGTATGATGTAAAGGGTGATATTCTGAGACAATTTGCAACTGATTTTATTTTTTTATTAATTGTAATTTTTTGAGTTATTTAGCTTTATATTCAGCAGCTCTATGTTCTCCGGTTTGCAATGCCAGCAATTTAGTTGCTAGGGTCCAAATTACCATAGCAACCATGCATTGATTTGAATGAGAATGTGGAATATTAAGAGGTTCTGAATAGAGTAGACAGAAGAGTAATAACAATAAGTTTGTAGCCTTACAGAGCATTTGTTTTTAGATGGGGTCAGTGACCCCCATTTGAAAGCTGGAAAGTATCAAAAGAAAAAGGCAAATAATTAGAAAACTAAACCAAATCAATAATGAAGACCGACTGAAAAGTTATGTAGAATTGGCCATTCTAAACATACTAAAAGCTAAATTAAAGATGAACCACCCCTTTAAATGATAAAAAAAACAAATTATTAGCAGTATTACACAGTCATGTATCTTAGCTGTTTTTTCTATCCAGTATGTGTGTGTCATCTCATTCAAACAAGCTGGTGCATGTTCCTGTGTACTGGCAGCATAGAGGTTACACATGGTTTGTTTTAGTTGCCTCCCTGTATTGCATGAGGCCATTACCAAAGGTTAGCCGCACCATTACAACTGCTCCAAAATGACGGAGGAAGCAGTTTTATGGGTCTCCAACTCCCACTTCAGCCATGAGAGCAAACTAGCATCAGTTTAAAGGTCAGGAAGCTGCGGTATGACAGAAAGAACGGGGGATATTAGAGGCAGGGGGTAGGTGGTGAAGCAGCTCAGCACTGGGATGATTCCGCAGCATAAGATGGTAGAATTATGGCTGCCCAGAGACTCAGTATCACTTTAATGAGTCCGTCTGAAGAGGTACAGTCTGGATTTATGTAGCTGAGCATCATTTTCTGTCGAGACTGTTTATGGCAGACTCTTAAAATCCACACTGCTCATTTTTTGTGTGTATAAAATTTCCAGAACCCTACTTTCAGCATATCCATATTTTTCCCCAAAAACCCAGCTACTTTAATCCCGTAGACAACATAGTCTCCCCTGTAAAATGTACAGGGATTAGACAACATTGTCTTCCCAGCACAAAAGCTATGATTATCATATCAATCCAGGAAGAAGGCAAATTGTCTGCACCTGATAAAGTCATAATTTGTGTCAAATTATAATTATGTACCAAATGCAGTCTGCATTTGTTATCATGCTATGTTCTGTCTGTAAAACAATGTGAGAAGCTATGGATCCATTTTGGATGCAGGATTTAATCTCAAATTAAAGGAGAAGGAAAAGCTAAAATTTAAGTAAACTTTATCAGAAAGGTCTATATTAATACACCAGTAAATCCTCAAATATTTAGGGTCAAAAGACCTGTCAAACGAAACGCCACATTTCTTTCCTACTATTGTTTACACATGGGCTTCTGTATTAGACATCCTGTTTTCATCTTAAACCTCCAGGGCTAGTGATTGTGCATGCTCAGTTTGCTCCTCCCCCCCTCCCTTTTCCCCCTCCCCTCCCTTCTGTAATCTGAGCCTAGAGCTATGAGTGAGCAGGGAGAGGCAGGAAGTGATGTCATACCAAGCTAATATGGCAGCTACTATATTAAACAAACAGAGAGAGTTTCTAGAGCTGTTTACTCGGGTATGGTAAAACATTCTGCAGAATAAATATAGTGTTACAGCTTGCACTATTGTGGCTACTCTATTAGCAATAAACTGCTTTGGTAGCTTTCCTTCTCCTTTAAAACAGTTCCTGGACCAGAAAAGTTGGGGGGCAGGTTGGCCCTACCAATTATTTGACTACCTTTCTTTGTTTTGGATGGCATGTTCAGCTTGTACTGGTTAAGGAATGGTGCCTTGTGTATCTTTGCTTAGCAAAAAAAATGTTATACAAAACTTTTTGAACCATAAATGTTTGTCACAGGCTTCTGCTACTGTTAATGCTGAGTCAAACAAACTTAATGCCTGCCAGTGGTATAGTACAGTGTACAAAAGATATTTAATCGTACACTGATGTCTCATACATATATTTGTTGTGTACCTTGGTAATATAAGAAGAAATTCTGAGGCATCATTGGATAAATTCCTGTCTCTTCATTCTTTGGATTCCAAGAAAGCCCTTTGAAATTACGAAAAAACAGCAGGTTCATTCAGTTGTTCTGGTATTCTTAAAGGGATACTGTCATGGGAAAACATGTTTTTTTCAAAACGCATCATTTAATAGTGCTACTCCAGCAGAATTCTGCACTGAAATCCAATTCTCAAAAGAGCAAACTGATTTTTTTATATTCAATTTTAAAAATTGACATGGGGCTAGATATATTGTCAGTTTCCCAGCTGCCCCCAGTCATGTGACTTGTGCCTGCACTTTAGGATGGAACTACTTTCTGGCAGGCTGTTATTTCTCCTACTCAATGTAACTGAATCAGTCTCAGTGGGACTTGGCTTTTACTATTGAGTGTTGTTTTTAGATTTACCAGGGAGCTGTTATCTTGTGTTAGGGAGCTGCTATCTGGTTACCTTCCCATTGTTCTGTTGTTAGGCACCTGGGGGAGAGGGGGTGTTATCACTCCAACTTGCAGTACAGCAGTAAAGAGTGACTGAAGTTTATCAGAGCACAAGTCACATGACTGGTGGCAGCTGGAAAACTGACACTATGTCTAGCCCCATGTCAGATTTCAAAATTGAATATAAAAAATCAATTTGCTCTTTTGAAAAATGGATTTCAGTGCAGACTGAAGGCATAATAGGCAGAGGGCATCCTCCAGCTTTTCAGATTTCTGAATGCATATTGGGTGTGCAACAATGTGCTATTTGACCTTCAGTTCATACATTTTGAATTATGGGTAGATGTCTGCAGTGTCGGACAGGTCTGAAGCCTCAGGGGCCCCCCACACCATCCCCTGTGCCCCCCAGCCATGGAGCCCCCTCTCCTAATAGAAAGGAGTTAAGGAATAATAGAGCCCATCTAAAGGTAGTTGTTGGACAGTCTTCCCAAAAATAACTGAATGGTTTAAAAATACAAAACATTCATTAGGACATAAAAGAGAAAAGCCTAAAACATTTCGTGCCAAATGGGCACTTACTGTAGGCTCATAGGCACATGCACCTATAAGTAAGTGCCCCAGTAGGCACAAAGCGCATTAAGCTTTTGTCTTTAATGTCCTAATACATTTTTTTTATTTTTAAAACTCTTTTGGGAAGATTTACATATTTGTTTGTCTTGTATGATACTGTATGTACCCTTAGACTGTGGTGAACTGTGACCTTTTCTCCCTTATTATTTTTTACATTTGTTTTTGGACTTTAGGTAGCTCCTATAATTGAATTGCCATTTCTACATAATTTTCCTATTTTTTGGACAGACATCAGTGTCAAAATTACAGATAAACCCACACAATTATATTAACTCTATTAATACTGCTATTCGAGAGAGGGGAAAAAGGCGTTTAGATACAGCCAAAGTCTGTATCCAAAGTGCATCATTCCATGTTTCTGATCAAACGGGTAGAAAGGAAGCAATATACATCCCTCTCAAGTTAAATATTCTGGCATAAACATTTACTGCCCCCAAATAAAAAAAAATAAATATGTTTACCAGGGAGTGAAATCTCATCTTAGGGTTACAACTTTCTTATCAGATTCCAAGGAGGCTGGTAGAGAACGCATATAAATCTGCCTCCAAAAAAAGGGTTTCTCAGTGCAGGGAAATGAAATAAACATTTGGAGTTTCTGATACACAGAGACTGTGTGCGTTTTATGGTGTGATTTATTTTACTGTGGATACATTTCCTAAGATTTATCAGCACTTTTGTTGCTGTGTGAATAGTCCCAGGAAAATCTGCCTTTTTTTTATCTAAAAAATGGGTTTAATATTTTACAAAATGAATTTTGAAGGATACCCAGTATTACTTAGGACTAAGTCATTAATATGTTCAGTATGTTCTTTTGCCTTAGGAATGTGTTTTTCACTTTCCAAACACTTTTTTCGGTTCAGTTGTTCTTAGATTGTTCACCACGAATAAAGACTTTTATTATTAGTTGCTTTCCATGTTTTATATTTCTTGGGGGTGCCTAACTTTTGGCACCCCCAAGAAAATCAGCCTTTCCTTCGGAGTGATATATACTTACCTGACACCCCAGGCTGGTGCTCCTATCAGCAGAGAACTGCACCTACCTGGGGTTATTCCAACGAGCACCATGGACCGATCCTCTTTCTGCTTTTTCTTTCTTCAAATTTCCTGGGGCAGATGCATGCTTAGTAGAACTTCTTCTTTAACCCTTTCCCTGCCAGCCGTTTTGTACTAGATGCGAACATCTACTGCCAAGCAGTTTTTAGATATTTTGCACTCTTTCACTTTAAGGTGCCTTCCTGGGGCGGTCTTTTAGTTTACCCAGGAAAACAATATATTGTTTTTTTCAGGACAACCTGAACTTTCAAAATATGCAAGAATTTTGGTGTAATTCTACTTCTGTAAAAAAATATAGGCTTCTAAGTGTCCAATAAAATGAAAAAAATCATGTTTCACAAAGAACAATCACATATATCAGAAAAATTATTTACTTTATGTATGAGAACACAGCTGATTTGGAAAGGTCTATGTCTCCTGAACGCGGCAATACCAAATATATATAGTTTTATGGAGATTTCTCACTTGTATAGATCAAAATCTACAAGCAGTACACTAGCAAATGTCCAAAGCACCGCTCCCCAAACGGCATACTTCTGATTTCAAGGCAAAACATTCCACTAACAGTAGGTTTACCCTAGAAAACTACCCATTATTAGAAAGAACAGATTCTGGTGAATCAAAAATGGGTAAACATATCGTTGTACTCCAAACTACCAAGTTGCAATTGTTTCCTAAAGTTATAATGTTTTATAGAAATTGGTGAATTTTTTGAAAAATTACCTCAAAGCTTCCAATCTACATAATCGTATCTCCCACACATCATTAGGTATCAATGTAAAACACCCAAATATGAAAGCCTGGGGTTCACTGAACAGTTTGATGCCCAATATGTATAGGTGTACCCAAGCACGTGCCATACAGGGGCCCCAAAAGGAAGACCCCCATATGGTCTGTAATTTCAGGTACTGCAAAATCAACACATTTACATCGTTTTGGGGGGGTCAAAAGTAGAAAAAAGTAAGTTCACCCCAGAAAACCATATATTTTCGGGAAGTACACATTCCCACGAATCTAAATTGGGTATGCATGTCTTTGTACTCCAAAGTACCAAGCCGCAAACCATTCCTAAATTTGGTGATTTTGGTGATATTTCCAAAAATCACCTCAAAATTTCTACCCTGCAGCATCGTATTACCCACATACTTTTAGGTATCAAGAGAAATCACCCCAAATATGAAAGCCTAGGGTCCTCTGAACAGTTTGATGCCCAATATGTATAGGTGTACCCAAGCACGTGCCATACAGGGGCCCCAAAAGGAAGACCCCCATATGGTCTGTAATTTCAGGTACTGCAAAATCATCACATTTACATCGTTTTGGGGGGGGTCAAAAGTAGAAAAAAGTAAGTTCACCCCAGAAAACCATATATTTTCGGGAAGTACACATTCCCACGAATCTAAATTGGGTATGCATGTCTTTGTACTCCAAAGTACCAAGCCGCAAACCATTCCTAAATTTGGTGATTTTGGTGATATTTCCAAAAATCACCTCAAAATTTCTACCCTGCAGCATCGTATTACCCACATACTTTTAGGTATCAAGAGAAATCACCCCAAATATGAAAGCCTAGGGTCCTCTGAACAGTTTGATGCCCAATATGTATAGGTGTACCCAAGCACGTGGCATACAGGGGCCCCAAAAGGAAGACCCCCATATGGTCTGTCATTTCAGGTACAGCAAAATCAACACATTTACATCGTTTTGGGGGGGTCAAAAGTAGAAAAAAGTAAGTTCACCCCAGAAAACCATATATTTTCTGGAAGTACACATTCCCACGAATCTAAATTGGGTATGCATGTCTTTGTACTCCAAAGTACCAAGCCGCAAACCATTCCTAAATCTGGTGATTTTGGTGATATTTCCAAAAATCACCTCAAAATTTCTACCCTGCAGCATCGTATTACCCACATACTTTTAGGTATCAAGAGAAATCACCCCAAATATGAAAGCCTAGGGTCCTCTGAACAGTTTGATGCCCAATATGTATAGGTGTACCCAAGCACGTGGCATACAGGGGCCCCAAAAGGAAGACCCCCATATGGTCTGTCATTTCAGGTACAGCAAAATCAACACATTTACATCGTTTTGGGGGGTCAAAAGTAGAAAAAAGTAAGTTCACCCCAGAAAACCATATATTTTCGGAAAGTACACATTCCCACGAATCTAAATTGGGTATGCATGTCTTTGTACTCCAAAGTACCAAGCCGCAAACCATTCCTAAATCTGGTGATTTTGGTGATATTTCCAAAAATCACCTCAAAATTTCTACCCTGCAGCATCGTATTACCCACATACTTTTAGGTATCAAGAGAAATCACCCCAAATATGAAAGCCTAGGGTCCTCTGAACAGTTTGATGCCCAATATGTATAGGTGTACCCAAGCACGTGGCATACAGGGGCCCCAAAAGGAAGACCCCCATATGGTCTGTCATTTCAGGTACAGCAAAATCAACACATTTACATCGTTTTGGGGGGGTCAAAAGTAGAAAAAAGTAAGTTCACCCCAGAAAACCATATATTTTCGGAAAGTACACATTCCCACGAATCTAAATTGGGTATGCATGTCTTTGTACTCCAAAGTACCAAGCCGCAAACCATTCCTAAATCTGGTGATTTTGGTGATATTTCCAAAAATCACCTCAAAATTTCTACCCTGCAGCATCGTATTACCCACATACTTTTAGGTATCAAGAGAAATCACCCCAAATATGAAAGCCTAGGGTCCTCTGAACAGTTTGATGCCCAATATGTATAGGTGTACCCAAGCACGTGGCATACAGGGGCCCCAAAAGGAAGACCCCCATATGGTCTGTCATTTCAGGTACAGCAAAATCAACACATTTACATCGTTTTGGGGGGTCAAAAGTAGAAAAAAGTAAGTTCACCCCAGAAAACCATATATTTTCGGAAAGTACACATTCCCACGAATCTAAATTGGGTATGCATGTCTTTGTACTCCAAAGTACCAAGCCGCAAACCATTCCTAAATCTGGTGATTTTGGTGATATTTCCAAAAATCACCTCAAAATTTCTACCCTGCAGCATCGTATTACCCACATACTTTTAGGTATCAAGAGAAATCACCCCAAATATGAAAGCCTAGGGTCCTCTGAACAGTTTGATGCCCAATATGTATAGGTGTACCCAAGCACGTGGCATACAGGGGCCCCAAAAGGAAGACCCCCATATGGTCTGTCATTTCAGGTACAGCAAAATCAACACATTTACATCGTTTTGGGGGGGTCAAAAGTAGAAAAAAGTAAGTTCACCCCAGAAAACCATATATTTTCGGAAAGTACACATTCCCACAAATCTAAATTGGGTATGCATGTCTTTGTACTCCAAAGTACCAAGCCGCAAACCATTCCTAAATTTGGTGATTTTGGTGATATTTCCAAAAATCACCTCAAAATTTCTACCCTGCAGCATCGTATTACCCACATACTTTTAGGTATCAAGATAAATCACCCCAAATATGAAAGCCTAGGGTCCACTGAACAGTTTGATGCCCAATATGTATAGGTGTACCCAAGCACGTGGCATACAGGGGCCCCAAAAGGAAGACCCCCATATGGTCTGTCATTTCAGGTACAGCAAAATCAAAACATTTACATCCTTTTGGGGGGGGTCAAAAGTAGAAAAAAGTAAGTTCACCCCAGAAAACCATATATTTTCGGAAAGTACACATTCCCACGAATCTAAATTGGGTATGCATGTCTTTGTACTCCAAAGTACCAAGCCTCAAACCATTCCTAAATTTGGTGATTTTGGTGATATTTCCAAAAATCACCTCAAAATTTCTACCCTGCAGCATCGTATTACCCACATACTTTTAGGTATCAAGATAAATCACCCCAAATATGAAAGCCTAGGGTCCTCTGAACAGTTTGATGCCCAATATGTATAGGTGTACCCAAGCACGTGGCATACAGGGGCCCCAAAAGTAAGACCCCCATATGGTCTGTCATTTCAGGTACAGCAAAATCAACACATTTACATTGTTTTGGGGGGGTCAAAAGTAGAAAAAAGTAAGTTCACCCCAGAAAACCATATATTTTCGGAAAGTACACATTCCCACGAATCTAAATTGGGTATGCATGTCTTTGTACTCCAAAGTACATAGCCACAAACCATTCCTAAATTTGGTGATTTTGGTGATATTTCCAAAAATCACCTCAAAATTTCTACCCTGGAGCATCGTATTACCCACATACTTTATGTATCAAGAGAAATCACCCCAAATATGAAAGCCTAGAGTCCTCTGAACAGTTTGATGCCCAATATGTATAGGTGTACCCAAGCACGTGGCATACAGGGGCCCCAAAAGGAAGACCCCCATTTGGTCTATCATTTCAGATACTGCAAAAATCGACACATTTACATTTTGTGGGGGGGGGGGACAAAGGTAGAAAAAAGTACGTTCACCCCAGAAAACCATATATTTTCGTAAAGTACACATTCTCCTGAATCCAAATTGGGTATGCATGTCTTTCTACTCCAAAGTACCAAGCCGCAAACCATTCCTAAATTTGGTGATTTTGGTGATATTTCCAAAAATCACCTCAAAATTTCTACCCTGCAGCATCGTATTACCCACATACTTTTAGGTATCAAGAGAAATCACCCCAAATATGAAAGCCTAGGGTCCTCTGAACAGTTTGATGCCCAATATGTATAGGTGTACCCAAGCACGTGGCATACAGGGGCCCCAAAAGGAAGACCCCCATATGGTCTGTCATTTCAGGTACAGCAAAATCAACACATTTACATCGTTTTGGGGAGTCAAAAGTAGAAAAAAGTAAGTTCACCCCAGAAAACCATATATTTTCGGAAAGTACACATTCCCACGAATCTAAATTGGGTATGCATGTCTTTGTACTCCAAAGTACCAAGCCTCAAACCATTCCTAAATTTGGTGATTTTGGTGATATTTCCAAAAATCACCTCAAAATTTCTACCCTGCAGCATCGTATTACCCACATACTTTTAGGTATCAAGATAAATCACCCCAAATATGAAAGCCTAGGGTCCTCTGAACAGTTTGATGCCCAATATGTATAGGTGTACCCAAGCACGTGGCATACAGGGGCCCCAAAAGTAAGACCCCCATATGGTCTGTCATTTCAGGTACAGCAAAATCAACACATTTACATTGTTTTGGGGGGGTCAAAAGTAGAAAAAAGTAAGTTCACCCCAGAAAACCATATATTTTCGGAAAGTACACATTCCCACAAATCTAAATTGGGTATGCATGTCTTTGTACTCCAAAGTACCAAGCCGCAAACCATTCCTAAATTTGGTGATTTTGGTGATATTTCCAAAAATCACCTCAAAATTTCTACCCTGCAGCATCGTATTACCCACATACTTTTAGGTATCAAGAGAAATCACCCCAAATATGAAAGCCTAGGGTCCTCTGAACAGTTTGATGCCCAATATGTATAGGTGTACCCAAGCACGTGGCATACAGGGGCCCCAAAAGGAAGACCCCCATATGGTCTGTCATTTCAGTTACAGCAAAATCAACACATTTACATCGTTTTGGGGGGGTCAAAAGTAGAAAAAAGTAAGTTCATCCCAGAAAACCATATATTTTCGGAAAGTACACATTCCCACAAATCTAAATTGGGTATGCATGTCTTTGTACTCCAAAGAACCAAGCCGCAAACCATTCCTAAATTTGGTGATTTTGGTGATATTTCCAAAAATCACCTCAAAATTTCTACCCTGCAGCATCGTATTACCCACATACTTTTAGGTATCAAGACAAATCACCCCAAATATGAAAGCCTAGGGTCCTCTGAACAGTTTGATGCCCAATATGTATAGGTGTACCCAAGCACGTGGCATACAGGGGCCCCAAAAGGAAGACCCCCATATGGTCTGTCATTTCAGGTACAGCAAAATCAACACATTTACATCGTTTTGGGGGGGTCAAAAGTAGAAAAAAGTAAGTTCACCCCAGAAAACCATATATTTTCGGAAAGTACACATTCCCACAAATCTAAATTGGGTATGCATGTCTTTGTACTCCAAAGTACCAAGTCGCAAGCCTTTCCTAAATTTGGCGATAAAAGCAACGGTTTTTACATTTCTGAAAATCGCCTAAAAATATTGCAATTGGCCGCATTTATCTCACCCAACTTCTTACATACAATTGTAAAACACCATAAATACTGATGCCAAGGGTCTACTGAACAGTTTTATGCCCAATATGCATTGATATACCAAGGCAGCTGGCATGTGCGGACCCCAAATATAAATAGTGAATATGAGTTTTCTCTGCTGCCGATTCGCCTTCTGTAAACATAGACTCTTGACTTCATATTATGTGCCTCAAGACCCTCCTAACAGCAAAGACCCCCCAAAACCATATGTTTTTGGAAAGTACACATTCTGACGAAAACAACCAAGATAAAGACGTCTTTCTACAGCAAAGTACCAAACTTCAAAACTTTTATAAACATAGAGATTTTTACATTTCTGAAAATCGCCTAAAAATGTTGAAGTATGCCACATTTATCTCACACAATGTTTTACGTACAAAGAAAAATCACCCCAAATATGGACATCAGAGGTCTACTGAATAGTTTGATGCCCAATATGCATAGATTTACCAAAGTATATGGTGTGTACGGCCCCAAATGAAACATGTGCATATGAATTTTCACGCTGGCCAACTAAGCTGCTGAAAAAAGAACCCCAACTGTGCGTTATGTGCCGTAAGACCCCCAAACTGTAAAAAGACCCCAGAAAACAGTATATTTTTGGAAAGCATATATTCTGACGGATCAATCTAAGTAAAATAATATACCAAAGCACCAAACAGCAAAACTATACTAAAGATACATAAGGAACAATAATGCAGGGATAAAATTGCAATAAAACCACAAAAATTGTGCAAATCAATGAAATAACAAAATAACTGCACCAACAGCGTAATTAGTGGCCGAAATCGATTATCCAATAGTCACGCTGCTGAAATAAACAGTTTTTATGGGTAAAAAAAAAACACAAATTGGTGAAATGAAAAAGTAAAAAAAATAAAATGTGTATACATGTGTGTACACTTCCAAGAATTGTGTGACAGTGTATAAGTGTGTATAAGTGTGTATATAAGTCCATATAAGTGTATATAAATGCATATAAGTGCATATAAGTGGAAAATGAAAAATTAAAAAAAACGTTTTTTTTTTGTTTTTTTTTTACTAAAATATGTGTGTATGTGTGTATAATGTAGGTAGGTGTATGTAAGTGTGTAAAATAAAGGCCACTTACTGTTTTTGGCTGAGCTGGAGAAGAGAGAGAAGCAGATCTGCAGATTCACAGCAAGCAGGAAGTGTGTGGGCGTCGCTGGAACACGAGGTGAGCAGGAGGAAGCAGAGCAGCAAGGCAGACACGCGATTTGCTGTGTCTGCCTCTTTTAGGTCGGCCCTGCGACAATCCTGTCGCAGGACCGACATGACAGCCCCCCAGCCTCGTTGCCCAGGGGGCTGTCAATGCTGCTAAACCTCTGCAGAGGCGGCTAAAGCCGCTGATGCAGAGTACAGCATGTAAAACTGCAAGCACGTACAATGTACGTGCTTGGCAGTTAAAGCCCTTGCCTGCCAGAACGTACGGTGTACGTGCTTGGCAGGCAAAGGGTTAATGTTTGGCCTTTCGCTCTACCGCGTATGTACAGAAAGAAGAAGCCTGAAGACGATCGATCCTTGGTGCTCTCTGGAAGAACCCCCAGACCAGTGCAGTTTGCTCCGGAAAGGAGCATCAGCTCGGTGTGCGGGTAAGTAAATTCAATCACTTGAAGGTGCCTAACTTTTGGCACCCCAAGTAAATATGCCTTTCCTTCTCCTTTAATGATTCTGCTCAGCAAGGACAAATATCTAAACACACATACATACATGGGACCTGCTATCCAAAATGCTTGGGATCTGGGGTTTTCCAGATAAGGGATCTTTCCATAATTTGGATCTCCATACCTTAAGTCTACTAAAGTAATTTAAGTGTTAAACCCTATAGGATTGTTTTGCTTCTAATAAGAATTAATTATATATTGGTTAGGATCAAGTACAAGGTACTGTTTTATTATTACAGAGAAAAATACATTTTACAATTTGAATTATTTGATTAATATGGAGTCTATGGGAATATGGTCTTCCCATAATTTGGAGCTTTCTAAACAATGAGTTTCCAGACAACGTATACCATACCTGTATGTGTATGGATATTGGATATTGTGCTCCATATTGTAAAATATAAAGATATTAGAAATCACAGAGGAGCACAAAGGCCAAGAGCTATTATACAGGTTATGGAACTATGACATTTCTTATAATAAAAAGCCACAAATTTCCTCTTAGTAGACAAAAGGAACCTGCATATAAAAGAACCTAATGGAAATAAAAATCGGAGTCAGTCAGCAGTAGAGTTGTTTTTCCTCCGCATGGGCCAAGGTCATTTGCAATCTGGAGTGAACTAAACTTTGTTAGAATGAACTATGCCCTGACAACACCATACAGTGCAGCTCTGCCCATCTCTCTCTTGTTGTAAAGTTTGCTTTCATGATGAGTTTATGGTGTACTATTCACTTTACCCAGCATCTCCCAAAACTGAGTTGGGTTAACTCAGACTATTTCATCCAACAAAAGTAAATACCTAAATGCAAAAGGGGCCAGCGGCCATTTAATCTCATGCTGAACGCTGTTGTAGCAGTGCAAGTGCTTAATTCGTGTTTGTTTCCAAGTCATTTGTATGGCCCCTTTGTCAGCTATTGAGATTAACCAGATGCTTAAACTCCGAACATTATATGCAAAGGAATTCTGTATGTAATCAAAATTTAAAGGTGGCCATACATGTGCTGATTAAATCTGCCGATATTGGTCTTTTAGACTAATTCGGCAAGTTATCTGCCCGTGTGTGGGGGCTTCCAACAGGTCCTCCCAATTGATATCAGGCCAAAAATCACGCTGATATCGATCGGGCAGGTTTGATTTTTTTACTGCGATCGAGGACCACAACGGCTAGTTGATGCGGTCCTACGACCCATCGTTGGCTATTCTCTACACTGTAATCTGATCATTCGGCCCTAGGGCCAAACGTTTGGATTAACCCGGCATTGCCCTGCGGTTATTGGGCATATCGAGATAAGATCTGCTCATTCGGAGACCTTGGCAAACGAGCGGAACTTGAATGACCACCTTAACAGTATGCAGGAAAATATCTTCTACTTCATACTTCTACTGTCTTCTACTGCACTTGTCTCCCCTATCTCTTATGCAATCGCAATATGAAGGCAGATTCAAACCAAGCAGAACCATGAGAGGCTAAGTAATCATTTTCTTCCCCCTCTTTGTTCCGTTTCCCAAATTGAAGAGGACACATGATAAAAATGTCAGCCCCACTCTGCACGTCAGGCCCCTAACAGGATTACATGTCAGCCCTTAATGCCTGGATGTATTCCCCCCACCACCACCCCATACATGAATGGCTGCATTATTATATTGCTAGCGGAAAGTTCCGGTAATATATAGTAAGAGACAAGTAGCTCTTTATGGCCAGTGATTATTTGCTTTGAATGAAACCTGTGATTTATGTCCATTTAACTGAGCAGCTCCTTGTAAAATTCCCACCGCTGCATTTTTCCTTAATACAGAATGACTGAAGCGAAAGTGACAAGCGGCTTGCCATGGAAATGTGCAGAGGGCTGTGGTGTTATATTTAATATACCTGACACGGAAATTGTGCACCAGCTGACTAACTTCTCCACTGCTTTAGGGTGGGTTACTCAGACCCACCAGGGTCCTCTATGCAATTGTGCACCATAATCAATTGTGCAATTGTGTTGCCATAGTTTTAGGGGAGTTATGCTGTTTTATAGGTGGTACCAAAAGGCCGAATGCAGAGAGAGAGAGTAGTCCCCAATTATATCCCCTCTGTACCATGTTTCTACCTCTTTACTTTTGTTCATCTTCACCACTGCAGCAATATGGTAGTGCTGAACAAAAAGTTGCAGTTTCTCTGCTTTCTTGGTGATCTGCAGTACAGGGATGGCACCTGTTATCCAGAATGCTTGGGACCTGGGGTTTTCTGGATAATGGATCTTTCTGTAATTTGGATCTTTATACCTTAGGTCTACTAGAGAATCATGTAAACATCAAATAAACCCAATGGGCTGGTTTTGCTTCCAATAAGGATTCATTATATCTTAGTTTGGATCAAGTATAAGGTTCTGTTTTATCATTACAGAGAAAAAAGAAATAATTTTAAAAAATTTGGGTCATCTAATTATAATGGAGTCTATGGGAGACGGCTTTTCCGTAATTCTGAGCTTTCTGGATAACCGGTTTCCGGATAACAGATCCCACACCTGTACAATAAATTGAATAGTGTTATGTAGAGGACAAAGCATTGGCTTTTGAGTGCAGCTTCTCTCCCAGGTGAACACCTTAGATTCTGCTGTGCTCTATAGTATTGCTGTAAATATGCAGACGAGGCTCCACAGGGTGCTAATCTGTTTATTTATAATTCAAGAGTTTTAGTCCATATATTAATGAACCCTTAATGAGCTCCGAAAAAAAAAAAAAAGGCTTGAGATTTTTGCTTTTTACCATACCCTGCAATCAAAAGGCGCCTCGAGTGGATATTTTATTGCAGCTTTGTAAGAGTGGTGCGACTGTATTTCTGAAAGGTTAATATTCAGACCTGAAAATTATTTTATTTAGTCTTGAAATGATGCCTGCTGCTCAAACCATGTTTATTTTTAAATGCCACAGAACATATATTCTACGTTCTGCAGCATCAAAGGGTTTGGGAACAGAGGAGTGGCTTTTAAAGCCGCCTGCTCCGATCCTTCTCATTCTCCAGTCCAAAGGCCACAAGCCTAGGCGGGGAACGGGGAGTGGCCCCTGAGGCACGATCGCAGAGGGGCCCCAAAGACACATGCAATGGAGCGATTCTGCTGCTGCCCGCACTTCCTGCTCCAGCAAGCTCCGCCTACTTACTGGATCCACCAAGTAGATGGTGCCTTCTCTTCCTACAGCTATCCTGACGATCAGTAAGCCTGCCGCCAAGGCCTAGGGTGGCTAATTAGTAGGGGCGGCATGCCGCCCAGCCACTATATGGGGAGCAATGGGGACACACATCTCCCCAATGCTCCGGCGCTTTTGTGCGCCCACAGGGGGTAGGGTGGGCGCTAGGAGTGCACAGCCAGGTGCTAGGACCGCGAGGCCTAGGGGCGTCCGCCCCTGAAATTCGCTGATGCTGCCATCCCAGGTTAGTGCCAGGCCCGGATTTGTGGAAAGGCCACCTAGGCCCGGGCCTAGGGTGGCAGGATTTTAGGGGGGCGGCATGCTGCCCAACCACACCCACATTGGTTCAAAAACACTGGGGATGCGCTGGAGATACATAGTACAATCATTTTTTAAATTTTCCATGCGCCAATCACCATTGCTCCAGTCCAGATGATGGAAATTTGCATGAATAAAGGGGAAGGGACAGGGGTGGCGAACGGCAGTGGGCCTAGGGACACCCACTATGTAAATCCGGCCCTGGTTAGTGCCCCCCCCACACACAAACACACACTTATTTTAGCAGCACACATATACAATTTTGGGGGATCAAGGGGGTCACACACATTCACAGCACTCACACACACTTCCAAACCCACACAACACTCAATTTGCCAATTGTACACACACATACACACTTGAGCTATTTTGTGTTTTTTTTTACTGCATCGTCTGTTTTTTTATTGCCATTGCGAATAGCTTATTTGCTAATTGCACTGCGCAATACCTTTTGGTGATTTTGTTGAATTTTTAGCCATTTTATTGCATGTTTAGCCATTTTGTTACATTTTCAGCTTTGCGTAGATGTTGCTCACTTATTTCTGTCCGTAAAACCTATTTGGCCATGCTAAAATATTCAAACTTTGATTCTGACTGCTGATTACACTAGGCAAAAAAAAAAAAAACATTGATTTTTGTGGTTTTGTTTGATTTTAGTGATTTTATACCATTTCGTTCTGTTCTTTCTTTGTAAAATGCAAGCTTTGTGACGATTTTCAGAAATTTCGTAAATACTGTTATATTTAGCATAGCTAACAGTATGGAGACATCTGCAATAGAAAGATGTAATTACCTGTTTTAGATTCGTCAGAATGTGTACTTTCGGTACTTTATGGTTTTCTAGGGTCTCTATACTGTTAGGGGGTCTTATGGTACATAATACACATATCAGGTGCTGGTATTGTAGCAGTCAGAGTATCATACGTGAAAATTCATATGTGCTATTTTCATTTGTGGGTTTCTGTATGCCTCCTAGTTTGGTAAATATTTTCATATCAGGCAACAAACTGTTCAGTAGATCCCTGGTGTTCATATTTAGGATGCCTATTGCTGGTACGTTACGAAATGTGGGGTATATAATGGGGTAAAATGCAAACTTTGTGACTATTTTTAGAAATCTAAAAAAAAAAGCATTATGTTTAGCATAGCTTTGTAGTTTGCAGTAGAAAGAAGTCATTACCTGCTTTAGATTCGCCAGAATGTTTACTTTTGGAAAATATATGGTTTTCAAGGGTCTCCATACTGTTAGGGGGTCTCATGGCACATAATACACATACCGGGTGCTTATATTATAGTAGCCAGAGTGTCATACGTGAGAATTCATATGCACTATTTCGATTTGGGGGGTCTCTGTATGTTATATAGTTTGGTAAATCTATGCAAATAGGCATCAAACTGTTTAGTAGACCCCGGCATTCATATTTAGGATCAGAATGTGTACTTTTCAAACATATATGATTTCCTGGGGTAAACCTATTGGGGGACATTTATCAACACTGGGCAAATTTGCCCATGGGCAGTAACCCATGGCAACCAATCAAATTGCTGCATTCATTGTTCTACTTGCAGCTGGCTTTAAAAAGCTATTCACTGATTGGTTGCTAAGGTTAACTGCCCATGGGCATATTTGCCCAGGGTTGATAAATGAGCCCCACTGTTTCAGGATTTTATGGCCTTGAAATCTAAAGTATGCCGAAATTAGGTAATATACTGCCAGGAGTTTTTACTGTACAGAAGTCCTAAATCTCCTTAAAACTATACATGTCTGGTATTGGCACATTCAAGAGACATGAGGCTTTCCAAATCAGTTGGATTTTAATGCCTAAAATGAAATATTTTTCTGGCATCAATTCATATATTGTGATAAATTTTAATTTTCTTTTTTTTATGGTATTTAGTGCTATAAATCTTTTTGCAGAGGTGCAAATACATGAAAACTCAGACAGATTTAGAAAGCTCAATAAAAAAACAATGTATAATTTTCCTAGGTAAACTTTAGGTTTCCCCTCAGAAAATGCCCCTAAAGTGAGAGAGCACAAAATGTTTCAAAAACGTCTGGCATTTCGAGTAACCAAAATGTGAAATTCTGCTGGCACTTAAAGGGTTAAAAAAAGTCCAACCAAACTAAAACCCACGATTGGAGCTTATTTATTATTTGAAAAAAGCAAAATTGAATCAGATTGGGGACAAACCCGAAAAAAATTCAGCTCAAATTCAAATTGTATGATTTTTTCAGAGTTTTTCCCGAATCGATCAATTTTTTCAGATTTTATTTTGTGCTAATTCCAGCACAGACCACAGAAAATTCCAAATTGGATAGGGACCTCTCCCATATACAACATCGGTAGGTCTGAGATGCCAGGTTTTCTTATTCAGACTTTTTCCATCCTTTGAGTATAATAAATTTCGAAAACATTGAGTTTTTTTCCCACTAAAATCGAGTTTTTGCCATTTGGACTTTAATATATAAACCCCTGAGAGTATTATGGTAATGTTTAAAGGGGTGTGTTTACCTTCAAACACTTTTTTCGGTTTAGTTGGTTCACCAGAAATAAAGACTTTTTTTGCAATTGCTTTTTATTTTCTATTTGTGAACGTTTTTCTAATATTGAAGTGTAAAGTTTTATTTTCACCTTCTAGAGCAGCTCTGGGAGGGGGGGCGCCGACTTTTTAACTGTTCTAAATTGATACATTTGGTTGATACATTTCTTATCTTTGTCCCTGCTTAACTGAATCTCTGAGTTTCATTAAGGCAGCTGTTAGAATTGATACAATAGTTGTTAATATCCCCCAGATGCTGCTGACAAATATAGCAACTAATTGTATCAACTAAATGTAACAATTTGTACAGGGGCGTAACTACAGAGGAAGCAGACCCTGCGGCTGCAGGGGGGCCCAGGAGGTATAGGGGGCCTATGAGGCCCTAATTAATGAGAAATGTCAATAAATATTGGTAAAACAGGACAACCTCTGTGACTATGAAGATTTTCATTCATCCAGGTCATAGTATATCTAGTATAGGTCAATCTAAAAACAACTGGATTTGCTGAGTAATCAATGAAGACGTTTCACTACTCATCCGAGCAGCTTCTTCAGTTCAACTGACTGGTGTGGGAAGTTCTCGGCATATAAACTCTTCCACTAATCCATTTACAATGGCACATTGTAACTCTTCAAAGAGGCGACATCTGAAGAAACTCACAGAGGTGTTGATTCTGTGTAGTTGTGATAGGATTATCCAATGTGTCATGCAACTCCTAGATACAGGCAGGGCCGCCATCAGGGGGGGACAGGGGGGACAAGCGTACCGGGCCCGGGCATGAAGGGGGGCCCGGCAGCGCTGCATTTTTTGAAGATCCGGGCCCCCCTTACGAGCGCCCGAGCCGTACGTCTTGCCTCTGTGCTGCCGAATGCGGAAGTGCCGAAAAGCCGATGCGCCGAAAAGACCCGAAGTCACGGAAAAAGCCGAAGTCACGAAGCGCCGAAAAGACCCGAAGTCACGAAAACAGCCGAAGTCCTGAAGCAGCGCAAAGACCCGAAGTCACGAAAACAGCCGAAGCCGAAGTCCTGAAGCAGTGAAAAGACCCGAAGTCACGAAAGGAGGTGAAGTTGAAGTACTGAAGCCGTGAGTTCAATTCTACTGAACACCAGTTTGTGTATTTTTTTTTTTTTTAATCTCCTGGCCACCAATGTATTATTTTAATATTCTATAGGCCCCTGCCGCCAATGTTTTTTTTTTTTTTCAAAAAAAATTTTTTTTTTTTTCAAATTTTTTTTCGGGGCCCCAATTTGTTTTTAACTTATAAGGGGGCCCCTGCGGCCAATGTTTTTTTTTTTTCAAAAAAAATTTTTTTTTTTTTTTAATTTTTTTTTGGGGCCCCAATTTGTTTTTAACATATAAGGGGGCCCCTGACGCCAATGTTTTTTTTTTCAAAAAATTTTTTTTTTTTTTTTTAATTTTTTTTTTGGGGCCCCAATTTGTTTTTAACTTATAAGGGGGCCCCTGCCGCCAATGTTTTTTTTTTTTTTTCAAAAAAAATTTTTTTTTTTTTTACATTTTTTTTTGGGGCCCCAATTTGTTTTTAACTTATAAGGGGGCCCCTGCCACCAATGTTTTTTTTTTTTTCAAAAAAATTTTTTTTTTTTTTTAAATTTTTTTTTGGGGCCCCAATTTGTTTTTAACTTGTAAGGGGGCCCCTGCCACCAATGTTTGTTTATTTTTTAGTTTTTTTTACATTTTTTTTTGTTGGTGCCCCAAGTTTTTTTTTAACTTATAAGGGGGCCCCTGCCACCAATGTTTTTTAAAAAAAAAAAAAAAATTTAATTTTTTTTTTTTTTGGGCCCCGGGGGCCCTGACCATCAATAGCTTTTTACAACTTGTGTCGTGGGGGTTACTTTTTTAGCGCTGATGTCTGTGTGGTCTTTTAACTGCGATGTGGAGTGGGCGGGAAATGGGGTGGAGCTTGGTCGTCAGTGTGGGCGGGGTCCAGGGGGCCCCAAAAATTTTGTTGTACGGGGCCCCGTGATTTCTAATGGCGGCCCTGGATACAGGTGTTACTTGTGAGAGTTGCATGAATGGATGTGTGAAGTGTTCTGAATCCGCGGGGTACAGATGTTAGAACAGCATTGTATGTAGCAGACAGGTGGTGTCGAAGGCCCCCACCTCTGTTCAGAGATGGTCTCTCCACCTTGACATGAATCGCCTCTTTCACGCCTCGTTCAAACCAGCGGTCTTCTTTATCCAAGATTTGGACCTTGCTGTCTTCAAAGGCGATCCCAAAGGGCACTGCGAAATTTTTGAAAAGCACATTCTTTGTAACTGCTGCCTAGAGCTTCTTATATGTTTACCTCCTTACACTGAGCTTCACCTTAATAATATGTCTCATATTGTTTAATTGGGCTGCACAAGAATAGAATGTAAGGGTCAATGAGTCAAGAAATGTTGTGACAACATCTTGCTTACTTGGTTCTTTTCAGCATGAGTACAATGAATAGGTGTTGAACATGCCTAATGTTTTAATGACTGAAAATCTGTGGTTTTGATTATTTTTTTTATCTGAAGTTACTCAGTGTTTGGCCATTGAGAGGCAGATCATTAGATTAGCAGTGCACAGATAAACCCGGTACATTATCTGTGCTCCGGTAATCGATCTGCCTCGCAAGGATTAATATGGGGTAGCTTCAGTCTTCATATTTGCAGTGTTTAGCTCATGAAATAATAAAATAAAGATTTTTTTGTTATTGTATACAATGTTGTATGTCACGGTCTATCATAAGAAATAACAAAAGACAATTTTTTGTGATTGTATATAATGTTGTATGACACTGCTTAGCTCAAGAAATAACAAAATACATACTTTTTTGTGATTGTATACAATGTTGTATACTGAGCTATTTATTGAAACATTGCGGGACAGGGATACTATTGCAATGCTAACAATTTTGATATTATTATGATATCCATTGTATTCTACTGCTTCTCTTTTTTTGCTCAGGTCTCAGCATCCGAGGAGCACAAGAAGAGGATCCCCCAGATCCTCAGCTCATGAGACTAGACAATATGCTGTTGGCTGAAGGTGTTTCTGGACCAGAGAAGGGTGGTGGAGCAGCAGCCGCTGCAACAGCAGCTGCCGCATCTGGTGGCACCTCAGATAATTCCATAGAACACTCTGACTACAGAGCCAAACTCAGCCAGATCCGACAGATTTATCACACAGAACTGGAGAAATATGAACAGGTGAGTTAAGGTTCAGCCTGCAAAATAAATAAATATATATACACACAGGTTCTTATAGGCTATTAACTTTGCAATCCAAAAATTTGTTTAGAACTGTTTGTTCATTACAAGTTTTTAATATGTCATTGGTTACCCTCTAATGTACCTGATCGCCAAGTTATTTTTTCAAGGAATGCTCTGTCACAAAAGCGATTTCCCTTTTTCACTAAGATGGCTGATATAATTCTTCTGATGTGCTGATTCTAGCACATCATATATTTTTCCTGCTGTAAAAAAAAATGCTCCAGTGCGGCATGTGCCTATTTCTTATCATAGCTAGTGTACAGGCTCCCTGGTCTTGGTCTTAGTGCAGGAGAGGTGCATTATGGGCGTTTTTTTCATGTAGTTTGCGATTTTTTTCTAGACTTTGGCATTTAAATAACCAGATGGTTGCATATAGAAGAGAATGTATAGTGCTGAAAAGCACAATAGAGGTATGCCTGTCCACAGATTTAATATCTTTGTCACACTTTCCTTGTCCTTGAAATAAATCCCATTAGGCTGGTTTGGTTTCCAATAAAGATTAATTATATCTTAGTTTGGATCAAGTACAATGTACTGTTTTATTATTACAGAGAAAAGGAAAATAATTTAAAAAAAAATTGATTATTTGGATAAAATTTGGTCTATGGGAGACCTATTTTGTAAATCGGAGCTTTCTGGATAACAGGTTTCTGGAAAATGGATCCCATACCTGTATTAGTTTGTACTTTCAACTGCATGTTCAGTGGGATAATTTTGGGCCTGAACCTTAGGTTAGGCCTGGACATGGTGGTAGTTGCCTCAAGAGGCTTTGACAGTTTTACCAGATCTAATGATGAAATATTCTCCTTTATGGCCCATGTACTTTTCTAGTCTAAAAACTTTCAGTAAAGGGAGTCCTTGCATATGTGCTTGTACACAATCACCTTGCATGTTATCTGCAGCTGCAGTCATTTAGATGACACATTGAGAGCCTTAAGGCACACTCAAGTTGGATTTTGCTATAGGCAAAAGTATGGTTAAGGATTTCCAGTGCCCTTGAGCATCTGGAACCCCTGTGTTTCCGCACTGAGATGTCTCCTGAGTTCACCCTTCAACTCCATGTGAGAAGCAGCTCTGCACGCTTGTACATTGTCTGTGTTTTTTTTGTTGTTTTCTTATTTTGCCACATAAATTTTAGGTCTTAGGTGTTGTTGTAGACTAATATTTACCATATAATTGGTTACAAACAAAGAAACTCTTTGCCTAGTACTTTATTTTTCTCTTCAATGTGCATGAATTGAAAAGGGGATCTTATTAATCTACCATCCAAATGATAGCAAAAATCATGTAACATTATGGTTCAGTTGGTTTTGAATCTCTTAAATAAACCCATGCCCAATTTGCTTCTTCCATTGCTTCTGCATGTGTCAGGTGATAAACCTGCTGAGAGCAGCATTTTGTAAGCACTAATTATCTGCTTTCTTTTATGGACTAAAATATGGCCAGATTTATCAACTGGCTTTTATGCACTAAATGTAATAAAGTGTTTTTAATATATATAGTGTTTTTAATATATATATACATATCTGTGTGTGTATATATATATATATATATATATATATATATATATATATATATATATATATATATATATATATATATATATACACAAGAGCCATGAATACCCCATAAATTATATCCTTATAAATGGCTCTTACTGATGATGTTATTAGTTATAAATGGTGCTTAGTGACCATTTTTGCCACATGACTCAGTAAAACTTGTGTATAATAATAAATAAAGTACCCCTTGTTGGAAAACAGGAGGATATTAGAAGTAATCTCTGAGTTCCATGACCTGTGTATATATATATATATATATATATATATATATATATATATATATATATATATATATAAAATTGTAGAAAGGACCAGCACTCCGTTTTCCAAAGAATTCAATAATTTATTTCAATCTCACAGTGTCTCCTTATTGAATTCTTTGGAAAACTGAGTGTTGGTCCTTTCTACAATTTTATATACCTCCTTTGACCAAGCACCCGGCAAAACGAGATGTTGTGAAGGAGTGCGAGTATCATCTGCAATTTCGTTACATATATATATATATATATATATATGGTCATGGAACTCCTCTGTGACTTTTAATATCCTTAATAAGGACTTTATTTGTATGCATGTAAGCAGGTAGCTTTCAACTATATCACTGTAATCACACTAGCATATGGACTTGGAAGGCAGATTTAAACTGGAGTGGGGCAGAATCTTTTGGGAGTTTCCCTATGGCAAATGTATTGCCATAAACTTGTGGTAGATCCACATACATGCACCTTTTCTCCAAGAAAACAGACTGATCGTCGTTCCTCATTGTTTTATTGTTCCATGACTTTTGCCACTTTAGTTGCACATCTTTGCACACTTTCCATTTAATTTCTGTACTTTCTATGGCCACTGACACTTTCTAGAGTAGCACAGTCTTTAATCTACAAAAACCCCAAACAAAAACCAGAAGGCCAAAGAGTCCTTTTCTGTTTTTTCTTTTCTTTTTTAAAATCTCCTCATTGCTTGTGAGAGTAATACTTGAAGAGTAACCAGCAGCCCAAATTGTTCTTCCCGTGGAACATATTTCTTAGCAGCTCACTTCATTCAGTGTGTTCATAGTATGCATAGTATTACGGGAAGTCCATCTACCATAGACTCAGTTTTAAACAAATAATTAAAATTTTTATAAATTATTTTTTCTCTGTAAAAATAATACTGTAGCTTGTACTTGATCCAAACTAAGATATAGTTATTGCTTTTGGGGTTTATTTAATATTTCAATTATTTTTTAGTAGATGGTGATCCATGTTATGGAAAAACCCAAGGTCAAAAGAATTATGGATATCAGGTCCCATACCTGTATGTATATATATATATATATATTGTAATATATGGAGAGACAGTCCCTTTTCTGTTTAAAGGGGAGGTAATTTTTAGTAGTTTAAGGCATAAAATGTCTCAATGTCTTAAATCTGGTAATAATGGGTTGAGTGCGGAGGACCTTTTGTATTTGTCTATATGTGTGTGTGTGTGTGTGTATATATATATATATATATATATATATATATATATATATATATATATATATATATATACTGTATATATATATATATATATATGTATTAGCAAACCTGTTACAATGAGATATAAATAAGGAGGCAATGTGCTTTAGTGCAGGGGTGCCCCAACTTTTTGCAACGAGGGCCAGATTTGGTGAGGTGAAAATGCGTGGGGGCTGACAATTCAGAAAAGAAGATGTGGAGCTACTGGGGCATCTTTGGAGACACAGATCTTTACTGCTAAAGGGTTGTGGTTGCCTTGGGCTGGTACAGAAGTCCAAAACATAATGTACAACATTTCTACCTACTTCTTTAGTTTAACTTTCCTTGTCCTTTTAGCTGCAGATGCAGCCATAGCCTTTTATTTAAGTGGCATGCTGATGTTAATCAGCCAAATTTTAATTATCTAAATGTAAATACTTAAGGAATTTTACTTTGAGTAATGAACTAGAGTGCATGCTACATAAATGAGATGTACTAATTAATCTTGTATGAACTAGTGCTTTAAAGCGATGCAGGATGAATCCCACAAAGCTGGTTCTGTGCCAGATATTTAATCAGCCTTTTAGTTCATACATGGTTTCCCTTAATACGTTTGGAGGTATTCAGCAAGCATTCAAGTAAATAAATCCCTACTTGTTCTGAACATCATGCAGAAACAATTGTAGTCTGATAACAAACACGTCTCCTCTGATCTCCCAAACGTGCAGTGGAATCTAGATCTTAGATTTGATCATCTGTGTACTCACAGCTTATTTTGAGGAGTTTTCTATATACACCTTTAATAGTGTACATAGATCATTCAATTGTTTCCTTGGTAGAAGCTTTCATTTATACCCTAGACATTTGGATGGGTCTCTATGAACTCTTAAAGGAACAGTTACACCAAAAAATGACAGTGTTTTAAAGTAATGACAATATAATGCATGTTGCCCTACACTGGTAAAAACTGATATGTTTGCTTCAGAAAAACTAATATGGTTCATGTAAACAAGCTTCTATTTAGAAATGGCAGAAATTGAAAAAAGGCAATATTGCACTGGTTAAATAGTGGATAAAAGATAACACCATTATGTTCTTCAGAGCTTATCTGCTATCTGCTGTGTAACCTGAGCCTTTTCACCTATTAATGGCTGCCCCATTGCTACACAGCAGCTTGTTTATGTAAACAACAGTAGTGTTTCTGAAGCAAACACAGCAGTTTTACCAGTGCAGGGCAACATTATATTATATTTTTATTACTTTAAAACACTTTTATTTTTTGAAGTTACTGTTCCTTTAAGCTTATATTGGAGCAAGGGCAAATGATCATTCCTACATGTCCAGGGACTTCTTCACTGCCAGGATTTTGCACTTAAATGCTTATTTATCTGCATATTTGTTATCCTGTGACAGCATCCCTACTGCCCCAACCTAACCATTAATTCTACTGAAACCATATATATTCCGTTGTTTTAAATGGACATAAAATGCTTGCTTGAATTGTTTACAGAGTTGCCCATCTGATAATGCAGGTTCTTTGTTCCCTTTTTCTCATTGGAAAAAAATGAACTTTGCTAGAACAATTTTTTTCAATACTGCGCCTAACTTATCAACTAATTATCTACCTTTTCCTGTTATTTTTGAAATCCTGCCGGAGGCCGCGTAACACTAGATAGTTGTAGCAGCAACTATTGCAGAGCTCATAACTATAGATGTTTCAGATGAGGTCCATACTGATGTGCATTTTCAATATTTGTGTGTGGAAACCTTAGGGTTGAAGAGAAATCGCTCCATTAAAAAGAGATTTCTCTGAGCCACTGTAAATGTTTTGTGACACCACTGAGATCAATTTGTTTTTCTACTTTCAAAGGGAAATATTGCAAAAAATTAAAGATAAGTTCCATCTCTCATTTCATCCAGAAGTAAAAAAAATCATAATTATAATCAGATAATCAGTTAAAGATTCTGTACTTTCTACTTTCACCCTCTCAGCAGTCTGTGTCAGACATCTAAACTGGCCATGTATTTGAAGATCTTGACTTACCCAAGGAATTGTCTTACGCAATCGGTCCATCTGCATGCGGGGCCAAATTGTGCTCATCCAAACTCCTGCCCTGTGTAATATGGTCACCCATGGACTGTATGAACTGTCTGTTGTGGTCATCTTTTTTAAGTTTTTTGTGACCATACATGATAAGATTTGCTCATTAGGCGAGATCGCCAAACTATCACTTCTTTCCCAGATATGCCCACCAACTGCAGGGTGATATCGGGTTAATCCAAATGTCGGCCCTAGGGCCAAATGATCGGATTATACAAAGAAAATGGGCATCGAAGGATTGTAGGACTGCATCAACTAGCCGATGCAGTCCTTGGTCGCAGGAAAAATCAAACCTGCCTGATCGATATCTGGCCGATTTGCAGGTGCTTTAAGAAAATTAATTGTTCAAATACTCTATTATTGGTGATGACTGGCCAATTTGTGGCCTGATATTTATAGAGGAGACCCGTTGGAAGCCCCCCCCACACAGGCAGATAAGATGCTGAATCGATCTGAAGGACCAATATTGGCAGCTTTAATCTGCCCGTGTATGGCCACCGTTATGCGCTTAATGCACCCTGTCTAATCACCTTAACCCTTGTTTGCATTTTAGATCATTGCCTTTGAAAACGTTTTCGTCTGACACCAATGTTTCTCGGATACGTTTATCTGTAACAGACCGCCTAAAAGATAATCTATGGTTACATATTTAGCAGGTGCCAGCAGATCATTGTCCATCAAACGCTCCATTACAAAACCCTCCAGTGTTTTTTTTATATACCCGTACTTGAGGAATAGGTATTTTTCATTTCAATACAATTGTTATGGTACATTTTCATAATATTGTAACAAAACACTGATAATGCCGTTGTGGTGTTAGACCCTCATGACAGAGCATCACTAAAAGTATACGCTATGTTGGGCGCCTCTGATCAAACGATTGCCATTTAGCTTACTAACATTATTAACAGCCTGCTCGCGTGCATTTGCAGATTGTATTCGGTTCAGTTAAGGTAACAGCCTAGGTGAAAGAGCTCTAAAAAGGCCTGATGTACTTATACGTTTAGGGGCCAAATCCTAGCAAAATGTTTGTTGGTGTTTTTTGAACAGGCTGGATATCATAAAACCTCCTGCACATAAGCTCTGATCATTCCACTCACCTTCCTCCTTGGTCAAGATAGTTCAGATTCAGTAATTTGTGTGTGTAGACATTCCATATGTGGTGCAAACATTCAGACATTTGCATCAGACTCTTATGTTATTATTATCACATTTTAAGCCTTCATTACACTTTCCAAAATCCACATAAAGTAATATGTTAAAGTAATATACCAGCTATTACGGGCTTGATAATGTTCTCTAATGTAAGCCACTGTTTGGTTTTTTTTTTTATCCTAAGGCATGCAATGAGTTTACAACCCATGTTATGAATCTCCTAAGAGAGCAAAGTCGGACACGTCCCATCTCTCCAAAGGAAATAGAGAGGATGGTGGGCATTATTCACAGGAAGTTCAGCTCCATCCAAATGCAACTGAAGCAGAGCACGTGTGAGGCAGTCATGATCCTGCGGTCAAGGTTTCTTGATGCCAGGTACGTTCAATTCAAACAATTAATTTCAGGACATGCTTACTAACATTTGATTAAAACTGCTGCCTAATCAAGTGTAGTTGTCTTTTACATTTTAGTATTGAAGGAGAAGGAAAGGTTAAAACTAAGTAAGCTTTATCAGAAAAGTCTATATGAATACACTAGTAAACCCTCAAAGTAATGCTGCTCAGAGTCCTCTGTCAAAAGAAACACAGCATTTCTTCCTCCAGGGCTTGGACTTGAGCATGCTCAGTGTGCTCCCCTCCCACCTCACCTCCCTGCTGTAATCTGAGCTCAGAGCTATGGGAGGAATATGGCAGCTGCTATATTAAACAAACAGAGACAGCTGTTAACTCAGGTATGGAAAAAGAATGAAAATGGTGTTCTAGCTTGCACTGTTGTGGCTAATCTATTGGCAATAAACTTACTTGGTAACTTTCCTTCTCCTTTAACTAAAAAGCAATTTCCTTTATCTTTATGTTTACTGCTGCAATTCCAAACTGGAAAGCTGCTAAATACAACAAAAGCAATACCAGAATGTTTTAGAATAACAGTGTTTGCATCATGTGAAAAGTTAATTTGAAAAGAGAGAGTCTCATTTGATTAATAGGTTGTGAAACTATTTACAGTTTTGTCCATATACTTGTTAGTCTTGCTGTATGTAACATTACATAGATTCCAGTAAAAGACTTGACCCATTTTACTTGCCTTGGGTGCCTTCACCCTTAGGCACAGCCCTGCTATTGCCTGGTTAAATCGCTTTCTCCGCCTGCTGCAAACAAATACATTTCTCTATCCCTACCACTAGAGAATAGAATATCCTTTTTGTCCTTAGGGCTTTTTTATTCTTTTGTTTTAACTGTTTCAGTTTTCTTTTTGTCAGAAGGAATAGACCAATAAGAAATGTGCTTCTGCCCCTAGTGAGAGTACTCAAGCTTTGTACATTCCTTTTTAAATCCTCTATGGAGCTGAATGTAAATGCCACAGAATGCAGTTTATGTCCCGTTCTGTTATTTCATTTCCTACATCAGCTTCAGTTTATTCTGCCTTAGAAGCTTGAAAAGTATATCTTGATAATTGTAGTAATTATTAAACTGACAAATTCAGACCCATTAAGATGCCAATGTTAGAAAGCCCTAAAGCTAAATCAGCAAGCTACTTAAAGTGATGCATTAACCCATAACTCCTTAATTCATTTATTTACAATATAAGAGGTCTGTAGTGTACCTGAGAAGCAGGACCCATAGGGCCCTAAGCAGGCAGATTGCTGTATGCACAATAGCCCTGAGGCCTAAAGCTTGTTCTTTCCAGGCCTTTCCACAGGGAGACTGTGTATAATCTATAAAACATTTATCTGAGCATTCCATCTGTGTTGGGGTAGGAGAGTTATTGTGGCTGCCATATAGCAAATGAAAGATTCTAAAAGGTAAGATTATTGAATCTCTATATATTGCCACTAGGAAGAAGTTGCCTAGAAATGCATTTGATCTTATATAAGGAGCAATTTAACACAATATAACATAAGAAGGTCAAATTTGCATCAGAGTTAACAATGATTTCCGTTAGACCCGAAGCTACCTTCAGATAAATAGCACATTATTATAGCCTCACTTATAGTGTAAAGGTGGCCATACACGATAAGATCTTTCCCCGATATGCACCACCAACGGCAGGGCGATAGCGGGTTAATCCGAACGTTCGGCCATAGGGCCAGACGATTGGATTATAGAAAGGAAATGGGCATCAACGGATCATAGGACTGCATCAACTATCAGATTTGGTCCTCGATCACAGGAAAAATTAAACCTGCCCGATCTATATCAGGCCAATTTTTGCCCAGATATCGATCAGGGAGACCCATCAGAAGCCCCCACACAGGGGCAGATAAGATGCCGAATCGGTCTAAAGGACTGAACATGGCAGCTTTAATCTGCCCGTGGATGACCACCTTAACTTCCACTCTCTTGACTCCAGATGTGTCTCCATGTCAGCAATTGCAAGCAAATAGAGCAGTGCAGCTTACTACCTGAACTTGTCCTCTCCTAGAAAGACTTGCCCTTATTACTAGCTGCTGGGTGCTTGATAGATTATTAGAACCAGTGACTGACTCCTCCTGGGCTCTAAATGGCTTTACAGACTATCTCAGACTGTATAGTTATAAGAAAACTATAATGCAGAATTAGACATTGTGAACTATGCGCTTGTAAATCCTGATCTCATGAAATGGATCTTGTTTGGGATCCGTTATCCGGAAACCCATTATCCTAAAAGCTCCGAATTACGAAAAGGCCATCTCCCATAGACTCCATTTTATCCAAATAATGTAAATGTAAAAAATGTATTTCCTTTTTTCTCTGTAATAATAAAACAGTACCTTGTACTTGAACCAAACTAAGATATTATTAATCCTTATTGGAAGCAGAACCAGCCTATTGCGTTTATTTTATGTTTACATGATATTATCGTAGATTTACGGCATTAAGATCCTAATTACGGAACCTATTGCAGACATGATTTGTATCAAGGTTGTAAAGTTTTCAGAAAGTTTAATCTATTCAAAGAAATATACATCTATTCTGTATGAGCATCCTTTAATTGGCCTCTCCTCTGCATTTTCCCCTCTTTACAGTCATCTCATGTTCTGTCCTTCTTTTTACAGGAGAAAAAGGCGCAACTTCAGTAAGCAAGCCACAGAGGTCCTAAATGAGTATTTCTACTCTCATCTCAGCAACCCTTATCCAAGTGAGGAAGCCAAAGAGGAGCTGGCAAAGAAATGCAGTATAACAGTGTCACAGGTAAGCCCATCTTGCCATATCACTGCTTTTTGCATTCCTAGCCCTATAGCAGAGTACAGGTATGGGACCTGTTATCCAGAATGCCTGGGACCTGGGGTTTTCTGGATAAGGGATCTTTCTGTAATTTGGATCTTCATACCTTACGTCTATTAGAAAATCATGTAAATATTAAATAAGCACAAAAGGCTGGTTCTGCTTCCAATAAGGATTAATTATATCTTAGTTATATATTATTACAGAGAAATAGTTTTATTATGAAAAAGAAAATTATTATTAAAAATTTGGATTGTTTGGATAAAATGGAGTCTATGGGAGACGACCATTCCGTAAATTGGAGCTTTCTGGATAATTGGGTTTCTGGGTAACGGATCCCATACCTGTACCTCATAGAGTTTTAATTCACCAGTCACAAATGCATTTAATTTCTGTAATTGTGCCTTTTATATTAATGTATTACAACAAATTCTAAAAACTCCCATGCATCAGGCAATTATTTGTTTAAAATACATGTATGGTATTGGTTATCTGGAAACACGTTATCAATAAAGCTCTGAATTACGGGAACCCCATAGATGCATGACTCTGTTATACCATATCTTGATTATATGTGCATATCTCATAGGGCCCTGAACATAATTACATGACTTGCAGTATAGCACAGTGGTGCCTTGTTTGTAGGACATAGGTTAAAGAACATGCATCTCCCTTCGAATCTCTATAATTGACCTCCAAGCTCTCTGATTTTTTTGATATAAATAAATTTAACATCCAGAAGAGTAGATTATCATGAGAAACAAGAAAGCTGCTAAAAAACAATTGCGAATTGTTTCAGAATATCAATGTCTATGTCATACTAAAAGTTCATTTGAACAACCTTTTAAGAATGGAACTCTTTTTCAAATTCTAAAAAAAAGAATATATATATCTATATATATATATATATATATATATATATATATATATATATATATATATATATATATAAATAGAAAAACACTTGCACTCAGATCCAGTCTTGGAGATACTGTGGGTGCTGGGTCAAAGCTTCAGCATACAATCATTGGCTAAGGACCCGCACTCCAATACTTCGTGGAAAAAAGGTTTTATTACAACTTGTGCATCCAATGTTTCGGCCGAAACGTTGGATGCACAAGTTGTAATAAAACCTTTTTTCCACGAAGTATTGGAGTGCGGGTCCTTATCCAATGATTATATATATATATATATAGAGCTAGCGTAGCGCTATAAAAAATTGAGTGGCACCGTCTCTATTATCAGCTTACTTCCAAAGATATTTGTGCACGGATGAGACCTTTTCTCAGGTGCAAGCACTCGCAACGGTGTAGAGGCAGGGTATAGTGCAACTGTAACAATGTGCTTATGCACAAGAACTGGGCACCAGTGGTTCTTTTATGCTTAACCAGGAACTGAGTTTATCTACAACACAATCCACAATGGATTTCATAGGACATATAGCATAAAGGATAGCAATATACTCACAGCACCAAAGAACACAGCTTAATCCCTGCAGGCAAGGGAACAGTTACAGCAGTAGTTAAGCAGCAATTGAGAAGGTACCCCAGCTTTCAGCCTGTGCCCTAAGTGGAACCTAGGGGACATTCTACCATCCCTAAGTCTATGCACTTAGTCCCTACTTCTGGGTTATTAGTACCCGGGATCTTAATCCCTCTGACTCTCTTAATGTTTTTCTTGTATACTTAAGGTATAAAGATCCAAATTACAGAAAGATCTGTTATCTGGAAAACCCCCTGAGCATTCTGGATAAAAGGTCCCATACCTGTGTATGTATATAAATAAATATATATATATATATATATATATATATATATATATATATATATATATATATATATATAAAAGTGAATGGTGCCTGGGTGCAGAGCTGTATATTCGTATATACAAGAGCCCAATAGAAGCTAGCACTCACCGGACTTAAAGTGGAAAAAAAGTTTATATTTGAACACCATACATCCTGTGAGTGCTAGTTTCTATTGGGCTCTTGTATATACGAATATACAGCTCTGCACCCAGGCACCATTCACTTTTATATATGTTGTGCCGGCAACGCATAGTCTATATATATATATATATATATATATATATATATATATATATATATATATATATATATATTAGTATATATATATTTTTTTTCTCCACTGCAGAGAGAGAGAGCGAGAGAGAGAACACATTTATCTAATAATTTATAGACCTTTTTTTGTGTCATGTTTACGCAGCAATTCGTTTGATAAATATTTAAAACAAAATCCTTCTTAAACTAATCGGCAATTACAGATTCGTTAATTGACTTTCGGCATCGCAAGAAAAAAAAGATCTTATCAGGAAAGATTGTTCGTTTCAACACACACATGTAGAGCTGAATCATCAGATATACATTGAAACAATAGAGTTCTACCTGTATTTAACGATTCAGCACTAACAATGGCTGATGTTCAGGTGCCTTCAAAGGAGCCTGATCAAAATTTTCCGGCCCATTTGATCGACGACCAATATTTAAGTCTTCTGCCGATATAGGTTGGCTCGTCTCCCACCATACAAGCACCGTATATTGTACAAAATTTTTTATTGCGATATTATTGGTGCGTCTATGGTTACCTTTAGTCCTATAACAGTTTATCATATATGGCTTAAAAGCCGTGCATGGGCTCAAAAGATTTGCATACAAATGCCCCCACTAACAGTTATCCTACTATCATGCTTAACACGCACGTATACTCAAAGGAACAGTAACACCAAAAAATTAAAATGCTTTAAACTAATGACAGTATAATGTAGTGTTGTTCTACACTGGTAAAACTGGTGTGTTTGCTTCAGAAACTCAACAATAGTTTATATAAACAAGCTGCTGTGAAGCCATGGGGGTAGCTTTTCAAGCACAGGATGCACACTAGAGTTTATCTGTCATCATGTGTGTATCCTGTGCCTTTTCTCCTTTTTCAGCTTTGCCTGGCTGCCCCCATGGCTACACAGCAGCATGTTTATAAAAACTATTGTAGAGTTTCTGGAGCAAAACACCAGTTATACCAGTGCAGGACAACACTACATTATATTTACATTACTTTGAAACACTTTCATTTTGATATAACTTTGTACCATGACCACATTGAATTCAGGAAGAGAATAGAAGGTAGCAGCATTCTCCCATGTCTTTGTAAGTTCACAGAAACCCATTATAGATACACGTTATATTTACAGTGCCTTTATAAATGCTCATTTTCAAGACAGTTAATGCCTGCCAATTTGCCCGTACCCTCTTAAACAGTCCGTGTTATTAACTGGTCCTTTTCATGCAGGTTAAACATAATGTATGATCGCTTCTCTTTTCGCTGCTTCCAATTAAACCTCATTCGTTAGTTTAACCTCAAGGTTATGCCATCAAACAATGCATGTCAGGGAAACACTGTCCACAGTGGCAGTCATTAATTTTAATTGCTTTGATATTAAAGATAAGAAAGCATCAGAGAAACTAGGACGGAATCCTATACCACGTCAAAAAAAAAATCCTGCACCCTGAGGCCCCCAGAGGCTCAAACCATATTAAAATGTAACGGGGGGGGGGGGGGGGGGGGGAGAGAATAGAAGGCAGCCTTTATTAGACATGGCTATTGTTGAGAGTACTGAATTGTCCTCCTCTGCACACACAGAGGTTTCTTCACTTCTAAAGCTGTTAATAAAGCTGTAATCTGATTTTTTTTTTACTTAATAATTATCCGCCTGCCTTCATTAATGCATTATTGCCCTGCTGGCTGGCAGGTTAATTGTAAGCAGAATATATAAAATACAGCCTATACAGGCAAGTATTGGCCAGGGACAAAGCAAAGAATGAGGCATTGGCTCTACAGGGTAACAGCAGAGTGGTTTGAAGACATTTGTGCAGTAAAACTGTTAATTCACTTATTAAATGACAGTTACACAGAAAGCTCCAGATTCAAGCACATCAGCACACAAACTGTTTCAGCCTGCAGCATCCCCCAGCTGATAAACATTCAGGCTTTTCATTATTAAAATGCTAATATTTTATTCCAAAATAAGTACATGCTTATGGCCTTGTACAGGTGTTACAACTGATTCATTTTGAGTTATATCTCCCTTTTAAATGTCTGTAATTATTTTTGTCATTGCTCTATGGTTTGAAGACAAAGGAAAGTCCCTTGATACTTGGGGGTGCCAAAAGTTAGGCATCCTCAAGTTATTACATTTACAGTAGATAACAGATAAGTTCTGAAGAATCCCATTGTATACTACAGAGTTTATCTATCAGGTGTGTATCCTATGCCTTTTCTCCCTTTTCAGCTTTGACTGGCTGACCCCATGGCTACACAGCAGCTTGTTTATATAAAGTATTGTAGAGTTTCTGAAGCAAACACACCAGTTATACCAGTTCAGGGCAACATTGCATTATATTTACATCACTTTAAAACACTTTTAAAAATAATTACAGACGTTTAAAAGGGAGATATAACTCAAAATGAATCAGTTGTAACACCTGAAGTTATTACATTTACAGGGGGGATTTACATAGCGGGCACCCCTAGGCCCACTGTTGTTCGTCACCCCTATCCCCTCACCTTCATTTGTGCACATGCACAAATTTTCATCATTAGGTCAAGAGCACTGGGGATTGACCCATGGGAAAAAATGAATGTATCTCATGATCAGCCCCAGAGCTTGCTCTAGGCCCAGGCCTTGGTGGCCTTTCCACAGATCCGGGCCTGCACATTTACTTACTTGACACCTCACGGGTTATTCCAGAGAGCACCATGGAGCGATTGTTTTCTGGCGTCTTCTTTCTTCAAATTTCCTGTGGCAGATGCCCAGTAGAATTAAATAGCCAGGTTTTTGGTTAAAGTTCAGCTTTTTGCTTTTCTGTTTATAGGAGCACTGGCCCAGGGTTCCTCTAGTGAGCACCATGGAGCGATCCTTTTCCTGCTTCTTCTTTCTTCTCATGGCTGTGCATGCTCAGTAGAGTGAGAAGCAAAACTTTAACAAAAAAGGCCAGCTTTTTCATTCTACTGCGCATGCGTCTGCCCCAGGAAATTTGAAGAGAGAAGAAGCCAAAAGACCATCACTCCATGGTGCCTGAAGACGATCAATCCTTGGTACTCGCTGGAAGAACCCCCGGCCCAGTGCAGTTTTCTCCTGATAGGAGCACCAGCCCGTGTTGTCAGGTAAGTAAATGCAATTACTTGGAGGTGCCTCACTTGTGGCAGCCCCAAGTAAAAATTACTTTCCTTCTCCTTTAAGCTTGCCATACATTACCTGATTTGCTTGGGCAGTTTGACCAATTTATATGATCCTGCCCAACCATCTGGACATGTATGCCTGGTCAGGTGACTGTTTTGACTGTTTTTTAAAATGTTCATCAGCTGGTGCACTATGTCAGCAAGTACCTAGTATATAGGCAGATGAGGAGGCCCTTCTTCTATTCCTGCAGTTAGAGTCCTGTGTGTTTCAGGAAAAATTCTCAGATTTCTTGGCCGAGCGGGCAGTCCGTGGGTAATCCAGTTGGGTACCCAACAAAGGTGCGAGCTTGTAATTTTTTTGAATAGATTTACACCGGAGTGACATAATGTCCGGGTATATGTGACGCCGCTTCCGCTTTTGCGTATTCCCCAGGTTGGAAAGTTAGTTGGCCTATTACGGGTCAGGTAGCGTGTCAAATAGCTGGTTGTGGGTTGCGGGGTATGAGTCAGGTACGGGTTTCAAAAAGTGGCCCCCCGCAGGACTCTACCTGCAGTATCAATCATTTGAGTTTTCTGTCCAAATAAACAGAACAATAGAAATTGGCCATGCACAACTGCTCATTAGCAGTATATATGTATAAGATTTCTTTGTAAAAGACATGTAGTACGCTGCTTTAATCTTCATGTACAACTTTTAAACTTCAACTTTGTATGTTCTTTTCAACCCTAGTCTACTCTATTAATTTGTTTAAAGCATAAGAAAAATAAAATTCATTGGGGTGCCAGTGCAATAAGTAGATATTACTGGGCCCCACAGCAAATCATTTTTCAGGCCCCAAAATGTCTAGATACTGACCTGTTTTACCAATATGTATTGAAATTATATATGAATTAGGGCCTCATGGGGCCCCTATACCTCCTCGGCTCCCCTGCTGCCGCAGGGTCTGCTTCCTCGGTAGTTACACCCTTGGTGCCAATTTGTTATGTACCCTCAAGTGCATACAGCTACGTAATACCCTGGGACAGTGCTGCTCTTATGAAAGAAAAAACACTCCAGACCAAGGAACTTTATCTTTGAGCATCACACCACCATTTTCACTGCTTTCCCAGTGATCCCTTGCAGCTGTCCAGGAATGATAACAAGACACAATATTAAAAATGTTGTGTCTTATTAAAATTGTTGCCAACTTTTATTACATTCTCCCCCCCAAAAATATATATAGGTAAACTTAAATGCTATTATTACATAATCTAAGGTGGAAAATAGGTGTGTAAATGTGTAAATATATGCAATATACTTAAAGGTGAACAACCCCTCTAAAAATGATGAAATAAGAATAAGAAGAATGCTTAATTTTAACATGCCAAGCATCTTCTAATTCTTACAAGTTAGGTTACAGTTAGGTTTAAAGGCAATGACCGTGGGGTTTTTTTTGTCTTTATTAGGTATCCAACTGGTTTGGGAACAAGAGGATACGATACAAGAAGAACATTGGCAAATTTCAAGAAGAAGCCAACCTATATGCAGCCAAGACTGCAGTGAATGCAACTCATGCAGTAGCCGCTGCTGTTCAAAATAACCAGACAAGTTCTCCCACTACACCAAATTCTGGTGAGTTTGTAAAGAGTTTGACATGAGCAAGGAATGGGGGTGGAACTTGTTTATCTCTTGTGGACTCAAACTCAGACTGAATCAACAGGCTTTCACAGGAAGGTCTGAAGGTGCAACTCTCTTAAATCATTTCTCTCCAATAAATTTATGTCGCCAATCCATGTTTCTTCTTCCTTATCTGCTGGTCACCTTTTTTCTTTTCATAGTATTTTTCTGTTACAGAACTCTCCCATATCGTATCTATCATTTTTCTTCTTTGTTCAACTCACCATTTTCCCCTACACCTTCCTCTTATTCAATGTTCCTGTTTCTTCTACCTTGTTTATGTTTTTCTTCTCCTTTCCTCCTCTCTCATAGTGGGCAAATGACTACAGGTTAGTGATGGGCGAATTTATTCGCCAGGCGTGAAATTCGCGGCGAATTTGCGCGATTCACCGGCAGCGAATAAATTCGCAAAACGCCCGCGAAAATTTGCGGCAAAAAATTCGCCCGTGTCAAATAAATTTTTTTTAAAAAAAACGGGCGCTGGCGTCAAAAACGAGACGCTGGCGCCGTTACGCAATTTTTTCGCCATTTCGCGCAAAATTTGCAAATTTTTCGGCGAAGCGAAAAGGCGCAAATTCGCCCATCACTACTACAGGTGAAACTTAGAGCTCCAATGCAACATCAAAATAATTTTTGTAGCTTTCATGTGGTTCCGTTTTAGTTGGGGCACGGCTGCTAGAGACACATGTCACAAACTTGTTCCACAAAGTGTCTGTAAATTTTCCTTCTTTAATGAAAATCTGAGAGAAATCTGGGTTAATAATAAAATGTCATTATGTTACCAAATATAAAGCACTGGCGGACTGGTATGGGTGTAAAAGGATATATAATGCTATATCCTAAAAGGATATATAATGCTATATCCTCCTGGGAAATACTGGTGTGTATTAAAAAGCATCAAAAAATTATTTATTCCTTGACAAATGGTTCATCCAACAGGTGAGTTTGTAAAGGCCCCAGACATTGACTATTTAGAATTCAGTACAGGTATGGGATCTGTTATCCGGAAACCTATTAGCTCTGAATAACGGAAAGGCCATGTCCCATAGACTCCATTTTATTCTAATAAACCACATTTTTAAAAATGATTTCCTTTTTCTCTGTAATAATAAAACAGTACCTTGTACTTGATCCCAACTAAGATATAATTAATCCTTATTAGAAGCAAAACCAGCCTATTGGGTTTATTTAATATTTAAAGACTTTCATAGTAGGCTTAAGGTATGAAGATCCAAATTCCGGAAAGATCCGTTATCCAGAAAACCCTAGGTCCCAAGGATTCTGGATAACAGGTCCCATACCTGTATCATTCCAAAACAAAGTAGTCAGTTTTAACTACACTTGAACAATGAAGACCAGAATTTCCCAAGATAATTTTTACTTCTCTTTTCAATATCTTCCCCTACATCAATTTTTTGGCAACCTCTTCATTGTATTCAGCTCCTTCACTCTTTCCTTTCCTAGGTTCTTCTGGTTCTTTTAATCTCCCAAATTCAGGCGACATGTACATGAATATGCAGAGTCTGAATGGGGATTCTTACCAAGGGGCCCAAGTTGGAGCCAATGTGCAATCACAGGTAGGAGACGTCCCTGAGTCATTTCAAAACTCAGTGCACCTCCCATTGCAACCATCAAAGCGCACAAACAAAGAAGCAGTGTGTACTCAATTGGCACCATCTAGACCCTGATTTCTCAGGCTGTGTGTAACCCTTGTGACTGCCTTTGGCTCTGACTTGAGTTCTCACAGGGAGGGGGAGAGTATAGTTGAGAACATGCAGAACCAGATGCAATTATATGTACTAATTTTAAAAATCATATTGTGTAAGGATTATGGTTTGTGTGATTCTTTTATCAGCTCTCTCTTGGTTTGCATTTTAAAGGTGGCTTGTATAACCCTTTTCTGCTATATGGAAAGGTGCCCTTTGGCATCAGAAGGGTTACATATGTATGTGTAATTATTTTTTTTTCTGAAACTTAATTTGAAAAAAAAAAAAAAAAATACAGATCTAGATTTCAAGAAATTGGCCAATGATGAACCCTAATATGTCTGACAACTCAGAAGTGTAATAATAGCCAGGGGTTTGTAAAGAAAGTTTTATAGAAACTATAATATCAAACTCATTTGGTACATTGGTAACATATTGTCAGTCATATCCACAGACTTAGTAACAAAGTACAGGTATGGGATCTGTTATCCGGACACCCGTTATCCAGAACGCTCCGAATTATAGAAAGGCCGTCTCCCATAGACTCTGTTTTATCCAAATAATTAAAATTTTTAAAAATGATTTCCTGTTTTCTGTAATAACAAAACAGTAGATTGTACTTGATACAAACTAAGATAAAATTAATACTCATTGGAAGCAAAAAAATTGGGTTTATTTAATGATTTTATTGTAGACTTAAGGGATGAAGATCCAAATAACGGAAAGATCCATTATCCGGAAAACCCCAGATCCCATTCTTGATATAAGGTCCCATGCCTGTACTTCTCTGAACTGTTTAAATAACAGAATAAAAACTTCATTACCTTTTTCGTTCTATTGCAGGTGGATACCCTTCGTCATGTTATCAGTCAGACGGGAGGATACAGTGATGTATTGGGAGGGAATTCACTGTACAGCCCACATCACCTTAATGTAAGTAGCTTGGACCCATAACTTAAAATAATATATAAAGCTAAAAATAAAAAAAACACTTGATATATTAGTGTCACAATAATAAGGTGACTCCTTTGATGTTATTAATGAAATCTCAGGCTAGTAGTGTGCATTGTGTGCTGCAAAGAAAAGGTGGCGTGATGATACGTAACATCAATCAAAGCCTGAAAAGAAAGGTTTAATTATTCCTGAAAAAGGAAAATACAGGTCTTGTGAGAATGTGAGAAGAAGCTGTCAAAACTATAAACATGCACCCAAACTATATTGGGGATTTGATATATTTTTTTCACATATGGATGTTATTATTTTGTCTTATAATTAATTTCTGTACACAGTAAGTAGAGTGTTAGTGGGCTCCCTTATCTTAAAGGGGAACGCCACACCAACATAACTTAAGCTTTTTGAAAGTAAACATAATTTCAAGCAACTTTGCAATATACATCAATTAAAAAATATGCAGACTTTTCATGATTTTTAATGGTTTGGAACAGTTCCCTAAGCCTAACTCCCTGCTCTCCTGCTGATCTGTCTGACTACTTTGCTGAGCTGACTGACTACTGTTACTTTGTATTAGCAGCAACCTTAGCCTGCAACCTCCAAACCCCACAATTCCCTGTACACGTGATTTCAATAAAGAACAGAACATCATAGTGCAATGCATTGTGGGTTATGTAGTTTCTGCATGCTGTCTGTAAGCTGTGGAGAAGTTGTTACAATTTGTAACATCAGTGTTTAGTCCCTCCTTCCCTGCCAGGATTTCAAATGATGCAGAAAGAGAACAGCTGGATTTCAGCATAGAAAATGGCATTCATACTTATAACTGTGATGGGTATATTAGGGGTTTCTGTGTTATGTAGGCCACTTTATCAAATTTTGGTTCAGAAGCCAAAGTTCCCCTTTAACATTTTTCTGCTTGCAAGCAATTTTTGATGCTGCTGACCAGGGAGATCAGTCTGTGACTGTGACGTGTTTACATCTGGATAAAAATGTTTGGTTGAGTAAACCTCAAATGCATTTTTGTACCAGGTACAGAAATAGGGGCTCTTTTGATAGTAACAGGTGGTGTGGGGTGCAAACAGGGAGCCAATGCAGGTTACCCGGGGATGAAAGTGAGGGGTTTGGGTTTTGTTCTTCAACAAATTATAAAATTGTTGTTAACTTTTAGTATATATAGGCGTCTTCTTGTCACCTTTTTAAAGGGGAACTATAGTCTAAAATAGAATACTGCTAGCAATGCTGTATTTTGTAAACTAAACATAAACATGAACTTTCTGCACCAGAAGCCTAATTAAACAGATGATCTATGCATTGGCCACATCTTTGCAAGACCAAGACCATGCACATGGTCAGTGTGGTCTGGGCTTCAGTTGGGATGTTAAGCTTAGGGATTGTCATAAAACAGCAAAAGTCGAATAATTTCTGCCATAGAAGCTGATACAGCAAAACTCATTAATAATCAGAATATGCTGACTGCACTGGGTTCTGTGGATACAAATCTCTACACGGTAGGTCGCTGGCTGCTCTACAGGGAAACAAGCTGCTCCCCCCTGCCATTTGAAAATATGATAGTTTCCCTGCAGAGCAGCTAGGGACAGTCTGAATTTCCCTATCCTCAGCAGTCAGAGCAAGTAAAACGAAGGGGGAATTTCACTGCATACAATCAGGTTTATTGTAAAAACTGTACACATTTTTTAATTAAAGTATATTGGATGATTTCTTTTTCATTAAAGAAAGTAAAAATGGGATTTTTTTTTGCCTTTACATCCCCTTTAACCCTTTAAGTGCCAGCAGAATTTCACATTTTGGTTACGCGAAATGCCAGCCGTTTTTGAAACATTTTGTGCTCTCTCAATTTAGGGGCATTTTCTGAGGGGAAACCTATAGTTTACCTAGGAAAACTATACATTGTTTTTTTCGGTAGAAACTGAGCTTTCTAAATCTGCCTGAGTTTTCATGTATTTACACCTGTGCAAAAAAATTTATAGTGCTAAATACCAAAAAAAAATGAAAAATTACCGTTTTTCATCGTATATCAATTTATACCAGAAAAAAATTTCATTTTACGGATGAAAATCCACCTGATTTGGAAAGCCTTATGTCTCTCGAACGTGCCAATACCAGATATGTATAGTTTTAGGGAGATTTAGGATTTCTGTACAGCAAAAACTCCCGGCAGTATATTACCAAATTTTGAAAGCACTAAGGCAGAAAACGGCATGCTTTAGATTCCAAGGCAAAAAATCCTGAAACCGTAGGTTTACCCCAGAAAACCATAAATTTTTGAAAAGTACACATTCTGCCGATTACAAAATGGGTAACTATGTCTCTCTACTCCCAACTACCAAACATAAAAGCTTGTCTGAACATAGCGGTTTTTCAACAAAAAATTCAAAATTCTGAAAAATCATTTCAAAGGTTTTATTTTGCTGCTCCGCATATCCCAAACTATATTAGGTACCAAGAAAAAGCACCTGAAATATGATTGCCAGGGGTCCACTGAACAATTTTATACCCATTATGCATAGGTTTACCAAAGTATCTGGCATTTAGAGACACCAATATGTAGTTAGCACATCCAAATTGTTCAGGACTTTACTTCAGCTACTGAGAAATCAACACATTGACTGCATTTTTTGTGGGGTAAAAACACAGAAATATATGTTTACCCCCCAAACCCATCTGGCATTTAGAGGCCTCAAAATGAAGTTAGCGCATACAAACAGTCCTGTGGGTAACTTCATCTAATGAAAAATCAACACATTGACTGCATTTTTGTGGGGTAAAAACACAGAAATATATGTTTACCCCCCAAACCCATATATTTTTGGAAAGTACACATTCTACTGAATCTAAAATGGGTACCCATGCCTTTCTGCTCCAAACTACTGAGTCGCAAGGCTTTCCCAAAATTGTCGGTTTTGGTGAAATATCTGAAAATTTCCTCAAACCTTCAACTTCCCAGCACCATATCACCCATGTATCATTACGTACTAAGAAAAAGCACCCTAAATATGATTGCCAGGGTTCCTCTGAACATTTTGGTGGTCATTGTTCATAAGTTTACCAAAGTATCTGGCATTTAATTTAGAGGCCCCAAAATGAAGTTAGCGCATACAAACAGTCCCGTGGGTAACTTCAGCTAATGAAAGATCAACACATTGACTGCATTTTTGTGGGGTAAAAACACAGAAATATATGTTTACCCCCCAAAAGCCATCTATCTTTGGAAAGTACACATTCTACCGAATCTAAAATGGGTACCCACACCTTTCTGCTCCAAACTACTTAGTCGCAAGGCTTTCCCACAATTTTCGGTTTTGGTGAAATATCTGAAAATTGCCTCAAAGCTTCAACTTCCCAGCACCATATCACCCATGTATCGTTACGCACCAAGAAAAAGCACCCTAAATATGATTGCCAGGGTTCCTCCAAACAGTTTGGTGGCCATTGTTCATAGGTTTATCAAAGTATCTGGCATTTAGAGGCCTCAAAATGAAGTTAGCGCATACAAACAGTCCTGTGGGTAACTTCATCTAATGAAAAATCAACACATTGACTGCATTTTTGTGGGGTAAAAACACAGAAATATATGTTTACCCCCCAAACCCATACATTTTTGGAAAGTACACATTCTACCGAATCTAAAATGGGTACCCATGCCTTTCTGCTCCAAACTACTGAGTCGCAAGGCTTTCCCAAAGTTGTCGGTTTTTTGGTGAAATATCTGAAAATTGCCTCAAAGCTTCAACTTCCCAGCACCATATCACCCATGTGTCATTACGTACTAAGAAAAAGCACCCTAAATATGATTGCCAGGGTTCCTCTGAACATTTTTGTGGCCATTGTTCATAGGTTTACCAAAGTATCTGGCATTTAGAGGCCCCAAAATGAAGTTAGCACATACAAACAGTCCCGTGGGTAACTTCAGCTAATGAAAAATCAACACATTGTCTGCATTTTTGTGGGGTAAAAACACAGAAATATATGTTTACCCCCCAAACCCATACATTTTTGGAAAGTACACATTCTACAGAATCTAAAATGGGTACCCATGCCTTATTGCTCCAAACTACTGAGTCGCAAGGCTTTCCCAAAGTTGTCGGTTTTGGTGAAATATCTGAAAATTGCCTCAAAGCTTCAACTTCCCAGCACCATATCACCCATGTGTCATTACGTACTAAGTAAAAACACCCTAAATATGATTGCCAGGTTTCCTCTGAACATTTTGGTGGCCATTGTTCATAAGTTTACCAAAGTATCTGGCATTTAGAGGCCCCAAAATGAAGTTAGCGCATACAAACAGTCCCGTGGGTAACTTCAGCTAATGAAAAATCAACACATTGACTGCATTTTTGTGGGGTAAAACACAGAAATATATGTTTACCCCCCAAAACCCATATATTTTTGGAAAGTACACATTCTACAGAATCTAAAATGGGTACCCATGCCTTTCTGCTCCAAACTACTGAGTCGCAAGATTTTCCCACAATTGTCGGTTTTGGTGAAATATCTGAAAATTGCCTCAAAGCTTCAACTTCTCAGCACCATATCACCCATGTATCGTTATGCACCAAGAAAAAGCACCCTAAATATGATTGCCAGGGTTCCTCCGAACAGTTTGGTGGCCATTGTTCATAGGTTTACCAAAGTATCTGGCATTTAGAGGCCCCAAAATGAAGTTAGCGCATACAAACAGTCCCGTGGGTAACTTCAGCTAATGAAAAATCAACACATTGACTGCATTTTTGTGGGGTAAAAACACAGAAATATATGTTTACCCCCCAAACCCATACATTTTTGGAAAGTACACATTCTACTGAATCTAAAATGGGTACCCATGCCTTATTGCTCCAAACTACTGAGTCGCAAGGCCTTCCCAAAGTTGTAGGTTTTGGTGAAATATCTGAAAATTGCCTCAAAGCTTCAACTTCCCAGCACCATATCAGTGGCGGAACTACCAGGGGTTCAGAAGGTGCGACAGCACCAGGGCCCGCACCACCTGAGGGGCCCGCTGGCACTGGCAGTTTGCGCTATTGCGAATCCCAGGCCCTCCTAGTTACATATTGCACTTGGGGCAGCACATCGAGGCCACGCGCACAGGCCCCTCCAGGCACTCGGCTGATCTTGGGCTGTGTCTACAGGAGTCCGCTTGGAAGAAGGGGTGATAGAAAGAAGAGGGAGAAAAGGATAGACAGGTGAGCTGCAGGTATAGTGGAACTGAGGGACTAGCCACAGCAGCAGCCGCAAGCTACGGGGGAAGGAGGCGGTGGGTAGGAGCCGAGGCACAGCAGCTGATCAGGCAGGAGGAGTGGGAGGTAGGCCTGGACTGGTAACAAGCTGGAGATAGCCTGTGTGAGTGAGATGCTCACATGTGTGGAGCATGCCGCCCGCTTCAATCACTTCCGCCCTCAGCTGCCTGCATGCTGAGGACCCTGCTCTGCTAGGGACTGTCTGCGGTGTGCCTGGCTGCAGCCTGCACGTAAATTCTACGTATCAGGCAGGAGGCAGCCAAGCATTTAACCAGGGTCGGAGTCCCTCCCACATAATTCTAGGTGCGGCTTTAGATTAACTGAGAGTTAAGGTTTGCCCTGACAATCATTGGCCCGTCTTGTTCCCTCGCTCCAGTCTCCAGCAAAGCAGCTCCACACTCAGCACATACCCTCTATCGGAAGGAGTCACTCTGATATTTGCAGCACAGTCAGGTATTTCTGTTATTTCATTTACCTCCCCCCTTGTGTCTCCCCTCCGACGCCCCCCTTAAACCACTGCATGTGACCATGAAATTGGCGTTCCCAGGCATCTGCTGTGTTGCCCTGTGACTCCAAGTCGCCTCCCTCCTTCTTCCCGTCTGTCCTCCTCTCTCCCGTTGGCAGCGTGTCTGGTAAGCACAGCACCATTTGTTAGCAGCAACTACAGATAACATTGACAGCTAGAGATGGCAGCTAAATCCCTCTTCCCTCTCTCTCTCTCTCTCTCTCTCTCTCTCTGCCTTCCTTCCTGCACGGTGTCACAGGAGCTCATGGTAGCTGAAGTTTTCATAGAGATGTAGCGATTTTACAAAGAGAAAGTTATTGGATTTTTAAATTAAAACCTATGAAATTAGGTTTTAATGATTCATCAGAGTGGCATTTGTTCCTGCATGCAGGCTAATCTATTCTATATTAGCAGGAAAGCCAATGAAATCAGAATGGCAACACAAGGTGCGCTTAAACGCGTCTCACAGAGTCACTTGCGCCAAAACGCTGCTCGTTCAGCCGCTTCTGATGAATCGTGTACAGAATGCAAAGTACAAGTTGCACAAACACAAGGGGGTTTGGCAATGAATACCTACCTTGGGATATCAGTGTAGGTACAAAACATATAAAACTGTAACATTAATCAGCCCCGCATTGTGATTGGCACAGACCAGAGACCCCCCAATTTCTCCAAGTCTTTGCCACTGACATCTGAGCTGCTGCTGCTGCAGCTGCTGCTGCTGCAGCTGCTGTGTCTGCCCCAAATCACAGGAATGTCTGTCTTCAGTCTCCCTCCAAGTGTAGGGCACTTTTATTCCATTTACTGTATATGAGTCCCCTTATACGATTCCCTTTTATATTCCTACCTTCCATTCCCCTTTATATGATCCCCTTTATATGATCCCCTTTATATGATCCCCTTTATATGATCCCCTTTATATGATTCCCTTTATATGATTCCCCTTATATGATCACCCTTATATTATTCCCCTTATATGATTCCCCTTATATGATTCCAGTGTGGTAACTACCAGGGGTGCAGAAGGTGCAACTGCACTGCATTAAAAAAAAACATTCCAAAAGTTAAAAGGGGCACTAAAATATTGCCTGATACTTGAAATTGCTGGGGGTATCATACATGAGATCAGGGCCGCCATCAGGGGGCCACAGGGGGTACAAGTGTACCGGGCCTGGGCCTGAAGGGGGGCCCGGCAGTGCTGCACTTTTCAAAAGAGCCGGACCCCCCCTTAAAGGAGAGTGATAATCTCGGGCCCCAGAGCGTTACCGTCTGGCTGTCCCCATTATATTATATTCGTATTATATACGAAATTGCCCCTGCTTTCATCCTGCTATGAGTTCTTGGGCTATTTATACATGGAATTGCAACTGTGCCATCCTGCTATGAGTTATGTGGATAAAATACATAAGGTCACCTCTGTGATTTCTGGGGGTATTATACATGAGATTGCCACTGTATTCATCCTGCTATGATATTTGGGCAATTATACATGAAAATGCTACTGCATTACTTCTCCCCAATAAGCGGAGCACAAACATTTAACAAGCCCGCTTCCAAAGATGTCCCAAACTCACCAATGCTGTTCCTGCTTCCCCGATTTTTAATCACTGAAGTCTGCACCAGATTATTTTCACAATACTGGTACTGTGTTATAGAAAATGTATTTTAGTTGTAAAGTAGGTTGCCCTAAAAAAGTGTACTAGTTTCTGTATGTAAAAATAATGTTTAAGTTCCGTCCTATGACATTGGATCATTAATTGTTTCCTGCGGCACATTTGCTTGGGGGGGGGCCCAGTTGCAAATTTCTGCACCGGGGCCCCTAGGAGTCTAGTTACGCCACTGCACCATATCACCCATGTGTCATTACGTACTAAGAAAAAGCACCCTAAATATGATTGCCAGGGTTCCTCCGAACAGTTTGGTGGCCATTGTTCATAGGTTTACCAAAGTATCTGGCATTTAGAGGCCCCAAAATGAAGTTAGCGCATACAAACAGTCCCGTGGGTAACTTCAGCTAATGAAAGATCAACACACAGGAGAAAGCTCTCTGTTTAGTGCTGAATTAAGCATTGAAATTCCTGTTTGAGACAGGATTTTTTGTTATCACTTGGTGTGTGAATGTGTTGTCCACTTGGTGGGTGAAATTTGGGAAGTTTTGCGTTGATTTTCTTTACTAAAAATCGATTTTTCTTTTGACCCTGAAGGTGAGTGATTCCTAGCCCAGTTCCCTTCACTTGCTCTGGGCTACAAACTCACTGTTAGATCCCCCACCCCTCCCCCACACCTGGGTGTCAGTTTCATTTGCATTTTTCTGTTGTTTCAGCACAAATTGTTTAATTTTTGTACAGATTGAGTGGGTATTTTGATTTTGCACTCAGTTTCTGTGAGGAGAGAAAGCTAAAGGGAGAAGGATTTAATATAAGTATAAATATAAAATCTTTTCCAGCAGCAGCAGTGCAGCTCCCAGGCACCTGCTCACATTAACCCACTCCCTGCCACAGCTTCTCAACTTAAAACTTACTTTTTTGTTAATCAGTAGTATAAAGCTGTTTGTGTGGTGTTGTGTAAAATAATGGGAGGAAATAAAAAGGAAAGTTATAAAAAAAATCTCTTGATTCTAAAGCAAAAGGACCTGAAAAACCCAGCTGTAGCTCTGCAAGGAAACACCAGTCAGAGCCCATGTCAAAAAGCCCCATTGCCTCTACTTCTGCTGCTGCAGCTAATGTGACCCCTGCTAAAACATTTGCACACGCGGTAGCTACTGGCAGCAACTCAAGCCAAGTCACTGCTGGGGTAGAGAAGCTTACAAGGAAGCATGGGGTCAGATGCCTAATGTCAAGCACTCATGGCATAGAGGCTTATATAAAGGCTGCAGCTGAAGTGGTGGGCCACTCTGCAGTAGTGGCAGCAAGTAAAATGTATGGGAAAGCCATAATCTTTGCCCGTACGCTAACTGCAGTGCATGCTCTGGTACAGAGGGGTATCACAGTGGGAGGGAGTTATGTCCCTGTAGAACCCCTAGAAGGATTGGGCACAAGGGTGGTTTTATCTAATGTGCCCCCCTTCCTGCAAGACCACTTATTGTACCCCCACCTGCAAGCCCTTGGGGAGTTAAAATCAAAAATGTCTAGAATTCCCCTGGGATGTAAGGAGAGCAGACTGAGGCACGTCCTTTCCTTTAAAAGGCAGGTGCAACTACTTTTACCTTGGGGGCAAGACACTATTGAGGGGTCTTTCGGGGTTCCATTTGAAGGGGTGCTGTATAAAATTTTTTACAGCACAGAGGAAGTGAGGTGCTTCCTTTGCAAGAACCTGGGGCACACTTGCCAGAGTTGCCCCAAAGGGCAAATTAAGACCACAGCCCCTGTTCCTGCTCCCAGTACCTCAAATAAAACATCTTATCCTGCTGGGACTATTTCAGCAGGGTCCTCAAAGGGGATATCTCCTTCACTAAAGAACCTCAAGGTGGCTGTTACACATCCCACCTCTACAACATCCAAACCTCCTCCTTCTTCACTGAAGACATCTAAGGCTGCAGCATGTCTTACAATTGCGGCAAAAGAGAAGGGGGGAAAACATGTCAAAGCTTCCCCCAGGGTCACAGTTGTGACAAAAAGGTGTACCCCTGTTATGGGCACCCCTGAAGGTGTGGGGGTACCCATGATTGCAACACCTGTTGGGGTTGGGACAGATAGTGGCCTTTCCTCTTCAGATGCCAAGAAAAAGAGGAAATTTAAATCAAACTGGCTGGTACCTGAGGAATGGGCATCAGTGGTTAATGATGGGGCACCCCCATCCAAGGGTAAAAAGGGCAGCAAAACTTCTGCTCTTCTTGTGGTGACATTGTCTGGCCCAACTGTTGGTCACGATCAACCGGTGTCAGACCATGCACTCCTGCCTCCAGACCAGGTGGGGAATAATGAGGTTAATGGTCTGCATGGCCTTGAACATGGCAGTGTTGGTTTCCCCACAGAGTCAGGGGTGCAGTATCTGCCTCAAAATCATTTGGAAGATCTTCCCTTGGAGTGTAAAGAGACACCTAATGAGACTCCTGCAGAGTGGGCAGTCAGTGTTCCTGAAGAGCTGAGATTTGGGAACTGCAACCAGCCTCAGTTTTTAGTGCCTCAGGGTATTTCACTCCAGGAGGGGGGGAATATTGGGCTAACCCCCATACAGGACCCTGCAGATAAAACTGCTGGGAAGGATGGTGAGGGTGGAGTTGTAAATACGGAGGAGGGTAGCCAGGCAACCTCTACTGTTCATGCTAAAATCTCTCCTCCCTTGTCTTCAACTGACCCAAACGTTATTGCCATCCAGAAAGCACAGGAGGTAGTGGAGAGGGCAGAGGCTAACCATCGAGCCTCCAAAGCTCTACCTGTTGCTGGGGAGCTAATTAGTTCTGTTGCTCCTGTGTCAAACACTTCCAAATGTGTTTCAAGTGAAGTTGAGGGAACACCTGAGCCATTGCAGGGTCTCCAGAAAAGTGATTCTGATACTTTTCCTGTAACAACTTGTGAAGAGATTCTCAAAGCTCTAGTGGAGAGGGGAGATTATCAATCCCTTAGCCAGGAAGAGCTCATGGATGAGGGGAACATCGAAGAGGAGGTTGACATAGGAGTGGCAAATCCTTCTACCCCAATCATCCCTGCTGAGGAACTCAAAAAGTTTCTTGAGAGCACCCTTGGTGTTAAATTAGAGAAGAAGATGCACATGGCTCTGGAGAAGTGGCATGATTTGCCTTTAGTTATCAATTCTGTGAGACAATACATTAAGGTCATAAAAGAGGCCAAGAACTATGGAACAGCGGAATATCTCCGTATAATGAAGTTTCACAAAAAATGTTTGTCTCATCAGACCTTGATGAAGGTTAAAGCACTTCCTAAGACTCAGTAATGGCTTTGAGTATAAGCACACTTAATACTAATGGCTGTCGGAATCCTTTCCGAATGTTTCAGGTACTCTCCTTTCTTCGTCAAGGAGGGTACTCTGTGAGTTTCCTCCAAGAGACCCACACCACTCCAGAGGTTGAAGCAAGCTGGAATCTGGAGTGGAAGGGAAGGGTCTTTTTTAATCACCTCACTTGGACATCATGCGGGGTGGTGACCCTTTTCTCAGATTCCTTCCAGCCAGAGGTCCTGAGTGCTACCTCTGTCATCCCTGGCCGTCTATTGTATCTTCGGGTCCGGGAGTCAGGTAGAACATATAATCTAATGAATGTGTATGCTCCTACTACCGGACCAGAGAGGGCACGGTTCTTTGAAAGTTTGTCAGCCTACATGGAGACAATTGACTCTGATGAAGCCTTGATTATAGGGGGTGATTTTAATTACACCCTTGATGCTCGAGATCGCAATGTACCCAAGAAAAGAGACTCGTCTGAGTCAGTTTTGCGAGAACTAATTGCTCATTTCTCCTTGGTTGATGTCTGGAGAGAACAGAACCCAGAGACGGTTGCCTTTACCTATGTCAGGGTGAGAGATGGTCATGTTTCTCAATCCCGGATTGATAGGATATATATAACGAGCCATCTCATGTCACGAGCCCAGTCGAGCACCATTAGATTGGCACCATTCTCAGACCACAATTGTGTATCCCTGAGAATGTCAATCGCACCATCTCTGCCAAAAGCTGCTTACTGGCACTTTAACAACAGTTTATTAGAAGATGAGGGTTTTGCAAAGTCAGTCCGGGATACATGGAGAGGCTGGAGGGCCTTTCAGGATGAATTTGCCACATTGAGCCAGTGGTGGGATGTAGGCAAGGTTCACCTAAAGCTCTTGTGTCAAGAGTATACCAAAAGTGTGAGCGGGCAGCGCAATGCAGAGATTGAGGCACTGAATGGGGAGGTGCTTGATCTTGAGCAAAGGCTATCAGGCTCTGAAGACCAAGCCCTTCAGTGTGAATATCTAGAAAGGAAAGAAGCGCTGCGTAACATGGAACAGCGACAGGCTCGTGGTGCCTTTGTGCGAAGCCGGATGCAGTTACTTTGTGATATGGATCGTGGTTCGCGATTCTTCTATGCTCTGGAGAAGAAGAAGGGGAACCGAAAACAAATCACATGCCTTTTTGTGGAGGATGGAACCCCCCTTGAGGATCCGGAGGCTATCCGGGACAGAGCCCGGTCCTTCTATCAAAACCTTTTTTCTCCAGATCCCATCTCTCCAGATGCCTGTGAGGAGCTATGAGATGGGCTCCCAGTGGTCAGTGAGAGGAGAAAAGAGAGGTTGGAAACACCAATCACTCTAGATGAACTCTCTCAAGCACTCTGTTTAATGCCCCACAATAAATCTCCTGGGCTTGACGGACTGACCATAGAGTTCTTCCAGTTTTTCTGGGATACTCTGGGCCCTGATTTCCATAGCATCCTAACTGAGGCCTTCAAGAAAGGTGAGTTGCCACTTTCGTGTCGTTGAGCAGTGTTATCACTACTTCCTAAGAAGGGGGATCTCCGTCTTATTAAGAACTGGAGACCAGTCTCACTGCTTAGCACAGACTATAAGATCGTGGCCAAAGCTATCTCACTTAGGCTCAAATCTGTGCTGGCAGAGGTGATTCATCCTGACCAGTCCTATACAGTCCCCGGTCGGACAATTTTTGATAATATCTTTTTAATCCGAGACTTACTACATTTTGCGAGAAGGACTGGTCTATCTCTTGCTTTTCTCTCTCTGGATCAAGAGAAGGCATTTGACAGGGTGGATCACCAATATCTTATAGGCACTCTGCAAGCCTATAGCTTTGGCCCACAGTTTGTGGGCTACCTGAAAACAATGTATGCCTCTGCAGAGTGTTTAGTTAAAATCAACTGGTCTCTGACTGCACCTCTGGCCTTTGGACAAGGAGTTCGGCAAGGATGCCCCTTGTCGGGACAACTGTACTCGCTGGCCATTGAGCCCTTCCTGTGTCTCTTAAGGAAAAGGCTCACGGGACTGGTGCTCAAAGAACCCGAAATGAGGGTGGTTCTCTCAGCCTACGCTGATGATGTAATTCTTGTGGCCCAGGACCTAGTTGATCTTGAGCGGGCACAAGAGTGTCAAGAAGTCTACGCTGCTGCCTCATCTGCCCGGATCAACTGGTCCAAGAGCTCAGGCCTTCTGGAGGGTTCTCTAAAGGTAGATTTCCTGTTTTTCGTGACATCTCGTGAGAGAGTAAAATCATTAAATATTTAGGCGTCTACCTATCAGCTGAGGAGAATCCTGTCTCACAGAATTTCATTGAACTTGAGGAGTGTGTTCTAACGCGCCTTGGAAAGTGGAAGGGTTTTGCTAAAGTACTTTCTATGAGAGGGAGAGCTTTGGTGATTAATCAGCTGGTGGCCTCTCAGATCTGGTACCGGCTGATATGTCTTAGCCCAACCCAAGAATTCATTGCTAAGATCCAGAGAAGGTTACTGGACTTTCTCTGGATAGGAAAGCATTGGGTTTCTGCAGGTGTCTCAAGCCTCCCGTTGAAAGAGGGAGGGCAGGGAGTCGTGTGTATACGTTCTCAAGTGCACACCTTCCGTCTCCAGCAAATACAGAGATACTTGTATGCAGATCCTTCTCCACAGTGGTGTACTCTAGCATCGAGTTTTTATCGCCAGGTACGAAATATGGGATATGACCGGCAATTGTTTATAATTGAACCTGAGGGTTTCCTAAGAAACCTTTCAACCCTGCCGGCTTACTACAAAGACACGCTAAAGACTTGGAGCATGGTATCCGTGTTAAGGCAAGGAGCCATTGAAGGGGAAGACATTCTAAATGAGCCCCTACTTTACAATCCATCTTTTAAGACTAGGATGTTAGAATCCATCAGCATCCGACGTCGCCTTTGCCAGGCTCGGTTAACCAGAGTTGGAGATCTCCTGGATTTTGAGAAATCAGATTGGGTGGACTCTCAAGCAGTTATGCAACGCATGGGATTCCTCACCACTAGGGTTCCACACCGTCTTCTCAAGGAAATCAAGGACACAATCTCTCCTGATTCTCACACCTTCATTGATGGGGTTTTACATGCTGGAGAGCCACGTCCACCATGGAACTCCTCACCTCCAGACATAATAATAGCACCTAAAATCCGTCAATCCCCCCAAGCACCTCCTTCTCCCAACTTGAGCCAGTTGGAGAATTTTCCATTGACACACTTTCATGATATAACAAGAAAGTTGTTGTACTCTCTAATGCTTCACACTGTACACTTCCTTGCCCTCATCTCCCGATATGATACCATCTGGAGACGTGTGCTTAATGAGGGTGAAAGACCTCAGTGGCGAGCTCTTTATTCCAGTTTGGTGCCTAGACCAACTGGAGACTTGAGTTGGAAAGTGCTGCATGGTGCATTGAGCACGGGAGAGTATTTAGCTCGTTTTACAGACTCCCCAGCTGCTTGTCCATTCTGTGGCAAAGGAGAGTCTGTGTTTCATGCTTATTTTACGTGTGCCAGACTGCAACCTCTATTGGCTCTTTTGAGGAAGCTTTACCTGCAGTTCTGGTTACACTTTTCCCCTCATGTTTATATTTTTGGACGCCCAGTATCCCGGGACAATAAAGAGAAAGACCTTCTCTCCAACTTGCTCCTGGCTTTAGCTAAATTAGTCATCCATAAATCTAGAAAGCAACGTTTGGAAGGTGGGAATCCTCTGCCAGCAGAGGTCTTGTTCCGAGTTCTGGTGCGTTCCCGAATCCGAGCAGAGTACACCCAAGCAGTGTTTACTGGTCGGTTGAAAGAATTTGCTGACCAGTGGGCAATAGATGGGGTACTTTGCTCAGTATCCCCAGACCTGGTTTCTGTTCAGACAATTCTCACACTCCATATTTAAGTGCACTTTAAATTAAGTGACAGTTGTATTTTAATCAGTTAATTATCTCCTTTGAGATGTGATTAACTTTGGTGAGCAATCACTCACCTGCAATTTGAATAATATATCAGCTAATGAAAAATCAACACATTGACTGCATTTTTGTGGGGTAAAAACACATAAATATATGTTTACCCCCCAAACCCATACATTTTTGGAAAGTACACATTCTACCGAATCTAAAATGGGTACCCATGCCTTTCTGATCCAAACTACTGAGTCGCAAGGCCTTCCCAAAGTTGTCGGTTTTGATGAAATATCTGAAAATTGCCTCAAAGCTTCAACTTCCCAGCACCATATCACCCATGTGTCATTATGTACTAAGAAAAAGCACCCTAAATATGATTGCCAGGGTTCCTCCGAACAGTTTGGTGGCCATTGTTCATAGGTTTACCAAAGTATCTGGCATTTAGAGGCCCCAAAATGAAGTTAGCGCATACAAACAGTCCCGTGGGTAACTTCAGCTAATGAAAGATCAACACATTGACTGCATTTTTGTGGGGTAAAAACACAGAAATATATGTTTACCCCCCAAACCCATACATTTTTGGAAAGTACACATTCTACCGAATCTAAAATGGGTACCCATGCCTTATTGCTCCAAACTACTGAGTCGCAAGGCTTTCCCAAAGTTGTCGGTTTTGGTGAAATATCTGAAAATTGCCTCAAAGCTTCAACTTCCCAGCACCATATCACCCATGTGTCATTACGTACTAAGAAAAAGCACCCTAAATATGATTCCAGCATACATATTCTTCGGCACACCACTTACTTTTTCTTTAGGGTGCATTCAACTCCTCCAGCTACTTCCAAGCCTGGTTTTCATACAACGAATTCCCATAGGGAGGAAGCACACCAAACATATAATTTTGCCTTTTAGGACATTTATTCAGCAGTGTTGGCACAAGCTTTCGGGGTCAACCCCTTCCTCAGGTGCAATAAAAATCAAGTGAACAGCATTGCATTAAATACCTTTAACACCATGTGAACTATCATGTGATACAATTAACTGTTTAGTGCTCGATCCCATTCCTCTTTATATAATGGTTTATAATTATCCCAAAATTCATGAAGGAAAGAAGAATCCCTTTAGGAAAATTCATTGCCTGCAATATAACAATAAATATTATAAATAACTCATTTAAAACATACTTATATCAAACATTATTTGCAACAATATTAAAAAAATTTTTTCAAGAAACAATTGATACATTATCCTTCAACCAGTAACATTACACTTGTAGCCTAATGGAGGCTTGTTACATATTATAAAAAACATCTCATATTAAAACTTTCATTTAATCCCATAGGTGTTAGGGAATCCAATCTTTTTATCCACACTGCTTCTCGTTGCAGCAACCGTTTTCTTATATTACCTCCCCTCTCAGTAGTTACCTGTTCCAATATATTCCATCTTAATTGGGCAACCGTATGTTTATTATGGAAAAAATGTTTTGCCACCGACATTTCAGACAAATTTTCTTTCTTATTTTCCTGTTTCTCTGTATCAGGTGTAAAATTTCGAATACTACTTTTATGTTCATTTAGTCTAGTTTTTATAGATCTACTCGTCTGTCCCACATAGGTAAGTCCGCATGGGCATTTTATCATGTAAACGACTCCTGTACTGTTACAGGTAAAATGCCCATTCAATTTTATTGAATAGCCCTTAGATGGATGTGCTATAATGTCCCCTTTCAGGATACCATTACAATGTGCACATTCACCACATCTGAATGTGCCATTTTTTAAAGGTGCCAATAGTCCCAAATTTTTATCTTTTTTTAAAATTTTTTTAGTCACTGTCTGTCCTATAGATCTTCCTCTTCTATACGAGAATAATGGCGGATCTTTAAACAATTTACCCATTTCTCTATCTTTTTGTAGTATCCTCCAATGTTTCAAAATTATTCGCCTAACATATGGTGTTTGGCGACCAAAAGTTGAAACAAATGGTATCTGCGAATATTTTTGTTTCCCTTTCCTTTCTCTTCTTATTAATAACTTTTTTCGTTCCATTACTTTAAGGTCTTGTTTTACCTCGTTAAGTTGGTCCCTGTCATATCCCCTTTGTGAGAATTTTTTTATCATAGCATCAGCTTCTTGTTCAAATACATTTTCTTTAGACGTAATACGTCTCACCCGACTTAACTGGCTGCGTGGGAGTCCTTTGAATACCCCCGGTGGATGACAGCTTGATGGTAACAGTATTGTATTACAATCTGTAGGCTTATAATGGATTGCCGTAGACAGGGTATTATTTTCAATGGAAACTTTAACATCCAAAAAGGCTAGGTCTTGTTCAGACCATACTGAGGTAAATTTGATGGTATTATGTACCTCATTTAAATTCTGCACCATCATTTCAAATTGGTCCACAGTACCATCCCAGATCAGAAAAATATCGTCCATATAGCGCCAATACTGCAATATATACTTATTCCACATATTGTTATTAAGGATATATTTACTTTCAAAATCATGCATAAACGTATTTGCATATATAGGCGCCATATTGGCCCCCATAGCGCAGCCTATCTGCTGGACATAGTACTGCTCAAAAAATACAAAATAATTTCTGGTCAATATCATCTCCAAAATTTCACATGCAAAGTTAATTTCATGATTTTTTTTATCCAATTTGGTTAGGTATTGTCTTATGCTTTCAATGCCCTCACTATGTGGAATTGTAGAGTATAGATCACATACATCCAAAGAGCACAAGAGTACCTTCCTGTCCGGCAATTTTACCTCCATAATTTTATCCAGGAAATCGGTGGTATCCTGGATACAAGTATGCAGTAAAGAAAAAATTGGTTGACAGATCACATCCAAATATATAGCTAATGGTTGTAAGATTGATCCACATCCTGACACAATTGGTCTCCCCGGGGGATTTTTTAAGGATTTGTGTATCTTTGGTAGAAAGTATATATATGGTATCTGAGGACATTCAACACTAAGTACCTGAAACATTTCTTGTGATACAAGACCATCCCTCACAGCACCTTCTAGAAAATAATCTATTTGTTTCTTAAATAATTCAGTCGGGTTAAAAGTAAGCTTTTTATATCGATTTACATCCCCCAACTGTCGGCGTGCTTCATTAATATAAGCTTCTCGATCCAAAATAACAGTAGCACCGCCTTTATCCGCTGACTGAATAATAATATCATCATATGCTTTTAGATCATTTAAGGCTTTAATTTCCATTTTTGACATATTATTATTTTTTATATTTCTTTTATCATGCTTACTAGCAAGTGCTGTGAGGTCATGTCTTACCATACATTCAAACATGTCAATACATTTTGGTGTATTCATCGGAATAAATGTGGAATGTAAACCCAATTTTTTCTTAACCAATTCAATTTGTTTGTCACTTTTTATATTAATACGACCAGAGCCTGCAGTCTCATTGGAATTGTCGAAGTGGGCACGGAGTTTTAAAGCTCTTATGAATTTAAACAAATCCACCTCCAAATCAAATAATGTTTCAGAGTTCGTAGGGATAAACGACAGTCCCTTACGCAGAACTTGTATTTCGCTTTCAGTTAGTATGCGTTGTGAAGTATTAACAATTGATTTTACCTCTTGGTCTGTCTCCGTTGTGAGCTCCTGATTTTTTGATACACTGTTCCTCTTCCTCCTCTTGCCCCTCCGGACCCTCCTGGCTCCACGCTCGTAGTTGGGGTGCTGGACAAAAAATGCACATCCGATTGTGACGAGGCCTCACCCGACACACTGCTCGTAGGCGATGCGCCATGTGGTTGTCTAGGCCGACTATTTTCAAATCTGCTCCGATCTCCACGGTGATCACGTCGCTGGAATTTCCAAGTATACACCGAATCATTAGCATAGTCTTGTGTATCTCTTTTGAACTTACGGATTTTTGTCTGCATCAGCTCTTGTTCATATTGTGCGATCTCTGCTCGAAGTGCCGACATTTCATTTTCCAGATCACCAGCAGCTTGTTTCAATTCCTTCTCGGTAGATCCAATCTGTTGCTGCACCTGTTGAATTGCTTGCTGGAGATGACGAACAGTTAAAGTCATTAAGTCCATGGAACATTTATTAAGGATCATATACCATTCCTTTTTATATACTGGGTCATCTTTACACAGGATTGGGCTCATTGGAACGCGTAATCCCCTCGGGATCCGCTTCACTTTAAGGTATTCTATCAGAGTAGCAGCATGGCATTTAAGATTGGTTTCTTTATGCATCAGGGAATTTAATTGACGATTCAGATCTCCAGATTCTTTTAAATCTGGCAAAGATATGCTTTGCATACTATTCATAATCCGATTACGTTCTTGTTCACTAAATCCCAACATTTCTGCTGATTTATCAGTCATCTTTGCAATATCCGCGAACGACATTTTGTCTTAATTAATCCAATCTTAGTATAGTGGGTGCTAAACGAAGTGGGAAGTATAGTTCAACATATACCAGCATACATATTCTTCGGCACACCACTTACTTTTTCTTTAGGGTGCATTCAACTCCTCCAGCTACTTCCAAGCCTGGTTTTCATACAACGAATTCCCATAGGGAGGAAGCACACCAAACATATAATTTTGCCTTTTAGGACATTTATTCAGCAGTGTTGGCACAAGCTTTCGGGGTCAACCCCTTCCTCAGGTGCAATAAAAATCAAGTGAACAGCATTGCATTAAATACCTTTAACACCATGTGAACTATCATGTGATACAATTAACTGTTTAGTGCTCGATCCCATTCCTCTTTATATAATGGTTTATAATTATCCCAAAATTCATGAAGGAAAGAAGAATCCCTTTAGGAAAATTCATTGCCTGCAATATAACAATAAATATTATAAATAACTCATTTAAAACATACTTATATCAAACATTATTTGCAACAATATTAAAAAAATTTGTTTCTTGCTTCCTCCCTATGGGAATTCGTTGTATGAAAACCAGGCTTGGAAGTAGCTGGAGGAGTTGAATGCACCCTAAAGAAAAAGTAAGTGGTGTGCCGAAGAATATGTATGCTGGTATATGTTGAACTATACTTCCCACTTCGTTTAGCACCCACTATACTAAGATTGGATTAATTAAGACAAAATGTCGTTCGCGGATATTGCAAAGATGACTGATAAATCAGCAGAAATGTTGGGATTTAGTGAACAAGAACGTAATCGGATTATGAATAGTATGCAAAGCATATCTTTGCCAGATTTAAAAGAATCTGGAGATCTGAATCGTCAATTAAATTCCCTGATGCATAAAGAAACCAATCTTAAATGCCATGCTGCTACTCTGATAGAATACCTTAAAGTGAAGCGGATCCCGAGGGGATTACGCGTTCCAATGAGCCCAATCCTGTGTAAAGATGACCCAGTATATAAAAAGGAATGGTATATGATCCTTAATAAATGTTCCATGGACTTAATGACTTTAACTGTTCGTCATCTCCAGCAAGCAATTCAACAGGTGCAGCAACAGATTGGATCTACCGAGAAGGAATTGAAACAAGCTGCTGGTGATCTGGAAAATGAAATGTCGGCACTTCGAGCAGAGATCGCACAATATGAACAAGAGCTGATGCAGACAAAAATCCGTAAGTTCAAAAGAGATACACAAGACTATGCTAATGATTCGGTGTATACTTGGAAATTCCAGCGACGTGATCACCGTGGAGATCGGAGCAGATTTGAAAATAGTCGGCCTAGACAACCACATGGCGCATCGCCTACGAGCAGTGTGTCGGGTGAGGCCTCGTCACAATCGGATGTGCATTTTTTGTCCAGCACCCCAACTACGAGCGTGGAGCCAGGAGGGTCCGGAGGGGCAAGAGGAGGAAGAGGAACAGTGTATCAAAAAATCAGGAGCTCACAACGGAGACAGACCAAGAGGTAAAATCAATTGTTAATACTTCACAACGCATACTAACTGAAAGCGAAATACAAGTTCTGCGTAAGGGACTGTCGTTTATCCCTACGAACTCTGAAACATTATTTGATTTGGAGGTGGATTTGTTTAAATTCATAAGAGCTTTAAAACTCCGTGCCCACTTCGACAATTCCAATGAGACTGCAGGCTCTGGTCGTATTAATATAAAAAGTGACAAACAAATTGAATTGGTTAAGAAAAAATTGGGTTTACATTCCACATTTATTCCGATGAATACACCAAAATGTATTGACATGTTTGAATGTATGGTAAGACATGACCTCACAGCACTTGCTAGTAAGCATGATAAAAGAAATATAAAAAATAATAATATGTCAAAAATGGAAATTAAAGCCTTAAATGATCTAAAAGCATATGATGATATTATTATTCAGTCAGCGGATAAAGGCGGTGCTACTGTTATTTTGGATCGAGAAGCTTATATTAATGAAGCACGCCGACAGTTGGGGGATGTAAATCGATATAAAAAGCTTACTTTTAACCCGACTGAATTATTTAAGAAACAAATAGATTATTTTCTAGAAGGTGCTGTGAGGGATGGTCTTGTATCACAAGAAATGTTTCAGGTACTTAGTGTTGAATGTCCTCAGATACCATATATATACTTTCTACCAAAGATACACAAATCCTTAAAAAATCCCCCGGGGAGACCAATTGTGTCAGGATGTGGATCAATCTTACAACCATTAGCTATATATTTGGATGTGATCTGTCAACCAATTTTTTCTTTACTGCATACTTGTATCCAGGATACCACCGATTTCCTGGATAAAATTATGGAGGTAAAATTGCCGGACAGGAAGGTACTCTTGTGCTCTTTGGATGTATGTGATCTATACTCTACAATTCCACATAGTGAGGGCATTGAAAGCATAAGACAATACCTAACCAAATTGGATAAAAAAAATCATGAAATTAACTTTGCATGTGAAATTTTGGAGATGATATTGACCAGAAATTATTTTGTATTTTTTGAGCAGTACTATGTCCAGCAGATAGGCTGCGCTATGGGGGCCAATATGGCGCCTATATATGCAAATACGTTTATGCATGATTTTGAAAGTAAATATATCCTTAATAACAATATGTGGAATAAGTATATATTGCAGTATTGGCGCTATATGGACGATATTTTTCTGATCTGGGATGGTACTGTGGACCAATTTGAAATGATGGTGCAGAATTTAAATGAGGTACATAATACCATCAAATTTACCTCAGTATGGTCTGAACAAGACCTAGCCTTTTTGGATGTTAAAGTTTCCATTGAAAATAATACCCTGTCTACGGCAATCCATTATAAGCCTACAGATTGTAATACAATACTGTTACCATCAAGCTGTCATCCACCGGGGGTATTCAAAGGACTCCCACGCAGCCAGTTAAGTCGGGTGAGACGTATTACGTCTAAAGAAAATGTATTTGAACAAGAAGCTGATGCTATGATAAAAAAATTCTCACAAAGGGGATATGACAGGGACCAACTTAATGAGGTAAAACAAGACCTTAAAGTAATGGAACGAAAAAAGTTATTAATAAGAAGAGAAAGGAAAGGGAAACAAAAAAATTCGCAGATACCATTTGTTTCAACTTTTGGTCGCCAAACACCATATGTTAGGCGAATAATTTTGAAACATTGGAGGATACTACAAAAAGATAGAGAAATGGGTAAATTGTTTAAAGATCCGCCATTATTCTCGTATAGAAGAGGAAGATCTATAGGACAGACAGTGACTAAAAAAATTTTAAAAAAAGATAAAAATTTGGGACTATTGGCACCTTTAAAAAATGGCACATTCAGATGTGGTGAATGTGCACATTGTAATGGTATCCTGAAAGGGGACATTATAGCACATCCATCTAAGGGCTATTCAATAAAATTGAATGGGCATTTTACCTGTAACAGTACAGGAGTCGTTTACATGATAAAATGCCCATGCGGACTTACCTATGTGGGACAGACGAGTAGATCTATAAAAACTAGACTAAATGAACATAAAAGTAGTATTCGAAATTTTACACCTGATACAGAGAAACAGGAAAATAAGAAAGAAAATTTGTCTGAAATGTCGGTGGCAAAACATTTTTTCCATAATAAACATACGGTTGCCCAATTAAGATGGAATATATTGGAACAGGTAACTACTGAGAGGGGAGGTAATATAAGAAAACGGTTGCTGCAACGAGAAGCAGTGTGGATAAAAAGATTGGATTCCCTAACACCTATGGGATTAAATGAAAGTTTTAATATGAGATGTTTTTTATAATATGTAACAAGCCTCCATTAGGCTACAAGTGTAATGTTACTGGTTGAAGGATAATGTATCAATTGTTTCTTGAAAAAATTTTTTTAATATTGTTGCAAATAATGTTTGATATAAGTATGTTTTAAATGAGTTATTTATAATATTTATTGTTATATTGCAGGCAATGAATTTTCCTAAAGGGATTCTTCTTTCCTTCATGAATTTTGGGATAATTATAAACCATTATATAAAGAGGAATGGGATCGAGCACTAAACAGTTAATTGTATCACATGATAGTTCACATGGTGTTAAAGGTATTTAATGCAATGCTGTTCACTTGATTTTTATTGCACCTGAGGAAGGGGTTGACCCCGAAAGCTTGTGCCAACACTGCTGAATAAATGTCCTAAAAGGCAAAATTATATGTTTGGTGTGCTTCCTCCCTATGGGAATTCGTTCCCTAAATATGATTGCCAGGGTTCCTCCGAACAGTTTGGTGGCCATTGTTCATACGTTTACCAAAGTATATGGCATTTAGAGGCCCCAAAATGAAGTTAGCACATACAAATTGTCCGGTGGGTAACTTCAGCTAATGAAAAATCAACACATTGACTGCATTTTTGTGGGGTAAAAACACAGAAATATATGTTTACCCCCCAAACCCATATATTTTTGGAAAGTACACATTCTACAGAATCTAAAATGGGTACCCATGCCTTTCTGCTCCAAACTACTGAGTCGCAAGGCTTTGCCAAATTTGGCGGTTTTGGTGAAATATCTGGAAATTGCCTCAAAGCTTCAACTTTCCAGCATCGTATTGTCCATGTATCATTACCAGCATAAAGCATCCTAAATATAAACATATGGGTCTACTAAACAGTTTGATGCCCAATGTGCATAGATATACCAAACTATGTGGCGCACAGAGACCCCCAAATGACAATATGTATAGACATTTTCACGGCTGACGCGCTGGCTGCTGCAATATAACCACCCGGTGTGTGTATTATGCGACATTAGACCACCTAACAGTACAGAGACCCCAGAAAACCATATATTTTCAGAAAGTAAACATTCTGACGAATCCAATATGGGTAAATAAGTGTTTCTACTGCAAACTGCCAAACTGCAAAGCAATGCTTAACATAACGGTTTTTATCAAATTTCTGAAAATCGTCACAAAGCTTGAATTTTACCCCATTATATGCCCCACATTTCGTAACTTATCAGAATAAAACATCCTAAATATGAACGCCAGGGGTCTACTGAACACTTTGATGCCCAATATGCATAGATATACCAAACTATGTGGCGCACAGAGACCCCCAAATGACAATAGTGTATATACATTTTCACGGCTGACGCGCTGGCTGCTGCAATTTGAGCACCTGGTGTGTGTATTATGCGACATTAGACCCCCCCTAACAGTACAGAGACCACAGAAAACCATATATTTTCAGAAAGTACACATTCTGACGAATCCAATATGGGTAAATAAGTGTTTCTACTGCAAACTGCCAAACTGCAAAGCAATGCTGAACATAACGGTTTTTATCAAATTTCTGAAAATCGTCACAAAGCTTGAATTTTACCCCATTATATGCCCCACATTTCGTAACGTATCAGCATAAAACATCCTAAATATGAACGCCAGGGGTCTACTGAACACTTTGATGCCCAATATGCATAGATATACCAAACTATGTGGCGCACAGAGACCCCCAAATGACAATAGTGTATATACATTTTCACGGCTGACGCGCTGGCTGCTGCAATATGAGCACCTGGTGTGTGTATTATGTGACATTAGACCCCCCTAACAGTACAGAGACCCCAGAAAACCATATATTTTCAGAAAGTACACATTCTGATGAATCCAATATGGGTAAATAAGTGTTTCTACTGCAAACTGCCAAACTGCAAAGCAATGCTGAACATAACGGTTTTTATCAAATTTCTGAAAATCGTCACAAAGCTTGAAATTTACCCCATTATATGCCCCACATTTCGTAATGTATCAGCATAAAACATCCTAAATATGAACGCCAGGGGTCTACTGAACACTTTGATGCCCAATATGCATAGATATACCAAATTATGTGGCGCACAGAGACCCCCAAATGACAATAGTGTATATACATTTTCACGGCTGACGCGCTGGCTGCTGCAATATGAGCATCTGGTGTGTGTATTATGCGACATTAGACCCCCCTAACAGTACAGAGATCCCAGAAAACCATATATTTTCAGAAAGTACACATTCTGACGAATCCAATATGGGTAAATAAGTGTTTCTACTGCAAACTGCCAAACTGCAAAGCAATGCTGAACATAACGGTTTTTATCAAATTTCTGAAAATCGTCACAAAGCTTGAATTTTACCCCATTATATGCCCCACATTTCGTAACGTATCAGCATAAAACATCCTAAATATGAACGCCAGGGGTCTACTGAACACTTTGATGCCCAATATGCATAGATATACCAAACTATGTGGCGCACAGAGACCCCCAAATGACAATAGTGTATATACATTTTCACGGCTGACGCGCTGGCTGCTGCAATATGAGCACCTGGTGTGTGTATTATGCGACATTAGACCCCCCTAACAGTACAGAGACCCCAGAAAACCATATATTTTCAGAAAGTACACATTCTGACGAATCCAATATGGGTAAATAAGTGTTTCTACTGCAAACTGCCAAACTGCAAAGCAATGCTGAACGTAACGGTTTTTATCAAATTTCTGAAAATCGTCACAAAGCTTGAATTCGACCACATTATATGCCCCACATTTCGTAACGTATCAGCATAAAACATCCTAAATATGAACACCAGGGGTCTACTGAACACTTTAAAGCCCAATATGCATAGATATACCAAACTATGTGGCGCACAGAGACCCCCAAATGGATATACTGTATAGTAGATAAAATTTACAAGGCAAAACAAAATAAGGCAGTAAAGAGTGAAATGCAAAAAAATCCAATAAAACCACAAAAATAAATGTTTTTTTTCCAGACTAGCGTTATCGGCCGTCAGAATCACAGTTTGAATATTTTAGCTGGGCCAAACAGGTTATACGGCTAGAAACAAGTGAACACAACATACGCAGAGCTGAAAATGCAATAAAATGGCTAAAAATTCAATAAAATGGCTAAAAATGCACCAAATACCCAAAATTGCAATATAATCACCGAAATAACATAAAAAAGATATTGCACAGTACGGTTAGCGAATACGCTATTCGTAATGGCAATAAAACATTTTTTTCAGCCAAAAAAAGAGACGATGCGATAAGAAAAAAAAAAAAAAGCCACAATGCCATGTAAGTGCGTGTGCGTGTGTACAAATGGTAAATTACATGTTATGTGCGCGTGTGTGCGTGTGCACGTGTGTGTAAGTGCAGTGAGTGTAAGTGACCCCCCCAATCCCCAAAAATGTATGTGTAAGTGTGTGTAAGTGTGAATCTAAGTGTGTATTACTGTAATAAGTGTGTATTGGTGTGTTTGTGTGTGTAATTGTTGCACTAACCTGAAAAAGTCGCTGGAGACTGTTGCACACGATCAGGAAGAGCCCCTGGAAGAAATCTGCGACGTCTTCTGTGTCCCTGTGCTGTGGGGGCGGAGATCTCCAGCGCGGTGTAGGCTGCAGCAGCAGGACACGTAAGTAGCACGTGCCTGCTGCTGTTTTTGGGCCCCTGGGCGATCGCGCCCCAGGGGCCACTCGATCCCCTGCTCTGCTCGTTGCCTAGGGGCAGGGGATCGAGCAGGAAAGGAACGAGCGGCTCTAACAGCCGCTCCTCCGCTCCTGAACCCGGAAGTGCTGCAGAACGTAGAATCTACGTTCTGTGGCATTTCAAGTTACTTTTCCACAGAACGTAGATTCTACGTTCTGTGGCACTTAAAGGGTTAAGTTGGTTGTAATTTATTTTATTGTTTACATTTTTCTATTGACTAGCCTTCTTGTTCTTCCTCTTTCTAGCCCTCAGCGGAAAATGCCATTTGGTTGTCGGGGTCACTGACAATGGCAACCAAAGAATAGACTGACTGTGAGGCTTAAATTTGATATTTATTCCTTTTTTTGCTGCTATTGAGAAGCTGAAACTTAAGGCTGCTGCAATAAGTTCAGTATATGAAAAATGGCATTTTTAGCCTTATTCATTTTTAGGGTTTACTTTTACTTTAATGTTTAGTATTTATATTTAAAGCTTTAGCTTACTCTGCAATATCGATATTCTGCATTTACTCTTTATAGTAGTAGTGCAGTGCTGATTACTTACCTGCAAATTGGCTTTATCCAGCACAAATTATTTACTTCCTTACTGTTTGATTTTTGGGGGTATGTAAAGGTGGCCTGCAATTTTGATGTGATGTTCTGCTGCTATATAGAAATGCCACCTCACATCAAGTCAGCCAAGTAACAAAGACATTTATTTCCAGATAAACTTTAAAGAGCGTTGAAGGACAGACATTATGTATGCTTGTCTGCTAATAAAACTGCTCTCCTGTGCTGATGCCGTTACTGAAGACAGTCTCCTTTAATCGTGGGAGACACGTAACATAAGATTATAAACGGCAACTTGCAAATGTCAGCCAGTTGGAAAATGGCAGTGTCACATAGAGGCTTTACCTTCCTGCTATGGGTTCTGTTGAAAATATCAGATTCAGTCTGACATTCTAACAGACACCTTAAAGTTAAACTCTCACATGCAGAATAAGCAATCATTAACCTCCTTTAAGCAGCAAATGTGTGGCTTACTCGGCCTTCCCTTACAACATATTACATCTAGATAGGTTTAAAGAGGTGGAAACAAGTGATGCATTTAATGTCTATAACATCCATCTTACTGAATTACACCATAGTTAAAAAAGCACATCAACCATAATATTTTAAATTGCATTATTAAAGTTAACTTTTGTTAATTTTATGTTCATATATATGTGTATATATGTATATATATATATATATATATATATATATATATATATATATATAGGTAAAGGATCCGTTATCCGGAAACCCATTATCCAGAAAGCTAAGAATTACAGAAAGGCCGTCTCCCATAGACTCTATTGCATCCAAATATTTCAAAAATTTCCTTTTGCTCTGTAATACAGGTATAGGACGCGGGACAGGGGTTCTCTGGTGAAGGGGTCTTTCCATAATTTGAATCTTTATACCTTAAGTCTACTAGAAAATCATAAATAAACCCAATAGGCTGGTTTTGCTTCCAATAAGGATTATTTATATCTTAGTTGGGATCAAGTACCAGGTACTGTTTTATTATTATTGATATTATGATTATTACAGCGAAAAAGGAATCAGTTTTAAAAATTTGGATTATTTGGATAAAATGGAGTCTATGGGAGACAGGCATTCCGTAATTCGGAGCTTTCTGGATAACGTAATGTAATTTTTACACGAGTTTCTAGTAGACTTAAGGTATGAAGATCCAAACTATGGAAAGATCTGTTATCCAGAAAACCCCAGGTCCCAAGCATTCTGGATAACAGGTCCCATACCTGTATATATGTATATATATATATATATATATATATATATATATATATATATTAGTCCCAGACCATCAAGCACAAAATATGTCTCATTTTCACAGACTGCCACATTTCTGCCTCCTCCCTCTTATCGACAGTCAATATTAACAATTCCCCATACGACTGAAAATGTTATGTTGTAGCAGGGGAGAGAAGCAGAGGTGGGATTGGTGATCATTAAATCCGTAAATCGTTTGCGTTTGGAATATAAAATGGGCTATTTTTTGGGGGCTTATAAATAACTCCTAATAACCAACAAGAAACTGTCTGAAAAGAGGCTTTTAGTTATAGCATTCCCTTTTTCATTTAAAACATCCCAAAATGCTTCAGAGAATTTGCGAAAACCCTTATCAACGTGATAAAATATGAAGCTGTTATTGCCTGCAGCATTATAGCCGACATGAATTCCATCTTTTCTGATGAGGTTTGATAAGGCGCTCTCTTATAATACAGAGCGTAATCTCAAACCACCAGAGGAAAGATTAATTTATTTGCAAAAAAAATCCTGTAGAGGGAGGGGGTCTGACTGAAATCTGACTGACGTGGGCTCTTCCAGCTGCTTTGCACGGTAAAAAATATTACACATTTGTTGTTTATAAATTAGAAGGAGAAGCCATAAAGGACATAGGGGGAAGAGTGATAGGTATTATGAGTGATAGATATTACATATTTGGGGCCTTGCTGTCGGGAACTGAACACACGGCAATAGATCAGATCTCTGCATCACATTTACTAAACTCAACTCTTTTGAGGTTGGGCAGATATTGTGTCTGATGAGAGGGCTTAATTTTTCAGGTTACAAAAGAGCTTCAGTCTTCCCATTGCATTTGTAGGATCATTTAAACTTATAGCTCTTTGAAAACTGATTACAATACTCTATTTAATATTAAACCATTTTTAATTTTTCTGGATTTTACAGTATTGCATTAACAGACTAAGGGCCAGATTTATCAAGGGTCGAATAGTAAATTCGAATTTTCAAACATGAAAACAGTTCTAATTTGAATATTTGCCCTAAAACCTGCCGAGTTCGTTTACAAGTCAGTGACAGGGTCCACTGAGCCATTTGGAGATGTTAATAGTCTTCCTGACATTCAAGTATTTTTTTTCGAGAGAAAAACTCTCGTATCCATCAAATACGAATTGAAATCAAAATGTGATTATATTCAAATTAAAAAAAATTCACATGAATTTGAAATTTCGATCTTTGATAAATGGGCCTCCATATATTACATACAGACAAAGCATATACAGGTATAGGATCCCTTATCCGGAAACCAGATATCCAGAAAGCTCCGAATTACGGGAATTGCTGTCTCCCATAGACTCCATGTTATGCAAATAATCCAAAATTTTTAAAAATGATTTCCTTTTTCTCTGAAATAATAAAACAGTAACTTGTACTTGATCCCAACTACGATATAATTAATCCTTATTGGAAGCAAAACCAGCCAATTGGGTTTATTTAATGTTTACATGAATTTCTAGTAGACTTAAGGCATGAAGACCCAAATTACAGAAAGATCCCTTATCCGGAAAACCCCAGATCCCGAGCATTCTGGATAACAGGTCCCATACCTGTATTTATATTATTTGATAATTGGAATATATAGATTGCCTTGGTTGAGGAGAAAAAGGCAACAAATCTCAACTAAGCCATTCCATTTTATCAGTCGAGGCCAGGAGATTTTTTGTCCATTAGATTTTTTTTTCCCCACTTCATCAGCATTCCAACATAATGTGATAGGAACTGCTTGGAATCCTTTGCATTTTCATGGGAACTGCTCTAGTCTTTATCATTTGAATAGCAATTTTATTTTAAAAAAATGGCATTTATTTCTTAGTAAAGATCCAGATACAGATGTGGAAATATATTTGATAATGTAAGAGAAGCACTGAATTGGGCAGCTTATAGAACCTACGTGTCTCTCTGATTTGTCCTTTCTACTTCTATTTCCCTGAGGAACAATTCCAGGCATTAAGTGTTGGATTTTTGCTAAGCAATACTTCTAACTACTTAAAGGAGAAGGAAAGGCTAAAATTAAGTAAGCTTTATTAGAAAGGTCTATATAAATACACCAGTAAACCCTCAAAGTAATGCTGCTCTGAGTCCTCTGTCAAACGAAACATCACATATCTTTACTTCTAGTGTGTACACATGGGCCTCTGTATCTGTATTCCAGTTTCTTAAACCTCCACGGCATGGCCTTGAGCATGCTCAGTTTGCTCCTCTCCCCCTCCCTCCTCCCCTCCCTGCTGTAATCTGAGCCCAGAGCTATGAGCGAGCAGAGAGAGACTCAGGCAGGAAGTGATGTCACACTAAGCCTATATTGCAGCTGCTAACCTAAACAAACAGAGAACACATCAAGAGCTGTTTACTCAAGTATGGTCAAGAGCTGTTTACTCCAGTATAGTAAAGCATTCTGCAGAATAAATATAGTGTTATAGCTTGCACTATTGTGACTAATCTATTGACAATAAACTGCTTAAGTAGCTTTCCACTGACTGTCGATTTCAACCCTCTGGTTTCAAAGAACGAAAGAAACCCAACATGTTTCTATTATTCTCCAAGCCTACTTATTCCTTGACAAAATAAAACCTATTCTGTAACCTTAGTCTAAATTTGCTTACCTTTTCCAGTTCACAAAGCTTATTGGAAACGTTTCTCAGTCAGCATAATACTTAAATACCAAACCTTTCTTGTATTTTTGTTTATAGGATAATAACAATTTAAAAACAATTGCACTAATGAGGACAGCATTATTCTTAAGTTGGTTGCGTCAAATCTAATAAAAGTTAACTAACCTTGTTTTTTCAGTGAATTTTATTTGTAAATTCAAGCTGGTGGTTATGGGCAAACAAAGGAAGCATCATATCTCAGTATTTTAAAGCACTAAATCCCCCCAATAATAAAAACCCTACCCACTACCCTACATGGTCCCCTCTCCCTGCTTCCCTCCGTCATAGGTGATTACCCCTGAAAGTGCCCCTAATTCATTACTCATGTATAGGTGCAGAGTATGCGAAGCAGAGCTCATGGGTGCCATCTTCCATCTCTTCTGTATTCTTTGGGAAGTGAACGCCATATTGGCACATGAGCAGTTGGAGCAGTCTTCTGGTTCATAGCAACTATGCATGTACCAAAAGTACCGGAAATTGACGAAGGGAAGGAAGAGGACCTGAAGAATGCAGAAGAGCCGGAAGATGGTGCCCATGAGCTCTGCTGTGCTGACTCTGCACCTTTATGTGAGAAATACATTATGGGCACTTTCAAGGGTAATCACCTATGAGGGAGGGAAGCAGGGAGGGGGGACTATGTAGGGTAGAGGTTTTTATTATTGGGCGGTTAGTTCTCCTTTAACACTGTGCTAAATAACTGAATATTCTTTCCTTGGAACCTATCATACGCCTGCTAATTCTGCATGGCATGTGTACAATATTATCTCTTCTCTTTTACTTCCAGGCTAATGGAGGGTGGCATGAGGCAGCAACCCCTTCCTCTCTCACCTCCCCCACAGAAGGGCCGGGCAGCGCAAACTCTGATACCTCTAACTGAGCGATTCTCGACAAGCTGAGGGTGCGACCAGGTTGACTGGAGAAGCACATCTTTGTGGCAAAGCATCATCACCAGTCGTTATTCATTATACAGTGAAGCAGCATCCCAGCTCTTGGAACAAGTTCACTTCTGCTCACACAAATAGAGGATAAAATCGTCCCCATGTCTAGCTACTGCTTATCCTGATTTGCGTATGGACCTACAAACCTCGCTGTAAAACCCAACCAGGAGAATCTGCAGGACTCTGTTAAACCCCTAATATTTTTGCAAATATCACCATAATGAAAGCACTTTATCCAATTGGGCCAAAATCCAAAATAAAATCTGTGAAAAGATCTCCAGTCCACATCAGCACTTTTTGATTATATAACTAAATCAAATGGATAGTAGGCGCCTTAAAGCAAAATGTTTGCATACATCCTTCTTTTAAAATAAGTTTTTTTAGAAGTTTAATTATTATTCTTAAAAATGCATTACTCGGTGGGATTAGTTGAAGATGCATCAGCTATTTGAAATTCATTTTCTCTGGTTGTGAAATCAATCCATACCATTGCTCCGAAACTCAGTACCCATATACTAACTTTTAATATGGACAGGGCTGCAATGTCCATCATCCCTCCCTAACTGATAAAGATACGTTGTTGTTTGGGTGTGCTGAAGGTTGCCTGTCTCATACATGCAAATAACTTTTATTAATGCTAAGAAAAAATGAGATATGATTACAACCGTATCAGTCATTTAGGAAACACATTAGAATAGAATTGTGAAATATCAATAGCAAAAGCAATCAAAACAGGACAAGAACCTTACTGTTTTTAATATATATATTTATTATCTCATAGTGAATGTCCCCTCAACAGATTTCTACTCTTTAGGTGGCAAGGTGACCATTTTATACCACACTAAGGGGGTTATTTATTAAAGTCCGAATGCAAAAAGTGTTTTTACTATAAAATCAAAATTTTTAGTGGGGAAAACCCTCAAATTTTGGGATTTATGATACCCGGAGAATGGAAAAAGTCTGAATCTGAAAGGAAGAGGTCCCTATCCAATTTGGAAATGTCTATGGTCTGTGCTGGAATTAGCCCAAAAATCGGACTATTTATGACTTTTCGGACAAAAATCTAAAAATTTGGGCTTTTCAGGAAAAACTTTCATTTTAACGAATTTGTCCCCGATCCAATTAAATCATGCTTTTTCAGTAATAAATAAGGTCCAATTGTGGATTCTAGTTTGGTCAGACTTTTTTTACTCAGAAAAATTCGGCTTTTCATAAATAAGGCCCTAACAGACCAAAGCTTTGAGGACTCTGACGTGTAATGTTAATGAACCAGAATTTATTATGGGGTGTTTCTGCATTATAAAAACTTTTTTGTTCAAATCTTTTCAGGCCTTTCTGGATGCACCCAAATGGTTTTATTTGCAGTTGTCAAATCTGGACAATTTTGTACTCACAGATAACAAGGGAGTATTGAAATAAATGCATCTTCAACTTATTTTCTGCTGATGGCACATGGAGGTCTTTTCTGGTACTTGCATGCTTTTCCCTGATACATCACTGGGAGACAGCAGGGGTTGATTCTGGACCTTTCAGTTGGCAAAGATGTCCCCATGTACCATCGATGTAAGGTTAGTGGCACTCGGGGTACTTTCAGGAACACAGGGTGTTGATGCAGTCCAAAAAGGCCCCTCTTGACTTGCTTGGGAATAGCCTGCCACATAACACATTTCTGGAAAAGCAGCAATAGCTTGCAGGCATTCCAGTACACATCAGTGGGTGTCTATTCAGGTTCTTTGGTTCTGTGTTTTTAAAGCAGAAGGAAAGCAAGCAAAGCCAATAGATTAGCCACAATAGAGATATAAAACTATATTTATTCTGCAGAATGCTTTACCATATGTGAGTAAACTGCTCTTGAAGCTCACTCTGTTTAGGATAGCAGCTGCCATATTAGCTTGGCATGACATCACTTCCTGCCAGGGAGGGAGAGAGAAGCAAACTGAGCATGCTCAAGCCCAAGCCCTGGAGGTTTAGGCTGAAAACAGGAAGTCTGCTACAGAAGCCCATGTGTACACAACAGAAGGACAGAAATGCTGTGTTTCTTTTGACAGGACTCAGAGCAGCATTGCTTTGAGGGTTTACTTGTGTATTTATATAGACCTTTCTGATAAAGCTTACTTAGTTTTAGCCTTTACTTCTCCATTAAGACTGCTTAAAAATGCTGTTCACAGAGTGCCTACCAAAACCCCGTGTGTCACTTTAAGTTAAATCTTGGACCTAATATCAAATTTGTCACTGCAGTGTGTGTTTTCTCATTGTTGCCAAAAGGCCTCTTTGCAAATATGTTTTCAGGAAAAGAAGGGTTTGTATATTTCTCCATGTGGTGTTTTTCAGTAAGGGGTTAAATGCTGTAAAGGGGTTTGTGAAAATCTGCAACTTCTGGTGGCAAAAGAAGTATTGTAAATATTGTAGCTAAAGAGAATTTATACATCGTCACTGAGCTAAACGCCTTTATTTACCTCATTAAAAACTCATAGGAACCAACAGACCTGTCATTTGTAGTTTAGTGTGCCCACTTACTACCTCTAAATCACACACATAGTATGTCTTCAACTTTCTCACTGTGTAAACAAAATTAGGAGATTGAGTGACGTCTGAAGGAATAAGGGGGTATTTTGTATAGCAATACTGACTATATGAAAACAAAAGATAGTGAAATGTTCAATGTTGGAATGCTTCATTGAACTGGGGCTTTCTAGATCCTATTAAATCTCCCCATTGAATGTCTCCTAGTGGCTTATATCACCTTTCTATATAACCCCAGCTACTGCACCAATGAAACCTCTTCTTGACCCTCTCGTATACCAAAACATCATAAAGTAAGATATAGGCCCATATATTAAGGGTAGGACTACACGGATGTTTTCGGCGCAATCCAACGTGCTGCGACAAGTCGCATGCGACAGAAATAAGGTAAGATAGAAATGTATGAAGTCGCAGCGTTGAACCGACGCGACATGACTGGCAGATGCAGCGTGGATCACCGCTGCAACTTCATTCAACGTTTCTATATCTTACCTAATCTTGTTGCAGGCGTTTTGAAAAAGCGTGTAGAATCGTGCCGAAAACGTCTGTGTAATCCTACCCTAAAGGTTGAATGTTAGTGGTATTAGATGTTTTTGAAACCATAAATAAATTAATTTTCTCTAAAATCACAAATGCCATGAAATTTATTAAAGGAGAAGGAAAGGCCTATTTACTTTACTTACAAAAGTTAGGCATCCCCAGATGATTGTATGTACTTACCTGAAACCCCGGTCCAGGGGTTATTCCAGCGAGCACCACTGAGCCGTCTGCTTCTTCTTTCTTTAGATTTCCTGGGGCAGACGCATGCGCAGTAAAATGAAATAGTCGACTTGTTTGTTAATGTTTGGCTTTTCACTCTACTGCGCATGCGCACCAGCGCAAAGATAGAGGCTGGGGCAGTTTTCTGCTAATAGGAGCACTGACCCAGGGGTTTCAGGTAAGTAAATACAATCACTTGGGGGTGCCTAACTTTTGGCACCCACAATTAAATACAGCCTTTTCTTTTTCCTTTAAAGGAAGAGTAGCACCAAAAAAAATTAAATTGTTTATAGGAATTACAATATCATTTACTGCTGCCTTCCACTGGTAAAACTGTTGTGTTTTCTACAGAAACACAACTGTAGTTTATATAAATAAGCTGCGGTGTAGCCATGGGGGCAGCCATTCAAGCACAGGATACACAGTAGAAGATTCTGAAGAATCCCATTGTATACTTCAGAGCTTATCTGTTATCTGCTGTGTATCATGTGCCTTCTCTCCTTTTCCAACTTTGAATGGCTGCCCCCAGAGATACAAAGCAGCTGATTTATATAAACTATTGTCAAGTTTCTGAAACAAACACACGTTGTACGATTGCAGTGCAACAGGTATACAAAACCCCCTAAAACTGCTAACAATCTGAGTATTTCAGCCAAGTACTGTCAAAAAAAAAATCCAAAAAAAAACCTCTAAAAGTCTGAATGGCTGAAAAAAAAACAGCCAATAGGATCAGCGCAGCTCCCATTGACTTCTATGGGACCTCGACTGCTTTTACCCGGTATTAGAGTTTTTCGTGATTTTTTGAGAAATTTTTAAAATCCACAAATTTTTAGAGGAAAAATACAATTTGTGGGAAAAAAAATAAAAAAATCTGAATGTTGGTAAAGAGGCCCCCTGGTGTACTACCAAAATGTAACTGCTCGCTCACTATTGGGTCTAGGTTCACATGCTGCACATCTGATAAGCAATATTCCAAATATGAGCAGAAACTAATAAAACCTCATAAGGAAGGTGTAGTAAAAGAATCCTATTATCAAAACAGCCTAACCCATTTCATGCTTTTCAGCAATTACATTGTGGACTTTTCAAAAGCAAATTCCATTTTGTACTTTATATGACTGTGCTAGGTATGAAACTTTTAAGGCCTTTGTACCTTATAGGTAGTCGATTTGGAGGCAGTGCACTACTGGGCATCAAACAATGATCGCTCTTCTCCAGATTATTAAAAAGTTAAATTCTTTATTCAAACATAATATCAATCAGACAAACTTAGTACCTGAGGTCTGACGCGTTTCGTGATACATTCACGAAACACGTCAGACCTCAGATACTAAGTATCTGAGGTCTGAGGTCCTTTATAAGAGATTCAAACCAATTTATGGAGCCGGATTTGTTCTTCATTAGTGTAAATCTTTGTACCTTATAGGACAGTTCTAGATAGTATGAAAAGCATAAGGCCATTGGCACCTTACAGAACATTACTGGATAGCATGAAAAGCATATGGCCATATGTACTTTAGGCACTTAAGTTGCCACATCTTGCACATTTTTCATGAAATCAAGTGAGGGGGGGTCAGTAAAGAGCGCAGGAGCTGCCAGATATGGGGAGTGGGTCTGGGCAGACGGTGTCCACCGGGTTTTTTCTCTGTTTCATGCAAACCCAATCTGACCCTAATCCAATCCTTTGGTCCAAGTATCAGCCCAATATCCCCAGCATTGTGGCCATATTGGGGAAGAAGATCCTTACATGGATGGGCAGGCCGATAAAAGCTCAGATATGGGGACCTCCAACAGGCCTGCCAGACCAATATCTGCCCAAGAAATTGATCTTGCAGGTTTAAAAGTCCCACCAGGATAAGGACCACATCGACACCTTGATGCAGTACTCATCTCAACAGCCTTCATTTACCATGTTGTGATACAAAAGATCCACTTGTTTGGCATGGTCACCGAAACAAGCAGATCTTTAAATGTATGGCCAGTTTATATTTAATTCCAGACAACAACTCCCAATTAGTTAAATAAAAAGGTGGAATTTTATTTTGCCAGTTTGAAAAAGGTGATGCTTCCCCATTTTCTAGGTTTGGAAGGTTTCTAGTTTTTTCTAGGTTTGCGCAAAACCCAGTTTTGTTAAACGTTTTCACTTACAGCAAAAGGAAAAATGTGCTCATTATATAAGAAGGACATGGCTTCCACTGATTTTCACTCAATTTGGAAAATGTGATACAGAATACTGTATACATATAATGTGTCTTCTTAACGGAGGAGGAAAGTCCTGTTATACTTGGGGGTGCCAAAAGTTAGGCATCCCCAAGTGATCGCATTTACTTACCTAAAACCCCGGGTCGGTGCTCCTATCAGGAGAAAACTGCACTGGCCTGGATTCTTCCAGCAAGCACCACAGAGCGTTCATCTTTTGACTTCTTCTTGCAGCTGTGCATGCATAGTAGAGTGAAAAGCCGCACTTTAAAGAAAAAGCCGTCTATTCCATTCTACTGCGCATGCGTCTGCCCTGGGAAATTTGAAGAAAGAAAAAGCAGGAAAATTATTGCTCTGTGGTGCCCGGGGTTTCAGGTAAGTAAATGCAATCACTTGGGGGTGCCTAACTTTTGGGACCTCCAAGTAACAAAGGACTTTCCTTTTCCTTTAAGGGGAGGTGCCATATTGCTCACCGTCGTTGAAAAAACACTCTAAAAAAACAAGGGTACAATCTATTTTGCCCACTACATCTGACTATTGTTTTGAAGTCTTGAAGGAACAACCCTGAGTAGCGGCAAGCAATATACTGTATCATGTTTTATTTACATAACTTGGAGAAGAGAAATTGTATATGCTTACAGAAAATCACACACACCCCCTTTCTTTGAAAAGAATTCTGCTGGTTCAATGTACATTGTGATCTTTTGAGATAAAATGAAATATCTTTTAAAATAAAAAATTATACACTTTATAAAGCTGCATTGGCAACTTGGAAACTTAAGAGTAAACATGAGATCTTATGTTGAACACATAAAAATAAAGACTGAACAGTTTAATTGTTGTATATACTAAAAGACATTTTAAATGTTTTTTCATCTCGAAGTCTACGCTTAAAAAAAGGAAAAAAAATTGTAATGCATAAAACTTTCAGTATTAGGTGGATATGTGATGGGGGAGTTAAGGGGCATCATTTCTTTGGACCTTTTTTCCCCCTCTTTTTATTTTGTTTCCTTTTTTTAAAGTTCTTTTTTTGTAATGTATGAGGACCTGACTCGGGTTGATTCACGGGAATACTGATGATAATGACAATTTGTGACAGTGATTATAATGTATTAAAGGAAATATGTTTGGTGTTTACTTTTTAACTGGATTGTACCACAAAACTTTAAAAAATAAAAAAAAAAATCATAAAAATAAGTCTTCCTTGTGGTAGTTCTATGTAGTTCCAAAAAAACATAAATAAAATGATTTTGATTTGCTGACTCGGTTTAAGTTTTTTTCATATGCGTTTACTATATACTGTATCCAATGCGGTCCTCGATCGCAGGAAAAATCAAACCTGCCCAATCATATCAGCCTGATTTTTGGGCAGATATCAATCAGGGCGACCCGTCTGCTGCTGAATTGTTTAAAAGGAACGATATTGGCAGCTTTTATCTGCCGTACAGTATATGGCCACCTTTGGTCTTATGAGTCTGTATGGTAAGTTCAGAGCTTCTTTTGCATAGAGCATCTGTGCTCCATTTAAAGGGATACTGTCATGGGAAACCGTTCTTTTTTCAAAATGCATCCGTTAATAGTGCTACTCCAGCAGACTTGTAAACTGAAATCCGTTTTTCAAAAGCAAACTGATTTTTTTATATTTCATTTTGAATTCTGACATGGGGCTAGATATATTATTAATTTCCCAGGTGCCCCCAGTCATGTGACGTGCGCTGATAAACTTCAGCCACTCTTTACTGCTGCACTGCAAGTTGGAGTGATATAACTCTCCTACCTCCCCCCTAGCAGCCTAACAACAGAACAATGGGAAGGTAACCAGATAGCAGCTCCCTTGTAGATATAAGAACACCACTTGACAGTAAAAATCCAAGTCCCACTGTGACTCCAGTTACATTGAGTAGGAGAAAAATTTGCCTGCCTAAAAGCAGTTCCATCCTGAAATGCTGGTTCTTTCTGAAAGCACATGACCAGGCAAAATGACCTGAGATGGTGCCTACATACCAATATTACAACTAAAAAAAATACACCTTGGTAAGGCATAACATTTTACATGGCAGACTGAATTATTTGCAGTGTAAACAGTGTACTTTAGAAATGAGAACGACACCATAAAAATAATGACAGAATCCTTTAAAGTCAACACAAAATTGGTGACGCACTAGCTGGTGTTTAAAAATGTTCATAGCAATTACGCTGGTAAACATCCCATTGTGGGTCGAACGCTTACGGTTTGTAGCAAAATGTTGTGCTTTGCTTACATTATTAAAGGAGCCCTAATAACTGTATTGCTATTTATGATTTCACTTTTATAGCAGCCTAAGATATTGCCATTCTTTTCAGCTTTTTGCGGTCATCCTTCCATTGACCCATAATGACTTAAGAAGAAGAAACCACGGTCTGTCCTTTTGATATTTTTGTAATGAACGAGCAGATGAAAATGATATTCATATTATAATTGAATAATATTGAAATGCCGTCTTCTTTCTTTTTTTCTTAATAGTCCAGGCTCCTTTTCCTTTTTTATTCCCTGATAGAAAGCATTTCAGCCGAGACTGCAACATAATGAACGCATAAGGCCCATCTCGATTTTCTCCTATTACATCTTTCTCAGCCCACGGGCTACAAACTGTCAAAATCTGATGAGGTTCATAGTTGGGACCATCAACCAAGCCCCCCCTCTAATTTTCCTCTCATGCCTGGAGCCCAGGGGGCATCATTAGTGCAACCCTACCTGAGAGGCACCAAAGATATCAAAGATACCTCACCCATAACCGGAAAACAGAATGTCCTTTTTGTGTGAATTCACTTGTGGGTAATTCTGGTACACCTCTCATTCACTCTCTAGCAACCCTTTATTGGCAGGAGTCTTGCAGACTTTATAATGCCATTTAACACGTTACTTTCTCGTGCTACAACAGTCATTTTCAAGGGGTCTGGGGATTAAATGAGATGCCTTATTCTATTGATGCCTCAAATGGAAAGTGTGATGCATGAATGCAAAGCATTAAAACTACTATGAGGACATTTACAGCAATATCTCAATCCTCCAAAACCACAACCACTCCCTCATCTACTGCAAAATTTCTTCCCCAAAATCAAATATTTGGATCAACAATTCAGGATTCCTTTGGCTTGAAAAGGATGGTTCACATTAACATTTAGTATGTTATAGAATAGATAATTCTAAGCATTTTTTCAATTAGCCTTCAGTTTTTCTTTTTTTATAGTTTTTGCATTATTTGCCTTCTTCTTATGATGCTTTTAAATGGGGGTCACTGACCAATCTAAAAACAAATGCTTTGATAGGCTATAAAAGTATTGTTATTGCTACTTTTTATTACTCATCTTTCTATTTAGGCCTCCCCTATTCATATTCAGGCTTGGACTGGGGGGGCCAGGTGCCCACTGGTGCTCCTGTCCCAGGGGCCTCCCTCCAGCCACTTCGGCCCCCCACCACTGCCGCAAAGCCTCATCAGGGACCTGGCCCCTGCCTCAAGCCTCCCTCGGGCGCATATACAGTATAAATTTAAATTTCTACGACCAGGGCAGGAGAGAGGTGACAGGAGAGGGCAGGTAGCAAGGCGGGCCCACAAGAGCTGGGGCCCACTGATTTTTTTCCCGATGTCCCGCCAGCCCAGTCGGGCCCTGTTCGTATTCCAGTCTTATTCAAATCAGTACATGGTTGCTAGGGTAATTTAGATCCTTAAAACTAGATGCCTGAAATTGCAAACTGAAAAGCTGCTGAATAAAAAGAGAACTCAAACCACAAATAATAAAAAATGAAAACCAATTGCAAATTGTCTCAGAATGTCATTCTCTCTGCATAGTACTAAAAGTTGATATAAAGGTGAGCAACTCTAAATAACCACAATAACCTTTATTGTTTCTTCTGAATGTATCTTTCTGGCAGGGAGTTTTGCACTCTGTGTGTATGGACAGTTAGTTTTTCTGTACAGTGTCCTGTAAATCTTGATAGTGTTAGTACGTAGTAAAATATACAATTTGATTTTTCTTAATTTTTTTTAATTTTTTTTGGAAATGGCTTATTTAGGGGCAGATTTATCAAGGGTCAAATTTCGAAGTGTAAAATACTTCGAAATTCGACCATCAAATTGAAATACTTTGACTTCGAAAATCGAAGTCGAAGTGTATACACTGAATTTGGACATCCTGCAATCGAAGTGTAAAGACTGTAAAGAAAATGGTTGTAGAAGGTCCCCAATAGGCTAACATAGCACTTCGGCAGGTTTAATTTGACAGTACTTCGATTATCGAATGGTCAAATATTCAAACTATTTTTACTTTGAATCGAATTCGAAGTAAATTCAAAGTCCTAGTATCCTATTCGATGGTCAAAGTATACAAAAATTACTTCAAAATTTCAAATTTTTTACTTCGAAAATTCCCTCGAATTCACTTCAACCGTTTTAATGGAGTTATTTTTTTTTCAGATTTAATTTGAAGTTCTCTCTAGACCTAAGTGATGAAATATGCTCGACAGATCATTTATATTGCCTTTTGTAGCTTGACTTTTTCCCCTGTCATTTCGTTGGCTCCTGTGCTAAAACTTTATTATGTCTGGTAGACATAACCCCCACATTCCTGTTTTGTTATATCACCCAGTCTGTTCCCACTGTGTCTCATTTCAGCAAGGTCACACTGAGAAATGTGTTGCTTCTTTTTGCACTCACATCAGTATGCACACCCTTACATAATGTAGAATAATACATTGTGTGGTACAAAGTGATATTTATAGTTGGGAGGTACAGAAATGTCATATCCTGGTGGTGTAAACTCCCCCTCTTCACTTTCTTCCCATTGACAGTAGACTGGTAACCAACATCCAGGACTTTCTGCCAATAAGGGAGCAGGTCAAAGGGGGGCAGCATCGCTAGTGCATTGAATGCAATATCACTCTCTGCACTAGCAAAGCCGAATTTCTGGGTTAAAACCCAGAAATTTGGCTCTTAACATTACCTTGTAACTGGCTGCTCGCAGCCGCCTGAGGCAAGGTTCTCACCTTGCTTTATGGCAGGAGCGGCCCGGTACTTTCATGGGTGTTTTTTGGATGATTAAAAATAATTAAGAGAACTGAAAAACAAGAGCTTAAAGGGGTGGTTCACCTTTAAATAAGCTTTTAATATGTGATAGAATGGCTAATTGTAAGCAACTTTTCAATTGGCCTTCATTATTTCTGTTTTATAGTTTTTTTTAATTATTTGCCTTCTTCTTGTAAATCTTTCCAGCTTTCAAATGGGGGTCACTGACTCCATCTAAAAAAACAACCCCTCCCCACAGCACTAACCTTTACAGCCCTGGAGAGGGCAGGAGCGGTCCGCGACGCTTAGTGCAGAGAGCGCAATAGCGCTCTCTGCACTAGAAGAGCCGAATTTCCGGTTTGAAAACCGGAAATGCAGCTCTTAGTTACCAGGAGCGGCATTTTTGCCGCCCCTGGCAACCAGGGGGGCGCTGCTGCCTGAGGCGAGTGTCTCAACTCGCCTCATTGGTGGAGTGCCCCTGCTAGCTTGGTGGAAAAAGTTTGAAGCTTGCTGTAGCCCAGCCAATCCCCTAGCGGCAGGGCAGGACTTGCACATTGAGGGAAAAAGAAATGTAGTCCCTGTCTGCTGCCATGATGATTAATTGCTTCTGGGTTATGTGTGTCAGGGTCAGCAACCAGGTACCTTTGTTTCTTTACACCTTTGCTTTAATTCCCTTCAGCCCCTTTCCCCACCAGCCTGGAAACAGTAAAAAAAAAAATAGCAGAACATGCATATCAAGATAGGGCAGGAGTCTACTTAGTGATGTTGTCCCATTATGATCTACATCCATAAGATCATTGTTAGCAGGGCCGGAACTACGGGTAGGCAGAGTAGGCACGTGCCTAGGGCGCAAAGCTGGGAGGGCGCCAGGCACGTACCTCCTCTGTTGCCTACCCCAAGTCCGGTTCCCTTCTCTTGCCGACTCGATGTATTTTTCGTGCATGCGAGCGCAAATTCGCACATGTATACGCGAGCGCAAATTCGTGAATGCGCACGCGCGCAAGGTGGCACCTGCAGATAAGAAACTAGTAAGAGAGCAAAAACATAAAAGTAGGAGGGTACATGGGATAGCAGAACAGGTGGAAGTGTCAAGTGCAATGTCAGACTGGCCCGGCGGGATACTGTGACAAAATCCAGCAGGAAGTTGGATTCTGGTTTTATTCACTCCAGCCTTTATACATTACATTTTTGGCTAACTAACTATGTTAGAAACATTTTTTATTTTGCATTTTATTTTTATTTTCACACTGAACTATTTAACCTATTTATAATAGGTGAGAAAATATACATTCATATTAATATTATTACTTGGATTGGTCTGGTCTAATTTTCAGATTTGAGTAAGGAATTTTTCCTTTTTGGGTATCCTTTAGAGGCCTTATTGTAAATCTTTTGAGCCCCTTCTTAGTTGATGTTTAGCAACCAAGAAAGCACAACGATTTAAAATTACTTCCTAACCTTTTTGTTAGGGATATGCAGATTGCTCAGATGTCATATATGAATAAGTAGGAACTGCCTAGATTAATCATGTATCCAATCTCTCCCCGCTACAAAGCATAATAAAGCAAATATTGACCACCTTTCAAGGCCTTAATGTATATCCAGTAATAGTAAATGGCTCATCCATCTGTGTCGTCTGCAAGAGTTATCGCAATATAAATAATTGACACAAAGCATGGTGGCGGTTTCTCATTTTTACTGAATGATACATTTGAATACTTTTAGGGTATTTTTTGCTGGTTATTACACTGACAACACCAAGGTGAGAAGTTAAAAATTCACTTTGCACGTATTGCCAGTTGCTATACAGCATTTTTTATTTGCAAAATAAAAAGTGATATTTCCTAGGGATGCACCAAATCCACTATTTTGGATTTGGCCAAACCCCTGAATCCTTAGCGAAAGATTCGGCCAAGATTCGGGAAAACGTATTTTTTACTTGTTTTGTCACAAAAAGTAACGAAATTTCACTCCCCGTCCCTAATTTGCATATGCAAATTATGGTTCGGATTCGGTTTGGCCAGGCAGAAGGATTCAACCGAATCCTGCTGAAAAAGACCAAATCCCGAACCGAATCCTGGATTCGGTGCAACCCTAATATTTACATGCCATCACCCGTAATTCCAAACAGTAAATCAAGATTCTATGTTACCTGGATTTCATATGTAACTGTTGGTTATATATGTTGGTATATATACATATACAGATAATGGACCATAGACTCTGGATAAGGGGTCTTTTTATAATTTGGATCTCCATACCTTTAGGGGCATATTTATCAAAATTTAATTTGTGAGTTGTGTGCGGGTTTTTCTACCTCAAATAAACTTGAATTTTGAATGTTTGGGTATTTATGAAACAATCCAAATGTCAAAAAATTAAATATGACAGGGGAAAATACTCTAATGATCGAGTTCATGTCCCGAAAAAACTTGATTTGCTCGAATTGATCAGGTTTATGTCCCGAAAATTCAAGTTTTTGGATAAAAATCCTCAAATCAACAAAAAAAACTTGAGCTTTGCCTAGGACAATTTCCATTGACTTGTACATGACCTCGACAGCTGATATCAGACGTTTTATAATACCTAATATAATTCGAATGTCTTAGTTTGGGAGAAAAAAATTTCAAATTGTGTGAAAAAAATCAAGTTTGATACTTGATAAATCTGCTTAACTGTTTAAACACAATAGGATTTTTTGCCTTCAGTAAGAATTAATTACATCTTAGTTTGGATCAAGTACAAGCTACTGTTTTATTATTACAGAGAAAAGGGAAATCATTTTTAAAAATTTGGATTATTTAATTATAATAGAACCTATGGGAGATTGTCTTCCCGTAATTTGGAGATTTCGGGCTTAAGAAGTTCCGAATAATGGGTCCCATACCTGTATTATGTTACTATTTTGATTATATTAGTAGCAATGTTTTCCCTGGAGTGCTCAGAAGAGTTCAGAATGGAGCTCTGCAACATCGATTTATGGTTTAAAAACAATTACATTTATTTATCCGCATTAAAACAGCACACAGACTCTATTGTCATATCGGTAGGAATATCGAGGCGAGATTGGCTCTTTTGGCGACCTCACCAAACGAGTGGATCTCTGAATGTATAGCCAGCTTTAGACACTACAGGTATGGGTCCTATTATCCAGAATGCTCAGGACCTGGGGCTTTCCGGATAACGGGTCTTTCCATAATTTGGATCTACATACATTCTGTATACTTAAAAATCATGTTAATATTAAACAAACCCAATAGGCTGGTTCTGCTTCCGATAATTATTATATCTTAGTTTGGATCAAGTACAAGCTACTGTTTCAATATTACAGAAAAAAACAAAATAATTAAAAAAAATTGCATTAATTGGCTAAAATGGAGTCTATGTAAAATGGTCTTTCCATAATTCGGAGCTTTCTGGAAGGAAAATGGGTTTATTGATAACAGATCCCATACCATTATCAGCAACAGAAACAACTTTTTTTCGAAAAAGCAACATAGACAAAATGTACTATCCAGTAACACAACTAATGGCCAGTTCCTTTTTGTTGGCATCAAGGGAGCGTCAAATATTTGTTAAAGAAGGCTACCAAAAGAAGGCTTTCCATTGGAGGACTTATAATTATATATAAATATTAGTTATTCTTTTGAAGGGAAACCAAGCCTTCCTAAATCTCAATAATTCTCTTAATAAGTCGTTATATAACAAAAACGAAACCTAACAAGAGAGAATCACATCCAGATATGATTTAGACCTAACAGCGGGCCATGATTAAGATTCTGTCTTGTTTTGATTCCAGTTTTGATCCTTGCCTGCCTGACTATTCTGAACTCTGCCAGTAGAGGTACCGGCGCCGAAACGATGAGGACTAGAGCTGCGGGCGTTCCCTGCGGTGTGCCCTAGTTCCCGATACACCACCACCAGGTGCAAATTCACTACCAATACGCTAATTCACTAAAATGCAAAGTTGCATCTCTGCAGCTGAATGCTGGGGACGTTTCACTAGCGTAAATTCATCAGAGCAAGCATTTTATAGAAAACGTTCACTAGCATTCATTTCTGCCTAGCCAAACTTTGTTAGTACTTTTATGCTTAGGTGAATTTGAATAGTGCGGGTACATATTTGTCATATATATGTCTTTATTAGTGATGTTGGGGAAAAGACAAATGAGATCCTCTAATGCCCTAGACATGAGCCCACCCTAAATGTGGCATGCCCCTCAAATGGTTAAAAAAATGTTTTAATACTTTTATACTCTAATATAACTTTTAAAGACAATCCCACTTTAAAATAACGCCGGCATTTATTAGAACTTTTATGACTTTTCGGGAATACAGGATATGATGTCACTGATTGAGGAGAATGTAGCATCATCTTATGAGTTTGCCAGGTATAAGCTGGCGAAAGAGGTAACGTTCTGTAAAATTCTCTCTATAGGGAATTAGCGGCGTAACAATCATTCACCTGTGCGAAAATTCGCCTGGTGATAGGGCGCGAAAATTGCTAGCGACGGTCTCTTCCACTAGCGAATTGTCCTCTGTGCCTGTTAGTAAATTAGCAATGTCCCTGCGGATGGGATTTCTGGCAAATTCTCGCTAGCGACGGCCACTTCACCCCTTAGTAAATCTGCCCCCATATTTCTACCCCAACACTTGTAGCACTTGCTGGTACAAATAAAATATGATGGTTGTAGCCTTGAAGCCTTCCTAAATTGGTAGTGTATTAATTCCTTATATTTCATTTGAGCCTGCCATGTTTCTGCTTCAGGACATACCCCTGTACTTGTTTAAATCTGTGTAGAACATTCCTTGTCCTTTTGCTTCTCCATTAGACATATAAAGGTCCTCAGTTGTTTCTGGTAGTCAATTTTACGATGTAGATACATCATGCACCATTTTTACAGTCATTTCTTTGGACCGTTTCTAATTTATTGTCCCTTCTGGAGGTCTGGAAATGTGCTACTAATATTATTTGACGGCGCACACAATAAGACTGGGAATTGTGCATAGTTCACCAAGCAATGTGTTGCTGCCTATTCCATCAAGTCTGAAAAGTGGTTTTATTCTTTAGCCAACACATTTTGGAAGAAACAACTGCTATTTTTTCTTTGTCTATGGATACCGTTTTAATACACAATAACACAAATATTGGGCGACTGCAAATGTCATCTCTTAGCAAGCAAAAAAAAAATCATTTGCTTAATTACTGATGCAAAAATAAATGAGGAGAATAAAGGTTAAATGAGTAAGGCTCATCTAAACCTTAATTTTTAGGAAATATCACTATCTCTTAAAAAGAACTGCTTTTGGCAGACCCAAATTTTTTTTTCATGAATTGTATTTCTCTAAGTTCTCTGTTTATCTTTAAAAATTCATGTTTTTTAAAAAAAACTTTCTCCAAAACTCAAAAAATTTGAGATTTATTAAGTGTCAGAACTACAAAAAAATCCTCATATCTGCTGTCTCCCAAAAGTAGAAGGTCTGGGGCATGTGCACCTGGACCACTATCTGATGTGGTGAGTTCAACCTCCTTTTTATGTACTCGATCTTCTATACATGCTTTCCTAAATGTAGGGGAGCCAGGAATTCTGTGATGTTCCTTGAGAGTTCAGTTGCTGTGATCATTGCACTGGTATGGAAGAAGTTAAACCTTTATTAGACTAAGAGCCTTGTGTTTAAGAAGATCAAACTTTTACTTCAGTCCGACTGCATTCCTCACATCCTTCAGGCTGCCTCTTAGTAGGTTCTACCGGGATGAGTGCCTAGAGGCAAAAAAATGGAAGGTTCAAACATGTTCAGTGCTTTCCTAGGTGATAAATATCCAGACTTTGCCATCAAAGAGCCATTTGATCATCCTCTGTCACAGCCATAATAAAAAGGATTAATTTATTTTTTGCGGACTACCAAATCACTCTGGTACACCAGAGCAGGAGTTCTGCGTGCGTGTTAATAATTACAAGCAATTACTGTGAGCACATATATAATGTATAGGGAAAGACATCTAGTACATTGTCTAATTAGATTGCAAGCTCTGTGGAGCAATAATACAAATAGCTATTTGAAGGTACTTTGGAGGTTGCATTCTTTTATAATACAAAATGATTCTAGCAAGATGTGCTTTAATTACTATATATTCCCTTAACCCTATGCAGGGCCAGGCCAAATTATTTTGGCACCCTAGGCAAGGGCTTCAATCAGCGCCCCCTCGCCCCCGTTCTGTATTTTCCACCTAATCACGTTTTTTTAATAAAGAAACAACACATCAATAAATCAAACTGTACCTGTGCCAGCCAGCAGCACCCAAAATATTGCCCCTAATCTGTACCTGTGTCAGCCTGCAGCCAAAATATTGTCCCCAATCTGTACCTGTGCCAGCAGCTCCCAAAATATTGCCCCCAATCTGTACCTCCGCCAGCCAAAATATCGCCCCCAAATCTGTACCTGTGCTACCAGCATTGCCCCCTAAGTCTTTACCTGTGCCACCAACATTGCCCCCCAAGTCTGTACCTGTGCTACCAGCATTTCCCCCCAAGTCTGTTCCTGTGCCACCAGCAATGCCCCTTCAATATTGCCCCCCTAGTCTGTACCTGTGCCACCAGCCATTGTCCCCCAAGTCTGTGCCAGAGCAGCAGCAAAAATATTGCCCCAGATCTGTACCTAGGGTTGCCACCCGGCCGCTATTTTACCGGCCTAGCCAGTAAAACACCTGCCAGGGCCAGGGCCGGTATTACAAATTTACCGGCAATGTAGCTGCCGGTAATTTGTAATACCCTTTACAAAAGCCCTTGCCCTCCAGTAAAAACTTACATTTCCTTCGGCTTCTGCGATGTGGTCCCGGCCCTTTTGCAGCGCTATCCGGTGGCTCCGCCCCTTTTGACATTACTGATCATCGACTCCGCCTCCTTTTGCATCACGGTCCGCCCCTTTATTATCCGCCCCGACCACTGGCCGGTGTTTTTTTTTTTTTAAAAGGTGGCAACCCTATCTGTACGTCAGTCACTGCTCAGTTTGTTCTCCTCACTCTGTTCTCCAACAGCAGACCAGTCAGAAGAATCCTCCCGCACCTCCTGACTCTCTTCTCTTCAACACCAACGTGCCAGGCCAGCACTTGCGGAGTGACGCCGCCATGCGCCGCTTACTACAGTGCATGCGCATCCACTTTTCACTTCCACATCCGTCAGGCAGTTGATGCCGCAGGAGGGCAAAGGGCAAGTAAGAAGTAGGTGGGGACTGGAATGTCAGTTTCCCAATCCCAGCTACCCTGTGCCATGTGACTTGTGCTCTGAAAAACTTCAGTCACTCTTTACTGCTGTACTACAAGTTGGAGTGATATCACCCCTCTTTCCCCCAAGCAGCCTAACAAAAGAACAACAGGAAGGTAACCAGATAGCAGCTCCCTAACACAAGATAACAGCTGGTAGATCTCAGAACAGCACTCAATAGTAAAATCCAAGTCCCACTGAGCCACATTCAGTTACATTGAGTAGGAGAAACAACGGCCTGCCAGAAAGCAGTTTCATCCTAAAGTGTTGGCTCTTTCTAAAAGCACATGACCTGAGATGGCTGCCTACACACAAATATTACAACTTAAAAAAATACACTTGCTGGTTCAGTTATTTCATTTTATATAGTAGAGTGAATTATTGTAGTGTAAAACAGTGTAATTTAGAAATAAAAACGACATCATAAAGAATCCCTTTAAGTCCAGTCGAGCTTTTTGGCTCAAAATTCAAATTTTTTAATGAGAATCTGAAAATCCGCCATCTCAGACTTGCTGAGGTTGTATATAAGTCAATGGGAGATGTCCCTATACTATTTGGATGTTCCTGTGGTCTGCTCTGGAATCAGCCCGAAATCTGTTTCGGGTTTTTCAGTAAAAAATTCCAGGCTTTTTCCTGAACAATCTTTGATTCAGGAAAAAACACAGAAAAAAAATCGTACTATTCAAGTTTTCACTCGATTTTATCGAGTTTCCCCCCTGATCCAATTAAATCAAGCTTTTTTAATAACAATTAAGGTCAAATCGGAGAATCTAGTTTGACTTTTTTTTATTAAAATATTTAGAAAAATCCAGCTTTTAGTAAAGAACCCTCTCAAAGTTAATTCAAAGGTGGACAAGCCCTGTAAGAAGCAGTTTTGCCCAGTGGCAAGTGATAAATCCTGCACAAGGAGCAGAGCGCAGCAATAAGGCCCTGATGCAGGCTGCATATCCCTTAATACACACAGGGGTGCTATATACCTAATAAGGAAATACTGCACAATATACTGTTATTTTTTTCTCATTTACCCCGAGCTTTTAGCGCTGGTTTATCTACACATATTTTCCATTGCCTATCCGAAGGAGAACGGATCCTATAACCGGCAGGGCCGGATTTACATAGAGGGCGCCCCTAGGCCCACTGCCGTTTGTCGCCCCTGTCCCCTCCCCCTTATTCGTGCAAATTTTCATCATCAATGGGGAAATTTAAAACATGATTGTATCTCCAGCGCTTTCCCAATGTTTTTGAACCAATGTGGGTGTGGTTGGGCAGCATGCCGCCCCCCTAAAATCCTGCTGCCCTAGGCCTGGGCCTAGGTGGCCTTTCCACAAATCCGGGCCTGATAACCGGCAGAGGGGAGCGAACTACAGAACCTGGACACATTCCTATGTTTTGCATATTCTCATGCTCACTAACATGTGTATCTGAATGAAACACAAGGCAGGAGATGGGTGGGTGCCTATGTGCTTTCCTGTGTCTTGGACTTAAAGGAGTGGTTCACCTTTGAGTTAACTTTTAGCTTTTAACTTATTCAAATCAATATACGTAACTCAAAAACCACAAATAATAAAAAATGAAAACCAAATTGTCTCAGAATATCACTCTCTAAGTCATACTAAAAGTAGGCCTGCATCTTTTTGTACAATGCACTATGCAAAGTGCAAATAAATGGCAGACTGGCGCATTGTAAATTTCCTCCTATTTGTAATAAAGGTTTATTAAACACCCACAACATTGTTGTAGGTTTTTTATAACAGCAGCAGTTCCCCGTAAAGACATGTTTAGAATAAATAGTCTGGCAGGATGAAACACAACTAGTGTTATGAAGGAGTTTTTGGAACTCATCCCAAGAAAGTTACAATAAATAGTGACATTCATAATGGGTGGGAGGATGGGGATTGGAGTGCACTGGGCCCCTCTGAAGATTGTTTTGCCAGGGGGCCCAGAGCACTCTAGTTATGACACTGTTTAAACAATAAATAATAGTCATTTTTAATACACCATCTTCACAGTTAAAGGGCACCTGGTGGCAAAATATATTATCATTGACCAAAGGTGCAGGCTAATAGAGCCTACACTCCGGTTGGGGGTAACAGTAGTTTTTTTAAAAAAAAATTACCCCCCACCAGAGCTAGGCCACCTGCACCGGGAGTGAGCTCCTGTTTTGAGCAGCCATGTAGGGGCACAGGCATGCGCATAATGAGCGAATGACGCAACTTGCTAATTATGTACATGCACGTGACACCAGAAGCGCATTATGTGCATGGGCTGTGACTGACATGGCTGCTTGCACGTGAGCTCTTCCCGGTGTGAGTGTCCTAACCCTGGCCGGGGCAATATAAGAAAAACAAACTACTGTTACCCCCAACAGGAGTGCAGACACTTATTAGCCTGCACCTTTGGTTGGGCATAATATATTTTTCTAACAGGTGCCTAGAGCTCAGATTGCATGTTTTTTAATTATTTGCCATCTTTATTTGGGGTCACTGACCCCTTCTAAAATAAATGCTCTGTAATGCTAAACATTTATAGTTATTGCTACTTTTTATTACTCATCTTTCTATGCAGGCCTCTCCTATTCATAGTCCAGTCTCCTATTCATAGCAATGCATGGTTGCTAGGGTAATTTGGACCCTAGCAACCAGAAATTACAAATAAATACCTCAAAAAACGCAAAAAAAAAAAAAAAAATAAAAAACAGTTGCAAATTGTCACAGACTATCACTCTCTACATTATACTAAAAGTTAATTCAAATGTGAACTCCTGTCCCAACACTTATGTTCAGGGTAACCACAGAAGTGCTTGTTTTCCACAATGGTGCAAGGCACTGCACAACGAATATGAGAAACAAAGTTTACACTGTACATCATAGTAAGGGCAGGATTTCAGATGGAGCCCTGTAGTTGATTAAGCACACCACTCAATTTAAATAAACGTGGGTGAGAGGAGAAGTGGTCACAGATTGGGAAAAGTTTGAAAATGTAATTTGAGAGTAGAAAGCAACTGGGAGACTGACAGGAATGACATGTAGGAACAATAGCTCATGGGGAAAGGGTGGATGGAGTACAGAAAAGAGCAGGACTAGAGGATAAAGGTGGAAACAGTGGTACGGTACATTTGGGGTCAGGTGTAAACTGAACAAGTCTATGCAAGTGAAAATGACACATGGGGGACAGAGAAAGAGTAAGGGCTCTTACTGACGAGCGTTTGAAGCTGCACTCCCCTGCGTTCCGTTTTTCTGCGTTCAGCTGCAGGGGAGCGCATGAGTAGACGCATTAAGCTTTTTTCAATGGGGCTGTATACATGCGCCGAACGGAGGAAAAATGCAGCATGTTGCATTTCAACCTGCGTTCGGCGCCTACACGCGCCTGTGTGAGTACAGCCCCATTGAAAAAAACTTAATGCGTCTATTCCTGTGCTCCCCTGCGGCTGAACGCAGAAAAAAAACGGAACGCTGGGGAGCGCAGCTTCAACCACTCGTCTCGTCAGTAAGAGCCCTAAGGAATGGCAGAATTAAATAGGAAGGAAAGGAGGATAAAATTAGAAGGATGAGACAATGTTATACTTAATTATTAAATCAGGGAAGGATTGAAATATATGGGCATTGATCAGAAATGAAAAGGAATGAAACAAAAAGAAGCAGATGGGATAGAGATAAAGCATGTGTAAGAAATGTGCTGGTGAAAATGACACATGGGGGACAGAGAAAGAGTAAGGGCTCTTACTGACGAGCGTTTGAAGCTGCACTCCCCTGCGTTCCGTTTTTCTGCGTTCAGCCGCAGGGGAGCGCATGAGTAGACGCATTAAGCTTTTTTCAATGGGGCTGTATACATGCGCCGAACGGAGGAAAAATGCAGCATGTTGCATTTCAACCTGCGTTCGGCGCCTACACGCGCCTGTGTGAGTACAGCCCCATTGAAAAAAACTTAATGCGCCTATTCCTGTGCTCCCCTGCGGCTGAACGCAGAAAAAAAACGGAACGCTGGGGAGCGCAGCTTCAACCACTCGTCTCGTCAGTAAGAGCCCTAAGGAATGGCAGAATTAAATAGGAAGGAAAGGAGGATAAAATTAGAAGGATGAGACAATGTTATACTTAATTATTAAATGAGGGAAGGATTGAAATATATGGGCATTGATCAGAAATGAAAAGGAATGAAACAAAAAGAAGCAGATGGGATAGAGATAAAGCATGTGTAAGAAATGTGCTGGACAAGATCATGGTTAGGTTTATTTTTCACAAGAGTTAAACTTGGTACAGGTATGGGATCCATTATCCGGAAAAAGAATGCTCTAAATTACCGAAAGGTCGTGTCCCATAGACTCCATTTCATCCAACTTTTTGAAAATTATTTCTCTGTAATAATAAAACAATACCTTGTACTTGATCCCAACTAAGATATAATTAATTCTTATTCGAAGCAAAACCAGCCTATTGGGTTTATTTAATGTTTACATGGTTTTCTAGTAGACTAAGGGTAGGACTACACGGACGTTTTCGCCGCAATCCGACGCGCTGCAACAAAACGCCAACAAAAATCTAATGTGACGAAAATAAGGTAAGAAAGAAATGTCAGATGAAGTCACAGCGTTGATCCATCGCGACACGACTGTCGGATGCAGGTGCAGCGTCTGCATCCGACAGTCGCGTTGTGTCGGATCAACATGACACGGATCGCGCTACCCTTAAGGTATGAAATTACAGAAAGATTCATTATCAGGAAAACCGCAGGTCCTGAGCATTCTGGATAACCGGTTCCATACCTGTACACAATTAGCTCCAGGGAAAATGCAAGTAAGTCTGTGTTATTTTGCTGCTTTAGGAAAAGCTTGAAATATAGGTCTCTGGAGTGGATGGTGGAGAGAAGGGTGGCCCTCCATACTATACTGAGTGTTTGCAGCTGCCCAGCTACTGATGGCTGTCTGATTAGGCTACAGGTGAGCAGCAAAGAAGAGGTATGGGATTACACATCACTGCTCTCTGGATGCCTCCAGGTGTTGGAGGGGGTTTCTGGTACTGCTAGAAGGTGAGTCAGGCCAGAGGTTGGTGATGCGGTGTCCTTGGAGGGGAGAGTCAGCAGGGCTCAGTGAGAAGCTCAAAATGTGGAAGCTACCCTGAATGGTGAGAGCCCCAGAGAGGGGAAAAGACTTGAATGGTGCTGTTGAAATGCTGTTGAATTGTGTTCCTGTGCCCTTTATGTTGTGAAGAGTTTGTCTGAAAACGTTAGGTCTCTATTGCTCCAGATCCTATGCTAACCTGCCTGCCATAGACAGTTCCCTAAACACTGCGTTTACAGCCTGATGTCTTGGCACATATAATGCGGGCAGAAAGGAATTTTTTTAAAACCATACACCTGCTAAATGGTTGGTGAGTCTGGTAGACATTGCCTTTAAGACTGTGAAATATGGCAAGAGTTGCTGCTTCAGCCATTCAGCAGGAGGTAACAAGAGCTGTGTTAAAGCAATAGGAGTAGGGATAAGGCAACTGGTGGATGCAGTTCCACAAAGACTGTCAGAGAGTCGATGCACCAAGTGTGGTAAAGATGTCTGTGGGGAAGAGACTTATAAATAAAAAGTGAAAGGTGCAGAGTGCTGCAGGATCTCAGAGATTGGCAGTGGAGGTTCAATGCAAAGTTTCAGCAATGGCTGAAAAGTGGGTGAAGGAAAGGCCAGCAGTTGAGCTCATTGCAAGAAGCAGTGACAGGGTCTCTCAGCAGATTTCCCCAAAGGAATGGCGGCCTGTGGCTTTGCAAAGGATGGCAAAGGAACGGAAAGCGAATTCACAAATGGCAAAAGAGGCCTCTACCTCTGCATCAAGCCTGGAACACAGTCCCAAAGAAGTGATGCCCGTATTTTGGAGCCTCAGCTGTTGGCACAAGTGCAGCATTTGAAGGAGGGAGGCTATGCTGGCTTCACAGACCATTCTGGAGTGATTGGCCAGAGTTTAGAGTCTAATGCCCTACAGAAATGGACGAATGTTCTAGAAGGGCTGGTGTCACATAAATGGAGATATGGCATAAATAGAGATGGTTAAAAGGTAAGAACTAATATATAAAACAAGTACTTTTTGTGTGTAGTGGTAGCAGTAGGGGGTAGGCAAATAGCTCCAAAACACAGATATTTTCTGCAGTTATAAGAAACAATTCCTTAATGTGAAACTAACCCTAATCACTGTTGATGGCAAAACAATTCTATTGGGTAGGTGAAATTTGAGAGTGTGGGGCCATGATTGAAATATATATGTGAGTAATAGGGTGAAATGTTAATTGTTTAATGTAACTGTGTAATTAATGGTCAATATATATATATATATATATATATATATATATATATATATATATATATATATATAATTTTTTTTATTTTTTCAGGTTTGCCACTAGGGAGAGCTAGCCCCAGTGGGTGGAGAATAGCAATTTATAAAAGGGAAGTTTCAGGAAGTGAGATTAGAGATGCATCATGGGAAGCAAGATGAGTAGCAGGCACTGCAGCAGTAGAGTCATCTTTTGGAAGCGGTACTGAGCCTAGATAGTGAGAGGTTTAGTGGTGTAATAGTACACTCTAGGAAGTGTAAGAGAACTAATTAACTAGCATGGGCAGCTATGGCCCCAACTAGGAGTTAGTAGGCATTGTATTCCCGCGGAAAACCCCCCAGCCAAGGCTTAAAGGAGAAGGAAAGTGGTGGAGGCATTTCATTGCCAATAGTGCAAGCTATAACACAATATTTATTCTGTAGAATGTTTTACCAAAACGCTCTAGAGGCACTCTGTTTTTTAGGATAGCAGCTGTAGTATTAGCTTGGTGTGACATCACTTCCTGCCTGATTCTCTCCCTGCTCACTTATAGCTCTAGGCTCAGATTACAGAGAAGGGAGGGGGGGGGAAGAGGAGCAAACTGAGCATGCTCACGGCAAGGAGGTTTAACCTAAAAACAGGAAATCTGATACAGAAGCCCATGTATACACAATAGAAGGAAAGAAATGCTGTGTTTCATTTGAAAGAGGACTCAGAGCAGCATTACTTTGAGGGTTTATTGGTATATTTAGGTGGACCATTCTGATAAGGCTTACTTAAGTTTTAACCTTTCCTTCTCCTTTAAGAGTAGAGGCTGATTTGGATTGAGCCGGGCAGGGCCCAAGAGGGGTGCCTGCGAGCCTGTGTCCCCCTTGGCAGTGTGCTGTTAAGGGCAATGTTCTGCAAAAGGCTGTTTCCGTTGAAGGCCATGACAATAAAGAGAATGTGATTGAACTACAGCTCTCTGCTTGTGTGCCGTCACTGGAGGCTTCCCCACACGGAAGGTTGGTTACCACTTGTTACATGTGTATCTGTCTGTATGTGTATGTATACTGTACTGTAGTATACATGTATTTACTCTTGGTTCATATCTATGCTAATACAGGAATGAGTTATCTGGAAACCCATTATCCGGAAAGCCCTGAATTATGGAAAAGCCGTCTCCCGTAGACTCCCTTTTATTTTATCCCTCCAAATTATCCAAATTTTAAAAACTGATTTCCTTTTTCTCTGTAAACAGTACCTTGTACTTGATCCAAACTAAGATGTAATGCATCCTTATTGGAGGCAAACCCAGTCTATGGGGTTTATTTAGGGGGTTATTTATCAAGGTCCAAAATTTATCTCTGTATATCTCAGAATTTCAGAGTTTTTTGAGTTTTTTGCACCGAATCCCCAAAATCATCGGATATCGGCACAGACATTGGGACCTTCCCCATTGACTTATACAGGACGTTGAGAGCTTTTAAATGCTGGGATTTCGGATTCTGAGTTTTTAGACCATCAGAGTTCAATAATTCCATAGTTTTTTTTTGTTTTGTTTTTTTGCTCCAAAAACTATGAATTATTCTCGCTTCGTCAGATAGTTTAGCTAAATAACCCCCTTGATGTTTACATGATTTTCTAGACTTAAGGTATGAAGATCCAAATTATAAGGTATGAAGATCCGTGTGTGTGTGTATATAGCAGTGCAGTTTTGGACATCAATTTAAAAAAAAAAGTATTAAATATGCAAATCAATATTTAACCCATAATTGACTGTACCCAAAGTGGTGCCAATTAAACAAGAAATCATGTTATTCAACGAGAGCCACAAGCTCAGCTCCTATTACATGTGAAATGCAATTTTCTGCTGTCTTTGATTTATCGCTGTTTGGAGCATTGTTCAAAGGAGCATGTACTATTTCAATAGAGAAATATTGTTTATTCATTAATATTTTAAAACAAGCTTATTGCTGTGCACGTCTTCCGTCGCATAAAAACTTCACGTTTAAAAACCTGAATTAATGAAAGCATTGAAAAGTGTAAGGAGATATCATAACCTCTCATTTTTCATCTCACTGCCTTGGGCAAACTATATATTTTTATTATTAACTATGCTTTCCCCCTGTATACCTTTTTTTTAAATAAAGCGATCATGCCAAAACAGAATATCAAATGTTATCTTGCATTAAAACTATGGAACCCTCCGAAACCGATATGACTGCTTTATAACAAGGCCATCTGTGTATTGAGGATATTGTAAAGGGTTACTTTGAAATTATTTATCAATGATTGTAAAGCATTTGTACGGAAAAGCCTCTATATAGAACATGTAATTATTATCCTCCTGTGAATGCCACAACCAGGGATACTCCCACTGCGAGGACTAATGTCATTCGATGTAACCAGTGCTGTATTACAGATGTTACTCAGAAACACTGGGGAAAAAAGTCAAATAGAACAGTTGGGATCAAGTACATGGTACTGTTTTATTATTACAGAGAAAAAAAAAAATATTTTTTTGGATTATTGGGATAAAATGGAGTCTATGGGATAAAGCCTTTCTGTAAAATTTGGAGCTTTCTGGATAACGAGTTTCTGTGTGAGGTTTAATTTTAATATATATATGTGTATATATATATATATATATATGTGTATATATATATATATATATATGTATATATATATATATATATATATATATGTATGTATGTATATATATATATATATATGTATATAAATATATATATATATATATATATATATATATATATAATGTGTGTGCTTATTTGTAGACTGGCACAAATACTATTGAAATTTGGCTTGCTTTTCTTGCAAAATACAGAACTGGCTAAAATGCAAAAAGGGTTTTTTGTTTAAAATGTTAAGCTTCACTTTTTGTTGGCAGGGAAAGATGGGATCTGTTATCCGGACAAGCTTCAAATTACAGAAAGGCTGTCTCCCAAAGCCTCCATTATAATTAGTGATGGGCGAATTTATTTGGCAGGCGCGAATTTCCCCGCTGGCGAATAAATTCGCTGGCATCAAGAAACTTATGACGCCAATGACAATTAAAAAGGTTGTGGGCATAATAATTCGCATTCTGTGAATTTTTTGTCCGATTTGCGGTAAATTCACGAATTTTGTGGTGAAGCGAAATGGGACAAATTCGCCCATCACTAATTTTAATCAAATAATCCAAATATTTAATCCAAAATTATTTCCTTTTTCTCTGTAATAATAAAACAGTAGCTTGTACTTGATCCAAACTAAGATATAATTAATCCTAATTGGAAGCAAACCCAGCCTATTGGCTTTATTTAATGTTTATATTATTTTCTAGTAGAATTAAGGTATGAAGATTCAAATTACAGAAATATCTGTTATCTGGAAAACCCCAGGTCCCAAGCGTTCAGGTCCCATACCTGTCTCCTACAGAACAATAACTATATACAAAGGGACTAGGTTTTACCTGCAACTTACTAGCTGCTTTCAAAGTAAAACTCCCAAACTTGGCTGCCCTTTTATTAGACACCAGTGGGATGACTTTGACGTAGCTTAAATACATTGCAATATATGAACAAACAATCTCTGTTTTGTTTAAAGGGTAAGGCATTTTTCAGTAGCTGTATGCACAAAATGTCTCTGTCTTAAATATATTGATAATGGGTTGAGTGCAGAGGAATCTTGTATTTGACTATATGTATTTTGTGGTCACAGCCTCAATGCACCCCCGCCTAATGGTTTCCCTTGTTTGTTATTGTGTGTGTGTGTATATATATATATATATATATATATATATATATATATATATATATATATATATATATACATATATATATATATATATATATATATTTTTTTAACTTCTCCTGGTTCAACTTTTAAATTTGGATGTGGATCCAAGTTTATTTTTGGCTTGCTTTATTTATTTATTTATTTATTTATTTATTTCCTATTGAGATTAGTGTTCTTTGTATTTGGGGTTGAGAAAGTTATTGATCAACAATATACAGTGAAAGCTCAATTTTACATGCCATGATTTGAAGTTTTCCTGCATTGTTTTTTTGTATTCTTTATTTGTATTTTCCCAGTAAAATAAAACAGTACAGATTGTGTCATTATACACTAAACCCAAATAATGCTGATATAGGGTAGGACTACATGGACGATTTTGGAGCGATCCGATGTGCTGCGCAAAAACGCAGGCGTCAAATCGGATGCGACTGAAAGTAAGTGACTGCATTGTCGTATGAAGTCGCAGCATCAATAATCCTTTGTAATAACGAATTCAGGAAATAGGAGTATAAGTGTAGGGTGGGTTCGAATAGGTGTGGGGATGTGTGGGAAGAGGGGCACTGGGTTGCTTTTGAGCACAGGGCTGCCTTAAATGAGAACTCAACCTGCCCATTAATAAAAAATCATACCCCCCTGCTCTCCCCACATAGGTGATAACACCTATAAATGCACCCTAATCCTTTACTCGCCTATATGTGCAGATTAGATGGAGCTCATGGGCGCCATCTTCCGGCTCTATGGTATTCTTCTGGTCCTCTTTCTTCCCTTGGGCAATTTCTGACACTTTTGGGGCATGCAGGGTCAGACACCGGGAAAAAACTCGGTGGGCCCCTGGCTCCTGTGGGCCCAGCTCCACACACAAATCTGAGTGATACAAAAGCTCCTTAATGCTCCTATGTCGGGAGGTTGCGGCAAAAACACTGTGCACGCAGCGTGCACCAGCGTATCTGCATACACGCAGCTCGTCGACTCAAGTGGAGGGTCGGAGGTGGGCCCTGGGGCAGTAGCCCCGGTAGGCCCTGGGTCCCCCAGTCCGACCCTGGGTGCATTCACAGTTGCTACAAGCCAGAAGACTGCTCCAATACAGCAATACAGCTCTCCCTTCCCGAAGACCTCAGAAGAGCCGGAAGATGGAGCCCACAAGCTCCACTGCACTTACTCTGCACCTATAGGTGAGTAAAGGATTTGGGGCACTTATAGGTATCACCTATGCACGGGGAGAGCAGGGAGTGGGGACTATGTAGGGTACTGGGTAGGGGTTGAGTTCTCCTTTAAAGAATAGTAGTGGAACATGTTCATAAAACTAAATAGAACTAGTGTAAACTGCCTGGCCTCGTCATTTCCAACCATGGCTGTAGGAATTAAAATGGCTTGTAAATGTAAAGAAAATATCCGAAAGAGAGTGTTGTGGGCCCCAGAATCCAGTCACTATTATGAGATTAGTTTTTCCTGCATCATACACTGTTTTTATTGTGGTCCCAACAATATACAATGCACTTATCTGATTTTACATTTTCCTGGATTTGACACCATTTTTTCTGTTCCCCTGAAAAACCTAAAATGGGGTTCTACTGCATATATCAACCTGTTTAACATCATCTGTACACATTCCTGTTTAATTTACTCTGTACAGACCAGGCTATTGCCACATTTTGGGGGAATTTATTGTAATGCTGTGGCTACGGCTGGTTCTGTTTCTGATGAAAACCTTATCATAAGAAAAGTTGTGGTCAGCCTGTTTGGACAATGACACTTTAGCGAATGCTAAAAATTCCATGATGATCCAGAAATGTGATATCATATCAGAAGCACCAATAGACTCATTTTTTTGTCCTCTAAATTAGCAATTTGTAAAAACAATATTGTCTCATCCCCACCCTATTCCTATTTTATATTTCCATTCTGAAAGACTCTGCTTAAGTTAGAGCCGCCACTGTAATAGTCATCAACATTCCTAATCATTTTGGAGACTTCATATGGTATTCTGACAACTACCTTTATGGTGTGGTTATATTAACCATCAAATGTGTTGAATAAGATTGGTTTTATAATATTGATGGGCATATAGAAGAGAAACAAAATACATTTAAAAAATCATTTATAAGAAGATATTGGTTGAATTGACAGAGAAAGAATGATCAAGAGATTACAACAAGTGGTTCCCCAGCGTCAGGCCTAGATTTGTGGCAAGGAAGAAAGGCTAGGGCTGCAAGATTTTAGGGACAGCATGTTGCCCAGCCGCAATGCAATATTATCAGTGGCACTGGGGGATGTGCTACTGCGTACCTAATCACCAGTGCTAACAGTTCTTGTGAGGGGGGCACATTCGCGGGCACCCTCTGGCCTAGGGATGGCTCCTGGCATTAGTGTATGCAAAATGTAATTTTACAATGGCCGCACTTGGTGTATTTGTAAATGACCCTTTACATACATTGTAGTTTATCATGAGTGAAGAGAATATATGGTTTCCTTAAGCAAAAATGGAGGTGGATGAAAGGCAATAACAAAATACAGTATATGTGTTTTTATTTGCATTTTTTTTGCTACCTTTTCATGTGACTTCAGCTTGGCTTTCAACCTATATTGATATATTGCTGTGTTTTTCTTGTAGTAATATGTTTAGGCCATACAATAGCCTCTGTGCTGTTTGTGTCTTAAGTGGCCACATGTACTCCTTCTTTCAAATGGTTTTCCACCCCCCAGTGCAGTACTTTTTTTGTGCGGTCATTTTGCAGGGAGAGCAGTTTCTTGTTGTAGAGGAGGGAGAGAGAGAGGTGATAGATGTTGACATCTAGAATAAGGTGGAATCTATTTTAAACAAAAGGAAATGATGCAGTAATAGGTTTGGATCCTTCGGTTACCAGAGTGGCCTAAGCTTTGCATCAGTGAAATAGAGAGATAGAGATTACAAGCAATAGCCACAAGAGAGTCATTAGGAATGGAATGAAAGGAAAAGCCATACATAGAGCCTTGGAGACCTGGGACAATGTCACCATTAATGAGGGTCTGTCCCATTAGAGATAAAAATGGCGTAATGACATTGATATTGATATTTTTTTTTTTAAATAAAATTACATATTTCAATATAAACCTGTGTATCCCTCTTTTGGTTTAAATGTCTTAATGACTGTTCAACATGGCCATTCATCTTCTTCTGTCCATTTAACAGGATCCGTCTAGGGTTGCCACCTTTTGGCCATGTTGAATCAGGGCAGGGGGAGGGCTTGTGATGTTGGGGGTGGGGTTATGATGTGGAAATTGGCAATTGGCTGACGCCGCATCAATCGTAGGGAATCCTGCCCGGTTTTACTTTTTCTCTGTAAAACAGTATTTGATTACAACTAACATATAATTAATCCTTATGATTAAATAAACCAGTATTTCATCTTTACATGATTTCCTAGTAGACTGAAATTATGAAGATCCAAATTACTGAAATATCTGTTACCCAGAAAACCCCAGGTCCCAAGCATAACAGGTCCCATACCTGTACAATGTGTATTAAATAGTTGAGTCTCAGAATTTGAAGTAAAGTTTAGAATATGGTCATGGAAACCAATGTTTGAAATACCTCTGTATATCTTCTTTTCAGGGTCGGACTGTGCTGGCGGGACACCAGGAAGAAACCTGGTGGCCCCCCGCTCTTGTAGGCCCTGTCGGCCCAGATCCACACCCTGCACTGCCGACACAGGGGGTGGGCCGGAAGGGGTCCATGAAACGGCAGCCCCAGTGGGCCTCGGGCACCCCAGCCCGACCCAGCAGTCCGACCTGACTTCTTTTATTTGGGAATTTTTAACCGAATACAAGAACTTCATCTGTGATTCTCTATAGGTCAATCAAGTTTACTATTTTAATGAAAGAAAAAGAATGTTAACAAAATCTCAACCAGTCTCTGCCACTACTACCATAAAGGTAGCAGGATATATAGGTGTTCTCTCTCCCCCACCCATAACCCCTAAAAGAGTGGCCTAAACTTATTGTAGAGCCTAGTCTGAACCAATTGCTACAGACTCCTAGATACTTGAGTAAATCTACATTCTCCAGCAAGTGACCCAGATCTCTCTTCCAGTACTTGATGTATGAGAGTATAGCAGGTGTGGAGGCAATGTAATATGGTCTAGATAAGGCTCCTTCAAAGTACGGATAGAGAGTGCCCCTAGGCCATTTCCGCTCATTGCCCCCCGTATGCCTCCCCCTCTCTGTCCGTCTCCCCGTCCGCCTCTCTTCCCTTCCTTCCCCTCCCCTTCCGCGTCACCCTCCCCTTCCCGTTCGTGTTGTCCTTCCCGTCTGCTTGTGCCTGCACGTATTTGCACATGCGCAACTTAAGCATGCCGCTCCTGGATTTCTACCATCCTAGGCCCGGGCCTTTGGGGCCTTGCCACAAATCTGGGCCTGAATGTAGGTCATTTCCAAAAATCAACTTGAAAGGGGGATATGTTTTACATATAGTGATTTCATTAGGGAGAGGGGTGGTTCTCCTTTAAGTTAACTTTTAGTATGCTATAGAATGGCCAATTCTAAGCAACTTTTTCAATTGATCATTATTTTTTGATTATTTCCCTTCTTCTTCTGACTTGTTCCAGCTATCAAATGACCCCATCCAAAAAATGCTCTATTAGTCTCAGTGCCGGATTTCATTAACGGGCGCCCCTAGGCCGCGCGGTCCGACCAGGCGGCCGCGCGGTCCGACCAGGCGGCCGCGCGGTCCTAGCGCCCACCTCACCTCCCCTTCCCAGCGCGCCGGCGAAAAAACGCCGGCGCAGCTGCTGCAATTGAATGGGGACGCACACGTCCCCATAATGCGGCTGGGCGGCATGCCGCCCCTATTTTTTTGCCGCCCTAGGCCCGGGCCTATGCGGCCTTGCCGCAAATCCGGGCCTGATTAGTCTACAGGCAGTTGTTACTACTTTTTATTGCTCGTTTTTCTATTCAGGCACCCTTTTATTCATATTCCAGTCTGTTCTTCAAATCAAGGCATGGTTGCTAGGGTAACTTGGACCCTAGCAACCAGATTGCTGACATTGCAAACTGAAGAGCTGCTGAATAAAGAGTTAGATAACTCAAAAACCACAAATAAAAAATGAAAACCAATTGCAAATTGTCTCAGAATATCACTACAGCATACAAAAAGTTAATTTTAAGGTGAAAAACTCCCTTTAATACTTGAGGCATTTAGTGGACCACAGCTGGACTCAATTGGTTGCCCCATTTTTGGACTAAATAGCCTAGTAACATTTGGTTGATCTCAGTTCTCACATAACTAGACTGAACTCAATTCGTGCTCATCTCTGCTGATGCCAACACCCCTTCTTACTAGGCTAAAACAACGATACATGTAGTTGAGCGCAAAGCATTAAACAAAAAAAGTCAACCAAGATAGTATTCTATTTCATATCATCTTCCTTAACTTATACTTGCAATATAGCCATAATACCCCAGTAACAATAATATTAAAAATTACTTATTTGATGCTTTTAGTGCCCCATCAGTCCGATGCTGCCCAGGGGCCCCAAGGTAGCAGCAGGCACTTGAATTATATGTTGCCTGCACTTCCTCCCATGATATCGTCGACAGCACACCGGATCTCTGCCTCCTCTTCGTTGGACCCCCTCCTGCAACAATCGATTGTCATGGATTTTCATGTTAGTGTTAACACTTACACACACAAACACACGCTTATTGCACCAATACATACTTACATTCACCCTTACACACAAATACGCATTTTTGGGGATGGGGGGGTCACACACACTCACAGCAATCGCACGCACATACACTATTTTGTGGCTGTTTTTTCGTTGCATCGTTTTGTTTTTCCTGAAGAAATAGTTTTATTGCAAATTTGTGTATGTTATTTTGATGATTATATTGCAATTTTGGTGCATTTGTAGCTATTTTTCTGCATAGGTGTTGTTCGCTTATTTCTTTCTGTAAAACATATTTGGCCAAGCTAAAATATTCAAACAGTGATTCTGATTACACTAGGCAAAAAAACATACATTGATTTTTGTATTTTTATTGGATTTTAGTGATTTTTTTGCATTTACCACAGTTCTTTACTTTGTTTAGCCCATGTAAATTTTTTCTACAATATATCCATTTGGGGGTCACTGTGCACCACATAGTTTGGTAAATCTATGTACTGTATATTGGGCATCAAAGTGTTCATTAGACCCCTTGTGTTCATGTTTAGGGTGTTTTATGTTGATATTTTAAGTTCTGAAATTTGGGGTATATAATGGGGTAAAATGCAAGCTTTGTGATGATTTTCAGAAATTTCAACAAAAGTGTGTTTAGCATAGCTTTATAGTTTGCAATAGAAAGACATATTTACACATCTTAGATCGCAATGTGTACTAATCTGAAATGATATCGTTTTCTAGGGTTTCCATACTGTAAGAGGTTCTCATGGCACATAATATGCATACCGGGTTCTTGTATTGTAGTAGCCAGAGTGGCATACGTGAAAATTCATAAGTACTATTGGATTTGGGGGATCTCTGTATGGTACATAATTACATAATTTGGTATATCTTTTCACATTGGGCATCAAACTATTCAGTAGACCCCTGGCATTTAAATTAAGGATGCTTAATGCTGGGAAGTTTACAAAATGCAGGGTATATAATAGGGTAAAATCCAAACTTTCAGATGATCAGACAGTATATTTTTTTGGTAGTAGTGCATACCCATTACATTGCATAGATTTCTAACTTTATTTTTGGGTGTCTCTATGCCATATACTTTGGTAAACCTATGCACAATGGCCATCAAACGGTTTGGGACCCCTGGCAATCATATTTAGGGTGCTTTTTCTTGGTAAGTAATGATACATGGGCGATATGATGCTTGCTGGAAAGTTGAAACTTTGAGGCAATTTTCAGGTATTTCAGCAAAACCGACAATTTTGGGAAAGCCTTTCAACTCCCTATGTTCAGAGATGCTTTGATGTTTGGTAGTTAGGAGTAGAGAGACATAGTTACCCATTTCGAAATCCGCAGAATGTGTACTTTTCATAAATATATTGTTTGCTAGGGTAAACCTACTGTTTCAGGATTTTTTGGCCTTAGAATCTAAAGTATGCAGTTTTCTGCCTTAGTGTTTTCAAAATTCAGAAGTCCTAAATCTCCATAAAACTGTACATATCTGGTATTGGCAAGTCCAAGAGACCTGCCTTTCCTATGCTCCCTGTGTGTGCCATACTCTGCCTGCCCTATACGCCCTGTGTGTGCCATACTTTGCCTTTCATATGCTCCCTGTATGTCATACTCTGCTTGCCCTATGCTCCCTGTGTGTGCCATACTCTGCCTTCCGTATGCTCCCTGTTTGTGTGTCATACTCTACCTGCCCTATGCTCCCTGTTTGTGTGTGTTGTACTCTGCCTGCCCTATACGCCCTGTGTGTGCCATACTTTGCCTTTCATATGCTCCCTGTATGTCATACTCTGCTTGCCCTATGCTCCCTGTGTGTGCCATACTCTGCCTTCCGTATGCTCCCTGTTTGTGTGTCATACTCTACCTGCCCTATGCTCCCTGTTTGTGTGTGTTGTACTCTGCCTGCCCTATGCTCCCTGTCTGTGCGATACTCTGCCTTCTCTGCTCCCTGTGTGTGACATACTCTGCCTGCCCTAGGATTCCTGTGTGTGCCATGCTTTGCATCCCATATGCTCCCTGTTTGTGTGTTGTACTCTACCTGCCCTATGCTCCCTGTTTGTGGGTCGTACTCTGCCTTCCCTATGCTCCCAGTGTGTGCCATACTATGCCTGCCCTAGGATTCCTGTGTGTGCCATGCTTTGCCTTCCGTATGCTCCCTGTGTGTGCCATACTCTGCCTGCCTTATGCTCCCTGTGTGTGCCACACTCTGCCTGCCCTATGATTTCTGTGTGTGCCGTGCTTTGCCTTCCGTATGCTCCCTGTGTGTGCCATACTCTGCCTGCCTTATGCTCCCTGTGTGTGCCATACTCTGCCTTCTGTATGCTCCCTGTGTGTGCGCCATACTCTCGCTTTTGTATGCTCCCTGGGTGTGCCCTACTCTGCCTTCCGTATGCTCCCTGTGTGTGCCATACTTTGCTTCCGTATGCTCCCTGTGTGTGTCATACTCTGCCTGCCTTATGCTCCCTTTGTGTGCCATACTCTGCCTGCCCTATGCTCCCTGTGTGTGCTATACTCTGCCTATGTGTGATAACTCTGCTTGTGTTATGCTCCCTGTGGATGCCATACTTTGCCTGCCATACTCTGTACCCTGTGAAATGTAAGCCTGGTAGGGTTTGTTCTGGGGGGTTGTTAGCATTTGGAAATTGTTGTTAGAGGCCCCTAAGGAGTTTAATAATGTGCTGGGGGATGCAATGTTATCCACAGGGGAGGAGGCAGCATATGGATTAAAGGGTATGTTTATGGTATATTTAAGGGTATGATTTACACTTTTCACATATTAGTGATATCCCTGCAGTGGGCACCAACAATTTGTTTTTTTGTTTTTTTGGTGTGTTACCACCATTAATGTAGACATGGTCTTAAACGTTCTTATGATAACATGAGTGTGGTTTACAAGGGGACATGGTCAATACTTGCATTATCCATGATAACCTGAGTCAGTACTCCTGTTAGAAAACTTCTTCAGCTCGGGATTCTGCTCAGTGAGCGCAACCGAGAAATCCTCTTGTTTTGTTTCATCTTTCTTTGGAGGTGACGCATGTGCAGTAAAGTGAAAAGTTTGGTCAAGCTCATGCTGATGCAGATAATATGTATGTTATAACATTACTGAAGATGAATAATCAAAGCAATTGAGTGAAAGTCTATGATGTAAAGATTGTTCTTCCTAACAATCCAGCAAAACAGTGCTTGTTGGAGAGCAAATATACTATTTTGGGTAGGATATAAACAGCTAGCTTCAAACACTGGAGCTCCATACAGCCAGCCCTAGATTTGCTGAATCATTGGTTTACATTATACGTAATCTTCAATCGCTGAAATGTCGGTGTTCATAATGAAGCACTATCCATGATAATTCTCTTTAATAAATGCCTCTCTCTTAATGTGCCGTTACAAGCAGAAGTTTTAATTGTGCATATAGAACCTTTTCCCTTCCAGCAACTTTCCTGCTCATGTGATTCTCTACTTTCTCTCTCTCTGCTCCAGACTCCATAATATCATGTACCTGCTGGTTATGGGCCACCTTCATCCATCAGAGAGGGTCGGGGAGGTGGTTGGAGGGGTTGGGGTCCAATTTGGGTGCGTCTGCGTCAAATTCGGCGCACCGTGTTCATTGTTCAGCGGCCTAGTTCAGGACTGCCCGCGGCCCAGTGGTTGGGGACCCCTGGATTAAGTGAACTTTTTTTCCTACAGGGAATCATCCAAATTATATACTGCTCATAATTTCCTCAGTCAATATAACACACTGCCGCAAACTTGTTTACCCATTGCCCTTACACCCTGTGTGTAAAGATGCATGGGCATTAACTTTACTTATAAGTTCTCCTATTTTCCCCTGTTATTCTATGTTTTATAGATTTATTAATTTTAAGGTAGAATACAATGAAAAATTTTTTTTCAAATATGTGATTGTTAAATGCTAAATGCTGGTTGGATGCCATAGGTACTGTAGCTACAGCGATGGCAAACTTTACATCTTTTACTGCATTACTCCCCCTCTCTATTGCACATTTTCATGACCTAAAGACACCCATACGTTTATTTTTTAAAATTCTGTCAATTATCCAGTGCTTTCAAGCCACACAGGGCTGGGCCAGGCTTGGTTGGGTGCCCCAGGCAACCTGGCTGGTAGCGTTGCCCCCATACACGTATAAACAAGTGTAGTGCTCAAACATGTGAGACCAGGCTCAGCATTTGCTCAGCCAGACTATGCGTAGGCAACAGGGAAGGTTCGCGGAAATACAACAAGACCACAATTTGCTAGTGAAAGACAGTCACTAGCGAAAGAGACTGTTGCTAGAGCAGTTTTGCTCCTTATTTTCGCTCAGTTGAACAAGAATTACTCCGCAAATTCACTAAAATGCAAATTTTACAGAACGTTACCTCTTTCAGAGTTTCCTTCACCACCTTAGACCATGCGAACTGATAAGATGAAACTACATCCTCCTCAATCTTATGTCAGTGACATTATATCCTACTGAAAAGTCATAAGTTCTAAAAAAAAATGCTGGTGGTTTTTAATTATTTAAAGCGGGATTGCCTTCAAAAGTTCTAACTATTAAAAATGTTTGTGTAACCTTGCTTTCCAACCATTTATGGGGCATGCCACATTTGTTCTAGGGCGGGCTCATGTCTAGGGCATTAGAGGATCTCTTTTTTTTTTTTTTGTCTTTATTTTGCTTCCTTTTCATTTCAATATTAAGTGGCCACTTCATGCATTTGCACCAACATCTCTAATAAAGACATATATACAACCTATACTGTATGTACTTGCCCTATTTAAATTGACCTAAGCGTAAGAGTGCTAACGAAGTTTCGCTAGGCATAATTGAACGTTGGTGAAAGATCACTTAAAAATGACGATTTAACACTGGTGAAACTTTGCCACTATTTGGCTGCTGAGACACAACTTCGCATTTTAGTGAATTAGTATAGTGGTAGAGAATTTACACCTGTGTAAAGTGGGAGGGAGCATTGGCTGGCAAAAATTTGCCCTTTAGTGAATTTGCCCCTTTGTGCAGAGGTTTGCAATTTGTGGAAGATGGCCCCCTAAGCAGTAGATGCTTGAAAGATGGGATGGGCAGGTGTGAGGAACCTCTGGCCTAGAAATCCGGGCCTGGTAATGAAAGAGGCGACTTTCCAAAATACGTTAATTAAATTTATTTAATGTTTTGTGTTATTGCTATTGAAAGCGGTATCTGCCTAGCTATTTATTACTAATGTGCAGGTCGAGAAAAACTCGATCCACGCCCGCCCGCACCCGGCTCTATCCTCCATTTATAGAACCATGCCACCCGCCCTGCCGATTACATCACAAAAGGGGAGGGGGACATGTGCCTATAAAACTGGAAGTCGGAAGCCAGCAGTGTTAGGTCCCAGAGAATATTAATATAGTTGAGTGGGTTCGGGTTGACCTCTTCTGCTTGTGCAGCAAGATCAGACCTAACCCACCCAACCCATGAGTTTCTGGCACAGCCTGCACATTACTACTGTTTATATTCTCTGGGCACTGGTTTTCTGGTCTGGCTCTTGCAACAATGTAGCAGAAGCCAGCTGATTAGCAGAACATTGATTGCTGCTGCATTGGTTCATGAGTCAGAGCCTGGAGAGAACACAAAGAGAAAAAAAAGCAATAAACAACCACTGCTTTCAATTGCTATTACATTAACAAATAATGTAAAACCACTGAAATGGTGTACTTAATACTTATTGGGACGCTTTGTATACTTAAATAGTGTTTCTATACAATATTTGGCTGGAGATCCCCTTCAAGTTTTGACAAAAGATGGAATAAGGTTGGAGCCATCTGTATCTGTGGAAGTTCTTCTGCAAAGACCAGAAACCATATTTTGGGATTCTGTGTTTTTTTTTCTTCTTCTTCTTCTTAATGAAGATTTCCTGCTAGTTGTCATTTCCCAGGGAAATTCAAGCGCTTTAAATAGATTGATAAATGATATGCTTTGTGTGCACTATCTTGATAAGACTAAGGTCGGTACATTCCTTCCCATTAACCTCTCTGCTGTTAAAGGGGCAAGTATCCCATCGGAGACAAGCGTTGCTGTAGATCATTGAAGGTGTTAAACCTCCAAAATCCTCAATTCAACAACAAGGGAATGGCCAAAACTATTTATAACATTTGAGAAGTCCACAGATTATTAAATACGTGCATTGTTTATCTGAAAACAAGCCTTGCGTCACGCTGTCCTAAATTTAACAGGTTTGCTATTTTGGAATTTTTGCAGCTCAGCATGGGTGCTTCACATACAAGCAGCTGGGATCCAAATGATATCGATATAGAACAGCAAATTTTATTTAGGCCTAGGCAACCAATTCAGCACCTAAAACTACATTTTGAACAATTCCTTGCAGCACAGGGCCCCAGATATTGCTCTTGCATATGGGGTTCATTTGGGTTTTTGCTGGCAGCCTTGGCAACATCCTTCCATTGGGTTAATTGTGCCTCTCGAAGAGAGCCTCGGGCGGCAAAATGGCAAGTATCGCCCATGCACTGATCTAAAAACAAATGCTCTGTAAGGCTACAAATGTATTGTTATTGCTACATTTTATTACTCATCTTCCTATTCAGTCCCTCTCCTATTCATATTCCAGTCTCTTATTCAAATCAATGCATGGTTGCTAGTGCAATTTGGACCCTAGCAACCAGATTCCTGCAATTGCAAACTGGAGAGCTGCTGAATAAAAAGCCAAATAACTCAAAAACCACAAATAATTAAAAACCAATGGCAAATTGTCTCAGAATGTCACTATCTATATCATGCTAAAAATGTATTTAAAGGAAAAGAACCCCTTTAAATTCTGTTTATTTGCTTATGGGTGCTGTCCATGCACACAGCACCAGCAAACTCCAATGAGCTAAGCTGAATTCGGTCATTTGTGTGTTTGCAGCTAAAGGTTAATAGCACTGCAGCAAATGCAGAATTGAACTATAACAATAATAATAGTAATTTCATCAAATCATGCAATGTTTTGAATTATTTAATGAGTATTTCAGATACAGGCAGTGTCGCTGCAACCCTCTTCCCCCCCCCCGCGCACTTACCACCCTCTTCTTGCGGTCGTGTTGGGGGTTAGGGAAGGAGTTTGGAAGCCGCGCTGCGGCAACAGTTTCATGCAGGGAGAGGGTCTGTGCTGGAGGGGCCCACTGGGTTTTTTCCCAGTGTCCCACTGGCCCAGTCCTCCCTGGATACAGGATCCATCATGCAGCCAATCTTCCCTACTCATTCTCAGAGAAATCTACTAGATTTTCATGCCGGGAAGAATTAGGATATATGTCTTGCAGGAAATGCAGTGCCCTTTCCAAGCATTTTAGAGATCTACAGTAGTTTTCCAAAATTAGGGGGAAAGTATTACATTTTTGCACCTAGTTCTCAGCAGGTTTTCCATAAACTATAATAAGCTGGCATTATATTGAATTATGTGTTGCAGACCAAAATCATGTTTGAAATGGACTTACTTTAAAATCCAATATCTTTATTTTCTTATATTACTCCCCATTGAGCACTTTATACTTTCCCAAAATTATATCTCCATGTCCTTTTAAAGGTTGAGGTCAAAGTGTGTAAAGAAGTAAAAAGGAAAGTCCCAAATGAGCAGCTTTACAAGAGATTTGGATGGGTATATCACTGTGTGTAGCGGAGAAGTCTCTTCTGCGTTCAACTTTCATTGTACTGTCACTGTAGAATAAAATGTTAAAGCATTTGCGCTAAAATCCTTCAAATTCGATATTCAAATTCGAAGGATTTTACTTCGAGGGTCGAATTCGAGGGTTTATTAACCCTCGAAATTCGACCCTTGATAAATCTGCCCGTACATAATTTTTGCCACATGTATTTTGCACAAAGTGCACACACACATCTGGGCATAATGATCCACCCCACAAGTCATCAAGGCTACAGTCCTCGGATACCTTTATTGGCTGGACTGAGTTGAATAAATCTGCAAACTTTCAAGACAATTAGGTTTCTTCCTCAGGGATGATACAAATAGAAGCTAAAATAGAAAGCTTCTGCTTTATAACATGCCTCCGGCAGAGACCTAGTTGTCTCAAAAGCTTGAGAAATTAGGTAACAAAGAAAGAACCCACTGGAGAGCACCATAGTGTATATTTAACCCACCATCTTTATTAGAGATATATCACCCTGAAATATTTCTGACCATGGAAGGCCTTCCCAGTGGTGTAACTAGATATTACTGGGCCCCACAGCAAATTATTTTTCAGGCCCCCAAAATGTCTAGAGGTTGACCTGTTTTACCAATGTTTATTGAAATTGTATATGAAGTAGGGCTTCATGGGGCCCCTATACATCCTGGGACCCCCTGCAGCCACAGGGTCTTCTTCCTCTGTATTTTCTCCCCAGGTCCATCCTCAGGTGCATGGTCTAATGTATGCCATATACTATTACCTTTTAAAATTTGTTGTGCAGAGAGCATGATGACAACTGTAGACTAGTGATGTGCGGGCTGGCCCGATAACCATGGGACAGTTGGGTCCAACCTCACACCCCCACCTTACACTGCTGGTATCCGGGTTTCCGGTTTCATAACCGTTTGCCCCTCCCTTTTTATTTTGCGGGTCTATAAAAGAAACCCGGAGGTCGGGCTTGATCGGGTGAGGGTGGTGGGAGCCCAGATATCGTGCTGGTTGGGAAAAACCCAGTCCTGCACATCACTATTGTAGACTGAGTCATAGACCTTGGGTATGGTGGGATCATAAAAAAATCTTGTGTGTCATTACATACATATATTTACAGATATGGCTGCACTGAAATTTCAAACAAAAAAAAAAAGTCTGCGGGGAAAACATCATAAAGTCATAGAGAAAATTAAAAAGTGAGGCACTCATAGGACTTCAAAGAATCTTGGGAACCACAAAAAACTTTATGCTTTTTCTTAAAGGGTTTGGTCACCTTTGAATTCATTTTTAGTACAATGTAGTGATATTTGAGAGACAATTTGCAATTGGTTTTCATTGTATTGTTTGAGGTTTTTGAGTTATTTACAGTATCTTTTTATTCAGCAGCTCTCCAGTTTGTAATTTCAGCAATCTGGTTGCTAGAGTGAAATTTACCCTAGCAACCATGCATTGATATGCATAAGAGACTGGAATAAGAGAGGCCTGAATAAAAAGACGAGTAAAAAATATAACCATAACAATAAATGTGTAGCCTTACAGAGCATTTGTTTTTTTTAGATAGGGTTAGTGACCCCTATTTGAAAGCTGGAAAGAATCAGAGGAAAAAGGCAAATAATTTAAAGACTATGAAAAATCAATTATGAAAACCAGTTGAAAAGTTGCTTAGAATTAGCCATTCTGTAACATACTGAAAGTTAACTTGAAGGTGAACGACCCTTTTTAATAGGCACCACGTGTACATTCGTTTAAGTGAGCACACTTGAAGCTGCATTTTTTTAATGAGCCCTTTTTATGCACTACCAGTTTAATGGCAGGGCTTTTTTGGAACAATCCATTTATGAAAGTACACACTTTATATGTGCACATTTTTGGTTTGGGGGTTAATTACTTTGCATTGGAAGAGTAGCTCTTAAAAATGGGACTAAATGATTTGCTCTGCTAGGGTTTTATAAGGGGACATTGCTTGGCAATTCCCCTGAGTGCTATTACAAGGTGCATAGATTCACCCTGTTGTTGTTTCAAGTTTTTTAAAGAGTTATTTAGCTTTTTATTCAGTAATGCTTTACTTTGCAATTTCAGCAATGAGGTGGCTAGGGTCCAAATTACCCTAGTAAGCATACATTGATATGAATAAGAGACTGTGATAGGAATAGGCGACAGCCTGAATAGAAAGATGAGTAATAAAAAATAGCAAAAACAATAAATGTTTATCCTTACAGAGAATATGTTTTAAGATGTGGTCAGTGACCCCATATGGAAGCTGGAACAAATAATTCAACAACTATAAAAAAAGAAAAAATGAAGGCCAATTGAAAAGTTGCTTAGAATGAGCCATTCTATAACACAATCTATTTAAGAACAATTCTATAAGTTCTCATCCCTTTTCCCCTCCCTCTCCCCTCTGGCTATGTCCCCTGCCTTTCCATCCGGTGCGCTACGCACACTGCATGGGGGGGGTGCGTGCACAGTGGGGAGCGTGGTGGCCGGCTGGATCAAATAGGGTGCCCAGTCGGCTTGGCCCGGCACTGCTGGACTTTATCTCCAATCATAATACTATGCGTTTGTGCCAGCATGGTTTTATGCAAACTGATCTTGCCAGACAATTTAATTGCCTTTTACTAGGATGACCGTGGGTGTGATCTACTTAAACTTTGCTAAAGCATGTGATACAGTGCCACACAAATGGTTACTGGTTAAATTAAGGCATGTTAGCCTGGAACATAGTATTTGTACCTGGATAGAGAACTGGCTACAAAGAGTGGTGGTAAATGGAACATTTTCTAATTGGACCAGGGCTCTGTACTTGGTCCTTTGCGCTTTAATTTGTTTATAATGACCTGGAGGTGGGCATTGAAAGTACTGTTTCTATTTTTGCAGATGATACTAAATTGTGCAGAACTATAGGTTCCATGCAGGATGCTGCCACTTTGCAGAGTGATTTGTCTAAGTTGGAAAACTGGGCAGCAAACTGGGAAATGAGGTTTAATGTTGATAAATGCAATGTTATGCACTTTGGCAAAAATAATATAAATACAAGTTATACACTAAATGGCAGTGTGTTGGGAGTTTCCTCAATTGAGAACGATCTGGGTTTTTTTTTGTAGATAACAAGTTGTCTAATTCCAAGCAGTACCATTCTGTGGCTACTGAAGCAAATAAAGTTCTGTCTTGCATAAAAAAGGGCATTAACTCAAGGGATGAAAACATAATTATGCCTCTTTATAGGTCCCTGGTAAGGCCTCATCTGGAGTATGCAGTGCAGTTTTGGACTCCAGTCTCAAAGAAGGATATAAATGAGCTGGAGAGAGTGCAGAGACGAAGTGCAACTAAACTGATTAAGGGGATGGAAGATTTAAATTATGAGGGTAGACTGTCAAGGTTGGGGTTGTTCTCTCTGGAATAACGAAACTTGTGAGGAGACATGATTAGTGGGCATTATTGACAAATAGTGGTAGATCTTTTTTCCCATAAAATTGATCTTTGCTAGTGATGAGTGAATCTGAACCGCTTCACTTTGCTGAAAATTTGTGAAGTGGTGAACTGTTTAGTAGACCCTTGGTGTCAATATTTAGGGTTTTTTACAATTATATGTAAGAAATTGGGTGAGATAAATGTGGCCAATTGCAATATTTTAAGTAATTTTTCCCCCTCATAAAATGCTGTAAATGCGTTGAAGTTGCAGGACCTGAAATGAAAGACTATATGGGAGTGTCTTCATTTTGGGGCCCCTATATTCCACATTCCAGTAAACCTATACATAAAACTGTTTAGTGGACCCCAGTTGTTCATATTTGTGGTGTTTTATCTTGATACCTAATAGTATGTGGGAGATAAGATGCTGCAAGGTGGAAGCTTTGAGGTGATTTTCTGAAATGTCACCAAAATCACAAAATTTAGGAAAAGCTTGGATCTTTGGAGTAGAAAGACATGCATATCAAATTTGTATTCAGGGGAATGTAAACTTTCTGAAAATATATGGTTTTCTGGGTGAATGTACTTTTTTCTACCTTTTTCCTCCCCAAAATTCTGTAAATGTGTTGATTTTTCTGTATCTGGAATTACAGAACGGATAGCTTATATGGGGTGTCTTCCTTTTGGGGCCCCTATATCCCACATGCTTAGGTAAACCAATATACATTGGGCATCAGTGGACTCCATATTTAGGGTGTTTTACCTTGGTAGTTAATGGTGTGTGTTAATGATGTGTGGGAGATAGGATGCTGTAGACTGGAAGCTTTGATGTCATTTTATTTTTTAAATAATAACCAATTTCTGTAAAAAAAATAATTTTAGTAAAGAATTGCAACTTGGTAGTTTGGAATACATAGACCTATTTTACCCATTTTTGATTTGCCAGAATCTGTTCATTCTATATTTCTAAAAATGTGTAGTTTTCTAGGGTAAATGTAAACTTGATCCAAACTAAGATATAATTAATCCTTATTGGAAGCAAAACAAAACATCTATAGGGTTTATTTATTGTTTACATGATTTTCTAGTAGACTTAAGGTATGAAGATCCAAATTATGGAAAGATCCCTTATCTATAAAAGCCTAGGCCCCTGAGCATTCTTGAAAACAGAAGCCATACCTGTACATGTTTTTATAGTTGCTAAGAGTTTAATTACCCTAGAAACCAGGGTCCCCTCTAAAATCAAAATGGATAGACTATAAAGAAAAATAATAAATACAAAATAAAAGTAAGGTTTGAATGGAAGCCTTATGGTCAATATGGTTTTTTTTGGGGGGGGGAGACTATGACCACCAAATATAGAATAGGAAGGCTAATAATTAAAAAAAAAATAAAAATTTAGACCAATTGTAAAAGATGCTTAAAAAAGTCCGCTATAATATACCATGCACTGTATAGTAGATAATGAGCCTGGCGTAGGATCAATTATTGGATCTGGTGAGAAGTTCTTGGCAATAGACTGGAGGGTTGGGTGCAGACAGCACTGCACATTACAGTGAATGGAATCCATGGGCTCTTGCCAGTGTATTGGAAGTAATGTGGTAGTGTGCATGCTTGAGCATGGCTGCGTGTATATGTTTGCATCTGTGTGTGTGTAATTACATTTTTATTTTACTTAATCTCCTGGGTGTTGATTTATTGGTCTACCCGTTACACCACTCAGTGCTTTATTCTATTTCCCTGCTTGTTATTAAATCACTTTCACGCTCCTGCGCAGACTGGCATGTTGTACATAGAGTGAGGCCCCTTTGCTTTATTACATCAGCTTGCACTTTATGAAATCTGCATGTTAGATCGATTGTTACATTCTACTGCCCTGTGTGTTGTTAAATAAGCCTGTTTTATTACATTGTGCTGCATTTTATTAGATATTCTCCTAATGATATCACTGGCTTTTTCTTTGCTGTGATTTATGTCGCTCTGGGTTTTATAGTGTCACTGTATCTATTAATGCATTTCCATAAGGAACACCTGGCTCTGATCTCTGGGTCTAATGTGTGACTATATATTAGGTTCTGCTGTAATCAGCGGCGCTGACTGAAGCCTGAGACAGCAGCCTGTTGAGGCCCCCCTCCAGCTCCACACTTTTAGCATTGAGGGAGGGGCCACGTCACTAGTGCGCTCGCTGCACTAGCAGAGCCGAATTTCCGTGTTAAAAAACTGAAATGTGGCTCATAAAGGCGGCGTTTTGCCACCCGTGGTAACTGCCCACTCCATGCCGCTTGAGGCAAGGTTCTCACTGCCTGTAAGTATATGTGGCAAACAAATGAAGAGTGCATCCTAAATCTCCTCTAGTTTGTTAATCCTTCTCTCTCTAACTAGTGGTGGATTAATGAAATAAGGGGTCCTAGGCTGCATCCTCACAAGCTCGTCTTCCAGACGTGTCCACATCAGAGGCTTGCAACCCCCAAGGGCCCCCACCCCCCCTTCACTACCCCCACAGGCCCCCCCCCTGTCTCCCCTTATCCCCCCCACCGACATACCTTCTTTGCACACTGATTCACAGGCAGGGGGAGGCCAGGAAGGAAACAGCTCTGCCATCCACGCAGGAGCGGATCTGGCCCTGCTTCTAGGCTACTGCTGGGTCCAGATATGGGCAGATCTAGGCACACACGATGCTGGGTCAGCTTTGGCGCCTTTCTTGCCTTTTCCCCTCAGCAAGTGCACCTGACCAGACCCAGCAGCGCAAATAAAAAATAGTTTTAATGAGCTCTGTTCACACTGGCCTCCTAGGCTATAACATAGGTCCCCAACCTTTTGAACCCATGAGCAACATTCAGAAGAAAAAGGAGTTGGGGAGCAACACAAGCATGAAAAATGTTCTTGGGTGCCAAATAAGCATGGTGATTGGTCATTTGGTAGACCCTATGTGGATTGTCAACCTACATTGAGGCTCTGTTTGGCAGTGCACCTGGTTTTTATGCAGCCAAAACTTGTCTTCAAGCCTGGAATTCAAAAATAAGTACCTGCTTTGAGGCCACTGGGAGCAACATCCAATATACAGTACACATAGAATATAAGGGGCACATTTATCAAGGGTTGAATAGGAAATTGCATTTCGTTTTTGAATTATTTTTTTGGTCAAAACTCACATTCGAATTGGGAATAATCCAAACTCGATTTGAATTTCAAATTCGACTATTCACCACCTATATAAGTCAATGGGAGAGGTCCAGTGTCCCATTTGAAAATGTTAATAACCTTCCTGACATTCAAGTTTTTTTCAGAGAAAAAACTCAATTCGAGTTTAGACAAATTCAAATCAAATTTGATTTCAGTTTCAGTCAAATTAGTTTGAATTTTAAACTTTCACATTTTTCTTAACCTCCCAATCTAATTTTGAGTATTCTAATTTATTAGAGAGAAAAAAATTCACATGAATTTGAAATTCGACCTTTGATAAATGGGCCTCTAAATGTCACAATATAAGGCTGATTAAGTAATTAATACAGATAATTACTATATAGCAGCACAGAAACAAGTGCAATTAGCATCAGAATTTAATAATCAGCCCTGAAGCATCAGCTTTTATTACAGACAAACCTAATTTTCTGCTTGTAAATTTGTGACAACCCCTAAGCTTAGCTTCTCAACAGCTGCCCATGGGGGCAGCCATTAATAGTTGAATAAAAAGAAACAGCACAGGATACACAGCAGATAACAGATAAGCTCTGTAGTTTGCAATGGGATTCTTCAGAACTTTTTTGTTATCTACTGTGTATCCTGTGCTTGAATGGCTACCCCCATGGCTACACAGCAAATTATTTATTTAAACTATAGTTGTGTTTCTGAAGCAAACACCAGTTTTACCAGTGCTGGGCAACCGTACATTATTGTGTCATTGTCGACAACTGCTGTTGACAAATAAGCACTAAGAAAGCCGATTGTCGCAGTTCAGAGAATTCTTGAAGAACTGGCAATCTCAAAACAAGCTTCTCGATAACCCATTTAACATTAAATAAGAGCGAATCCTTCATCGCTCAGATTTTTCATCAAATATTGTACAGAAGAAAATTCAAATATTCTCACTATGCACAGAATAAAGAGAGGTGGCAGCAGATTGTTAAATATAAGGCAAAATATCTTCAGCTATAATACATTATAGTGAAAGGGGATGGTTCTGCTGCAGGGTCAGTTAATGCTTATGGATATGGGGATAGTCAGAATTTCCCATCTCTGTTAAATATACAATGCCTCAATCCTGAGAATGGTGATGTTTGAGGCAAGGCTGCAACTAGTAAAGGAAACCGTTCATTATTCTAAATTCAGCAGAAGAAAGCTTGAAAGAAAACCCGGATAATCTGTCTGATTTCTGGGACTGTCCTGCTCCTCTGATAACCTGTGTGGCACCTACTATAGAAAGCAGAGCAACTTAAATCTCAGAATCAGTCACTTCAAACAGAATAGGTCAGGGAGGGACTGGATGATTCTGTGAGCCTAAGGGGGTTGGAAATAAGTCACTGCAGCAAATGGACTACGGGTATGGAAACTGATATCCAGAATGCTCGGGACCTAGGGCTTTCTATATAACAGATCTTTCCATAATTTAGAACTTCATACCTTAAGTCTACTAGAAAACATTAAGGGGCCCATTCACTTAGCTCGAGTGAAGGAATAGAGGAAAAAATACTTCGAATTTCGAAGTGTTTTTTTGGCTACTTCGACCATCGAATGGGCGAGCTCGACCTTCGACTTCGACCTTCAACTTCGAATCGAACGATTCGAACTAAAAATCGTTCAACTATTCCACCATTCGAAGTACTGTCTCTTTAAAAAAAACTTTGACCCCCCTACTTCGTCACTTAAAACCTAATGAGGCCAATGTTAGCCTATGGGCAAGGTCCCCATAGGCTTCCTATCAATAGGAATAAGAAGGATAATCCTTCGATCGATGGATTAAAATCCTTCAAATCGTTCGATTCAAAGGATTTAATCGTTTGATCGAACGACTATTCCTTCGATCATACGAATTGCGCTAAATCCTTCGACTTCGATATTCGAAGTCATAGGATTTTAATTTGGCAGGCGAATATTGAGGGTTAATTAACCCTCGATATTCGACCCTAGGTAACTTTGCCCCTAAATAAACCAAATAGACTGGTTTTGCTTCCAATAAGGATTAATTATATCTTAGTTTGGATCAAGTACAAGGTACTGTTTTATTATTACAGAGGAAAAGGAAATAATTTCAAAAAATTTGGAATATTTTATTATAATGGAGTCTACGGGAGATGGCCTTTCTGTAATTCGGAGCTTTCTGGATAACAGGTTTATGGATAACCGATCCCATGTTTTTTTCAGTCTATGGAATTGGGTATGTCTGATTTAAAAAAAAAAAAAGTATCTAACTTTGTAAGTTGAGAAGTTCGGATAGTGTTAAAGCACATTTTCTACATTAAGACCAAGTGAATGAGCTCATGTCTAAAAAGTGGCTGTATTCTCCCTTTAACATTGGTCCATTTATAATACAGGTATGGGATCCATTATTATTTCTAAGCAATTTTTAATATACATTAATTGCACATTATCACTTGTTTTCAGTTGCAATATTATGTCAGCTGGTGTCAATTTTTGCGGCAGAAAAAGGAACGTACTTGCACCGAGTATTTCCAGGTTTTCATATTATACCAGTATAATAATTATTTTATACCAGTAAAATAATTATTTTATTATTATTTTTTTTTTTATTATTAAAAATGATTATTTATTTTTATTAATTGATTCATAATAGCTGAGAGCAAATTTGTCAATTTGGGTCAGAAGGGTGCTTTATTCCTGCCTGATATAAAAGGATCCTGATGTCAGATACTCTAGCCCTGATCCACTCACATATACAGTAGTCATAAGTGTTGTCTGTGATTCTCCAATATGCAGCTCCGACATCTCCTAACTAGACCCACAAGGCATGTTTTTTTCTCCCACTTAGCTTTAATCGCAAATAAATCTCCCTTACTGTTAACACAGATGGATTTGGTTGTTTTAAGTTATGAGGAATGATTGAGTGTGACCCTCTCGGCAAATTGACTGCTAGAGCGGCCAGGTGCAAAGGACCCCCACATCTGCTGACATCACACAAGCTCTTTAAATGAGACAAAAAAAAACAGAAATGGAGAGGCTGCTGTTTCAGGGTGTGTTGTGACTCCTTTATGGGCTCATTCTTTACACTCAGTGAGAATGTATTTAGGGCGAAGATTATTCTGGTAGCATGCATATTAATAGCTCCTAAAGATACAGAATATGCATGGAATTAAAGAATGAGTTGTACTGAGTAATAGCAATAATTGTAAATGGGAACATAGTGAGCAGTTAAAGATATTGTAGGATGTGATGGTATTACACAATAAAGGTGGCCATACACATTTAAGCTGCCAATTTGGGTACTTTAGACTGATTCAGTATCTTATCTGCCAGTATATGGGGACTTCTGACAAGCCTTCAAAAATTGGGCAGATCCCAATCAGGCAAGTTTAATTTTCACGCCCGATTATAGACCGCAACGGCTAGTTGATGCAGTCCTTGTCCCATTGGCGGGTATTCCTGTTGTTGTAATTTGATTGCTTGGGCCTAGGGAGGAATGATCAGATTAGCCCAATATTACTACCTTTGGTGGGCATATTGAGGTGCCAAACCAGAGAATCTAATCGTGTATGGCCACCTTCAAACAAGTAATATGCATGAGTTATGCTGAGAACTTATACAGGGGGGCTTAGCCGATGTACGATCGTATGTCCCAATCTTCCGACCTGCCACTAACCATTCATATTAAATATAGTAGTAAAAGAACAAATCAGATGATGTTATGGCTGTAACAGCAATTTTATGGAAGTTATTGTATGTCATACAAATAGCAGTGATCACCACCCAATTGATATTGTCAGATAGGCAATACATGCAGAGATATTATCATTAGCCAACAGATCTTTTAACCTGTCCTATCGTCTGAACGACTGATCATCATGGTACAAAAAATGTACCTCCACACAATTCCACACAATCCGAAAATCATGCAAACTTTTGTTTTGTACAACTTAATCTTAGTGTCTATGTCCAGCTTTAGTCTGAGCAATTTGACAAGTTATAAGGAGGAGGTATACTGTACAATAAGAGAACTTATAGGGAGGGGTGATATTGAGCAAAATTAGAAGGTACAGGGAGTGGTTATATTGCACAATAAGATTAGTTGCTCAGTATACCCACTTCCTATAACTTCTCTTATTGCTCATAGAAAGGGATTATATTGAGCAATAAGAAAAGTTATAGGGTGGGGATATATTGAGCAAGGGAGTGGTTATACTAAGCAATAAGAGAAGTTATAGGGAGGAATTATATTCAACAATAAGGAGGAATTATATTGGCAATGAGAGAAGTTATAGGGAGGAATTGAACAATAAGAGTACAGAAGTTCTATGACAATAAGAGAAGTTATATTCAGGAAGTATATTGAACAATAAGGGGCAGATTTATCAAAGGTGGAAGTGAATTTTCGATTTATAAAACTTTGAAGTAATTTTTGGGTACTTCGACCATAGAATAGGCCAAATTCGACTTTGATTCAAATTGAAAATACTTCGAATATTCGACCATTCGAAAATCGAAGTACTGTCTCTTTAAAAAAACTTTTGACTTCAACACTTCGCCACCTTACAACTGCCGAATTGCTATGTTAGCCTATGGCAAAGGATTTTTTTGTAAAATCGTACGATTAAATCGTACAATTGTGTGATTCAAAGTACAATGGTACTATCTAAAAAATTCTTTGACTTCGAATGTCGGACTACCCTATTCGATGGTCGAATTTCGAAGTTTTTTTCACTTCGAAATTCGACCCCTGATAAATCTGCCCCTAAGAGTAGTTATAGGGAGGAATAGTATTGAACAATTAGAGTAGTTAGAGGGAGGAGTTCTATTGACAATAAGAGAAGTTATAGGAGGAATAATTAATCAATAAGAGTAGTTAGAGGGAGGAGTTCTATTGACATTAAGAGAAGTTATAGGCAGGAATTATTGAACAATAAGCGTAGGTATAGGGAGGAGCTATATTGAGTACTAAGAAGTTAAAGGGTGGGATTCTATTGATAAGTTACACATTGTGGTTATATTAAAATTTACAGGGTGAAGCTTTAGAATGAGCAATTGAGTAATTATAAGAAACAGTGGAGTTGTATAGAGAAAAGTTATAGGGAGCAATGGTAGGCGCTATAAGAAAGGGTAATACGGAGAATTAGACAGTAATAAGGAGTAATAGGAAGATTTATGTGAAGCAATTGGAGGAGGAGGAGGAGGAGGAGGTTTGGGGATTAAATGGAGCAACAGGAGGAGTTACATGGAGGGAGTTATGGGAAGCAATAGGGGCATTACAGTGAGGGTGGGGTTATATGAAGCAATAGGGCAGGTTATTTTGAGCAATGACAAGCACCACATATAGGAAGGGGACAGACAGAAAAATAAAATAGGGCTGGTTATATAATTTGCAAAAAAAGCAAGAATTGCACATCCAGATATTTTAGTTAAATGCAGACACAAAATGCACCAATATCAGAGATTATAAGTAACAGGAACGAAGGAAAATAGTACCTTATTTTACAGCACATGCCCTGACCGGAATGTACGCAATAATTACAGTCAGAAATTAGGATCAGAAATATTTCTTTATGAAAATGTTATCCTACAGCTGTATTCTGTGCTGGCATTCAGCTTTTATTATGTCATATTAAATAACCAGACAACATGATTACCCTCATTTCTAATTAGAAAAATATCACAAATTGATTTTTTCCCCATAAAAAAAGTTCATTTTATATACTTTGCCATTTATCTTTGTGAAATTACACATTTTACAGAGGGCAGTGGCGTTTTTCCTCTTTAATTATAGCCATAAAATAGAGATTCTGCAGACTACTGCACCACTGCTAATGTTACCTGCAACATGTAAAGCGAATTGGAATTGTATTTATGCAGGGTGTGTATCATTAAATCAATAAACAAATATATGCCTAAGAACAGTCTGTAATGGTTAAAGGGGTGGTTCACCTTTAAGTTAACTGTTAACTGTAAGTATGTTATAGAATGGCCAGTTCTAAGCAACTTTTCAACAGATCATTATTTATTTTGTATCATTTTTAAATTATTTGCCTTCTTTTTCTTATCTTTGTAGCTTTCAAATAGAGGTCACTGACCCATGTAAAAACAAATGCTCTGTAAGGCTACACATTTGTTATTGCTACTTTTTTTTTTTTTTTTTATTTTTTTACTTGTCTTTCTTTTCAGACCTCTCCTATTCATATTCCAGTCTCTAATTCAACTCAGTGCATGGTTACTAGCAAAAGTAAATGACAAAATACCATAAATAATAGAGATAATAGAAATTGAAAACCAAATGCAAATTGTACTCTCTACATCATATTAAAAGTAAATCAAAGGTGAAAAACCCCTTTATCATAATCATTCCAAAATGGTTAAGTCTTCTTTCTATCTTTCACCATTCAACAGTTTGGCAACACTTTACTGTTGGGGTTCTAGCTATCATGATTATAGATCATTCAGCCCACACTGAGCTAAGATCCAATCTAAAACTCAATGTTTATATTCAGGGCTGCTATCAGGGAGTACTGGAGGGTGGAAAGGGTTTGAGTAAAACATTTGTTAATCCTACATTGTTTCAAGAGAGCACTTAGGAGTGCAGAGAATATAAGCAGACAGATACTGCTTTCAGTAGGTATGGGATCCGTTATCCGGAAACCCATTATCCAGAAAGCTCTGAATAATGGAAAGGCTGTCTCCCATAGGCTTTATTTTATCCAAATAATTCAGATTTTTATAAATGATTTCCTATTTCTCTGTTGTAATAAAACTGTACCTTGTACTTGATCCCAATTAAGATATAATTAATCCTTATTGGAAGCAAAACCAACCTATTGGGGTTATTTAATGATTTTCTAGTAGACTTAAGTTTTGAAGATCCAAATAACAGAAAGATCTTATACCCAGAAAGCCCCATGTCATGTTCTGGATCCCATGCCTGTAATAAAATCTACTGATAACAACTAATAAAAATGTCTTTTCTCAAGAAATATATTTGTGGTCGTTTCTGTTGTATGGTTACACATAGTGATATGAAGTCGTAAACAAACCCATAAAGAGGAGGCACCAATCCATCAGTTTCCCAATGACACAGTGGTTGATTTTGATTGATTTGCTTTTATTTACCATTTGGATCGTTTTCATTCTGCTAGATTGGACAGTTAATGGCTTATATCAGTACTAATGTTAAACAATAGAAGGCCAGTGTATTTACTATAGAGATTTATTGATTGGCCCAAGCAGGGCCGGACTGGGTGGCACAGGCCCCATTGGGGCTGCTGTCTCCGGGGCCCCCCTTCGCTGCGCATGCATGTGAGCACTGTGCAGATCTGGGCCAGCAGGGCCCACCAGGTTTTTTCCCCGTCCCTGGGCCCAAGGCTCGGGAACAATTCGCTATTTGACAGGATGTTCCAGACTTCCTTTATCTTTTTAGCTCTGAGGACATGTGATTTCCATAAAGAATTTCACATTTTGACAGTTTTTCACAGTCCATCTTAAATGAGCTTGTGCCCAGAGAAAGAGGCGGTGTTTCTGAATTATGTGTGTGTATACAAAGTATATATGGATTCTTCTTTGCATGGTAGAGCTTAACTTGTATTTGTGGGCGCAACGACCAACTGTCTTACCAGATAATTGTTTTTGGAAGTATTCCTGAGCCCATGCACTGATTTCCACTACAGAATCACTGTGGCTCATTTATAAACTTCACGCAGGGCAGATTGGTTCTCACAGTGAATTTATTTACCCTGCAAACAGAATTGCGTATTTTTTTTACACTGCGAATGTCTATAAGCGCTTTTTTAAAAATGGAAAATTGTGAATATTTTGTGCACACTCTGCATTTGAATTACACCACAACTATGGTGGCGGAGAAAATATTCAAACAGTTTTACAATTTGTGAATTTAAGTTACTGTCAATTCTATTTTCGCACACAAAAACCTTGTACAGTGGGGGCACTCACGTAAACACCCGTCTAATTTGCGAGCCATTTGTGAAAATTTATTGTCAACCCAAATTCGTAAAATCTGAAATATGGGCACAGCAGTGCAATATTTTAGCTTTCAGGAAAAAGCGTGGGCAATACAACCATTTGCAAGTTAATGTACACTGTGCAAACTTTATAAATGAGCCCCACTGTGTTTGCTTTTAATGTAGTGCTGTCTGAGGGACTGCACTGTACATTGCGTACAGAGATTTCCCCAGATGCCGAAATCCCCAAATTCTTTGCAGTTTTATGCTAAGAAATGTTCTTCTTAATTTGTTGCAATATTTGCCCTTGCAGTGTTTCACAGAGTGGGCTCACCCTTCCAATCTTCTGATTGCTCTTTTTAGCAATTTTTAGTCTTTTGTTGCCCCTGACCCAACGTTATTTTTTTTTCCCTAAATGTATTACTGGCATCAATATTCTAAATATTTTTCAGAATACAATAACTTTTTTCAGTTTCAACACTTGGTATGTTTTCTTTGTACTGTTTGCAATGAAATAAAAGATCTTAATGATTTGCAAATCATTCCATTCTCTTTTTATTTACATCTTACAGTGTTCCGATTTTTTCTGAAACACTTATATTATATAAAAAATATAAATAGACAATGTTAATAAGTGGATTTCCACAAATGCAGTATATCATTACCATCTATTATCCTTTATATATAAAGCACAAAGGTGGGCATTAGAACCAATGCGGCCTAGGGTCGCCACGTGGAGGAAATCCAGCCCTGAATCTAAGGTCCCTATCACATTCACACACATTTAACATTTAACCTGCTTGTATGTTTTTAGATAGTCGGATGGAATCCATGTGTACGGGGAGAACATAAAAAAACCATTGAAGATAGTGGAATCAAATCTAGGACACCAATGCTGCAACAATGACGACCACTGTGCCACTGTCCTAGGGTAAAAGAGATGTATCTTGTATACATAGAAATTATGCATTCAAATATGAATTATACATTCAATATTCCTGCTGTATTTTCTGTGCTGTAAGAACATGAAAGTAACTTTCATATATTTGTTTTAGTTCAAGTGTGAGGAGTGCTTATGGATGCTGCTACCAAATGTCTCAAAGGAGATGCTATAGGAAATATCCCCTAATGCTTCTGGCAAGATACTGTAGATTTTCACATCACCGATAAAATGGTTTATACTTGTGGGTGGGGGAGAACTGGCCCATACTAATCAGTTGACCATTATCCTTAATCACATTGACTTTCATATGAACATTTTTACCATCTAATAAATAGATACAGAATGACAGATGTAAGGATGCATTAAACCTCTTGTAGATAATTCACTTTATATAGATACTGGCAGGATCAATCGGTAATTAGGGGTCATCACAAAGGATAAGTATCAGATAAAAACTTAATACAGGATAGAATTAAGGCCAATAAAACTCTGGCTAATTTCCCTTATATGACAGTAAAGCAGAGAGAATAATTGATGCATTTTATATGGGCAGTTAAATGAATTTAAACCATTGTATCTGTATAGAGATCCAGTCCATGCCAAAGGAATAGGCAATTTTTATATTAACCTGTGAGCTGTAATCAAGTCAAGTATGAAGTCTGGCAAGCATGATACAGACGTGGCTATTAGAAGGTAATTGGTACTTGATCTTTCTGTGTTTATATTGTTTTTAACTTTTGAAAACTTTGAGTACGTATATGGGTTTCTTTATCTGGAAATCTGTTATCCAGAAATCTCCAAATTACGGAAAATCCGTCTTCCATAGAGTCACATTTTAATCAAATGTCAAATTTAATTTTAATTAAAATGTTTAAAAACGATTTCCTTTTTTCTCTGCAGTAATATAACAGTACCTTGTACAGGTATGGCATCTGTTACCCAGAAATCTGTTATCCAGAAATCTCAGAATTATGGAAAGGCCTATACATATATTTTGTAATTTCTTGAACTAAACTGGGCAAACAGGGAAATTGAAGCTACTTGATGTTTGGTCCTTGCAAGGTAGATAATTAGATTACCAGTATACCCCAGTCTTTTCTCTTGACTGTTTTGCAACCAGAATTCCATTATGCCGGGGTATTAATCTAATTGTCTATAACATGAGAAGGTAGCATTAGTACGAATCTACTATCAGTCCCCAGAGGTGCTGTTGCTACAGGTATAGGATCCATTATTCTGAAACCAGTTATCCAGAAAACTCCAAATTATCATTTTAAAAATGATTTCCTTTTTCTCTGTAATAATAAAATAGTACCTGTACTTGATCCCAACTAAGATATAATTAGTCTTTATTGGAAGCAAAACCAGCCCATTGGTTTATTTAATGTTTACATGATTCTCTAGTAGACAAGATATGAAGATTCAAAATATGTAAAGGCCAGTTATCCAGAAAAACCCTAGGTCCCGAGCATTCTGGATAACGGGTGTCATACCTGTAGTAAGTTATACCGCTTACTAAGCCACCTTAATACACTGAATAACTGATCCACTGGTGAAACTGGATGAACCCCCTATGCTAATGAACGGACTGGCCTTATTAAATTATTTGGCTGATTCACTAGAACAGGGCTGTCCACCTCTACAAATGACTCAAGCTCCATTTCAGATCTATTACACAAGTAGCATTTGGTTTGGTACAGGGCAAATTGAGACCACCTAATATCTTTGTTTCAAGTAGGGATGCACCGAATCCAGGATTCGGTTCGGGATTCGGCCAGGATTCGGCCTTTTTCAGCAGGATTCGGATTCGGCCAAATCCTTCTGCCTGGCCAAACCGAATCCGAATCCTAATTTGCATATGCAAATTAGGGGCGGGAGGGAAATTGCGTGACTTTTTGTCAGAAAACAAGGAAGTAAAAAATGTTTTCCCCTTCCCACCCCAAATTTGCATATGCAAATTAGGGTTTGGATTCGGTTCGGTATTCGGCCGAATCTTTCGTGAAGGATTCGGGGGTTCGGCCGAATCCAAAAAAGTGGATTCGGTGCATCCCTAGTTTCAAGCATATTAAATATAATGAAGCAGATACAAATGAGCTCCTGTCTAACAGAGGCCCCACTCTAAGATCCGACAGACCCTGGGGCATCTCTCTATGGGAGATCGCCTTTCCGTATTTCTGAGCTTTCTGGGTAACGTATCTGAATAATGGATCCCATACTTGTATATGATTTCCATCTTCTAGAGTGCCAAGTGCTGTGTGTGGATAATCAGAATCAATGTACCAGTGGTTAGACCCAATGGCAGGGCCAAACAACAACACCATAAAGCAAAACCAGAGGATGTCACATCTCTAAAACCCATGGGACTTAACATTATTCCCCAAGTATTTTAGCACTCAAAGGCAATCTATTGTAAAACATCCATTGTGCTTAATTTCTATCAGGGAGATGGGACCTCAGTCTTACCCATGACCTTAGAACTGAGATTACACTCTCTAATAATACACTGGGCTCTGTATGTCATCTGCAGACTCACAGCAGATCAATAGATGGATATAGATTAGAATAATTTAACCTGTGTGTGTCTACTGGAGGGGTGAGATAGGCAGGCTAGCATTCCCCACAATCCTATAGTGTAACTGCAATATTTTGTGCAACGTATTTCATTAGTGAAATTGTGTAATTGCTCAGTAGCAGGGCATTAAAGGTGCGACATTCAGTGATAAGAATGGAATGATTTAACAGATCCATTCAGTAACATATCTAGCCATCCTGGGGCCCGGGTGTACGCTGCACACCCCATTGGACGTGAATCTGGTGTGAAAGCACAGTGGGCCCCAGGAGTTCTGACACTGGATCCATTGAAGGAGGGTGGCCTGCACCCCATTGCGCACAACCGGTGCTGCATTGACTTGATTGTATCCAGGTGCAGGTACAGATATGGAACCTGTTATCCATAATGCTTGGGACCTAGGGCTTTCTAGATAATGGATATTTCCATAATTTGGATCTTCATACCTTAAGTTTACCAGAAAATCATGTAAACATTAAATAAACCCAATAGGCTTTCAATAAGGATTAATTATATCTCAGTTGGGATCAAGTACAAGGTACTCTTTTATTATTACAGAGAAAAAGGAAATCATTTTTAAAAATTTGGATTATTTTATTCAGAGCTTTCTGTATAGCTGATCCCCTACCTGTACTATTTCCACATGCTTTTTTTATTTTTTATTAAAGGGCCAAGGGGGCAAGTTGAGGCCTGACATTCTTCCTGACTCTGTAAGGGTTGGGGAACAGTTAAGAAGTTGATGAGTTGGAAGCGGTTTTCAGCTCTCAGGGAATGTCGGCCTTCTATTGATGAGGTATATTGATTTACCATCAGTCCCCGCGTGGACATTCTCTGCTCTATTATACCGCAGCCAAGACTTATTCCCACTGCTGTGCTAAACAGGAAATATGGCCAGCCTGACCTTGGCAATATACAGATAATGAAAGATTCCTAACGATCTTTCCCCCTAGATTCCTGCGGACCTCCCTCTCCCCCCTCCCTATGTAGCTCATGCTAATTTCTGCAAGGAGATGGCTTTTCTCTCATGCGGCCCCTAAATTGAACACACATCCCTGCTTCGTCGCCTGTCCTCAAAGATGCATTTGGGGTTTGGAGACAGAGATTAAAAGCATCGTATTTCTAGCGAGGAGAGTGCTGTGCCGTGTAGGGGTACTGAGTATCACAGTGCCTCGTGCTCAAGGGAAAATACTGTAGAGCATTGCAATGAGGAGAATCCTTATTTATTATCTCCTGCTGTTTAATATACAGCAAACTGCAAGAGGACTGTAAATATAGTGTGTCCTTACCTTCTCATTTATTTACCTCCCTACCTCCTAAGTCTCTTATATCTGTGGGGTTTTTGTCTCTCCATTTACTCTTTGTGTATAGACCAGTCTGCTTGCCTCTCTCTATACCACATCACCCTCTGTTTCATTTGCCTACCTGTCTATAAACTACTGTCTGTGTCTTTATAATCTAGGTCAGTCTGAGCCTCTATCTGTCGTCTGTCTCTCTCTCTCTCTCTCTCTCTCTCTCTCTCTCTCTCTCTCTCTCTCTCCATCTATAACTATATCTCTCTATCTCTGTCTATCTATACCTCTCTATCTCTGTCTATCTATACCTCTCTATCCCTCTTTCTCTATCCCTCTCTATCTATCTATCTATCTATCTATCTATCTATCTATCTATCTATCTATCTATCTATCATCTATCTATCTATCTATCTATCTATCTATCTATCTATCTATCTATCTATCTATCTATCTATCTGTCTCTCTCCCTATCTATCCCCCTCTCTCTATCCCACTCCTCTCTCTCTCTCTCTCTCTCTCTCTCTCTCTCAGTCAATCTATCTATCTATCTATCTATCTATCTATCTATCTATCTATCTATCTATCTATCATCTATCTATCTATCTATCTATCTATCTATCTATCTATCTATCTATCTACTGTATCTATCAGCTTAGTTTTCTTTATATATCTCTATCTATTAATCTATCTTCTATCTGGTCATCCTTTTTAACAGCACTCATATACCATCTATCTATCTCTATCTACTGTATCAATCATCTATCTATCTATCTATCTATCTATCTATCTATCTATCTATCTATCTATCTATCTATCTATCTATCATCTATCTATCCACCTTCTCTATCCCTCTATCTATTCCTATCTGTCTGTCTATCTCTCTATCCATCTCTATATCTAGCTATCTATCCACCCTCTCTATCCTTCTCTATCTATTCCTGTCTGTCTCTCTATTTCTCTATCTCCCTTTGTATCTCTTTATCTCTCTACTCTATGGATCGAGGGAGGTCCGCAGGAATCAATCTATATCAATCTATATCTCATCTTATTTCTATCTCTATATCTTTCTCTCTCTGCCTATCAATCTATCTATCTTCTATCTAGTCATCCTTTTACAGTAGGAACAGTTTGTCTATTTACCAAACTTAGAATGGCTACCTATTGTTACGTCAATTCATCTTTCTTTCTCTAGCTACCTATCTATACATTTGTATGTATATATAGTGAATAAAGTACCCCCTTTTGTAAAATATAAGGATATTATAAGTTACCGAGGAGTTTCATGACCATATAAAAACACGAGGCCGAATGGCCGAGTGCTTTTATACAGGTCATGGAACTCCGAGTTAACTTCTAATATCCTCATATTTTGCAACTGGGGGTACTTTATTTATTATAATACACACGTTTCAGTGAGTCATGTGACAGAAATGACATCAGAACTCACCGTTTATAACTGATGACATCAGAACTCACCGTTTATAAGGATATCATTCAAGATATTCATGGCTTTTGTGTATTATATATATATATATATATATATATATATATATATATATATATATATATATATATATATATATATATATATATATATATATATATATATATATATATATATATATATATATATATATATATCCATCCCTTTATCTCTCCATCAACCAATCTGCCTGTCCAGTTACCTATCTATCATGTGTCTCTGCAGTATCCCTTTCTCTCTATGTGAGTGAGTCCATGTCTGTGGGTTGAACTGTGCACCCACCCTGCCCAGTGTCACTCTGTAGATGCAGTGCAGATAACTAATCCACATCCAGCAGAGCCATTAGCATCAGTGACATTTTGACGTTGCATTTCAAAAAATCCACCAGTAATCGGAGTGATTTATGTGCACGTGTCGGGCTCCATCACAGGAGAGATCCGATTTATAACCTCCTGCTTAGAATTATTAATGATTAGCAATTTGTTAATCTGATGCTGAAGAAATTCCACTAAACCACAAGGAGAGCAGATACACGTTGCACAGGGCCCGAGATCACGAGAACATTGCTGCAGAACTGAGCTCTGGGGACCATCCAGGTTCCCTGTCCCAGCTGAGAGCAGATGTGTGTGTGTGTGTGCTTTATGTGGATCAGACTGCGCTGGGCCCCTCTGAAGGTTTTTTTGCAAGGGCAACCGCCACTGGGGGTCTCTGAGCCCATCTAAAAACAAATGCTCTGACAATTGCAAATTGTCTCAGAATATCACTCTCCATCTACAAAGTTAACTCAAAGGTGAAAAACCCCTTTAGTTATAAAATGGGGGTCCCATGGATCAAACAGACAGAAAAAAAGAAAACTTCTCCACTACCCATATCAATACGTTTTTTGACGTTTTGTGAACAAATGCCCTCTCTTCTATCAACACATTGCAGTATTTTACTGAAACAAACACTTTCTGTGTGAAAATTGAGGATCTGGTTGGGTTCATTATTTGACCAAAGTCCTGTGTAGGCCAGGAGGTCAGTGGTGGAACTACTAGAGATGCAACTGCACCAGGGCCTGCTCGCAGTTCGCACAGTAGTGAGTCCGCCGTGAAAATTACTTTTGGAGGGGGGGACTGGCTGCATAGCACTCAGCACCATGGGGGGGGTAGTTAGCTTACTGGACCAGGTATCCAAAAATGATGGATTATGTACATCCCTAATTACAGTAACATATATGTGCTGCTATATGCTTTGACAAGAGCTGCAGCTGTAGTGGGGACCTATATATACTCCTGTTTTCATCATGAGCCAAATAAATAGGGCTTGCAATAAAGATGCATACTATCTGTTTTTTTCCCTAGTACTAATAGGTGAGCATTTTAAACTGTCTTTCTTCACTTGGAGGAAAGAAAAAGACCATATGTCCTGGTATTGGTACTGCTGGTTATTGATTGGCTAATGTACAAGCCTTCTCAACCAATATCTTTTTAGCACTTCAGATATCAATCAGGCTGGATGGAAATCGTGTTGGGGGAAGACTGTAGATGTTGTAGATGTTGTCCTCTCCCTATGGTTTTGCACAAGTCCCCCCCCCCATGTGATCCTACCATTGAACTAGGGGCCAAAAGAAGAGATGGATTTTTGAATCAATTATAATCCCTTTTTGTTCTTGCTTCACAAAAAGTGTTTACAACTGGGAACTCCCATAGTATGTCCCCAAGTTCCCCAACAGTATACTTGATAATTAATTATTCTATTGGTGATACATTATGGGACTTTTCCCTTGTAAAGGTATGGGATCCGTTATTGAGATAGCTCTGAATTACGGAAGGAGCATCTCTTTTAGACTCCATTTAATCCAAATTATCTAATTTTTTAAATCTGATTCCCTTTTACTCTGTAGTAATAAAATAGTAACTTGTAATGATCCAAACATATATAATTTACCCTTATTAGAAGCAAAACCAGCCTATTGGGTTTATTTAGGGGCAGATTTATCAAGGGTCGAAGTGAATTCGAGGGAATTTTCGAAGTAAAAAAATTCGAAATTCAAAGTAATTTTTGGATACTTCGACCATTGAATAGGATAATACGACTTCGAATTTACTTCGACTTGGAAGTAAAAATCGTTCGAATATTCGACCATTCGATAATCAAAGTACTGTCCTTTTAAAAAAACTTTGACTTCAATACTTCGCCAAATTAAACCTGCCAAAGTGATATCTTAGCCTATGGAGACCTTCTACAGCATTTTTCAAAGTTTTTGAAGTCGAAGTAAAGATCATATGATAAACTTGTTCGATTCGAAGGATTTGATCGTTCGATTTTACTTTGACCGCAGAATAGCCAAATTCTATGAAAAAAAGTTCGAATTCGATATTCGAATTGAAAAAGGTCCAAATGTGGACTGAAACGTCGGGCATTTCATTTGATACTGTGCAACAATAAATTACTAAGTTTTTAAAGGGAATGCTGGTCTGAAGATAATTGGGATATATATATATATATATATATATATATATATATATATATATATAGCGATCGTCCACTGAATAAAGACATTTAAACTCTTCTAAGACCTGTGAGTGCGATCTCTATTTCTAGTTCTACATTCAGCCTTCAACAAGGACTGCACCCAGGCATAATTGACGACATTTTCGTGAGGGCCGGTTCTTCCCTTCACTATATATATATATATATATATATATATATATATATATATATATATATATAAAATAAACAAGGGAAAGTTGTGCTCACCACTATTTTTTAAAAACCATTACGCGGGGGTGCAATGAGGCTGAGACCACAAAATACATATAGACAAATACAAGATTCCTCTGCACTCAACTCATTATCAATATATTTAAGACAGAGACATTTTGTGCATACTGCTACTGAAAAATGCCTTACCCTTTAAGCAAAACAGGGATTGTTTGTCCATATATTGCAATATATTTAAGCTGGCCAACTACGTCAAAGTCATCCCATATCTGGCCAGTATATATATAGTATATACCTGTATACACACACAGTCCAGGTTGGGTTTTCCGGGTAACAGATCTTTTCGTAATTTGGATATTCATACTTTAATTCTACTACAACATTGTATAAATATTAAATAAATATCTTAAATCTTGTTCTGCGTCCAATAAGGATGAATTATATCTTAGTTTGGAAAAAGTGCAAGGAGGAAAAAGAAATACGTTTTTTAAAATTTGAGTTATTTTTATAAAATGGAGTCTGTGGGAGACGGCCTTTCCGTAATTCGGAGCTTTTTGAATAATGGGTTTCCAAATAATGTCTGCATTTAGTGAAACACATACTGTATGTTTATATTGTTTGTACAGGAAAGCATACGTTGGCATTACCTCTCAAAAAGTCAAAAATGGATTGCACACCCAATTGAAAGAATTGAATTTATTATAAATGAAAAAATGAACAAAAGATACAAAACAATACTTTTGTATCTTTTGTTAATTTTTTCTTTTGTAATAAATTTTTTTTTCAATTGGGTGTGTGTCACGGTTGGTACCCAACACCAGAACAAATGCCAAGCACCCTGGTCTCGGCTCTTGCTTCACCTGTAGTGTGACCACCGTTGGCCTCGGGAGGAGCCCTCAGCTACATTATTACTTACATATAAATATATTTATAACTTATGCTGAAATATATGAGAAAGCCTTTACTTTAGGCAGGGGGTGCCTTAATGCCAGACAATAATGTTTATCTACGTATCTGTCTAATATCTATCTGTGTCTCTCTACAGCATCTATGTCTATCTTTTGACTATTATCTTTGTCTATTATCTGTTTCCTCCTATCTTTTCCTATGTCAGACTCGGTGGCAGAACTACTGGGGGTGCAACTGCCGGCAGTTTGTGCATGAGAGAATCTGCCAAGAAAATAGCTTTTGAAAGGGGGTGGGGGGTCCGGCTGTACGGCCTGCACCCAGGCCCTGCAGGGGATAGTTACATTACTGCAGACTTTCTCTCTTATTCCTTTTTTATTACAATCTTGACTTTCTGGTCCCAGTTTATCCAGAATATCTTGTGAAGTAGCCTCAGTCCATGCTTTTGTCTTTCTGTTCATTCTTAAGCCTGTGTCTCTCTCTGTCTCTCTTTCCTTACCCATGCTGCCCCCTCCCATACCTTTCACAGCCTTCTCTTGAGTTTGCCAAAAATAAAGAGATCCAAATTAGCGCAAGCTCCGTCCTCTAGAAAACATTTAGCTTCCTGCCCAGGCGGGATCTGCCCATGAATAATTGAATCTTTTCATTCGTTGCCCTGTTGAATATTTATAAGGATTTTAACATTTACAACAATGCTCCTCTCCGGGAGCTGTTCTCTTTGTATTGTCACAGTTTTCCCTTTGTTCTTTTTGTGACATTTCCTGATATTTTTTATAATCAAACTGCTTTCCCTGTAGATAAAGAAGAATGGAAAGCAGCCTGAACACTTATACCTTGGAAAGGTCCCCCGCATTGGAGGGTGGGGACATTCTCTGTAATTATTAAGTAATGTATAGGTCTGATAGAGTTTAAACTGACTGAGTAGTGTCAGCTTTCTAAACTTCAAATCTTGCAAATCTCTACAGACCCTTAGATATCTGATTCTGTGTTTCATAAATTCAGCCATTTGTTCCCATTAAAGAAAGAGCTACCTAATTAACCCAGATTACTGCCTTACTTGTTAAGACCTTTCTAAACTACCTAGGTCTCTTTCTTACTAATACAGAGGTGTACAAATGGTATGGTCTCTTCCTAAAGGTGCCATGCACATACCATATACTCTAGGACTCCAATTGATTGACCTATTGGACAAATAGATGGACAGATGCTGAGGGGCCATACACGTGTATGATCACGTTTGTGTCAGGTACCACGGTGAGTCTGAAGGTGACGGCCTTCCCTAGGCTTCCCATTGGACCTGTGCTCTGGAGTTGAAAACAGGATTATCTCAGCTGAGGAATAGCAGGAGTCCCAAGAAACTCATGAGAATAGTAACATGAGTATGAGACAAGGCACTTAACTGCAGGCTGAGATTAGTAGTTGTGCAGGAGCCATGGTCAAGGAAAAGGCTGGGGCATAACCAGAAGATCCAGAAGCCAAGAAGTTAAGCCAAAGAGGTCACGTGAAGAATGGTCAGAAAATAAGCCAAAAGTCAGGAATCCAAAAGTCCCTAAAATCTTAGAACGATCAATGTCTGCCAAAGACGATTACCTTGCATTGAGCATAGCCCTCATTGTCTATTTAAGCCAAATTGCTTGTGTTCATTAAATCATGCCCAGGACAAAAAAGTTTGCTGCGTCAAAACATGTGTGTAAGGTGCAGGAGCACATGCCGAACAAAACGTGCATGCGCCGAACAAAAGAACTCTGACAGTTGGTATTGTTTTGTTCATTCAGGCTGACTACCAGAAAGTTCAGAATAGTAGTAAGTGAATAGGAGCAGATATATATAATATACTGTACTTATAAAATCTATTAACCTTCTGGGAACATGGGATTATCAGTCTAAACAGCACTCCGACAAATTGTCAGGCAGTAGGGTTAAAATCTGTATAGTCATCTTTCCTGATCCAGAACTTTCCAAATGTTCCCTTTCTTATAGAATTCAGATCTTTCCAAATCACCTGGCTGGTAAGAGCTCTATAAATCACCTTGTACTCGGTCTTACAATCTAAAAGCTTTTCAAATGATATAGGTTGATAAAGTAAGTCTCTTATTTACTCATACAGAGTTTCTAAATAACCTAGGTATCTGCCTTAAAGATGCACCTAGTTTTCTCCCTACACCTTTTACAATCTCCCAGGATTCTTCATAAGCGATAAAGGTCTTTCCAAATAACTCAAAATTCCTCCTTAGTTTACTGGTGCAAACATTTTAAGATAGTCAAGTTAACACAGGACTTTGTTCTTACAGTTAGTGTTTTTTTATTAAATAACTTTGTACAATACGTACCTTATCAAGTAACACAGGCACAATCCTTATTGGAGTAGTTTTACGCATTCTTTCTTGTGAAACAGATGTTTTTTTACCACCAATACAGTATAAAAACATTGCCATTAGCACGATTTCCAGATATGCAGAAAAAGAGTGGAATTCTACAAATTGCCCCTTCCTGGTGATTGCCATAAAAGTCAATTTACATGTATGTTTTCAACCTTGAGCTTATATTTTTGGTTGGGTCATATCCTGCACATCATCTGACCTGTCATTCAAACCATGGCCTGGTTGCTAGGTTCACAGACAGAACATAAAGTTTAATAATTAAAACTACAAGGAGTGAAGGGTAATATCACTGTCTATAGCTTACTAAGAATTAATTCTATGCTGTACCCCATGTTACACATAGCTCATAAAATATATTTAAAAAAAACAAAACAAACAAAAGCATAGAGATCCGGGAACTGTTTGCCCTAAGAAGATTTAAAAATATGATACAATAGATATTTTATAAGGTTATGTCAAACAGCCAAATATAAAATGCTGCTTGATTGCGCCTCCCCCCCACCCCTTTAAAGTATTTTCGTGAACCATTCCAACCTGGCCCAAGAGCCACACAGGGTTGTAGCTGACCCATGGGAGGACACTGTTGGGTGACTGAGAGGTCAAATCAAGGGACATTACTAGTTCCCCTCCCCTGCAGGACCCCTCTACAGCTGAAGAGACTGCTCTCACTATAGAGACACTACTGCTTTTGCTCTTTGTTTCAAGTTATTTTTTCCATCTAGCCATGCCTGAACTGACATACCCTGAAGGCCATCATTTACTAGATCAAAGGCATGGCCTGTGACATTCTGTCAGCATGGAATCCAGCTCTACAAAAAAGTCTGATTTGTATACTCTTTACAAGGAACCAAAAACTAGCCTATAACTTAAGTAGATGCTACAGATGAGGACAATAAAGCAGTGCATTGTTGAAGGAGAAGTACATTTAAATAAATCTGTAATTTTCTGTGTAGAACACTGGTTTTCAGACTGATGGCAACCCCACTTGAGAAATTTTGCTTGCAAATCTGGTGAGGCCAGTGCAGATTTCATTCTCCAAACAGATACAGGTATGGAATCCATTATCCAGTAACCCACTCTCCAGAAAGCTCAGAATTACGGAAGGGCCATCTCCCATATACTCCATTTTATCCAAATTTTGAAAAATGATTTCCTTTTTCTCTGTGATAATAAAACAGTACCTTATACTTGATCCCAACAAAGATCTTATTTATCCTTGTTGTAAGCAAAGCCAGCCTATGGGGTTTAATAATGTCTTAATGAGTTTTAGCTGACTAAAGGTTTGATGACCAAATAGTGGAAAGATTCCTTATCTGGAAAACCCCAAGCCGTCTGCATAATGGGCCCATACTGTACCTGTACTGATACATTGCAGGGGATGTAAACACTAACAGCACAATCATGTTTGACGACACACACAAGACTACTTCTAAAGACTACTAAAATAATATTCCTAGGGAATGCATAGGTGGCCTTTAGTTTTTGCCTTCCTTAAAGGGGACCTGTCGCCCTAAGAAATAATTCCAAATGATTTTTCATCATGTTAGTTGAGCAAAATAAAACTTACATTACATTTTGTTTCTTTCAGTCTTGAAATTACACAATCACAGCATGCAGGCAGGAGCCATTTTGTGGACACTGTTATTAAGACAAGTATATCACTAAAAATGGCAATCAGGTGTGAGCTCTGCACAACGTTCAATCACTGAGATAATTAGCAGCACCAAGGGTAATTGTGGATCCACTTGTCCACAGAGTAAAACAAGGAAAATTGTATAAGTTGTATATCACCCCAAAAATCTTGTGTATGCGCCCGAATGGGCGACCTAATGCCCATACACAATTATAGAGTGTGAGGAGGGAGGGGGAATGTGGGTAGAGCAGTGACATGTAGCAAGTGCTGAATGGAAAGTGAAAATAATTGACTGTCCCACTTCTATGCCTCAGTACCATGTTTAATTTGCAAATTACTTTTGTTATACAGCTTTTTATGTGTTGGTGACAGGTCCACTTTAAATGGATACTGTCATGAATTTTATGGCGTAGTGTTTCTGCCGAAATTACATTGTTTACACCGCAAACAATTCAATCTTGTTACCTTCCTATTGTTCAATTGTTAGGCTGCTCAGGGTAAAGGGAGGGGTTGAAAACAACTTGCAGTAAAGAGTGACTGAAGTTTATCAGAGTACAAGTCACATGACTGGGGCATCTGGGAAACTGACAATATGTCTAGGCCCATGTCAAATTTCAAAATTAAATATTAAAAAATCTGTTTGCTCTTTGGAAAAACAGATTTCAGTGTAGAATTCTGCTTGAGCAACTCTATTAACTGATGGGTTTTGAAACATGTTTTCCTATTACAGAATACCGTTAATGTTTGTCAAACATGTGACTCTTTACCATAAGCACCCCCAAAGGCTAAGTTAAAGTATCTATAAGAATAATGGAAGTGCTATTTTTCAATGCACAATCCCTGGGCCCCTGTCTAATAAGTAATTCAGTATAATTGCAAATGTATATGTTTAAAAGACCGGGGTTTTTAGTTACAAAGTTATGATCATAAAGTTGAAAAGCCACTGTACCATGTCAAGGTAAACCCCATACGGCGGTCCCTAACTTGTTTACCTCTGGTTACAGTATAAAAAAGTCTTTTACTTCTCAGCATAGTAGCATTCCTTGTAATCAGTGTGACCTGAATCTTTGTGTTTATGTTTTGCATATGCCTTCATGCTCCTTTTGACTATTACAGCTGGTGAAGATCCCTGATAACTGGAGATGTCTGGGGGGGGGGGTGTGACTTGGGGAAACATGAACTATATAAAAAACGCTTCATTGAAACTGCATGTGAAGTAATGCAAGTAATAGGATGTTTGCAGAGACTTCAAATAAACAAATATCAGCTGTAAAAAGTAAAACAAGAGGGAGGGTTCCTATTACAGAATACCGTTAATGTTTGTCAAACATGTGACTCTTTACCATAAGCACCCCCAGGGCAAAACTTATGTTTAACATTGCTACCACAATTACAGTTAGGGTTACCGCTATCTGTTGAATGAGATGTTGAGATGAATTCTTTATCCTGTCAGCACCTGAACACATGGTGACCACTGAAAATGGTTTATTTACATGAAGCAGGGTTTTACATATGAGCTGTTTTATGCAATATCTTTTTATAGAGACCTACATTGTTTGGGGGGTATAGTTTTCCTTTAAGCTACTGGCAAAAGTGCTCTTGGCCACTGCAGACTGTCGGACATTGTGTTGAAGAGATTAATCCAATTTTAATCCGGTTTCGACAGAACATAATATTTATTGGTGGATGCTTCAGGACTGTGTGGCACCCAAGATACCATTTAAAACACAGCATAGTCACATAAATCAATAAAATATTATTTGCTATCAGGCTGATGTTAAAACTGGTAGATGTAACAGATCCTGTGATGGCTTTTATTGGACCAACACAGAGTATAAAATTCCTTTCATGGATCTTCATCTGCTAAGCAGTTTGGCTGATTCTTACAAGGTAAAAGTGGAAAGGCCCTGGGCTGTGGCAGATTTTTGAGACTGCAAGGGTCATCTACGGAAGAGCTTTAGTGGTCAAATCATGGTTTCCATCTATTAGGTGCACTGCTTATGACAGTTGCTGGCATTACAAGGCTGAGAATGATCATGCCAACATCAAAAACCCTAATTGTGCCTCTCTGCTATTACTGTAAATTGTTTTTTTTGTAAATTCAGAAAATGAGTACAGGTATGGGACCTGTTATCCAGAATGCTCGGGACCTGGGGTTTTCTGGATAACAGTTCTTTCCATAATTTGGATCTAAATACCTTAAATTGAAAATCATGTAGGCTTTAAAAAAAAACCCATTAGGTTATTTTTGCTTCCAATAAGGATTAATTATGTCTTAGTTTGTATCAACTACAAGGTACTGTTTTATTATTACAGAGAAAAAGGAAAACATTTTTTGGATACAATAGAGTCTATGGGAGATGGCCCTTCCATAGTTTTGAGCTCTGGATAACTGGTTTCAGAATAACAGATCATATACCTGTAGTAACAGCACCTCTGGTGACTGATTGTACTAATGCTACCTTCTCAAGTGGTAGACAATTCTATTAATCCCCCTGCATAATGGAATCCTGGTTGCAAAACAGTCACAACAAAGAGAAAAGGGTATACTGGTAATCTGATTATCTACCTTGCAAGGACCAAACATTGAGTAGCTTCAATTTCCCTGTTTGCCCAGTTTAGTTCATGAAATGGCAAAAAAATATATTTTTTTGTGATGAAAATAAAGGCAAAATGTATATTGAGCACAAGCACCATTCGTTGCACTCCTGCTGAACAAGGGCGTATATTACCCTTTAAGGTAAAATATATAAAAGGTAAAACTATTTAATTTGTTCCTTTAAGGATTAAGGTATTGAATTTGGTACAAAATGTGCAAGAAATAAAAAGATCATTGAAACCTGTTTCAGCACTGGACAGCTCCACTTTCCTCTTATTCCAGGGTTTGGTTAGGGAGTGGTTCAATTCCCAGCACTTGGTTGAACCAACTGCAAACCCTTAATAACATGACAATTTAGAGCGCTGGACAACTGAATAGAATTTAGATTGGTAAATTACAGTTCAGATTCAATACAGTAATAAAACCTTGGATTTGTTATTTGGGTGAACCAAAAACAAAATCTGGAATTAGCGCTTTAAACAAATAAGATACCCACATATTTTGTTGGCCAGTTTAGCAGAATATTATCCTTGGTCCTTGTATTTAGGTCTGATTAGCTACGGACTGCTCGAAGGATGTACAAGAGGATTTGATTGGGTATCGGTCGCTTTACAGCTGAGCTGATATTCTCTCTCATGTTCAGGACACTGCGTTATTCATTACTGAATATGTAATCATTGCTGGATAGAAGCCACAAGGCATTATTTACCTTCACTATCCATAACAATAAATTTAAAAAGATTCAATTTCCATCAAAGTTCATCTGTCTTTTTTTTTTTTTTGGTTGCTGGTTTTGTTTTATTGAGAAAGACACATTTCTTCTCCATAAACGGGAAGGATTAGTTCCCAAAAACATCAATCACCGGTTCATTTCCAGTAAAACGTCATTTTAATTTATATACTAATAGGCATTCATGGCAACATTTCTGTATTTATATGAGTGCAAATCATCTGGAGATTTCACTTTCTTGCCCAAGGTGACCACTATCGAGAAAGACAATCTAGATTTGCTAAGTGAACTTGCATTGTCTGTTCTACCACCTCCAATGGGAGGCCAATCCACATATTGACTTCTTTGTGTGTATACGATATTCACTAAGGAAAAAGGGGAAGGGAAGTGGAAGCACTCAAAGGCTAAGTTAAAGTATCTATAAGAATAATGGAAGTGCTATTTTTCAATGCACATTCCCTGGGCCCCTGTCTAATAAGTAATTCAGTATAATTGCAAATGTATATGTTTAAAAAACAGGGGTTTTTAGTTACAAAGTTATGATCATAAAGTTGAAAAGCCACTGTACCATGTCAAGATAAACCCCATACGGCGGTCCCTAACTTGTTTACCTCTGGTTACAGTATAAAAAAGTCTTTTACTTCTCAGCATAGTAGCATTCCTTGTAATCAGTGTGACCTGAATCTTTGTGTTTATGTTTTGCATATGCCTTCATGCTCCTTTTGACTATTACAGCTGGGTGAAGATCCCTGATAACTGGAGATGTCTGGGGGGGGGGGTGTGACTTGGGGAAACATGAACTATATAAAAAACGCTTCATTGAAACTGCATGTGAAGTAATGCAAGTAATAGGATGTTTGCAGAGACTTCAAATAAACACATATCAGCTGTAAAAAGTAAAACAAGAGGGAGGGTGCTATAAATTTGTAACCCCTTAATTACCACTCACCATTTTAAAGGAGAACTAAGGCTTAAATAAAGAAGTAGGTTAGAAATGGTATACATTATGTTTTGGGCTTTTATACCAGCCCAAGGCAACCACAACCCTTTAGCAGGGAAGATTTGTGTATCCAAAGATGCCCCAGTAGCTCTCCATCTTCTATTCCACTGATTCACTGCACATGCTCTGTGCTGCTGTCACAATATAAGCCTGATTAGTAATTAATACAGATAATTACTACATGGCAGCACAGAAACCAGGACAACTGGCATCAGAATTTAATAAACAGCTGTGTAGCATCAGCTTATATTTCAGAACATTTTCTAATTTTCTGCTTGTAAATTTGAGATGACCCGTAAGCTTAGCTACTCAACAGCTGCTCAGAGCCCACTGAGCCAGTGAGTGTCGCAGACACTTTCCAAGATGGTGGCCCTTGTGACAAGTTTGAATTCCTGGATCATTGCTGCTATTGAGAAGCTGAAACTTTAGGCTGGTGCAATAAGTTCACTATGTAAAATATGGCATTTTTAGGATTAAGTTCTCCTTTAAGTAAAGGCAGCTATTAATGCCTATTGTTCCTGAGGCACTATATGAGCACTATGTCCATCAACTATAATGTTTTATAACTGTGACGGTTTTTATTTCTATCATTCTTAGACCAGTTTAAAAATGGAAATTCTGCTTTCAAAGTTACCAGAAGTGTAAGTTTTCCACCCTGGGAGCTTGTTCGGTGCTGCCGCCTGAGGTGAAATGCTCAACTGGCCTCATTAGTGCAGCACCCTTGTAGGTGGTTCTCTACCATAGGGTCCATAGAAACCCAATTTCTTTCTTGTGGCTCTTTACAAGGGTAGGATATTGTGGATTTCTGGGGTGGGGGCAGAAATAATGTGATCCTACCACCATGATGCTATCCTTATAGCAAATTTTACATTTCTGTAAATACCACAGGCCTTGGGCTCACAGTGAATTCAGGGAGCTGTAGTGAGATTCTGAAATTGTTGTTTAGCAAAAGGGTATTGGATATCTGGGGTGCTGTTTCAAGAACCATACAAAGCATAAGATTGGAAACAGTTTTTGGAAATAGGAAATACACAACTACAAATCCCAGCAGCCTTATTCAGCTGGCGTCTATCTATTGGTGCATAGTTTTGTACTTCACAACAGCTGAAGAGAAGAAAATCTGGTTAGTGCACAAAAGGATGTCATTATATTACAAACTCCATTCTGTACATTTTAACAATCAATCTGTCTCACAAATGTATAACATCCATGTAACGGACGCATTTATGTGCAAAGTTACTAACAGAATGAATTTTGAAAAAAAAACCTTGGACATAATAAATAATAGTGTAACTAACTAGTGCATGCCAAGCTAGATTTGAATGACAAAATAGATATTTATGACAGAAAGCAAGATTTTATAGTCATTCAAGTCTAGCTTGGCATGCACTAGTTGTTTACACCATTATATATTCTGTCTAAGGTTTGTTTTATTTTACATAACTCATTCTGTAAGTAACTTTGCTACGTCTGTTACATGGAGGTTATACATTTGTGAGACAGATTGATTGTTAAAATGTACAGAATGGAGTTACAATGACATCCTTTTGTGCACTAACCAGATTTTTTTTACATTTGTTTATCTTTGTATATGGCCACACATACTTATACACCATGAGAGACATTCATTCTGTGTGCTAGGGATAATTTTGTATACAGAATGTTTTTGGGACAAACGTCACCCCATATTTAAGAACAGTGGACATGTTTATCATTCAAGATACAAGATTGCTTTATTTGTCAATACAGACCATCTAGTTACAGTATACAGCGTATCAAAATCACGGTTCACTCAGCCCCCGCCCCCCATTTCAACCACAAACTTGACACTGTGTAAGTAGGAAGCATAGCTGACAGTGGCAACATCATACCCAGTTATACTTGAGACATAGATTAGTGAGAATACCAAAAATGTAAATACGAATGTGAGATCTTGTGAACCTGTTTCACACCCCCCCTCATACCTGTTAAGATTTATAGAATGAAGGGATAAAACATATGGCGCATATCCCTGTTGATCAAGTTGGGCCCTTCCAAGTCCCATGTTCACCTTTCCATGACTTATAAGTAAGTAATGTTTACAGTGAAGGATGCAGGGCCGGATTTACATAGTGGGCACCCCTAGGCCCACTGCCGTTTGTCGCCCCTGTCCCCTCCCCTTTTTTCGTGCAAATTTTCATCATCTGGTTCTGGACCAATGGGGGTGTGGTTGGGCAGCATGCCACCCCCCTAAAATACTGCCACCCTAGGCCCGGGCATAGGTGGCCTTTCCACAAATCCGGGCCTGGAAGGATGTACAGTATGTGTATGATCATACAAAAGAGGATTTATCCACTAGGTGGGTGCCAAGTAAATAAGGTTATATTTTAGACTTTAAATTTGCCCTGCAAAGGGTTTAAAGTTAGCTGCAAACTACATGTATGGTATCCATTATCTGGAAACCTGTTCCAGCAAGCTCAGAATGACGGAAAGGCCACCTCCCATAGACTCCGTTATACTCAAATAATCCAAAAAATTTAAAATTATTTCCTTTTTCTCTAATAATAAAACAATTTCTTGTACTTGATCCAAACTAAGACATAATTAATCCTTATTGAAAGCAAAACCAGCCTATTTGGTTTACTTAATGTTTATATGATTTTCTAGTAGACTTAAGAAGAAGATGCAAATTACGAAAGATCCATTATCTGGAAAACACCAGGTTCAGAGCATTCTGGATAACAGATCTCATACCTGTAAATTCTCTTGGCTTTATGTATGTAGTTGGGATTGCCATCTAAAAAATGCTTTATATAAATTTTAATAATGAAGAAATGTAAACATATGGGAAGGCTGGTATTTTTTTTTAATAAGGGGACAACCATAATTTAGGCTGTCATTTAGGAATAATATTTCACTCATTTTATGTTAGTATATATTGGCACTTACAGTACAAGTTATTATATCTGCTGATGGTTGTTATATTATATCTTGATAAACTAGGGAGTCCTGTCCCTTACACTGAGAGTTAAAGGGGACCGGTCATCCAAAAAAAAATATTCAAAATCCTATTTTATCATATTAGTCAAGCAAAATAATTTTAATTACACAATATAAATTATTTGAATCTTGTTTCCATCAGTCTGGGAATTCATAATTATAGCAAGCAGGCAGGAGCCATTTTGTGGACCCTGTTATTAAGGCAAGTCTTGCATCATCTCAAAATCTTGTTTGTGCACCAGAATGGGGGACCCGATGTCCATCCCCATGCCCTGGCTACACAATTAAACAGTGAAGATAACGGGGTAATGTGAGGAGAGCATTATTATTATAGTGAAAAAGGAAATCATTTAAAACTTTTGGATTATTTGAGTATAATGAAGTCTATGGGAAGTGGCCTTTCTGTAATTCTGAGCTTTCTGGAAAACGGGTTTCCAGATAATGGATCCCAAACATGTAGCTTGCAGTTAACTTTAAACCCTTTGCCGGCCAAATTAAAAGTCTAAAATATAACCTTATTTACATCTAGAAAGTGCTGAAAGTAATTTTCTGCCCCGTCTCTATGCCTTTAAGTTGATATTTTTAACAGGGATGCCCCGAATCGAGGATTCTTTTTCCCCTTCCCACCCCTTATTTGCATATGCATATTAGGATTTGGTTCGGTATTCGGCCGAGTCTTTTGCAAAGGATTCGGGGGTTCGGCCGAACCAAAAATAGTGGATTCGGTGCAACCTTAATTTCTAAATGCGCTTACAACTGCTATGAATGCTTTAATAAAAAATAGAAAATGGATTTCATGTTTCATTTGAAAAGGACTTTTATTATACAGATGTTTGTCTGGGTGACAGGTCCACTTTAAAGGAACAGTAACTCCAAAAAATTAGTGTCCTAAAGTAATCAAAATATAATGTACTGTTGTGCTGGTAAAATTGATGTGTTTACTTCAGAAACACAACTATAGTTTATATAAACAAGCTGCTGTGTACCCATGGGGGTAGCCATTCGAGCACAGGGCACACAGTAGATAACAGATAAGTTCCGAAGAATCCCATTGTATACTACAGAGCTTATCTGTTATCTGCTGTATCCTGTGCCTTTTCTCCTTTTTCAGCTTGAATGACTGTCCCATGGCTACACAGTAGAGTTTCTGAAGCAAACACACCAGTTTTACCAGCATACCTCATTATATTTCATTACTTTAGGATACTTTAATTTTTTGGTGTTATTGTTCCTTTAACTAGAGCTTTGCTCATCCATGACTGAATGCTACAATTCACCTCCTTTAATGCTGGACTAGTTTGTCTGTGTCCCAAAACTCTCCTCTGTCTCTCCCTGTGAGAGATCGAAAGGGAATCCCAAGACTGTGTCCTGACATTTTCAACATGAATTAAATATCCCTCAGTCCGGCAGAGCCCCTCGGCTCTCTAATGCCTATGATGGAAATAAAGCTTAGCTATCTGTGTTCTTGCAGCACAAAAAAATGCATTTATATTATCCTTCATTACATTCACGACACCCTTGAACTGTCAGACAGTCATATAGCAGCATAAGAAAAGCAAAAGGCTGCGTATGAATTAAAAATGACGTGCTGTTATTAGATAATTTATTGCATGTATTTCCCTACTGCAGAACCCACGTTTTTCCCCCTGTGGATAATACAATGAATGACATTTAACCCTAATGTGTAAACTTTGACCATTCTGCAAGGAAAAAGGATTCTCAGTTCTTCAGTGAGCTTCAAAAACAAACGAGCCCCGAAGCCTTACGCTGCCATATCTCAGCTTGCTCTGTTCTTCAGAGAGCCCTTTTATTATTATATCCCTTATTCATATAGGGGCAACCACTTATGCAAAGCTTTATGGTAAAAAACAAATCTTTGATTCTGCTGTTCATTTAAAAAAAAAAAAAAAAACATGCTGTAGCAACCTTGAAACAAGTGAGCATGGGAAAGAAAGCCTTGGCAAGGATAATGTCCTATATACCAATCCATCAGCAAGGCTCACAATAAATGGAGTCCTCACCGAGCCATTTCAAAATTTCCCATCAGAAATGGGACCAGACAGGGATGTCCCCTCTAGCAATTGTTATATGTGCTAACTATGGAACACCTATGAAATGCAATAAGAGGAAACCCAAATATCAAAGCAGAAGAACTTCCCATTTATCTGGCCACAAACATATATTAAATATCTGGGAGTCAATGTACCCAAGAAGGTAACAGATACATACGCTCTTAATTACAACAAGCTGTTACAACAGATAAGAAAAGACATAGAAGAGTGGGAAAAAGTACAGCTTTCCTGGTTCGGAAAGGCAAGTGTGATCAAAATGAATGTACTCCCCAGGTTATTATATTTAATGCAAGCCTTGCCATTCCAGATCCCAAATACATTTTATGTGGAAACACAGAAACTGATTATGAGATTTCTGGGAGGAAAAAGATCCAGCAGAATATCGAGAACCACTCTGACAAGACCAAAAGAAAAAGGTGGACTGGGACTCCCAGACCTTAGAATATATTCTCAAGCTATAACAATGACCAGGATATAAGATTGGCAACATCATAAAGATAATAAAGATTGGGTACAGATCAAGCAATCTTCTGCTAAATCAATACTGGCAGCGCTTCCATGGATATCTAAGTCAAACTGCCAAGCATACGATAAGTATCCATTAATAACACGGAATACTCTAAGACATTGGGACCAAATAACAAGACAATGTGACGAGATCATAAACTCTGCAGGCCCGTCCATGCCAATAATTGGAAACCCTCGATTTTTACAGGGTATGACAACTGAAGGCTTCCTAAATAGGTTGGAAGGGAAGTGCATAAGAGCTCATGAAGTGATAAAGGAAGAAGGCCTGATACCAATAAATGAAATAATTACCCTATCAGAGCAGAAACTCAGACACAGTTTCCAGTAGGCCCAACTGACACATTGGTACAAAGGAGTGTTAAAAAAAGAGATCAAACTCGACAATACCACTCATTTTGAGAAGCTGATACAAACAAAAATACCGCCAATACATACTGTATCATTAGGAGTTCAAATTCTAAATGAAATGAAGTTCAAAAAGAGACCAAAACACACTACAAATTGGGAAAAGGCAATTGGATGCGTTTTTACAGACAACGGCTGGCAGAAAGCATTTGCTCAAACACACAAGACGAGTATAGCAGCAAAAGTGCAAGAAACTAACTTTAAAATTCTTACAAGGTGGTACTTAAACCCAACGAAACTAAAGAAAATCTATCCAACAACTATAGACCAATGCTGGAGATGTAACATGGAAGCAGGCATGCTATTACACATCTGGTGGGCATGCCCTAAAATAAGACTATTCTGGGAGCAGATTAACAAACATTTGACACAAGCAATAGGAAAACACTTAACTGATGTACCCAAGGTGTGGCTGCTGTCCATGATACCAGGATCTATAAAGAAGGTTAAAAAATTTGCATTGCAAGCAGCAACAGTAATAGTACATTAATAATTACAGTAATAATGGCATGCAAGAGAAATACACTTCTACATGGACAACATGGATAAAGTATAAGGAAACAACAGATTATAAAAAAAGTCATGGCAATAGAAGCTACACAGAATAAGTAGAAATAAACAAAATGGTCCTAAATGCAATTGATATAGTAAGAAGATCAAAAAATCAAAGATGCAGTGGGATGGCTACTTGTTCTTACCCTTTTTCTTTTTTTCTTTTCTCTTTTTCTTTTTCTTTCTCTCTTTTCATTTTGTTTTTCTTGTATTACTATGTCGCAATGTAATGAAGAGATAGAAACTGTAATGATATGGAAAATGTACAAGTATTGGAAAAGTTGTGACACTTATGTATGTTGTAAATTCTTTTGAAAAATTGAAAAAATAAAGAATGTAAAAAAAAAACGCTATAAGGAATATATATAAATATATGTAAACAACTTAAGGATCTAATTACCATAGAACATAAGTGAGTTTCCTCTCTGTAATATTATATTTGTGGTAGGGTTTTTTTGTGTTACATAAAAATGGACCATATTGCATAAAAATCAGTATAGGAAATTGGACCACATTTGGTCAACTTTAATTTTATTTTGAGTATTTATACATAAAAAGAATGATTAACCAATAATATAACATGTTTTATTTTAAAATGTTCTTTGAAGTCTGAATCTTTGTTTTCAGATCTTTTAAGAGTTGGTTTGAGGATCCCATGCTGTCACTCTGTAATAATAAAACAGTACCTTGTACATGATCCAAACTAAGATATAATTAATCTTTATTGGAAGCAAAACCAGACTATTGGGTTTACATGATTTTCTAGTATCTTAAGGTATGAAGATCCAAATTACAGAAAGATCTGTTATCTGGAATCAGGGCCAGAACTAGGGCTAGGCAGAGTAGGCGCAAAGCTGGGGGGGGTACGAGGCACGTACCTCTCTGTCGCCTACTCCATGTCCGTTCCCCTCTTTCCCTGACTCTATATTTTCTGCCCGGTCTATATGTGCCTCTGCAGAGCGATAATTTCCGCATCAAGGGGTAATATGCACGTCGAGCGGCAATTCGCTCATGAGCACGTCCAGTCGGCCCGACAATGTTGCCTAGGGCGCCTTGCCGGCCTGGCCCGGCTCTGTCTGGAATACCCCAGGTCCCGAGCATTCTGGATAACAGTCTATATGCATACTGGCTTGTGTGCCTAGGTCTGCGAACTATGTCCTAATCACTTTTTCTAGATTAGTCTCATCCAAGGAAAAGTCTAAGAGCCAGTGCTCTCTCATGTCACATACCCTGCAGCCTGGAAAAACACAAGAAAAGTAGGTACATAAGAAGGCACGACGCTATGGGATAAAGTATTGGGATAATGGGTGGATCCTAAGCCTCAGTGGTTAAATATTAAGGATAATTTTCCTAAATGTAAAATTGCAAAGAAATCTCTGTACGCAAGGGAAGGGCTGAAAGCCAATATTGGACGGCTGTGATCTTTGAGCCCTCAGGCAGCATTGCATTATGATTAAGCAGTGGAAATCTGTGCATGGATGCAAGAATTCTTCCCAAATCCATTGTCTGGGATCAGAATTGGTCACTGCACCCACAAATGCAAGTTACAACACTGCCATGCAAATTAGTAACCATATATAAACATAATCCAATTGCTGCCTTCTTCTTCTGCCTGAGGCAAAGTGGAAAAATGTCCTGTGGTCTGACCAATGAAAAGGTTTTATGGATGCTGCATTGTCCAAGCTAAAGAGGCAGATGTCAGCTTGTTCTCAGCACATAGTTTAAAAGCCAGACTGGTGGGGGCGTGACCGGATGCCGTGCTGAACAGACGTGCGACACAGCAGCTCCCGTCTCTAGGCTTTCTTACTTCAGCTTTCAATAGCGTCAAGACCTGAGATTCGACGGCGATGGGCAAAGATAATAAAAAGAAACAGTACCCGTCCACACTGGCGACTCCGGCGAAGCTGAAAACCCCGTCAGTGTCTTCCTTCTTTGAAAAGAACTCTGGGCCCGAAGAGAGCCGACCCAAGATGGCGGCCGCGCCGCACCGCAGCCCCAGCCCTGCTGACTCGGTGAGTAGCGATGCACCCCGCTCACAACATCAAGAGCTGCACGAAATTTTAGCGGCTATGCCAACTAAGGCAGACCTTTTGGAGTTGGCTAAAACTATTAAAGCGGCCCAGAAAGCTGAACTCTCAGGCATTAAGATCGCACTAAAAGACATTGGGTCACGGCTTGAGGAGATGGACTTGCAAATCCATGACAATTCGCAGGCCCTTAAAAAAACCATGGGCCGAGTGAATGCACACCATAAATATGTTTATCTGCTGAGACGCCATATGGAAGATCTTGATAATAGAGGGCGCCGCAACAATTTGCGCATTCGCGGAGTGCCTGAGTCTGTTAAGCAAGCAGACATCGAGCAAACCCTATGTGGGATTTTCAACCCTCTGCTGGATAAACCACCTCAGGCAGTCATTGACTTTGACCGAGCTCACAGAGCTCTAAACGCCTCGCTGAGGGGAGATCAACCCAGGGACATCGTTTGCTGCCTTCACAGCCACAAATTAAAGGAGGACATTCTGAAAAAAGTGAGGATGGCGAGGCAGCTTACTTTTGAGGGCCATAACTTGGAAGTGTACCAGGATCTCGCATGGCTTACGCTACAACAGAGGCGTACGCTACGTCCCCTGACATCCTTGCTTACGGGTAAGAATGTGAAATACAGATGGGGATTTCCATTCGCACTTATTGCCAATTTCAATGGCAGATTTATCAGCCTTAAAGAACCAGATGACCTCCCACAGTTCTGCAATCAATTGGAAATTACCCCGCCTGACCTATCAGAATGGAGATCGCTCGTATACAACGGAGATGACCTGCCAGAGTTGGATTCTAGAGATTGGTCAACACCTACCAAGCGCAGACGAGGCACGGATAAACAACCTACTGAATAAAGATGGTTACATGTTCGGGATTTGAAGATCCTTGTCTTTGCTGCCGATGGAGGGTAACTATAACCCCACTCCTGCAGGCTTCCTGGCCCTGGGACCCAGAGAACTTTGTTTTCCCCCAGACTGTTCATCTAATTTTTGCGTTTTGAAGTGGTTCTGTGTACTTTGCTATTTTTGTGTTGTAACTTACACTACTACCTGCACCTACCTTTACTTTGGTGTCTATTCAGTTTGACTTTTATGGATGGTTATGTGCCTTTTTGATTCGTGAGGGGTAAACCTCCCCTTTCCATGCTTCCCGCCCTTGGATCCCTGTACTTGTCTCACTTCACAGGTACTCACTCTCCCTGCCCCCCCCCTTCCTTTTTTTTTTTTCTTACGTCCCTACCTCGTTTCCCTAGACTTATTATTATTTTTTCCCTTCCCTCCCCGTCCAACTCCCCTCCCTCCCCTTTTTTTTTTTTTCTCTCTTACACTAGAATTTCTTTTGGACTTTTTACGCCTATTGGGATTATGCTGGATGTGTTTACTATGCAATTCTCTCCATCACAATTGCTACCTATATTACATGTTTGCTGAATCTTGGTATCCTGCCTAATGCTAACTGGCTGCTTTAAGATGACTGCCTCCTTCCTTATGTTACGCTGCTTTTTGATCTGTTTCCTTGCCTTGTCTCCCTGAGGGTTTTTTTTTTTTCAGCCCATCGAGATTGTGCCGGACATGCTATCTGCGACTTTGTCCCCTGCCCCCCCCTTTTTTTTTTTTTTCCTTTTTTCTCTCTTTTTCTCCTCTTTGCTCTCTTTCTTTCTGCTCACGTTTGCTCTGACCTATCCACCCCCGATACAACTTGCGCCCAGCCTAGTCTTCCACATACTCTGGTTGCAATGCTTTATATATTTTTTTTTATTTGAGGGAGACTGGGAGCTGTGGATAACACGTACTATAAGTTGGTTTCAGATTCTCCCCCCATTGCCTTTTTCTCCGTTGTGATATAACACCCCCCACTTTTTGGCGAGGGAACTCACGGAGTACCTATACCGTATCCCCCCTACTTGTTCGACTAATTGCATATTGATCCAGGAGTCTTCTTAGGGAGGAACTGATATGTTTACGATATTTTGTTTATATTACATGTTACAGCTTTGTTTTCTATGTTGGGCAGATCTCTTTACTTTGTTATTCGGCTGCAGGGAGAAGCACTATGATTACACTGGCTTACGCCTACCCAACAGCACTAATGAATGACAAACTTTGCATCATGTCGTTGAATGTCAGGGGTCTCAATACGATACAGAAAAGAAATAGCCTTAAACTGGAGTTGAAACGCAGTAAGATACACGTTGCCATGCTGCAAGAGACACACCTTAAACAGCAAGCGACATCTAAGATATATATTAAAGGCTTCTCACATATCTACACTAGCAAGCCACAACCGTCCAAAATTAGAGGCACAGCTATTATTCTTGCAGACTACCTACAGTGGACACATGTAGACCAGACTATGGATAAAATGGGGCATATGAATGCCATTAAGGGACTTATTGATAATACGATGTATACCTTTGTTTCGCTGTACCTTCCCAATGTGGGACAACTAGGCCGTCTTACACAATTACTTCAACAAATCGATCAGTTTGCAGAGGGCACCATGATTATAGGTGGCGACTTTAATTTTCCTTTGGAACCGACTCTCGATTGTTCCACTGCAAATTCTAGTTTCCCGAAACATCAACTAACACAATTGAGGCATTTGTTGCAGGAGTACAACTTAATAGATACTTGGAGGATCCTGAACCCTGAAGTAAAAGACTATTCCTTTTATTCCAACCCACATCAACAATACTCTAGAATAGATTATCTGCTCACATCACACGATACTCTTCCTAGGTGTTATATGGCTACCATTGGCCCGATTACCTGGTCAGACCACGCTCCAGTTATGCTGTACCTCCTGCGGCAGAGACCACCACAAAAGTCGTGGCAATGGAAGCTCAATGAAGCATTACTTGATGACGTTCCCACAATTACCCGTCTTACGGAGTTCATTGAAACTTATTTTAAAGAGAATGTCACTCCTGATTCCAATCCACAGATGGTCTGGGAAGCTCACAAATGTATGATAAGGGGGGAATTGATCAAGCTCGGCACACAAAAAAAGAAGGAAAGAGAGCAGAAATATATAATCGACTGCTCCAGACTCTGACGACGCTGGAACGACAACACAAATCCCAACATTCAGACAACACCCTTCATCAAATAACGGCAATCAGAAAAGAAATTAAAACGCTGTTGAACAATTATACTACCAAAGCGATTTTCTACCAGAAGCAGCTTTACTTTGAACATGGGAACAAATGTGGCCGCCTGCTAGCCTCCGCTTTAAAAATCAAGCAACGGAAAAATCACATTATGAACATTAAAGACCGCACTGGTTACACACGACACAGATCATATTAGCCGCATTTTCCGGGATTTCTACAATTCTTTATATAATATCGACCAGGAACTGGACCGATCCGCAGAACCTGATCGCTGCAATGCGATTGACACTCATTTACAAACCATCCCTAAACCTCACCTATCGAGGGAGGACCTCGATTGCTTAGAGTCCCCTATCTCCCTGGAGGAAATTCAATTCGCTCTCAAACACACCCCCACCCACAAAGCTCCGGGTCCAGACGGATTTACTAGTTTGTACTATAAAAGGTTCTCCTAGGCTCTCTTGCCATTTTTCCAGAAACATATCCATGCGATTATGGATGAGGGTAAACTGCCTTTAGACGCAACACAGGCTAATATTACACTTATTCATAAAAAGGGGAAAGACCCTTTAGACGTCAAGAGCTATAGGCCGATATCCCTTCTCAACGTGGATACTAAACTGTTTGCGAAGGTTCTGGCAGAAAGGCTGAAACCTCTTTTGGCGAGAATTATAAACCCCGAACAAGTGGGATTCGTTCCTAAGAGAGAAGCTAGAGACAACACTCTTCGGGTGTACAATATCATACATCATTGCAAAAAGAAGGCCATCCCTCTGGCGTTATTATCTACCGACGCGGAAAAGGCGTTCGACAGGGTGAAGTGGGATATGATATTCAAATGTCTTCAGTGGATAGGAATTGGCCCTGTTTTCCAACGATATGTTCGAAGTTTATATGCTCGTCCACAGGCACGTATCCGAGTTAATGGGACGCTATCTGACCCGTTTGATATTAAAAATGGCACACGGCAGGGGTGCCCGTTGTCTCCCCTCCTCTTTGTCATTACACTCGAACCATTCCTACAGCGCATTAGACAGAATGCGAATATACCGGGTGTGCATATACGCGATCATTCCCATAAAACGGCGGCTTATGCAGACGATTTGCTATTTTTTGTAACACAACCGAACACCGCGTTACCAGAGATCTTGCTCGAACTAGATGAATATGGCTCTCTGAGCAATCTAAAAATAAATCAACAGAAATCTAGCCTCCTTAACATTTCTCTGCCTCGTCAGGACTTGCAACATATTAGTCATAACTGTACATTTAAGATTGAACCTAAATATCTCACCTATCTGGGTCTCAAGATTTCAGCTAAACTTACAGATAGCATCCTCCTGAATGTTTACCCACTTCTCAAAACAGTGAAAGCCGACTTACAGAAGTGGGACAAACCGGGCTTCTCCTGGTTTGGACGCATCGGCATTGTAAAAATGAATGTACTCCCTCGTTTTCTATATCTGTTCCAGACACTCCCGTTCCAGATACCAAGACCGTTTTTCAAAGAACTACATTCTCTCATCTCTCAGTTTATTTGGCAACGTCAGAAAGCCAGACAGAAATTTGATTCCCTTACTCAACCGAAGGAGGCAGGGGGGTCGGTTTGCCGGACTTCTGGGCATATTACAAAGCCGCGGTCATACAACGGATGATGGACTTAATGAAATCTAAAACTCTTAAATTATAGCCACTCGTGGCACAGGATGGATACGAGTACCCGCTAGAAGTCTACACATGGCTACCCAAACCTCACCGTTGCAAGCCAGCATTTCCTAATCCAATTATCAATGAAATCGCCAACACCTGGGATGCATTGAAATATAAAAAATGCCTCCTCAATCCGCATTCCCGGTTGACCCCGATACTGTACAATAAGGATTTCCCTCCAGGATTATTGCCCATGCACTTCAAGAACTGGACGCAAACAGAAACTCTATGGGCTTTTCAATTGCTTAATGGTAGATCCCTCAAACCATTAATAGATATCTTGCCTCCGGAAAAGAATACGCCGCTTGAAAGATTGCGCCTGCATCAAATACGACATTTTCTAGACACGAAACTGATATCCGACGCCACTGGATCCGAAGATACATTGTTTGAACAATTGTTCACCAGAACCGACTATACCCCGCATGCTATTGCGATCATTTATAGACTGCTGCTTAGTCGCTCCTCTACACCAGCGAATGACTTCAAGCGAAAGTGGGAAAGAGAACTGCAATGCACCTTTACAGACTCAGAATGGAGGACTGTTGTCACGAACTCCTACAGGTCTAGTCTGTGTACCAGGCTACAAGAGAACAATTATAAATTACTTTCGCAATGGTACAGGGTACCAAGTGTACTATCTAAAATATTCCCATCTGTTCCTGATATTTGCTGGAGATGCGGTCAATCAAATGGAACTCTCAGCCACATTATGTGGCACTGCCCCAATATACAACCGTATTGGACTCAAATTAAACAGTTCTTACTCAGATTCACGGATTTGGCAATACCGGACTCTGCATCATTTTTCTTATTGCATTGTAACGACATGTCTCCAGCACGATATCGCACAGCGCTCATTTCAATTTTAATTACAGTGGCCAAGTCCTTGATACCTTTATTTTGGAAATCGAAAGCAATCCCTACACTTAAAGACTGGGCACTTAAAGTAAACGAAATTTGCCGATTTGAGCACTACAAATCAGAGACGAGTAATCCAAAATACCAAGAAAACTTGACGAAGAAATGGTTCTATTGGCTCCAGTTTACCGAATCGCAAGAATACCGGACCCTTACTTCTTGATACGGCCACTGTATGCTTATAGCTTCTTTGAGACCCCTGGCATCCAATTGATATGTCACTGATATAAGATCACGATACTCAGTTAATGTATAGTGCTTCCCAATCTATCCTTTCTGTGCTTACTCCTCCACCCACCGTTTTGCTACTATCTTCTGGATTGTAGATGTGCCCAACATAGTTTATTTTTCTGTTTTTTTTTTTCTGTTTTTTTTTTCTCTTCACTTAATAATTTCTTATTCGCAAAGTACGCCTACGTGATATGTAACCTGCTGGTGTCTTTTGATAATTTTTGTCTGGGGATGCCCTTTGTTCAAACACTGTACCTTATCTTATTCTTGCATTTTTTGATTGCGGGATTCTCATGCTATTGTACCTTCGATACTTTGCGAAACAAGTAAATAAAGAATTTATAAAAAAAAAAGCCAGACTGGTAATGGTATGGGGGTGCACATGGGCAGCTTGGACATCCAGGGAGAGGGAGGCACTATTAATGCTAAATATATATACAGGTATTTGAGCAACATCCAGATGGAACCTTTTTCAGGAACAGCTATGCATATTTCAGAAAGAAATGCCAAACCAAATTCTGCATCTTTTCCAACAGCATGGTTTTGTAGTAAAAGAGTCCGAGTGCTAAACTCATCTGCTTGCAGACCTATCACCCATTAAAAACATTTGGTGCATTTAGAACAAGGGAGACTCGAGCTGTCGAGCAGTTGAAGTCCTATACCAGGCAAGAGCGGGACAACATTTCACTTTCAAATCTGTAGCAATTGGTCTCCTCTGTTGCCAAATGGACACAGAGTGTTGTTAAAGATGAGTGGGAAATCTGGCCATCACCCTACTTTTCTGCAGCTTGTTTCTGGCTTCAAATTAAAAATCAGCAAATATTTTTTTAGAAACAATAACATTATTTGCCCCCTAGCCGCAAAGTCCTCTCTATGCCACCACCTGCCGGTCCTACCCCCAAGCGCTGAGCAGGTCCGGACTGAGAATTAAAATAGGCCCTGGCATTTCAGGTACACAGAGGCCCAATCAGCCCACATAGAGGCCCCACCAGCCCACTAAATACTGACTTTCTATGGGACCTTATAGCAGCCCCTCTGGCATTTGCCAGAACCCACAGATTGCCAGTCCGGGCCTGGCGCTGAGGGGGTCTGGAAGGGGGGGGGTTAGGAGAAGGAGTGCAGGGAGCAGGTCTGGGCCCAAAAGAGCCAGGGCCCACCAGATTTTTTCCCGTTCTCCCGCCTGCCCAGTATTACTCTGGATATTTTGGAGGAATTTGTGTATAAAATGTTTTTAATTTGCCTCCCCAAACACACTTCGCTTTCATTCCATGGGACACTCTCTGTTGCTATATAAGTAGGCAAATTTATTTCATTAATTTTTGCCAATTTATTTTAATAGAATATAGAAATATTAAATTTTTTTTAGATTCAGCTTTAAAGCCACAGCTGTTTGGTTTTTCCTTTATGACAACAATACCTTTTGCAAATACTTGAAGTTCTGCTTTGAATTGGAAGCCTCAATGCTTGAAATGAAATATAATGGCTGCAAACTGAGGCAATATGTCATCTCCCCCCCCTCCACATCCTCTCGCCAGGTTTTAAAAAAAAATAATAAGGTTAATAAGGTTTAATTAAACAAAATTAATCAGGTTCATTATTTTAAATCTTCCTTTGGCACTGGGTTAACAAAATTATTTGCTCTGTGTAGGAATAAATTGGATATTGATACCTCCAGCTATTTCTTGGAGCTGATGAAACCAGGAAAAGCAAATATATTCATCCTGCAGTTGTTATTAGCAATGTAAACATCATTCAGTCCTTGGCGCACTCGAAGCCAGGCGATGAACTGACCCACCTGCGTTATTACTTTGTTTAACCCCACAGATTTTAGCCTTTCTTATCTTCTTACTTGTATATTTGTATAATCTGTAATTTCGATCAAGAAAATTCTTGCATATAGGCACCCCGCTGTATATTCACTAGTGTAAACAGAGGAAGAAATTAATGCTCTAAACTAATGGGTGACAGCAGGGCTGGACTGGAAATAAAATACAGCTCTTTAAAAAAAAAATCCAGCTCCTCCAAGTTCAGAAAAAACATTAGTGGCCAGGGTTCCTCCAAGTTATTGGTGGTCAGAGCACTGGTGGTGGTGGTCAGGGCATTGGTGGGGGACCATAAAAGTTAAAAAGAAAAACAAAAAACCCAAAAACTTTGGTAACCAGGGATTTAAAGAAAAATAAAAAAGGAACTAACCTTAAACATTTGGCAGGCAGTCTTCTTCCAGCAGCTTCTGTTCTCCTTGACGTCTTGCAGCTTCGGCTCCCATTCGGCAGCTCGCAGCTTCGCCTCCCATTTGGCGGCTCCCGGGTTTCCCCGGCTCACTTGGCTATAAATGGAGTTGCCCACCGGGCAAATGCCTGAACTGACTGATTGCCAGTCCGGACCTGGGTGACAGGTCCATGTAAAGGAATGAGTGCTTTTAGCCACGTACTTCTATACAAGCCATGGTGTACATGGTATGTGACTTCTAACATCCCCCTACTTTCCAAGAGATAGAACTTTATTTTTAATAATGCATAAGTTGCTGAGTCATGTTGCACCAATTACATCCCCGATGTACCAATTATAACTGGAGACATCATAAAGCACCATTTATAAGTTCCAAATCTAAGTTAGAGAAGAGGAAGCTTGGTTCTACTAACTTATATGTTATAAGTTACAATCACAAGACCATGTCACTTCCTGACCTTCAGGTAGCTTAGTGGGTTGAAAATTAAGCTTTCATGTCTGGGCTGCAGCTCCAGGTCTCTACTCTAGGCTATGGTCTCAGGGGCTCCTTTTTTTTTTTTTAGGGTTTACACCTGTTTGCTTTTTACCCAAACAGTTTGGTTTTTCTAAGGCCTGTTCGGGTCTCAACTTTCATGTTCAGTTTTTAACCTTGTTGTGAAACCCAAACAAAAATCTGGCCAATAAATAAAAAACATTTAAATACTAAGATGCTCACCTCAACATGGCTTGGTTATTATCAAGTGCAAGTAATTTCTTATTATTACAGAAACAAAAAAATCAAATGAATCAAAAATTAGAAATTGTTGTTCTAAACTAGCATTGGCATATTCCAGTGCTCTCTGGAAAACAGACTTCTGTATAATAAATGCCCAGCGCAGGATTTCCAATAGAGGCTCCTATAGTTGCTGAGTCATGTTGCACCAATTACATCCCCGATGTACCAATTATAACTGGAGACATCATAAAGCACCATTTATAAGTTCCAAATCTAAGTTAGAGAAGAGGAAGCTTGGTTCTACTAACTTATATGTTATAAGTTAAGCCACTAAATTTTGTTCAGCTTACACAGTCCAAAAATACTTGAACTACAATTAGCGTAATCCCCTTGCCAATGTTCGGCTATAAGTCGGATGCACTGCACTGCAGTGCAACTGCAAATGTCATCAATTTATTTTCGTAATTTACTGGTATACAAAATATATCTGTATATTATTAGACTCTGTACTTTTACTAAGGACATTTTCTGACCATGTGTCTTTTCTATGAAACGTAGGAACAGCAGCAAGTGAAGAAGACATGTGACTCAGTTGATGCACTGAAATGTATAGTGTCAGATATAGTTCATCAGCAGATTAGACTCTTACATGTCTGTTCCCCAACCTGCTTTGGTAGACTTGGATATAACATACACCTAATTACAATACAGTGGTTCACAAGGCAGAAGAAGCCACAAAGTTACCTATTATTAGTGATGGGCGAATTTATTCGCCAGGCGCGAATTCATGGCGAATTTGCGCGATTCGCCGCCAGCGAATAAATTCGCGAAACTCCCGCGAAAATTCGCGTCAAAAATTCGCCGGCGTCAAAAATTTTTTTTAGAAAAAATGGACGCCGGCGTCAAAAACGGGCGCCAGCGTAAAAAACGGGCGCCGGCGTCTAAAAAACGGGCACCGGCGTCAAAAACAGGCGCCGGCGTCAAAAACGAGACGCCGGCGCCGATTCGCGATTTTTTCGCCGTTTCGCTTCGCCGAAAAATTCGCGAATTTCGCGGCGAAGCGAAACGCCGCAAATTCGCCCATCACTACCTATTATAACTAAAGCTGGCAAATTTACCAAAACACCTTATGCTGACACTGAGCCAGCTGTCTTCCTTTTCCTGGCAACTCTGTCTGGGTAGTAAGCCCAGCCTATGGACAGGGCTGAGTGTAATCAAATAATAATCAGATTGAAATTAGTCCATCCTGCTAACCTTGTCCAATAACCATACTTAATTTCTGTTTTTGACAAAGAATAGTAAAAACATTGTACAGGTATGGGATCCATTATTTATCCGAATTATGGAAAAGCTATCTCCCCTAAACTCCATTTTATCCAAATAATCCAAATTTTTAAGTGATTTCCTTTTTCTCTGTAATAATAAAACAGTACCTTGTACTTTATCCAAAACAATATATAATTAATCCTTATTGGATGCAAACCCATCTTGTTGGGATTATTATTTTTGACATGATTTTCTATTGTATTTAAGGTATGAAGGTCCAAATTACAGAAAAATCTGTTATCCGGAAAGCCCCAGGTCCCAAGCATTCTGGACAACAGGTCTCATACATGTAGAAGAAAAAATCACACAAATTCTTTTTTTCTGGCTCCTTATTAATGGTTAGAGGTGCCTCCATAAGCTATATAGACTTGGTAAAGGTCTTAATAAAAGCTCAAAATATTCGGCACTTTCAGGCAACACAAAGTCACAATAAATTTGGCCAGGAAACCCAGGGTGAGTCATATAATGCATCTTTTAGCTGTCGATACCCTGGCTGCTCTGGTCCAGTAGAGGTGACTACCAATTGCACAGGAACTTGAAGATCACCAGTCAGAACATAACAATAGACACGGCAGACCAAGCAGCTGGTGGGGAGATCAGGAACACTTTCTGACATACTATTTTAATATATGTGCAGGTAAGAGTGATTATGAACCCAATGTTCATAGAGCTGGGGGACTAGTAGCTTACTAAGCTGTATTTATATGACACATACCAATCTGTACAATACAGGCTTCTGCAGAATGGAGCCCATCCCTGCCTACACTGCTATTAAGTAGAATTGAACTGATGTTCTTCCTTTAGTAACAGTTGCAGAATCCATTGTTCAGTGGCAAGGTTTCTAAAATTGTGTTTATGTCCCTAAAACTGTATGTCCCTGGAGAGAGAAGTGTTTAATGAGTGAGGTTTCCTAGGTCAAGTATTTTTCTAATGTATCGTGAACCTGCAAATTCTGTGTGGTGCCATCTGCCCCAGTCACATTAGACTAAAGCGCTCTCTCTATATATATGTATAAAAGAAGCCCTTTCAGCACTCATGCCACAAAACGAGTCTCTTGTTGTATGCAAAAGGTCATTTAGACAAACCGCAGTCATTTTGGAACAAAGTGCTTTGGACTGATAATACAAACATTTAGTTATTTGGTCAAAACAAAAAAGTGCTTTGCATGGAGAACACTTCATTCCAAGAAAAACACCTGCTACCTACTGTCAAATTTGGTGGAGGTTCCAACATGCTTGTTAAAGTCGAGGGTCAGATGAACTCAACCCAATATCAACAAATTCTTCAGGATAATGTTCAAACATCAGTCACAAAGTTGAAGTTACGCAGGGGTTGGATATTCCAATAAGACAATGACTCTAAATACACTTCGAAAGCTACAAAGGCAGTTATGCAGAGGGAGAAGTACAATATTCTGGAATGGCCGTCACAGTCCCCCGACTTGAATATCATCGCAAATCTATGGGATGATTTTCTGTACAGACTGTCCATGCTCAGCAGCCATCAAATTTAACTGAACTGGAGAGATTTTGTATGGTCAAGAATACCGCCATCCAGACACTCATCAAAGGCTATAGGAGGTGTCTAGAGGCTGTTACATTTGCAAAAGGAGGCT